>CM051236.1:297751140-298468015 GCA_027917425.1 Gastrophryne carolinensis
TATATATATATATATATATATATATACCTATATAGTCACACAGTATTAATAAAAACAGGAGGGTCAGTGCAGAGTTTCTAAACTGTAATAATGTCCATATATTCTGACCAACTATAAACCTTGTCGCTTCTTTACAAGCTGAAATCTTGGCAACACCCAGTGAGCCTATAAGATGAAGTCCCCTCATAAAGCACTTCAGACACTTACCCACAATTATGCCTAAAGGGGGCGCAAATTAAACCTGACAAAAGACTAAGGACCTGGATGGGCGGCAGATGGGGAAGTAGGGGTGATGTGATACAGAATAAGGTGGCAAAAGGAAGCTGCTGATGGGTAACGGCTGCTAAGTTTTAAACCAATTATATGGCAACCAACAATTCCAGTGCATTTTAAACATGGCTATAGTCTATAGAGCATTGCATTGGTAAAACTCAGCATACAGGTCTGTCTTTAATAGACAAAAGTAAAGTCTATGAAAGGATGCTGTCACGCAGGGAAGGTCCAACACTTGACTGCAACTATTTACATACGTTTCTGATCATCAATGGAGCTGACATTTAAATGGCAAAGGTAGTCACAAATGCCAATGAACCCACCGTTTTGTCCTTGGTTGTAAAGGAAACAAAATCACCCCCTTACACACAAGGATGCACCATGCTATAACACAAATGAAACTCAGAACCTCAGTGCTGCAAGGTGCTTGCTTGTCTCCAGCACCATCATACAACACTCATATTGTGGATGTAGGCTATTTATTTCCTATCAAGCAGGAAAGTTTTATCAAAGATCCCATTCTTCTCTCCAGATAAGGGAGCAGATAACCTGCTGCTCCCTGTTCCAGCCTTAGGCTAGAGCTATCCACAGGCAGGGATTATTTAGTGACATCTTTCCCAAATCCAAGTCAGAGCTGTTCAGATCATACTGCTGTGTTTGTCATATTTTTGTTTGACAGCTGAGTGTAATAGTGTGTGCAGGGATAGATCAGGGTGATCAGAGGGTGGCAATGGCTGGGGCAGAACTGACTGGGGAGGGGGGGGGGGTGTGAGTGTGTGTGTGTGTGTATGAGTGAGTGTGTGTGTGTATGAGTGAGTGTGTGTGTGTGTGTATATGAGTGTGTGTGTGTGTATGAGTGTGTGTGTGTGTGTGTGTGTGTGTGTGTGTGTATGAGTGAGTGTGTGTGTGTGTGTGTATGAGTGAGTGTGTGTGTGTATGAGTGAGTGTGTGTGTGTGTGTATATGAGTGTGTGTGTGTGTATGAGTGTGTGTGTGTGTGTGTATGAGTGTGTGTGTGTGTGTGTGTGTGTGTATGAGTGAGTGTGTGTGTGTGTGTATGTGTGTGTGTGTGTGTATGTGTGTGTATGAGTGAGTGTGTGTGTGTGTGTGTGTGTGTGTATGTGTGTGTGTGTGTGTGTATGTGTGTGTATGAGTGAGTGTGTGTGTGTGTGTATATGAGTGTGTGTGTGTGTGTGTGTGTGTGTGTATGTGTGTGTGTGTGTTTGTGTGTCTGTATGTGTGTAGGGGGAGGAGGGGCGCCCCCCGGGGACAATGGAAGGGAAGGGGGGCTATTAGAGGACAAACTTCAGCAAACTGTCCAGAAGAGAGGAGGGAGAGGCTCGGGGAGTGCAGGAAGGCACAGGGAGAATAACACACACCACGGACTGACCTGAGGGAGTCTCACTCTCCAGGGGGAAGCACAGGGGGGCGATAAGGAGCAGCTGTGCCAGCTGGGGGTACATGGTGCCCGTCTGCCAGTCGTTACGTCACTTTGCTTGGCAGAGCTGTGCATGTCTCCTCAGGGTCACGCCATACTTCTCGCTCCCTTTCTCCAGGCCAGCCTGCTCCGCCACAGGAAAGTTGCGGAGTGGAGAAGAGGGGCACACAGGCTCTCTGTATGGAGCTGACGTCATGGCCGCGCCAGCGCTGCCCTCTAGCGGGCGAAGCGCGCACACGGCGCAACAGCGACATCTGGCGGCCTTCTCACTGACTGCCTATTGTTCTGCGGCTCGCCGGGAGCGGTGCACTACATCGCCCAGCATGAACACGCAACGCTCACAGCTGCCGGGGGTTCTAGCTTGCTAATGTCACCTCAAGGAAACACCCACTATCATTCACAATCATTGAAATCACGGCTCCAGACGTTTCAGAAAGGCAAAGAGGGGAATAGTCTGTGAGCCCATACTTTCCAACTTTTCAGGGTGAGAAAGAGGGACAAGTGTTAAATTAAGCCACGCCCCCTCATTGAGGGATGGGTATGAGATAAGGTGTAACAGTTACAACAATATAAACACTTTGAATAGGAGAATGAATCATTTATTGATGCAGAGCTACATGTTACATCTCAAAGAGACAAATGAGAATGATGACGAAACAGGGGGACATGGACTCAGAAGAGGGACAGTCCCTCCATATCAGGTACACTTGGAAGGTATGCATGGGCAGTGGCGTAACATTAAATCTGGCCCCCATCATGGGATCTAGGGGATCATGCTAAAGATTTAGTGAAGCAAGTTCAGCTCTGGACCCAAGCCGAGAACTTGCCAGTTCCACGTTTTGTTCCTTGCCCCCAGGGCATCCCAAATTAGGCCCATGTGTGCGCCCTTGGAGCAGGGAAAGGTGAATCTTTGAGGGCCTCCCTTGGGGTTTCACATGATGACCCTGGGGAAAAGCCAGCGGCCGGCCGTGGTATCTTTTAGATTTCAGAGAAGCTGTTTTCTTCAACACACAAAGAAGTGCAATAAAAAAGATTTGTTCTTATATTTCCTTTACAAAAATCACCTGCAGATGTAATAAGAGAATTGTATATAGGCGATATCCAATGAGAAAAGAATCATTGTAAAAAGGTTTGTAAACAATAGCTCCCTATGGGGTAAGCAGATATAATAATACAATCTAGCATAGGCCACAGGGTGCTGTTGTTTCCAAACTTCCAGATAAATATTCTCACCTCATTGGAAAAATGATGTGCCTAACCTGTAAACTGCCCCATTAGGATGGCACGTGTTTTTTTTTCAAGAAAAACTTTTTTGTGTGTTAAAATGTAAAAGCTTGCTGACATGCAGGCGACAATTTGCACCCAAATGTGCTCCCAGAGTTAAACTTGCTTCACAAAATCTTTAACATCCTGTTTAGCATTAGGATATAGGAAGTTCATTTAACAGTACGTGTGTGGGTGTCATTGGGACCTGCACTAAATATAAAGCCTCTAATGCTGGGACCCCCAGAGGACTAAACTGGACCTGTCCCCACTCCCCCTCCCAATGTATTATTAATATTATTTGTGGAATGCCTCGTATTCCATGTCACTGTATAAGGTTAATAATAAGAGGAGGACACGACAAATAATACAATTAAAACATACAGTATAATGGGTCATACGTGAGAGAAATGCAACCAAAGCACATTGATACAAAAGTACATTGGGGGAAAGGACCCTCTGCTTGTGAGCTTACAATCTATATAGCTCTTTGCTGTGGTAATGGTGTTTCTGCAGATGGGTTGTCTCAGTTTCAGTTCTTAGTCTGTGACTGCCAGCCTGTTTCTACCTACCTGTTCCCAGCCTGTGGCTCTAACTACCTGTTCCCAGCCTGTGAATTTAACTGCCTGCTCCCAGCTTGTGAATTTAACTGCCTGCTCCCAGCTTGTGACTCTACCAGCCTGTGACTCTAACTGGCTGCTGCCATCCTGTGACTCTAACTGGCTGCTGCCATCCTGTGACTCTAACTGGCTGCTGCCATCCTGTGACTCTAGCTGCTTGCTCCCAGCCTGTGTTTCTACCTACCTGATCCCAGCCTGTGTCTCTAACTGGTTGCTGCCATCCTGTGGCTCTAACTGCCTGCTGCCATCCTGTGACTCTAACTGGCTGCTGCCATCCTGTGACTCTAACTGGCTGCTGCCATCCTGTGACTCTAGCTGCTTGCTCCCAGCCTGTGTTTCTACCTACCTGATCCCAGCCTGTTTCTCTAACTGGCTGCTGCCATCCTGTGACTCTAGCTGCTTGCTCCCAGCCTGTGTTTCTACCTACCTGATCCCAGCCTGTGTCTCTAACTGGTTGCTGCCATCCTGTGGCTCTAACTGCCTGCTGCCATCCTGTGGCCCTAACTGCCTGCTGCCATCCTGTGACTCTGCCTGCTCCCAGCTTGTGAATTTAACTGCCTGCTCCCACCTTGTGACTCTACCAGCCTGTGACTCTAACTGGCTGCTGCCATCCTGTGACTCTAACTGGCTGCTGCCATCCTGTGACTCTAACTGACTGCTGCCATCCTGTGACTCTAACTGGCTGCTGCCATCCTGTGACTCTAACTGGCTGCTGCCATCCTGTGACTCTAGCTGCTTGCTCCCAGCCTGTGTTTCTACCTACCTGATCCCAGCCTGTGTCTCTAACTGGCTGCTGCCATCCTGTGGCTCTAACTGCCTGCTGCCATCCTGTGACTCTAACTGCCTGCTGCCATCCTGTGACTCTAACTGGCTGCTGCCATCCTGTGACTCTAACTGGCTGCTGCCATCCTGTGAATCTAGCTGCTTGCTCCCAGCCTGTGTTTCTACCTACCTGATCCAAGCCTGTGTCTCTAACTGGCTGCTGCCATCCTGTGGCTCTAACTGGCTGCTGCCATCCTGTGACTCTAACTGGCTGCTGCCATCCTGTGACTCTAACTGGCTGCTGCCATCCTGTGACTCTAACTGGCTGCTGCCATCCTGTGAATCTAGCTGCTTGCTCCCAGCCTGTGTTTCTACCTACCTGATCCAAGCCTGTGACTCTAACTGGCTGCTGCCATCCTGTGACTCTAACTGACTGCTGCCATCCTGTGACTCTAACTGGCTGCTGCCATCCTGTGACTCTAACTGGCTGCTGCCATCCTGTGACTCTAGCTGCTTGCCCCCAGCCTGTGTTTCTACCTACCTGATCCCAGCCTGTGTCTCTAACTGGCTGCTGCCATCCTGTGGCTCTAACTGCCTGCTGCCATCCTGTGACTCTAACTGCCTGCTGCCATCCTGTGACTCTAACTGGCTGCTGCCATCCTGTGACTCTAACTGGCTGCTGCCATCCTGTGAATCTAGCTGCTTGCTCCCAGCCTGTGTTTCTACCTACCTGATCCCAGCCTGTGTCTCTAACTGGTTGCTGCCATCCTGTGGCTCTAACTGGCTGCTGCCATCCTGTGACTCTAACTGGCTGCTGCCATCCTGTGACTCTAGCTGCTTGCTCCCAGCCTGTGTTTCTACCTACCTGATCCCAGCCTGTGTCTCTAACTGGCTGCTGCCATCCTGTGGCTCTAACTGCCTGCTACCATCCTGTGACTCTAGCTGCTTGCTCCCAGCCTGTGTTTCTACCTACCTGATCCCAGCCTGTGTCTCTAACTGGTTGCTGCCATCCTGTGGCCCTAACTGCCTGCTGCCATCCTGTGGCCCTAACTGCCTGCTGCCATCCTGTGACTCTAGCTGCTTGCTTCCAGCCTGTGTTTCTACCTACCTGATCCCAGCCTGTGTCTCTAACTGGTTGCTGCCATCCTGTGGCCCTAACTGCCTGCTGCCATCCTGTGGCTCTAACTGCCTTCTGCCATCCTGTGGCTCTAGCTGCTTGCTTCCAGCCTGTGTTTCTACCTACCTGATCCCAGCCTGTGTCTCTAACTGGTTGCTGCCATCCTGTGGCTCTAACTGGCTGCTGCCATCCTGTGACTCTAACTGGCTGCTGCCATCCTGTGACTCTAACTGGCTGCTGCCATCCTGTGACTCTAACTGGCTGCTGCCATCCTGTGACTCTAGCTGCTTGCTCCCAGCCTGTGTTTCTACCTACCTGATCCCAGCCTGTTTCTCTAACTGGCTGCTGCCATCCTGTGACTCTAGCTGCTTGCTGCCATCCTGTGGCTCTACCTACCTGATCCCAGCCTGTTTCTCTAACTGCCCGCTGGCATCCTCTGACTCTAGCTGCTTGCTCCCAGCCTGTGTTTCTACCTACCTGATCCCAGCCTGTGTCTCTAACTGGTTGCTGCCATCCTGTGGCCCTAACTGCCTGCTGCCATCCTGTGGCCCTAACTGCCTGCTGCCATCCTGTGATTCTAGCTGCTTGCTTCCAGCCTGTGTTTCTACCTACCTGATCCCAGCCTGTGTCTCTAACTGGTTGCTGCCATCCTGTGGCTCTAACTGCCTTCTGCCATCCTGTGACTCTAACTGCCTGCTCCCAGCTTGTGAATTTAACTGCCTGCTCCCAGCTTGTGAATTTAACTGCCTGCTCCCAGCTTGTGACTCTACCAGCCTGTGACTCTAACTGGCTGCTGCCATCCTGTGACTCTAACTGACTGCTGCCATCCTGTGACTCTAACTGGCTGCTGCCATCCTGTGTCTCTAACTGGCTGCTGCCATCCTGTGACTCTAGCTGCTTGCTCCCAGCCTGTGTTTCTACCTACCTGATCCCAGCCTGTGTCTCTAACTGGCTGCTGCCATCCTGTGGCTCTAACTGCCTGCTGCCATCCTGTGACTAACTGCCTGCTGCCATCCTGTGACTCTAACTGGCTGCTGCCATCCTGTGACTCTAACTGGCTGCTGCCATCCTGTGAATCTAGCTGCTTGCTCCCAGCCTGTGTTTCTACCTACCTGATCCCAGCCTGTGTCTCTAACTGGTTGCTGCCATCCTGTGGCTCTAACTGGCTGCTGCCATCCTGTGACTCTAACTGGCTGCTGCCATCCTGTGACTCTAACTGGCTGCTGCCATCCTGTGACTCTAACTGGCTGCTGCCATCCTGTGACTCTAACTGGCTGCTGCCATCCTGTGACTCTAACTGGCTGCTGCCATCCTGTGACTATAACTGACTGCTGCCATCCTGTGACTATAACTGACTGCTGCCATCCTCTGACTCTAACTGGCTGCTGCCATCCTGTGACTCTAACTGGCTGCTGCCATCCTGTGACTCTAGCTGCTTGCTCCCAGCCTGTGTTTCTACCTACCTGATCCCAGCCTGTGTCTCTAACTGGCTGCTGCCATCCTGTGGCTCTAACTGCCTGCTGCCATCCTGTGACTCTAACTGCCTGCTGCCATCCTGTGACTCTAACTGCCTGCTGCCATCCTGTGACTCTAACTGGCTGCTGCCATCCTGTGACTCTAACTGGCTGCTGCCATCCTGTGAATCTAGCTGCTTGCTCCCAGCCTGTGTTTCTACCTACCTGATCCCAGCCTGTGTCTCTAACTGGTTGCTGCCATCCTGTGGCCCTAACTGCCTGCTGCCATCCTGTGGCCCTAACTGCCTGCTGCCATCCTGTGACTCTAGCTGCTTGCTTCCAGCCTGTGTTTCTACCTACCTGATCCCAGCCTGTGTCTCTAACTGGTTGCTGCCATCCTGTGGCCCTAACTGCCTGCTGCCATCCTGTGGCTCTAACTGCCTTCTGCCATCCTGTGACTCTAACTGCCTGCTTCCAGCTTGTGAATTTAACTGCCTGCTGCCATCCTGTGACTCTAACTGGCTGCTGCCATCCTGTGACTCTAACTGGCTGCTGCCATCCTGTGACTCTAGCTGCTTGCTCCCAGCCTGTGTTTCTACCTACCTGATCCCAGCCTGTGTCTCTAACTGGTTGCTGCCATCCTGTGGCTCTAACTGCCTGCTGCCATCCTGTGACTCTAGCTGCTTGCTCCCAGCCTGAGTTTCTACCTACCTGATCCCAGCCTGTGTCTCTAACTGGTTGCTGCCATCCTGTGACTCTAACTGCCTGCTGCCATCCTGTGACTCTAGCTGCTTGCTCCCAGCCTGTGTTTCTACCAACCTGATCCCAGCCTGTGTCTCTAATTGGTTGCTGCCATCCTGTGGCCCTAACTGCCTGCTGCCATCCTGTGGCCCTAACTGCCTGCTGCCATCCTGTGACTCTAGCTGCTTGCTCCCAGCCTGTGTTCCTACCTACCTGATCCCAGCCTGTGTCTCTAATTGGTTGCTGCCATCCTGTGGCCCTAACTGCCTGCTGCCATCCTGTGGCCCTAACTGCCTGCTGCCATCCTGTGACTCTAGCTGCTTGCTCCCAGCCTGTGTTTCTACCTACCTGATCCCAGCCTGTGTCTCTAATTGGTTGCTGCCATCCTGTGGCTCTAACTGCCTTCTGCCATCCTGTGACTCTAACTGCCTGCTCCCAGCTTGTGAATTTAACTGCCTGCTCCCAGATTGTGAATTTAACTGCCTGCTCCCAGCTTGTGACTCTACCAGCCTGTGACTCTAACTGGCTGCTGCCATCCTGTGACTAACTGGTTGCTGCCATCCTGTGGCTCTAACTGCCTGCTGCCATCCTGTGACTCTAACTGGCTGCTGCCATCCTGGGACTCTAGCTGCTTGCTCCCAGCCTGTGTTTCTACCTACCTGATCCCAGCCTGTTTCTCTAACTGGCTGCTGCCATCCTGTGACTCTAACAGGCTGCTGCCATCCTGTGACTCTAGCTGCTTGCTCCCAGCCTGTGTTTCTACCTACCTGATCCCAGCCTGTGTCTCTAACTGGCTGCTGCCATCCTGTGGCTCTAACTGCCGGCTGCTATCCTGTGACTCTAGCTGCTTGCTCCCAGCCTGTGTTTCTACCTACCCGATCCCAGCCTGTGTCTCTAGCTGGTTGCTGCCATCCTGTGGCCCTAACTGCCTGCTGCCATCCTGTGACTCTAGCTGCTTGCTTCCAGCCTGTGTTTCTACCTACCTGATCCCAGCCTGTGTCTCTAACTGGTTGCTGCCATCCTGTGGCTCTAACTGCCTTCTGCCATCCTGTGGCTCTAACTGCCTGCTGCCATCCTGTGACTCTAACTGGCTGCTGCCATCCTGTGGCTCTAACTGCCTTCTGCCATCCTGTGGCTCTAACTGCCGGCTGCTATCCTGTGACTCTAGCTGCTTGCTCCCAGCCTGTGTTTCTACCTACCTGATCCCAGCCTGTGTCTCTAACTGGCTGCTGCCATCCTGTGGCTCTAACTGCCTTCTGCCATCCTGTGGCTCTAACTGCCGGCTGCTATCCTGTGACTCTAGCTGCTTGCTCCCAGCCTGTGTTTCTACCTACCTGATCCCAGCCTGTGTCTCTAGCTGGTTGCTGCCATCCTGTGGCCCTAACTGCCTGCTGCCATCCTGTGACTCTAGCTGCTTGCTTCCAGCCTGTGTTTCTACCTACCTGATCCCAGCCTGTGTCTCTAACTGGCTGCTGCCATCCTGTGGCTCTAACTGCCGGCTGCTATCCTGTGACTCTAGCTGCTTGCTCCCAGCCTGTTTTTCTACCTACCTGATCCCAGCCTGTGTCTCTAACTGGTTGCTGCCATCCTGTGGCTCTAACTGCCTTCTGCCATCCTGTGACTCTAACTGGCTGCTGCCATCCTGTGACTCTAACTGGCTGCTGCCATCCTGTGACTCTAACTGGCTGCTGCCATCCTGTGACTTTAACTGGCTGCTGCCATCCTGTGACTCTAACTGGCTGCTGCCATCCTGTGACTCTAACTGGCTGCTGCCATCCTGTGACTCTAACTGGCTGCTGCCATCCTGTGACTCTAGCTGCTTGCTCCCAGCCTGTGTTTCTACCTACCTGATCCCAGCCTGTGTCTCTAACTGGCTGCTGCCATCCTGTGACTCTAACTGGCTGCTGCCATCCTGTGACTCTAACTGCCTGCTGCCATCCTGTGACTCTAACTGGCTGCTGCCATCCTGTGACTTTAACTGGCTGCTGCCATCCTGTGACTCTAACTGGCTGCTGCCATCCTGTGACTCTAGCTGCTTGCTCCCAGCCTGTGTTTCTACCTACCTGATCCCAGCCTGTGTCTCTAACTGGTTGCTGCCATCCTGTGGCTCTAACTGCCTGCTGCCATCCTGTGACTCTAGCTGCTTGCTCCCAGCCTGTGTTTCTACCTACCTGATCCCAGCCTGTGTCTCTAACTGGTTGCTGCCATCCTGGGACTCTAACTGGCTGCTGCCATCCTGTGGCTCTAACTGCCTGCTGCCATCCTGTGACTCTAACTGGCTGCTGCCATCCTGTGGCTCTAACTGCCTGCTGCCATCCTGTGACTCTAACTGGCTGCTGCCATCCTGTGACTCTAACTGGCTGCTGCCATCCTGTGACTCTAGCTGCTTGTTCCCAGCCTGTGTTTCTACCTACCTGATCCCAGCCTGTGTCTCTAACTGGTTGCTGCCATCCTGTGACTCTAACTGGCTGCTGCCATCCTGTGACTCTAACTGGCTGCTGCCATCCTGTGACTCTAACTGGCTGCTGCCATCCTGTGACTCTAGCTGCTTGCTCCCAGCCTGAGTTTCTACCTACCTGATCCCAGCCTGTGTCTCTAACTGGCTGCTGCCATCCTGTGGCTCTAACTGCCTGCTGCCATCCTGTGACCCTAGCTGCTTGCTCCCAGCCTGTGTTTCTACCTACCTGACCCCAGCCTGTGTCTCTAACTGGTTGCTGCCATCCTGTGGCTCTAACTGCCTTCTGCCATCCTGTGACTCTAACTGGCTGCTGCCATCCTGTGACTCTAACTGGCTGCTGCCATCCTGTGAATCTAGCTGCTTGCTCCCAGCCTGTGTTTCTACCTACCTGATCCCAGCCTGTGTCTCTAACTGGTTGCTGCCATCCTGTGGCTCTAACTGCCTGCTGCCATCCTGTGACTCTAACTGGCTGCTGCCATTCTGTGACTCTAACTGGCTGCTGCCATCCTGTGACTCTAGCTGCTTGCTCCCAGCCTGTGTTTCTAACTACCTGATCCCAGCCTGTGTCTCTAACTGGCTGCTGCCATCCTGTGACTCTAACTGCCTGCTGCCATCCTGTGACTCTAACTGGCTGCTGCCATCCTATGACTCTAACTGGCTGCTGCCATCCTGTGACTCTAACTGGCTGCTGTCATCCTGTGACTCTAACTGGCTGCTGCCATCCTGTGACTCTAGCTGCTTGCTCCCAGCCTGTGTTTCTACCTACCTGATCCCAGCCTGTGTCTCTAACTGGCTGCTGCCATCCTGTGGCTCTAACTGACTGCTGCCATCCTGTGACTCTAACTGGCTGCTACCATCCTGTGACTCTAACTGGCTGCTGCAATCCTGTGACTCTAACTGGCTGCTGCCATCCTGTGACTCTAGCTGCTTGGTCCCAGCCTGTGTTTCTACCTACCTGATCCCAGTCTGTGTCTCTAACTGGCTGCTGCCATCCTGTGACTCTAACTGGCTGCTGCCATCCTGTGACTCTAACTGGCTGCTGCCATCCTGTGACTCTAACTGGCTGCTGCCATCCTGTGTCTCTAACTGGCTGCTGCCATCCTGTGACTCTAACTGCCTGCTGCCATCCTGTGACTCTAACTGGCTGCTGCCATCCTGTGACTCTAGCTGCTTGCTCCCAGCCTGTGTTTCTACCTACCTGATCCAAGCCTGTGTCTCTAACTGGCTGCTGCCATCCTGTGACTCTAACTGCCTGCTGCCATCCTGTGACTCTAACTGGCTGCTGCCATCCTGTGACTCTAACTGGCTGCTGCCATCCTGTGAATCTAGCTGCTTGCTCCTAGCCTGTGTTTCTACCTACCTGATCCCAGCCTGTGACTCTAACTGGTTGCTGCCATCCTGTGGCTCTAACTGCCTGCTGCCATCCTGTGACTCTAACTGGCTGCTGCCATCCTGTGGCTCTAACTGGCTGCTGCCATCCTGTGGATCTAGCTGCTTGCCCCCAGCCTGTGTTTCTACCTACCTTATCCCAGCCCGTGTCTCTAACTGGTTGCTGCCATCCTGTGGCTCTAACTGCCTGCTGCCATCCTGTGACTCTAACTGGCTGCTGCCATCCTGTGACTCTAACTGGCTGCTGCCATCCTGTGACTCTAACTGGCTGCTGCCATCCTGTGACTCTAGCTGCTTGCTCCCAGCCTGTGTTTCTACCTACCTGATCCCAGCCTGTGTCTCTAACTGGCTGCTACCATCCTGTGGCTCTAACTGCCTGCTGCCATCCTGTGACTCTAGCTGCTTGCTCTAAGCCTGTGTTTCTACCTACCTGATCCCAGCCTGTGTCTCTAACTGGCTGCTACCATCCTGTGGCTCTAACTGCCTGCTGCCATCCTGTGACTCTAGCTGCTTGCTCCCAGCC
Organism: Gastrophryne carolinensis; assembly: GCA_027917425.1. Classification (NCBI taxonomy): domain Eukaryota; kingdom Metazoa; phylum Chordata; class Amphibia; order Anura; family Microhylidae; genus Gastrophryne; species Gastrophryne carolinensis. Next base: position 297,763,178 of record CM051236.1, read on the forward strand.
TGTGTTTCTACCTACCTGATCCCAGCCTGTGTCTCTAACTGGTTGCTGCCATCCTGTGGCTCTAACTGCCTGCTGCCATCCTGTGACTCTAGCTGCTTGCTTCCAGCCTGTGTTTCTACCTACCTGATCCCAGCCTGTGTCTCTAACTGGTTGCTGCCATCCTGTGGCTCTAACTGCCTTCTGCCATCCTGTGACTCTAACTGGCTGCTGCCATCCTGTGACTCTAACTGGCTGCTGCCATCCTGTGACTCTAGCTGCTTGCTCCCAGCCTGTGTTTCTACCTACCTGATCCCAGCCTGTGTCTCTAACTGGCTGCTGCCATCCTGTGGCTCTAACTGCCTGCTGCCATCCTGTGACTCTAACTGGCTGCTACCATCCTGTGACTCTAACTGGCTGCTGCCATCCTGTGACTCTAACTGGCTGCTGCCATCCTGTGACTCTAGCTGCTTGCTCCCAGCCTGTGTTTCTACCTACCTGATCCCAGCCTGTGTCTCTAACTGGTTGCTGCCATCCTGTGGCTCTAACTGCCTGCTGCCATCCTGTGACTCTAACTGCCTGCTGCCATCCTGTGACTCTAGCTGCTTGCTCCCAGCCTGTGTTTCTACCTACCTGATCCCAGCCTGTGTCTCTAACTGGTTGCTGCCATCCTGTGGCTCTAACTGCCTGCTGCCATCCTGTGACTCTAGCTGCTTGCTTCCAGCCTGTGTTTCTACCTACCTGGTCCCAGCCTGTGTCTCTAACTGGTTGCTGTCATCCTGTGGCTCTAACTGCCTTCTGCCATCCTGTGACTCTAGCTGCTTGCTCCCAGCCTGTGTTTATACCTACCTGATCCCAGCCTGTGTCTTTAACTGGCCGTTGCCATCCTGTGGCTCTAGCTGCTTGCTTCCAGCCCGTGACTAACGCCTGCGCCCAGCCTGGGACTCTAACTGCCTGCTGTTAGTCACTCTTAAGGGGGAACAAAACCAACTAGCATCTGTCCTGGAATCTAAAAGATTCCACTGCCGGCCACTGGCTTTTATTCGGGGCATCCCGAATTGGGTTGCCAAAAAAAACTCATATTCCCACTCTCCAGCAGCGCATGTGCGAGCTCTCGTCCACTGAGAGCCACCTGCTGTCACTACATCATTCAGCAGACACAGAGACAGCAATTCAGGTAGGCTGGGGCGGGGGCGCATGCACGGCCAGGGACGCTTCTGATTTAAGTAAATGAGAGCTGTCTATTGAATGACCTAGTCACAGCAGGAAGCTCTCATTGAATGAGAGCCCGCATATGTGCCATTAGAGCCTGGACAGGTGAGTTTTTCAGGCTTCCTGGGGGGCACAGAACAAAGCCCTAGGTTTTGTTCTGCTTTAAGGGTTTGGATCGAAAATGCTCATTCCCACATTTCCTCCAGTCCTCTTTATCTCCGGCATTTTCTTTTCTTTCTCCTTTCCCTTCCCAGTCCTTTATCATTATTTTATCAATTCCACTTTTGTTTGTTCCTCCTTTTTCGCATATTTTCCTATTTTTCCTTTTCCTTATTTTTTAAATTTCCCTCATCTCTCTCCCTATTATCTCTCTTTTCACATTCCCTCCTTCTCTCTCTTTTTCTCAATTTTTTCTCTTTGAATTCCTCACTGCTGCATCTGTCTCTCTATTTCTCATTCCCAACTTTTGTCAGTCTTTACACACAGGCCCTTCTTCTATTTCTCTTTTCCTCATTCTCTCCTTTTTTCTCTCTTTTCCGCACCCCCTGCTATTTCTTTTTTCGACATACCCCCCTTCACTCTCTTTTCCACATTTCCTCCTTCTCTAACTCTTTTTCCAGATCCCCATCTTTCCCTTTATCTCTCTTTTTCCATGCCCCCATCTCTCTCTGTTTTCCACATTCCACCTTCTGCTTCTAGTTTCCATATCCCTCCTTCTCTTTTTCTGTCTCCCACATTGCCCCCTATCTTTCTCCCACATTACCCACCAGGGAACAGGGCTGTTTCTAAGGGGAAGGCAAGCAGAGCCTTCTCCCTGGGCTCCAAGCGGCATGCGCATTTATCCCAGCCATCCTGTTTTTTTGCAGATGGGTCAGGGCCAACCATATGCCAAGCCACTTGCCCCTCCAAATTGGGCTCAGCCATGGAGAGGGGGCACTGCCTGTTGCTTTGGTAGAGGCAAAGCATGGCACATACCCTGTATGGGACAGCAGCACCAGCGGATAGGTGAGGAGGGGGCAGATTTTTTTTCCATTCCTGCATCAGTGCTATTTTGCATAGAAACTGCCCTGCCAGGGAAACATCCAATGGATGCCTCCCAGACCTGGTGGAGTACAGTGCTGCTGCTGCCTTTTGTTGTACTCCAAAGCTTAGCATGATCACTGTGTGCATTAGGGGATGCTTAGCAGCAATGAGCAGCCAGCCGTGTAACAAGTGAGAACAGCACTGAAAGGATTCCAGCATTTCCCCATTGCCTAAGTATACATGAATATATGTAGAGTCACAGGCAGTGGCGTAACTAAACGTAATGGGGCCCTGGTGCAAACATTAAATGGGGCTCCCTAACGGCTCATACAAATTAAAGACCGAAACAGCATAGGCAAATGCTGCTTTCTTTCTCTAAATTATGCCAAGTGAGCACAAATATGATAAATAAGGTGAAGGAGCAACAATGATGGGGCCCCGGTGCAGCTGCACCCCCCTCAAGTTATGCCCCTGCTCACATGGCAACATTTATCCTAAGGCCAGCCCTGCAGAGGAGCATAGCTTATCCACTCATGGTAGGTATGGTTCTAGACACATTTTGGCCAGGACAGGTGCAGACAGGCACTGAAATATTTTGCGCCTGTCAGCCACAAAATTGTTTGGCCCAGGAAAGATGCAGACAGTGAATTGTTTTGCCAAAAACAGCAACATAATTATATTGGCCCAGGACAGAGGCAGACAACTTTGTACAGTTATTTATACATTTGATACAGAACCAGAGCTCATTTGCCTAAGACAGATGCAGACTCAAATTATTTTTGCCCAGGAAAATAGGCGGAAAACATTTAGGGCAGGCTGGTTGTTTACCCAAATAGCCGTAGCTAGAAAAAGTGGAGGGAACATCCAGTTAAAGCTGGCTGATTGTTTACCTGGGTCTATAAATACAGGGCAGACTGTAGCACATAGACGTCATATAGAGAAAAAAAAGAGACAGTATGTAAGTAGTGTTTTCAGGGTGTGCTAAAGGGAGCATACCAGCAGGATGGAGAAGTCTCGGATGTGCAGATGAAGGAGTACCCCCCTCTGGAAAGCATGGCATGGAGAGGCCGAGGTTGGCACGCTCCCCTTGACCTTGAGGAGGAGAAAACCGTGATGGGATAGAATCGTGGAGTGCCCCCAGGTGAAGAACAATCACAGGGGTCAGTTGCTGTAGGACCCAGTGTACCAGGGATCCTGAGAAGCTTTGTCTTGCCTGCTACAGTAAAGAAGGTATCTGTTTGCACTCTGGTTGCTGTTTTTGCTTCAAGTAGACCTGGATTCCTCAGGGATACCCTGCCGCAGATCCAGGAAAACCCCTTCTACAGCTTCGCACTCATTCCCCAAAATGTATCCTACTTGTAGAGGGAATCCCATAGTCTGAGGGTATGTCCACTACACTAGCGGTAAACTGTGAAGGAGGTTGGGGTAAGAAAACCCCATACACTAAATAGAACTGCTTACACTGTGAAAGAGGTAAAGTGGATCAAAACCCACCAAGATCGGCCCGGGAATCTATAATCAAAATTGGGGTGCCCCGCTGTGTGAAACCCCCCAGGTCGCACCATACACTTACCATGTTTCCCAGTTCAACGACGCATGTGCGAGCCACGGGCACGTCCCCGCTATCCCTCTAGCAGGACACGTCCCGCGCCAAGCATTTGTGAATGGCCAGCGTGGGCAAGCTCCCTGTTAGAGGGAAGTGGGGGATGTGGCCACCAGCACGCTAGGAGCAGCTGGCTTCGACAAAAGCTTAGACGACATGACGTCAGCGGCTCCGAGCTCGCTGATTGGATGAGCGGCCGCACATGCGCCGCAGGACCAGGTAGAGGTGAGTTGGGCTCAGCAATCTAGGAGATTTCATGCAGCAGAAATCATGCAAAATCCTGGGTTTTGGTCCACTTTAAAGTGTAAGTTCAATCTACCTATAACCCCACTGCCCTGCCAAACCTCCCCAGGTGCTGAGGCAAAAAAAACTCTTTATCTCGGAGAGGATCCAGTGCTGTTCACCCAGCGACTCCGGCACTGGGCACAGCCATCTTTGACAGATTGCACATAGCGGCTCAAATGAATGGTGGTGCACACAGAGAAGGCCTGCCACAGGAGTGCCGGTGACAGCGAAGGAAACTAGATAAGGAGTTTTTTTTATAACCTCCCCCGCCCCTCCCTGCCTCAGCATCACCAATGTTATTGCAGTTCTACTAAGGAAGCAGCAGGTCGGGCTGTGAATGTGCTGGAGTCTCAGAGATTATGGTGAGAACATAATGATTGATTTTTGTGCTACAATTATGGTGCCATAGAGTGGAACACTTGCCCTATTGGGGGCTGCACCTTGTAATTTATATCTAATACTTTGCATACTTATAGGGTATTTGAGCTAGGTATATTGCATGTTATATTAGTCATTGTTGTTTTTTTTAACATTGTAGTGTATGCTTTTTGTATGTATGTTTTTTAATATTGTGCAAATTAAATAAATAGTTGGTATTTTCTTTGAGTAAATTTCTTTTGTGGTTTACTAATTTGATGTCCTGGGTTGAGTCGTGTCCATGTGTTGTACATTGCATTAGTAAGGGACCAACTAGGGATTGTAAGGGGGTTGTATTTTTCCCACGTATATAGTTTTTTAGAGGGTCAGACCAGCATCATTTTCGAGGCATCAAATTGGAACAATCACCACCAATGCTGGCTCTGGAGTCTAAAAGACTCCAGGGCTGACTTCTAGGTGCCCCTGGAGCATGGCAATTTAGCATGCCCCACTGTGTCAACCCCCCCATTCACCTGCAAGCCCCCTTGCTTTTTCCTGGTCACTGCGATCGCCGGCTGCCCACCCATCCCCGACATCCCTGCAGCTGTGCGCACTCCCGTGCCCACCCATTCAGATAGGCTGGTTGTGCAGGAGCACCCACTCCACAATGGAGCCGAGAATGCAGTCGCAAGCGTTCCCTATGGCGATGCACTGTCCAAAACATGGCTTTATGTCGTGCATTAGCATCATTTATTCTTAGATATGTGTTTCAATAGGGCCTTCACATTGATATATATATTAGATTAAATGTCTATGAATTTAGCTTATGCTGGATTGCACAAATAACTTTACATGCACAGGTCACTTTCTTATTAATTATATATTTGTATTGGTAAATGTGTATATATATATTCTCTAGCACTTTATATTAGCACTCTTTTCTAAATCAAATACCCTGGCGTAGGGAACACCCATATTAATTGATATCTGTAATAAGGGGTCCGATACATCCATTTTTAATTGTGTTTTTTTAAACGTGTCTTACTTGTCTGTTGGAATGCGCTTATTAGAATAACATTTTGACTTCTTTATCCTAAGTGTGCGGCATTTATATTAAGGGTGTGTCTTGGCTGTTCTGGGAGCCATACTTTGTATGAATGATATTTATCCCTACGTGGGTACGCACCTTGAGCCAGCACCTTCTTTATATTATTGTAGCGGTGCAGGTCTCCTCTTTTATTTTTGTCATTAGCATGCATGACATAAGGCGCCGATTGGACGAGGGCATGCACATGCAATGTGGGAAGGGCCGAAATGTGAGTGGAGTAGGTGATCTAGGGTGTTTCACAGAATGGAACATCCCAACCTGGGGCAAAAATCAGCAGGATAGTTAAAATCCTGGTGTTTGGTCCACTTTACCTACAGTAATAATCCCAGTCAGTATCATTTCATAGCATAGCTGTGTTTGATGTAAAACTCTCTTTATTTAGTGCTGGTTAGTTGGCTTGTAGCATTCATTCATGCTCCTGAGGTTTTGTCATTGACAAATTAGGGCAGGCGTTCATTCTGACACATGCCATATTCAGTACTCTTTTCCAGCGCTAATTACTTAGCTTATAACATTCACCTTGGAAAATTGCTGATGCATTAGGGCACATTCCGGTTCTGGTGCATGCTTTTCTGTGTTGCAATTACAGCTGTAGTGGTTAGCTGGTTAGAGTTTGAATAAAGATAAATTAGATGGTTAAAGTTGTTACTAGGTTTTAAAATAGAATTAGTTATTCAGCATGTCATTTACAAAGTAGAGAATTGATCCAGAACTGGGATGATTACAGAAGGCAGCTACTCGGATTGTTATCAGATGATCATTGGCAGCGCGCACAAATCCTTTGGCTCCAGCATCTTGTCATAATGGAGAAAGCTCCTGAACTGAATGGGAGCATGCCCAGATGGACAGCACTGAGTAAACTTATCTCAGCGTTGCCAGTATGAAGCAGCCTGTTATCAGCTCAGGACTGGATTAGCAAGGCCTGGTTTTAAAGTGGACCAAAACTTGGGACTTTTGTCCCAGGGCACCCAGATTTGGGATGCCCTGCTGTGTGATACCCCCAATATGCCCGTGCCGAATGCGCAGACTCTCCTCGCATCAGCACTGTATCGGCATGCCGCCCTGGTTACACACAGAGCCTAGCATAAGGGATCAGGAGTGACCCCCAACCCTGGCACCCCTGTAGCTGAGGTGTGCTGCCACGCCCAGCCTATTTGAATAGTTAGCTATGGGAGGCCCAGAAAAGGTGAGTGAATGCAGGCGATCTCTGGTGGTTTTTCTTTTAAAATATCCCATTTATGTTTGGGCTGACAAACCATAGTGAGGAGCGGGAGGTCTGAGTGGTGGGCTAAGTTTAGCTACCGGCATGCAGCTGTAGCTTACCTGGATCCTGTTCTGGAAGTGGTTTTCTCAGTTGTCAGTGTGCTGCTGCTTTTAACACCCAGCTCCACTCCCAGGCTCCCTAATCTTACCTTGCCCCCCATGCTTTTCTCCGCAATGTCTAGGGAGATATACCCACCCATGCCACATTATTTGCCTCTACAATACTAATGTTTCAGTACTATAGCTTTAGTGAGTAAGGGGTAACTTTTTTTTTTGTTACAGATAGGTGTCTGATTCTCTGCACCCTCCACAGTGGAGAATTTCTGCTTAAAAAAATAACTCTCACTCAAAAATAGCCCACCTGAAGCGAACCTCCAGTCAAAGAAGATCGAAGTTTAGTCAAGTTAGTCAAGTGTTTCCCTAAAGCCCCCCTCCTGGCAATCAGAGGCTTACTTTAGAGGGCTTAACCCCATGTAGATGTTGTGGTATAGCATGCAGAAGTGACGCTCCTGAACTGCATGAGAGCAGCCATCTTGCTACACACCTGATAATCCTGTCCCAGAGACAAAAGTGCCTGAAATCTCTGAGCAATCATCTCTTATCTCTAGCCAGAAGTAGAAAGCCATACTTATCATTGCAGCATAAAAGAAAGAGATACTGCCCCTTGTTTCTGAGGAATATATTTCCTCCTGCCACCCACCATGCTCCTGTGTAAGCAGGACTGTAAGGTGTGTAGCAAGATGTCCGCTCCCATGCAGTCCAGAATTTGCAAATATATTCCACAACATCTGTGGAAGGGGTGGCAGATTAGCCACCACCCCTATAAGGGTTAATCTTAATGTAGCCCAGGGGTTGGGGTGACTGGGCTGGACTAGGGGCAGGAACCTGAAGTGTTAATCCACTTCCTGCCTCTAGGGGCTGGAGCTTGAGGTTCAGGGCGGTCAGGTCCCCTCATTCTGGATGTCAGTTGGGCCTGTAAAAGGGGGGCCCAGCCAGAACTGCTTCAGTCCGGAGACAGCTAGAGGGCTGGGCAAAAGTGCAAGTTGGGGCAGACAGAGGAAGGAGGCTGACAGAGGAAGGAGCCCTTGGCCCTCGACGGGACGTGGGAGCCCCTGGGAAGTTAAGAAGCCCCTGAGGAAGAAGGTAGTGCCCCGGGGCACTGTTCTCATCTTCCCTGTGAAGAGGGGGAACTATAGGAGTTCACTGGAGCACTGCCCACCTGGGTGGGGGCCATATATAAGAGTCGAGATTCAGGGGTTTCCATGGAGAGGTCGGGGACCCCTGCGTGTACTGCATTTCCTGAGGTGCCAATTAAAGTGGCACTTGCCCCAAAAGATGCCGTTGTTGTGTGGTCTCTGTGTGGCTACTTATCTGGACTCTGGACCCGCCTTGGGAAGGAAACAGAGTGAGCACTACCTTCCCCCAACCCTGAGCCCCAGTGTACACTCCTATCTGGACTGCCTCTGACCTAGACGTGCCCCTGTCCCCTCGCTGCCCAGATCCTTTTTCCTTGTGGGGCATCCCAAAGATGTCCGGGGTGTCCGCTACACCTCTTTTTCTAAAGTAATAGTTACTGCAGGAGTACATTATACTCAGCGCACAGACTTTTTCATTTGTATCATGCTGAGAATGGCCCACGGGGTACCAGTGAATATCCTGGTGGGCCTCACTCACCTCTCTTTGGGGCAATAGGGACTGCCTGCTCTGGGTGCTCTGGTTTGCACAGTGCTAACAGCCCTGGCAATATGATTATAAAAGCAGGCTAACACCCTCTACGGTGCAGGTGTTTGTTGATGCTGGCGCTGCTGCTATAAGACAGTATGGGGGGGCATCCAGAATGAGTGATGTCCGGCCACAAATGCCCTGCCCAGGTGAGTGCCTGGCAGCCAATTGTGGCGCTGGATTCACAGCAGTGAACCGAGGTGAAGGTAAGGATTACGGGCATTCAGGGGGGTTATGTGCGACTCCAGAATTCAAATGCCCCCTTTACTGCCAGCGGCAACCAGCACCCACTCTGTGGAGGTTGTTGGTCAGCTTTAAGCCCTAGTAACATGGTCAGCTTTTTTCTTGGTTTAGTCCCTGTATGCAGCCCCAGCGCTTCATTTATACTTCACAGATGGCACACTATGCAATAGTGTTGAGTGCGTTGTACATGTTTCTATGATAGGATCAGCAGGTAATACCAAGTGTCATCGTTCCATACAAGTAAAGAACATCTTATCCAGCCTCTGTATAAATTGGTGTACTGTCAGTCACCATAAAAATAAGGGGGGATTGTGTATACTTGCTCTGTCACTTGTATCATTTATTTACATATTAACCCTGTACTTTAAATAGCTTTTTTCTGGTGTGCACCCACAATGCAGTTTGGCATAGAATCTGTGTACATGGGCCCTAAATATAAAACAGTAATATTGTTATATATTCCTAGGGTGGGCTTCCAGATGAAGCTACAGGTGGGCCAAGACCCATTCTTGGTCAAATATATAGAGACACAAGCACCACATCTAGTGATTGAGCTGCCAAGATCTAATTTTACCTCACAATAGAACAGTTAAATGTGGAAGGTTTGTCAGAGCAGATAAACAGATTTGAGTTTGGAAAGGGGCATCCTGCCACAGCGCCGAAATGATCTAGTACATGACACGTTTTATTGCTTTATGATTTATTTTTTACTCCTTGTAACTATAACTATAATCCTTGGCCAATAAGTAGCCAAATCTGTAACATGTGTCCACATATTTTATCCTGGTTGTATACTCTACCAGCAGTGATTACATCCACAAGAATTAGTACTGCTATTGTGTAAAGCATACAGTTTGTCTTAGACGTGTTTTAACTGTGGTTCGCTGCAAGCTGGACCTTGATGAAAAAGCCAAATATATGGCTCAACCTCAGGACCAGATGGCACAGCTCTACACACTAATTAAGTGCTGCTTAAGGCAAAGTTGTGTTAAACAATGAACTGAAAAAGTGCCAGTTAGCAGTCACATGCATGCCTTCCTGTGAGAGTTTGCCATAGGGGGTACACATTCATGTGTATTGCACACCTGCTGCCACCAGCCATGACCCAGCCATGATCACAGCGAAGGCTCTGGGAGAAGAGAAGATAGATGATTCCTCTCAATCAATTACCCAGAAAAACAGTCTAAAGATTAACTTCAGCTTGGCAGTGCTGGTTATTGTTTATTCAGCCTGATTTACACTGGACTTGTTTTCTCTGCTGCAGAGAATACTACTAAGGGTGTCTTTAAAGAAACTCACCACTGACTCACAAAGATCTCAAGCTCCCCCCATTCTTCATTGTACTACACATTATCATGTAAATGCTACATTGTGTGTGTGTATGTGTGTGTTTACGTTGTGTTACTTACATGCTCTTTTCATACTAGGTCATGTCACTTATTTGATCATTGACCATCCAGCTGATCTTCATTAGTGTCACTTTTTTATGTTTACTTTTAATGTGTTGTTTCCATAAATTTGTAAATTTGTAGATTGCATTGTCAATCTAAAGGCGCAGCTGGGGTTCCAGACATTTTTTTTAATGGACCTGCATAATTTTGTTTGTGTGGGGGCAAGGGGGAATGGGGTACTCCCTGCCCATCTCAGACTCTGACAGATTATTTTTTGGGAGGTAAGAGGGGTTTCAGTGATGGGATGGGGAGGAGACGGAGTGCTACCTGCTCCCCGTTAGCAGAATCCAAGTTCCAAGGGTGCCTTTCTACATAAGGCCGACTCTACCCCGGCCAGTAAGCAGCAGAGCCAAATCCATAAAAGAGGAAAAAGATTTGCAGTCAGGAAAAATTGATAATTGTGTATTAACAAATCGAACAAACCACAGGTGGCACTATGGAAACTGCAGGACTCCATCAGTCGGGTGACTCCAAAGCACCCTTTGCAAAAAACGAAAGGATGCTGCCTATGCGGTTATTAATGCACTTTCCCAAATATCAATATGGACCTTTCTTGAAACTCAATTGTTAAAACATTTTTTGTGATCATTTGGTTATTATTAGAGATGAGCGAATCGATTCGGACGAACCCGAATTCGTTCCGAATTTCAGGAAAAATTTGTTTCTGAATGAATCCGAATTTCCCTGCGATTCGATTGATCGAAGTTTTCCTTTAAACTCCATTTATTTCAATTACAGCCATTGTAAAATGGTGGATGGACATGTCCGGACATATCCCCTGGGGCAATGATCCAGGCAGGGACAGCAGAGAAAGTGACAGGGAAACTTTTTTTTTTATTTTCACTTCACTTCATTTGCCAGATCAGTTTTAAATTGCTTTTTTTTGTGCTGTAAATATTCCTGGCCACTGTGCATCCCATCTTGGCAGTGGCATATTTAACCCTGTTACATACAAGCATTTCTTATAACTCGATTAGTTTTTTTTGTATGCTGTAAAAACCCCAGCCCACATGGGCATCCCATTTCAGCACATTTGACCTTCTCTGTTATACTAAATCAGCTTCTAAAGGCTCTGTTTTATTAATACATGTATATTGCATTTTGAATTGGTTTTGTGCGTCCTGTAAAAACACCAGGCCGCATGGCATCCCAAACCAGCACATTTCACCCTATCTGTTATACTAAATCAGCTTCTAAAGGCTCTGTTTTATTAATATATTGCATTTTGAATTGGTTTTGTGCGTCCTGTAAAAACACCAGGCCGCATGGCATCCCGAACCAGCACATTTCACCCTATCTGTTATACTAAAGCAACTTCTACAGGCTCTGTTTTATTAATATATTGCATTTTGAATTGGTTTTGTGCATCCTGTAAAAACACCAGGCCGCAGGGTATCCCAAACCAGCATATTTCACCCTATCTGTTATACTAAAGCAGCTTCTACAGACTCTATTTTTTTTTAATATATTGCATTTTGAATTGGTTTTGTGTGTCCTGTAAAAACACCAGGCCAATGGGCATCCCATATTAGCACATTTGACCCTATCTGTTACACACAAGCAGCTGTTAAAGGGGATTTCTTCTAACTAGATTACAGTTTTAATTGTTTTTGTGTCTGCTGTAAAAACCCCTGCCCACTGGGCATGCCATGTTTGCACATTTAACCCTATCTGTTACACACAAGCAGCTCTTAAAGGGGATTTCATCTAGCTAGAGCACATTTTTAATTGTTTTTGTGTCTGCTGTAAAAACCCCTGCCCACTGGGCATGCCATGTTTGCACATTTAACCCTATCTGTTACACACAAGCAGCTCTTAAAGGGGATTTCATCTAACTAGAGCACAGTTTTAATTGTTTTTGCATCTGCTGTAAAACCCCCTGGGCACTGGGCATGCCATGGTTGCACATTTAACCCTATCTGTTACACACAAGCAGCTGTTAAAGCGGATTTCTTCTAACTAGAGCACAGTTTTAATTGTTTTTGTGTCTGCTGTAAAACCTCCTGGCCACTGGGCATCCCAAACGCTAGCATAAATATTTCAAGACTACCTGTCTAATAACTGCTTGCATTTTATAATTAACGTCACTTTTCCACAATCAAGGGAGGCCCCCTATGTATGTCAGCAGGGGGCATCCCAAACACTAGCATAAATATTTCAAGACTACCTGTCTATTAGCTGGTTGGATTTTGTAATCAATGTCACTTTTCCACTATCAAAGGAGCCAACCTCTCTATGTGAGGAGGGGGCATCCCAAACACTAGCATTAATATTTCAAGAGTACCTGTCTATTAACTTGTTGCATTTTGTAAAGAAAGTCACGTTGTCAAATTGTCAGCAGCCATTGCCTTTAACCGGGGGGCATCCCAAATATGCTAGCATGTGTCTTTTTAAGAGTGCTCACATTGGAGTTGGCAGCAGCAGCATTAGGAGCCCATATATTGCCTGAAAGACACACATATGAGCTGGCAGCAGCAGCATAGGGAGCCCATATATTGCCTGAAAGACACACCCTGGAGTTGGCAGCAGCATAAGGAGCTACAATGCTTCAGCTACTACCATGGATCAGCCATTGGTGGCTGGAAATCCTGGCTGAACCATGCCTGATTCATCTTCACAAAGGTGAGTCTCTCCACATTTTTCGTGGACAGATGAGTTCTCCTTGGCATGACTATGGCCCCCGCCGCACTAAACACCCGCTCAGATGGCACACTACTCACTGGGCAGGACAGCTTTCCCAGGGAAAACTCTGCCAGTTGCGGCCACAAGTCAAGTTTGGCTGCCCAGAAGGCCAGCGGGTCCTCAAGGTGCATTGGCATGGTCATGTCAAGGTATGACACTACCTGCTGGTTCAGGGCCTGCTCCAGGTCTTTCTTCTGCTCATGATTAGCCTCACTATGTGGGTCGCTTGTGATTAGGGTGTGATTCTGTTAGTTGTTATCTGATTCCGACCCAGCTTGATCGACCATTCCTGTCTGCTGCCTGTACCGACCTCTGCTTTGTCTGACCACGAACCTGCCTGCCCCTCTAGATACCCCGCGATTTCTGACCTCCCGGCTTGACCCTTTGGCTACTCCTGACTATGCACCTGTCTCATCCCTGTACTCTGACACACCCTCCGGATTGACTACCTGTGAACGGCTTTGGGATACCCTCGTGGTTCATCGGCCTTCACCGTAAGCAGCCATCCTTTGTGCCTATTAAGACCTGGGGGCAACCGTGTCCGGTGAGGCGTACCTAGCGTCCCGGCAAACCGGGGCTTGACTATAGGCAGAAGCGGTGGTGGAGATTGGGTGTTGCCTGCTTACAGAAGGCTGGTGTCCCGCTGGGCATCACAGTATGGACCATGGCATCAGCCATGCAGATAGGCATCGGCCAACTGACTACGTAGAATGTCTCTGTAGTAGGTCAGTTTGTCCTCCTTCTCAGTGGGTGTAAAAAAATGCCCCCATTTTGTGCCGGTAGCGAGGGTCCAATAAGGTGGAGAGCCAGAAGTCATCCCGCTGACAAACGGAGACAATTATGCGGTCACTACGCAAGCACGTGAGCATGCATCGTGCCATTTCTGCAAGTGACTCGGAGGGAACATACTGCCACGGTGTGTCTGGGTCCTCTGTCTCGCCTTCCTCACAACCCTCTAGCTCCTCTGGCTGCTCCTGCTCATCCTCTCCTGTCAGATGACTAGATAAAATGGCCATTTTGTCAAACCTAAACTGTGCTTTGCTGTGCCCCACCCCCTCCTCCTCCTCCTCCACTTCAGCCCCCACAGGCTTCATGTGGCCGTGAAATGTAGGCGCCATGTCTCCAGTGCCCTGACCAGCCATGGTTTCCAACATGTGTTGTAGTACATGAAGCAGTGGAATCACATTGTTCATCCCATAGTCCTGGCGACTGACTAATAATTGGCTTCCTCAAAGGGCCTGAGCAAACGACAGGTGTCACGTATGAGCTGCCACTGGTTAACATTGAAGTTACACAGGGGAGTCCCCCTATCCACTTGGACCATCAAGAAAACAGTGATGGCTTTTCTCAGTTCGTATAGTCGATCCAACATATGGTGGGTGGAAACATTGCAAATCAGACTATGTGAGGGGATACTGACGCTGTAGCTCAAGAAGGGTGTGCTTCCTTCCCGTTGTTAGCATGTCTTGCAGCTGGGGGGAAGACTTCAGAAAATGCTTGACAACTAGGGTGAACACGTGTGGGCGCATGGCTCAGGCTTCCTTATCGCAGTGTAGGCAAGATGTTCTTCCCATTGTCAGTCACCATGGTTCCCATTTGCAGTTTGGGTGGAGATTTGTGATTTTTAGCAGTTCCTCCCATGTGTGACTCCGTGGCTCAAGGCAAACCATGTGAAGATCAGCGTGAGTCCTGCACACATGGTAGGCTGGAAGGGCACTAAAAAAAATTAAAAAATAAAAAAATACAGAAAAAAAATATTAAGAAAAAACAATACAAAAAAAAAAATAAAAATGAACAAAAAAATTAAAAAAATTAAAAAATATTAAAAGAGACAATGGAAAAATGTATATATAAAAAAAATACAAAAAAATCAAAAAATATATATTTAAAAAAAATACAAAATATAAAAAAAAACTGAATGGATACATTTATTGTTATTATGTTATATGTTATCATATGTTATTATTATAAATGTGTTCAAATAAGATAAATGTTAACAATTAACATGTAATTGTCAATTAGGCACTTTTTTCTGTGACACCATTGCTAAGTTCAAGTGCACTGTCACAGGCACAATGGCCTAGGAGCGTGGAGGCCACAGCGGAGGGACCTGTCCAAGTTGCTGTTGTGGTTGTGCAGGTACCACAATCACCCAGTGGTGCTTAAAGGATATGTATTGTCCCTGACCGTAGTTACAGCTCCAGACGTAGGCACTGCCGTGCACTTTGGTACACACTGACAGGCTAAAGGAGTGGCTCACCTTCTGTTCAACAAAATTGTACAGGGCTGGTACTGCCTTCTTCGCAAAGAAATGACAGCATGGGACTCTCAACCTCGGCTCGGCACAAGCCATCAGTTCTCTGAAAGGTCCACCACCTCAAAAGGAAGGGACTGCAGCACCAGCAACTTATACAGGAGCACATTTAGGTTCTGCACGTTGGATGAGTGGGCACATACTGCTGTCTCTTGGACATGGCTTGGCCAATGGATTGCTGGCGGAATGACTGACTCGGATTAAGAGGAGGAGGAGCATCTGTAGCGACAGAGGATGGGTATGACACACAGGAGGTGCTGGAGCCTTGGCTGGCTGGAACAGAGAGCGTGTGCCACTGGGTAATGCAGGCTGGACCACCACTTTGGAGCCAACTCTCCCAGGCCGCTTTATGGTGACGCTGCAAATGTCGATGCAGGGCTGTGGGTCCAACATTGGGACCCTGGCCACACTTCGCCTTCTGCCTACACATCTTTCATATAGCCATGTTAAGTGGATGATCGTGTTAACCAATGGATGACGGCAGATGGGTTGCTGGTCAAGACACGGCCGCTAACTGATACCGGGAGATCAGGCCTCTCACTGAGACTCCTGCTGCCACTCACCCCTAGTCTGCTGAGACCTCTGCTTGATGAATTGAGGCCGAATATGTTACTATGTTACTAATATGTTACTATGTTACTAATTACAAATATGTTACTATTTATAAATATGTTAATAATATGTTACTATGTTACTAATGTGTTACTATGTTACTAATGTGTTACTATTTTACTAATATGTTACTATGTTACTAATATGTTACTATGTTACTAACATGTTACTAATCTGTCACTCTCCATCACTCCAAGCTTTTAAAGTGGACCATCACCCTCCAGTGATCGGCCCGGGAATATATAAGATTCCCGGGCCGATCACCTCCCTCCCCGCGGGACATCCGAGATCGGGATGTCCCGCGGGGTGAAACCCCCCCAAACACCCCAAATCACCTTACCTTGATTTCGGCGGCGGACGGCCGCCGTCGCCTCCCTCGCGCCCCTCTAGACGTGCGCACGCCCGCGCCGGCCGTCTGTGAATGGCCGGCGCGGGCGCGTGCGCGTCAAGAGTGACACGCGGGAGGCGGCGGCGGAGGAGCCGCTTGTCCGCGCCTGTCAAACGGCTTGTCCGTCGGCGCTGGGAGCGGGGAGAGGTGAGTTCTTCGGGTGATCGGGGGGGTTTCACACAGCGGGGCACCCCGATCGGGGGTGCCCCACCGAAGTGGACCAAGACCCAGGATAGTCAAAATCCTGGGTGTTGGTCCACTTTAAAAGTGCCCTCAAAACTCACTGATGTCCTCCTCAGCTTCCTCAACAGTGTCTGCTTAAGAAGCCAAAACGCTTGCAACACCACCTCCCACGCCACTCTCCTCATCACTACTTGCCCACTTCTGTGTCTCCTCCACTTCTTGGCTGGGCAGTAGCTGCTGATCATCAGATCGTCTTCACTGAATAGTGAAGCTGAACCCAAAGCATAAGATATAACCGACAGTTGACTGGGGGTGTCAGATGTCACTTGTGATGCCGTGGAAGACACGACCGCTAGCTAATACCGGGAGATCAGGCCTCTCACTGAGACTCCTGCTGCCACTCACCCCTAGTCTGCTGCAACCTCTGCTTGATGAATTTAGGCCTCTGCAACTTCTCTGTGCCCATCCTGGCACTTCTCTGCCTGACATACTTAGTGCGTATATGAGGGGAGGACAAAACCCTACACTACACTTAAAGCAGGATTTGTCGATAACAGCAGCAGGTATGTAACTATCTATGGCCTTTCACTAAGTAGTAACTAGGCCCTGAAGACTTTAACAGGAACAAAGTGATGAAACTCTTAGATGTGCTTATGTGATTCTCTGATGAGAGCAATTCAACGTGCTCCAGTACGCTTGAAAAATGTTTTTTTGAAAGACTGGCCTGCGTGGAAATGAATCGGGCATGGATCAGCCAAGATTTCCACCCACCAATGCCTGATGTATTAGAGTAGATTGATCATGGGGCCAGACCAACACTAAAGAAATATGGATAGTGCAAAACAGATTTAAGGCGCTGCTCTCCAGTTACAGACATTCCTCTGCATCAGACCACAAGTAATTATTGAAAAAATGCTTTACGTTAGTCTAACGTTTTATTAATATTCTTTGGATAAGATATATGTGCCGAAAATCTGCTGTAAACTCCAGGGTGTGTCTTTCAGGCAATATATGGGCTCCTAATGCTGCTGCCAATTCCTGGGTGTGTCTTTCAGGCAATATCTGAGCTCTTTATGCTGCTGCCAAGTCCAATGTGTTTTTCAGGCAATATATGGGCTCCCTATGCTGCTGCCAACTCCAGTGTGTCTTTAGGGCAATTTGTGGGCTCCTGCTGCCAACTCCAGTGTCTCTTTCAAGCAATGTTTGGGCTCCTGCTGCTGCTGCTGCCAGCTCCAGTGTCTCTTTCAAGCAATGTTTGGGCTCCTGCTGCTGCTGCTGCTGCCAACTCCAGTGTCTCTTTCAGCCAATGTTTGGGCTCCTGCTGCTGCTGCTGCCAACTCCAGTGTGTCTTTAGGCCAATATTTGGGCTCCTGCTGCTGCCAACTCCAGGGTGTGTCTTTAGGCCAATTTTTGGGCTTCTGCTGCTGCCAACTCCAGGGTGTGTCTTTAGGCCAATTTTTGGGCTCCTGCTGCCAACTCCAGTGTCCCTTTCAGGCAATGTTTGGGCTCCTGCTGCTGCTGCTGCCAACTCCAGAGTGTCTTTAGGCCAATTTTTGGGCTCCTGCTGCCAACTCCAGTGTCTCTTTCAAGCAATGTTTGGACTCCTGCTGCTGCTGGCAACTCCAGTGTGTCTTTAGGCCAATTTTTGGGCTCCTGCTGCTGCTGCCAACTCCAGGGTGTGTCTTTAGGCCAATTTTTGGGCTCCTGCTGCTGCTGCTTGCAACTCCAGGGTGTCATTCAGCCAATTTTTGGGCTCCTGCTGATGCCAACTCCAGGGTGTGTCTTTAGGCCAATTTTTGGGCTCCTGCTGCTGCCAACTCCAGGGTGTGTCTTTAGGCCAATTTTTGGGCTCCTGCTGCCAACTCCAGTGTCCCTTTCAGGCAATGTTTGGGCTCCTGCTGCTGCTGCTGCCAACTCCAGAGTGTCTTTAGGCCAATTTTTGGGCTCCTGCTGCCAACTCCAGTGTCTCTTTCAAGCAATGTTTGGACTCCTGCTGCTGCTGGCAACTCCAGTATGTCTTTAGGCCAATTTTTGGGCTCCTGCTGCTGCTGCCAACTCCAGGGTGTGTCTTTAGGCCAATTTTTGGGCTCCTGCTGCTGCTGCCAACTCCAGGGTGTGTCTTTAGGCCAATTTTTGGGCTTCTGCTGCTGCTGCTTGCAACTCCAGGGTGTCATTCAGCCAATTTTTGGGCTCCTGCTGCCAACTCCAGTGTCTCTTTCAAGCAATGTTTGGGCTCCTGCTGCTGCCAACTCCAGGATGTATCTTTAGTCTTATTTTTGGGCTCCTGCTGCCAACTCCAGTGTCTCTTTCAAGCAATGTTTGGGATCCTGCTGCTGCCAACTCCAGTGTGTGTGTCTTTCAGGCAATATCTGAGCTCTTTATGCTGCTGCCAAGTCCAATGTGTTTTTCAGGCAATATATGGGCTCCCTATGCTGCTGCCAAGTCCAGAGTGTGTCTTTCAGGCAGTATTTGGGCTGCTGCTGCTGCTGCCAACTCCAGTGTGTCTTTAGGGCAATTTGTGGGCTCCTGCTGCCAACTCCAGTGTCTCTTTCAAGCAATGTTTGGGCTCCTGCTGCTGCTGCTGCCAGCTCCAGTGTCTCTTTCAAGCAATGTTTGGGCTCCTGCTGCTGCTGCTGCCAACTCCAGTGTCTCTTTCAGCCAATGTTTGGGCTCCTGCTGCTGCTGCTGCTGCCAACTCCAGTGTGTCTTTAGGCCAATATTTGGGCTCCTGCTGATGCCAACTCCAGGGTGTGTCTTTAGGCCAATTTTTGGGCTCCTGCTGCTGCCAACTCCAGGGTGTGTCTTTAGGCCAATTTTTGGGCTCCTGCTGCCAACTCCAGTGTCCCTTTCAGGCAATGTTTGGGCTCCTGCTGCTGCCAACTCCAGAGTGTCTTTAGGCCAATTTTTGGGCTCCTGCTGCCAACTCCAGTGTCTCTTTCAAGCAATGTTTGGACTCCTGCTGCTGCTGGCAACTCCAGTGTGTCTTTAGGCCAATTTTTGGGCTCCTGCTGCTGCTGCCAACTCCAGGGTGTGTCTTTAGGCCAATTTTTGGGCTCCTGCTGCTGCTGCCAACTCCAGGGTGTGTCTTTAGGCCAATTTTTGGGCTCCTGCTGCTGCTGCTTGCAACTCCAGGGTGTCATTCAGCCAATTTTTGGGCTCCTGCTGCCAACTCCAGTGTCTCTTTCAAGCTATGTTTGGCCTCCTGCTGCTGTCAACTACAGTGTGTCTTTAGGAAATGTTTGGGTTCCTGCTGCTGCCAACTCAAGGGTGTGTCTTTAGGCCAATTTTTGGGCTCCTGCTGCCAACTCCAGTGTCTCCTTCAGCCAATGTTTGGGCTCCTGCTGCTGCCAACTCCAGTGTGTATTTAGGACAATTTTTGAGCTCCTGCTGCCAACTCCAGTGTCTCTTTCAAGCAATGTTTGGGCCCCTGCTGCTGCTGCTGGCAACTCCAGTGTGTCTTTAGGCCAATTTTTGGGCTCCTGCTGCCAACTCCAGTGTCTCTTTCAAGCAATGTTTGGGCTCCTGCTGCTGCCAACTCCAGGGTGTATCTTTAGTCCTATTTTTGGGCTCCTGCTGCCAACTCCAGTGTCTCTTTCAAGCAATGTTTGGGCTCCTGCTGCTGCCAACTCCAGTGTGTCTTTAGGCCAATTTTTGGGCTCCTGCTGCCAACTCCAGTGTCTCTTTTAGCCAATGTTTGGGCTCCTGCTGCTGCTGCTGGCAACTCCAGTGTGTCTTTAGGCCAATGTTTGGCTTCCTGCTGCTGCAGCTCCTCAGCTTCCTCAACAGTGTCTGCTTAAGAAGCCAAAACGCTTGCAACACCACCTCCCACGCCACTCTCCTCATCACTACTTGCCCACTTCTGTGTCTCCTCCACTTCTTGGCTGGGCAGTAGCTGCTGATCATCAGATCGTCTTCACTGAATAGTGAAGCTGAACCCAAAGCATAAGATATAACCGACAGTTGACTGGGGGTGTCAGATGTCACTTGTGATGCCGTGGAAGACACGACCGCTAGCTAATACCGGGAGATCAGGCCTCTCACTGAGACTCCTGCTGCCACTCACCCCTAGTCTGCTGCAACCTCTGCTTGATGAATTTAGGCCTCTGCAACTTCTCTGTGCCCATCCTGGCACTTCTCTGCCTGACATACTTAGTGCGTATATGAGGGGAGGACAAAACCCTACACTACACTTAAAGCAGGATTTGTCGATAACAGCAGCAGGTATGTAACTATCTATGGCCTTTCACTAAGTAGTAACTAGGCCCTGAAGACTTTAACAGGAACAAAGTGATGAAACTCTTAGATGTGCTTATGTGATTCTCTGATGAGAGCAATTCAACGTGCTCCAGTACGCTTGAAAAATGTTTTTTTGAAAGACTGGCCTGCGTGGAAATGAATCGGGCATGGATCAGCCAAGATTTCCACCCACCAATGCCTGATGTATTAGAGTAGATTGATCATGGGGCCAGACCAACACTAAAGAAATATGGATAGTGCAAAACAGATTTAAGGCGCTGCTCTCCAGTTACAGACATTCCTCTGCATCAGACCACAAGTAATTATTGAAAAAATGCTTTACGTTAGTCTAACGTTTTATTAATATTCTTTGGATAAGATATATGTGCCGAAAATCTGCTGTAAACTCCAGGGTGTGTCTTTCAGGCAATATATGGGCTCCTAATGCTGCTGCCAATTCCTGGGTGTGTCTTTCAGGCAATATCTGAGCTCTTTATGCTGCTGCCAAGTCCAATGTGTTTTTCAGGCAATATATGGGCTCCCTATGCTGCTGCCAACTCCAGTGTGTCTTTAGGGCAATTTGTGGGCTCCTGCTGCCAACTCCAGTGTCTCTTTCAAGCAATGTTTGGGCTCCTGCTGCTGCTGCTGCCAGCTCCAGTGTCTCTTTCAAGCAATGTTTGGGCTCCTGCTGCTGCTGCTGCTGCCAACTCCAGTGTCTCTTTCAGCCAATGTTTGGGCTCCTGCTGCTGCTGCTGCCAACTCCAGTGTGTCTTTAGGCCAATATTTGGGCTCCTGCTGCTGCCAACTCCAGGGTGTGTCTTTAGGCCAATTTTTGGGCTTCTGCTGCTGCCAACTCCAGGGTGTGTCTTTAGGCCAATTTTTGGGCTCCTGCTGCCAACTCCAGTGTCCCTTTCAGGCAATGTTTGGGCTCCTGCTGCTGCTGCTGCCAACTCCAGAGTGTCTTTAGGCCAATTTTTGGGCTCCTGCTGCCAACTCCAGTGTCTCTTTCAAGCAATGTTTGGACTCCTGCTGCTGCTGGCAACTCCAGTGTGTCTTTAGGCCAATTTTTGGGCTCCTGCTGCTGCTGCCAACTCCAGGGTGTGTCTTTAGGCCAATTTTTGGGCTCCTGCTGCTGCTGCTTGCAACTCCAGGGTGTCATTCAGCCAATTTTTGGGCTCCTGCTGATGCCAACTCCAGGGTGTGTCTTTAGGCCAATTTTTGGGCTCCTGCTGCTGCCAACTCCAGGGTGTGTCTTTAGGCCAATTTTTGGGCTCCTGCTGCCAACTCCAGTGTCCCTTTCAGGCAATGTTTGGGCTCCTGCTGCTGCTGCTGCCAACTCCAGAGTGTCTTTAGGCCAATTTTTGGGCTCCTGCTGCCAACTCCAGTGTCTCTTTCAAGCAATGTTTGGACTCCTGCTGCTGCTGGCAACTCCAGTATGTCTTTAGGCCAATTTTTGGGCTCCTGCTGCTGCTGCCAACTCCAGGGTGTGTCTTTAGGCCAATTTTTGGGCTCCTGCTGCTGCTGCCAACTCCAGGGTGTGTCTTTAGGCCAATTTTTGGGCTTCTGCTGCTGCTGCTTGCAACTCCAGGGTGTCATTCAGCCAATTTTTGGGCTCCTGCTGCCAACTCCAGTGTCTCTTTCAAGCAATGTTTGGGCTCCTGCTGCTGCCAACTCCAGGATGTATCTTTAGTCTTATTTTTGGGCTCCTGCTGCCAACTCCAGTGTCTCTTTCAAGCAATGTTTGGGATCCTGCTGCTGCCAACTCCAGTGTGTGTGTCTTTCAGGCAATATCTGAGCTCTTTATGCTGCTGCCAAGTCCAATGTGTTTTTCAGGCAATATATGGGCTCCCTATGCTGCTGCCAAGTCCAGAGTGTGTCTTTCAGGCAGTATTTGGGCTGCTGCTGCTGCTGCCAACTCCAGTGTGTCTTTAGGGCAATTTGTGGGCTCCTGCTGCCAACTCCAGTGTCTCTTTCAAGCAATGTTTGGGCTCCTGCTGCTGCTGCTGCCAGCTCCAGTGTCTCTTTCAAGCAATGTTTGGGCTCCTGCTGCTGCTGCTGCCAACTCCAGTGTCTCTTTCAGCCAATGTTTGGGCTCCTGCTGCTGCTGCTGCTGCCAACTCCAGTGTGTCTTTAGGCCAATATTTGGGCTCCTGCTGATGCCAACTCCAGGGTGTGTCTTTAGGCCAATTTTTGGGCTCCTGCTGCTGCCAACTCCAGGGTGTGTCTTTAGGCCAATTTTTGGGCTCCTGCTGCCAACTCCAGTGTCCCTTTCAGGCAATGTTTGGGCTCCTGCTGCTGCCAACTCCAGAGTGTCTTTAGGCCAATTTTTGGGCTCCTGCTGCCAACTCCAGTGTCTCTTTCAAGCAATGTTTGGACTCCTGCTGCTGCTGGCAACTCCAGTGTGTCTTTAGGCCAATTTTTGGGCTCCTGCTGCTGCTGCCAACTCCAGGGTGTGTCTTTAGGCCAATTTTTGGGCTCCTGCTGCTGCTGCCAACTCCAGGGTGTGTCTTTAGGCCAATTTTTGGGCTCCTGCTGCTGCTGCTTGCAACTCCAGGGTGTCATTCAGCCAATTTTTGGGCTCCTGCTGCCAACTCCAGTGTCTCTTTCAAGCTATGTTTGGCCTCCTGCTGCTGTCAACTACAGTGTGTCTTTAGGAAATGTTTGGGTTCCTGCTGCTGCCAACTCAAGGGTGTGTCTTTAGGCCAATTTTTGGGCTCCTGCTGCCAACTCCAGTGTCTCCTTCAGCCAATGTTTGGGCTCCTGCTGCTGCCAACTCCAGTGTGTATTTAGGACAATTTTTGGGCTCCTGCTGCCAACTCCAGTGTCTCTTTCAAGCAATGTTTGGGCCCCTGCTGCTGCTGCTGGCAACTCCAGTGTGTCTTTAGGCCAATTTTTGGGCTCCTGCTGCCAACTCCAGTGTCTCTTTCAAGCAATGTTTGGGCTCCTGCTGCTGCCAACTCCAGGGTGTATCTTTAGTCCTATTTTTGGGCTCCTGCTGCCAACTCCAGTGTCTCTTTCAAGCAATGTTTGGGCTCCTGCTGCTGCCAACTCCAGTGTGTCTTTAGGCCAATTTTTGGGCTCCTGCTGCCAACTCCAGTGTCTCTTTTAGCCAATGTTTGGGCTCCTGCTGCTGCTGCTGGCAACTCCAGTGTGTCTTTAGGCCAATGTTTGGCTTCCTGCTGCTGCTGCTGCAAACTCCAGGGTGTGTCTATCAGTCAATGTTTGGGCTCCTGCTGCCAACTCCAGTGTCTCTTTCAGCCAATGTTTGGGCTCCTGCTGCTGCTGCCAACTCCGGGGTGTGTCTTTAGGCCAATTTTTGGGATCCTGCTGCCAACTCCAGTGTCTCTTTCAAGCTATGTTTGGCCTCCTGCTGCTGCTGGTTGCAACTCCAGGGTGTCATTCAGCCAATTTTTGGGTTCCTGCTGCCAACTCCAGTGTCTCTTTCTAGCTATGTTTGGGCTCCTGCTGCTGCTGCTTGCAACTCCAGGGTGTTATTCAGCCAATTTTTGGGCTCCTGCTGCCAACTCCAGTGTCTCTTTCAAGCTATGTTTGGGCTGCTGCTGCTTGCAAATCCAGGGTGTCATTCAGCCAATTTTTGGGCTCCTGCTGCCAACTCCAGTGTCTCTTTCAAGCTATGTTTGGCCTCCTGCTGCTGCTGGTTGCAACTCCAGGGTGTCATTCAGCCAATTTTTGGGCTCCTGCTGCCAACTCCAGTGTCTCTTTCAAGCTATGTCTGGCCTCTTGCTGCTGCTGCTGCCAACTGCAGTGTGTCTTTAGACCAATTTTTGAGTTCCTGCTGCCAACTGCAGTGTCTCTTTCAAGCTATGTTCGGGCTCCTGCTGCTGCTGCTGGCAACTCCAGGGTGTCATTCAGCCAATGTTTGGGTTCCTGCTGCCAACTCCAGTGTCTCTTTCAAGCTATGTTTGGGCTGCTGCTGCTGCTGCTTGCAACTCCAGGGTGTCATTCAGCCAATTTTTGGGTTCCTGCTGCCAACTCCAGTGTCTCTTTCTAGCTGCTATGTTTGGGCTCCTGCTGCTGCTGCTTGCAACTCCAGGGTGTTATTCAGCCAATTTTTGGGCTCCTGCTGCCAACTCCAGTGTGTCTTTCAAGCTATGTTCGGGCTCCTGCTGCTGCTGTTGCTGGCAACTCCAGGGTGTCATTCAGCCAATTTTTGGGTTCCTGCTGCCAACTCCAGTGTCTTTCAAGCTAGGTTTGGGCTGCTGCTGCTGCTTGCAACTCCAGGGTGTCATTCAGCCAATTTTTGGGTTCCTGCTGCCAACTCCAGTGTCTCTTTCAAGCTATGTTTGGCCTCCTGCCGCTGCTGCTTGCAACTCCAGGGTGTCATTCAGCCAATTTTTGGGCTCCTGTTGCCACCTCCAGTGTCTCCTTCAAGCTATGTTTGGCCTCCTGCTGCTGCTGCTGCCAACTGCAGTGTGTCTTTAGGACAATTTTTGGGTTCCTGCTGCCAACTCCAGTGTGTCTTTCAAGCTATGTTTGGCCTCCTGCTGCTGCTGCTTGCAACTCCGGGGTGTCATTCAGCCAATTTTTGTGCTCCTGATGCCAACTCCAGTGTCTCTTTCAGGCTATGTTTGGCCTCCTGCTGCTGCTGCTGCCAACTGCAGTGTGTCTTTAGACCAATTTTTGAGTTCCTGCTGCCAACTCCAGTGTCTCTTTCAAGCTATGTTCGGGCTACTGCTGCTGGCAACTCCAGGGTGTCATTCAGCCATTTTTTGGGCTCCTGTTGCCAACTCCAGTGTGTCTTTCAAGCTAGGTTGGGGCTGCTGCTGCTGCTGCTGCTTGCAACTCCAGCGTGTCATTCAGCCAATTTTTGGGCTCCTGCTGCCAACTTCAGTGTCTCTTTCAAGCTATGTTTGGGCTCCTGATGTTGCTGCTTGCAACTTCAGGGTGTCATTCATCCAATTTTTGGCCTCCTGCTGCCAACTCTAGTGTCTCTTTCAAGCTATGTTCGGCCTCCTGCTGCTGCCAACTGCAGTGTGTCTTTAGGCCAATTTTTGGGTTCCTGCTGCCAACTCCAGTGTCTCTTTCAAGCTATGTTTGGCCTCCTGCTGCTGCCGCTTGCAACTCCAGGGTGTCATTCAGCCAATTTTTGGGCTCCTGCTACCAACTCCAGTGTCTCTTTCAAGCTATGTTTGGCCTCCTGCTGCTGCTGCTGCCAACTGCAGTGTGTCTTTAGGCCAATTTTTGGGTTCCTTCTGCCAAGATTTCCACCCACCAATGCCTGATGTATTAGAGTAGATTGATCATGGGGCCAGACCAACACTAAAGAAATATGGATAGTGCAAAACAGATTTAAGGCGCTGCTCTCCAGTTACAGACATTCCTCTGCATCAGACCACAAGTAATTATTGAAAAAATGCTTTACGTTAGTCTAACGTTTTATTAATATTCTTTGGATAAGATATATGTGCCGAAAATCTGCTGTAAACTCCAGGGTGTGTCTTTCAGGCAATATATGGGCTCCTAATGCTGCTGCCAATTCCTGGGTGTGTCTTTCAGGCAATATCTGAGCTCTTTATGCTGCTGCCAAGTCCAATGTGTTTTTCAGGCAATATATGGGCTCCCTATGCTGCTGCCAACTCCAGTGTGTCTTTAGGGCAATTTGTGGGCTCCTGCTGCCAACTCCAGTGTCTCTTTCAAGCAATGTTTGGGCTCCTGCTGCTGCTGCTGCCAGCTCCAGTGTCTCTTTCAAGCAATGTTTGGGCTCCTGCTGCTGCTGCTGCTGCCAACTCCAGTGTCTCTTTCAGCCAATGTTTGGGCTCCTGCTGCTGCTGCTGCCAACTCCAGTGTGTCTTTAGGCCAATATTTGGGCTCCTGCTGCTGCCAACTCCAGGGTGTGTCTTTAGGCCAATTTTTGGGCTTCTGCTGCTGCCAACTCCAGGGTGTGTCTTTAGGCCAATTTTTGGGCTCCTGCTGCCAACTCCAGTGTCCCTTTCAGGCAATGTTTGGGCTCCTGCTTCTGCTGCTGCCAACTCCAGAGTGTCTTTAGGCCAATTTTTGGGCTCCTGCTGCCAACTCCAGTGTCTCTTTCAAGCAATGTTTGGACTCCTGCTGCTGCTGGCAACTCCAGTGTGTCTTTAGGCCAATTTTTGGGCTCCTGCTGCTGCTGCCAACTCCAGGGTGTGTCTTTAGGCCAATTTTTGGGCTCCTGCTGCTGCTGCTTGCAACTCCAGGGTGTCATTCAGCCAATTTTTGGGCTCCTGCTGATGCCAACTCCAGGGTGTGTCTTTAGGCCAATTTTTGGGCTCCTGCTGCTGCCAACTCCAGGGTGTGTCTTTAGGCCAATTTTTGGGCTCCTGCTGCCAACTCCAGTGTCCCTTTCAGGCAATGTTTGGGCTCCTGCTGCTGCTGCTGCCAACTCCAGACTGTCTTTAGGCCAATTTTTGGGCTCCTGCTGCCAACTCCAGTGTCTCTTTCAAGCAATGTTTGGACTCCTGCTGCTGCTGGCAACTCCAGTATGTCTTTAGGCCAATTTTTGGGTTCCTGCTGCTGCTGCCAACTCCAGGGTGTGTCTTTAGGCCAATTTTTGGGCTCCTGCTGCTGCTGCCAACTCCAGGGTGTGTCTTTAGGCCAATTTTTGGGCTCCTGCTGCTGCTGCTTGCAACTCCAGGGTGTCATTCAGCCAATTTTTGGGCTCCTGCTGCCAACTCCAGTGTCTCTTTCAAGTAATGTTTGGGCTCCTGCTGCTGCCAACTCCAGGATGTATCTTTAGTCTTATTTTTGGGCTCCTGCTGCCAACTCCAGTGTCTCTTTCAAGCAATGTTTGGGATCCTGCTGCTGCCAACTCCAGTGTGTGTGTCTTTCAGGCAATATCTGAGCTCTTTATGCTGCTGCCAAGTCCAATGTGTTTTTCAGGCAATATATGGGCTCCCTATGCTGCTGCCAAGTCCAGAGTGTGTCTTTCAGGCAGTATTTGGGCTGCTGCTGCTGCTGCCAACTCCAGTGTGTCTTTAGGGCAATTTGTGGGCTCCTGCTGCCAACTCCAGTGTCTCTTTCAAGCAATGTTTGGGCTCCTGCTGCTGCTGCTGCCAGCTCCAGTGTCTCTTTCAAGCAATGTTTGGGCTCCTGCTGCTGCTGCTGCCAACTCCAGTGTCTCTTTCAGCCAATGTTTGGGCTCCTGCTGCTGCTGCTGCTGCCAACTCCAGTGTGTCTTTAGGCCAATATTTGGGCTCCTGCTGATGCCAACTCCAGGGTGTGTCTTTAGGCCAATTTTTGGGCTCCTGCTGCTGCCAACTCCAGGGTGTGTCTTTAGGCCAATTTTTGGGCTCCTGCTGCCAACTCCAGTGTCCCTTTCAGGCAATGTTTGGGCTCCTGCTGCTGCCAACTCCAGAGTGTCTTTAGGCCAATTTTTGGGCTCCTGCTGCCAACTCCAGTGTCTCTTTCAAGCAATGTTTGGACTCCTGCTGCTGCTGGCAACTCCAGTATGTCTTTAGGCCAATTTTTGGGCTCCTGCTGCTGCTGCCAACTCCAGGGTGTGTCTTTAGGCCAATTTTTGGGCTCCTGCTGCTGCTGCCAACTCCAGGGTGTGTCTTTAGGCCAATTTTTGGGCTCCTGCTGCTGCTGCTTGCAACTCCAGGGTGTCATTCAGCCAATTTTTGGGCTCCTGCTGCCAACTCCAGTGTCTCTTTCAAGTAATGTTTGGGCTCCTGCTGCTGCCAACTCCAGGATGTATCTTTAGTCTTATTTTTGGGCTCCTGCTGCCAACTCCAGTGTCTCTTTCAAGCAATGGTTGGGATCCTGCTGCTGCCAACTCCAGTGTGTGTGTCTTTCAGGCAATATCTGAGCTCTTTATGCTGCTGCCAAGTCCAATGTGTTTTTCAGGCAATATATGGGCTCCCTATGCTGCTGCCAAGTCCAGAGTGTGTCTTTCAGGCAGTATTTGGGCTGCTGCTGCTGCTGCCAACTCCAGTGTGTCTTTAGGGCAATTTGTGGGCTCCTGCTGCCAACTCCAGTGTCTCTTTCAAGCAATGTTTGGGCTCCTGCTGCTGCTGCTGCCAGCTCCAGTGTCTCTTTCAAGCAATGTTTGGGCTCCTGCTGCTGCTGCTGCCAACTCCAGTGTCTCTTTCAGCCAATGTTTGGGCTCCTGCTGCTGCTGCTGCTGCCAACTCCAGTGTGTCTTTAGGCCAATATTTGGGCTCCTGCTGCTGCTGCTTGCAACTCCAGGGTGTCATTCAGCCAATTTTTGGGCTCCTGCTGCCAACTCCAGTGTCTCTTTCAAGCTATGTTTGGCCTCCTGCTGCTGTCAACTACAGTGTGTCTTTAGGAAATGTTTGGGTTCCTGCTGCTGCCAACTCAAGGGTGTGTCTTTAGGCCAATTTTTGGGCTCCTGCTGCCAACTCCAGTGTCTCCTTCAGCCAATGTTTGGGCTCCTGCTGCTGCCAACTCCAGTGTGTATTTAGGACAATTTTTGGGCTCCTGCTGCCAACTCCAGTGTCTCTTTCAAGCAATGTTTGGGCCCCTGCTGCTGCTGCTGGCAACTCCAGTGTGTCTTTAGGCCAATTTTTGGGCTCCTGCTGCCAACTCCAGTGTCTCTTTCAAGCAATGTTTGGGCTCCTGCTGCTGCCAACTCCAGGGTGTATCTTTAGTCCTATTTTTGGGCTCCTGCTGCCAACTCCAGTGTCTCTTTCAAGCAATGTTTGGGCTCCTGCTGCTGCCAACTCCAGTGTGTCTTTAGGCCAATTTTTGGGCTCCTGCTGCCAACTCCAGTGTCTCTTTTAGCCAATGTTTGGGCTCCTGCTGCTGCTGCTGGCAACTCCAGTGTGTCTTTAGGCCAATGTTTGGGTTCCTGCTGCTGCTGCTGCAAACTCCAGGGTGTGTCTATCAGTCAATGTTTGGGCTCCTGCTGCCAACTCCAGTGTCTCTTTCAGCCAATGTTTGGGCTCCTGCTGCTGCTGCCAACTCCGGGGTGTGTCTTTAGGCCAATTTTTGGGATCCTGCTGCCAACTCCAGTGTCTCTTTCAAGCTATGTTTGGCCTCCTGCTGCTGCTGGTTGCAACTCCAGGGTGTCATTCAGCCAATTTTTGGGTTCCTGCTGCCAACTCCAGTGTCTCTTTCTAGCTATGTTTGGGCTCCTGCTGCTGCTGCTTGCAACTCCAGGGTGTTATTCAGCCAATTTTTGGGCTCCTGCTGCCAACTCCAGTGTCTCTTTCAAGCTATGTTTGGGCTGCTGCTGCTTGCAAATCCAGGGTGTCATTCAGCCAATTTTTGGGCTCCTGCTGCCAACTCCAGTGTCTCTTTCAAGCTATGTTTGGCCTCCTGCTGCTGCTGGTTGCAACTCCAGGGTGTCATTCAGCCAATTTTTGGGCTCCTGCTGCCAACTCCAGTGTCTCTTTCAAGCTATGTCTGGCCTCTTGCTGCTGCTGCTGCCAACTGCAGTGTGTCTTTAGACCAATTTTTGAGTTCCTGCTGCCAACTGCAGTGTCTCTTTCAAGCTATGTTCGGGCTCCTGCTGCTGCTGCTGGCAACTCCAGGGTGTCATTCAGCCAATGTTTGGGTTCCTGCTGCCAACTCCAGTGTCTCTTTCAAGCTATGTTTGGGCTGCTGCTGCTGCTGCTTGCAACTCCAGGGTGTCATTCAGCCAATTTTTGGGTTCCTGCTGCCAACTCCAGTGTCTCTTTCTAGCTGCTATGTTTGGGCTCCTGCTGCTGCTGCTTGCAACTCCAGGGTGTTATTCAGCCAATTTTTGGGCTCCTGCTGCCAACTCCAGTGTGTCTTTCAAGCTATGTTCGGGCTCCTGCTGCTGCTGTTGCTGGCAACTCCAGGGTGTCATTCAGCCAATTTTTGGGTTCCTGCTGCCAACTCCAGTGTCTTTCAAGCTAGGTTTGGGCTGCTGCTGCTGCTTGCAACTCCAGGGTGTCATTCAGCCAATTTTTGGGTTCCTGCTGCCAACTCCAGTGTCTCTTTCAAGCTATGTTTGGCCTCCTGCCGCTGCTGCTTGCAACTCCAGGGTGTCATTCAGCCAATTTTTGGGCTCCTGTTGCCACCTCCAGTGTCTCCTTCAAGCTATGTTTGGCCTCCTGCTGCTGCTGCTGCCAACTGCAGTGTGTCTTTAGGACAATTTTTGGGTTCCTGCTGCCAACTCCAGTGTGTCTTTCAAGCTATGTTTGGCCTCCTGCTGCTGCTGCTTGCAACTCCGGGGTGTCATTCAGCCAATTTTTGTGCTCCTGATGCCAACTCCAGTGTCTCTTTCAGGCTATGTTTGGCCTCCTGCTGCTGCTGCTGCTGCCAACTGCAGTGTGTCTTTAGACCAATTTTTGAGTTCCTGCTGCCAACTCCAGTGTCTCTTTCAAGCTATGTTCGGGCTACTGCTGCTGGCAACTCCAGGGTGTCATTCAGCCATTTTTTGGGCTCCTGTTGCCAACTCCAGTGTGTCTTTCAAGCTAGGTTGGGGCTGCTGCTGCTGCTGCTGCTTGCAACTCCAGCGTGTCATTCAGCCAATTTTTGGGCTCCTGCTGCCAACTTCAGTGTCTCTTTCAAGCTATGTTTGGGCTCCTGATGTTGCTGCTTGCAACTTCAGGGTGTCATTCATCCAATTTTTGGCCTCCTGCTGCCAACTCTAGTGTCTCTTTCAAGCTATGTTCGGCCTCCTGCTGCTGCCAACTGCAGTGTGTCTTTAGGCCAATTTTTGGGTTCCTGCTGCCAACTCCAGTGTCTCTTTCAAGCTATGTTTGGCCTCCTGCTGCTGCCGCTTGCAACTCCAGGGTGTCATTCAGCCAATTTTTGGGCTCCTGCTACCAACTCCAGTGTCTCTTTCAAGCTATGTTTGGCCTCCTGCTGCTGCTGCTGCCAACTGCAGTGTGTCTTTAGGCCAATTTTTGGGTTCCTTCTGCCAACTCCAGTGTGTCTTTCAAGCTATGTTTGGGCTGCTGCTGCTTGCAACTCCAGGGTGTCATTGAGCCAATTTTTGGGCTCCTGCTGCCAACTCCAGTGTCTCTTTCAAGCTATGTTTGGGCTCCTGCTGCTGCTGCTTGCAACTCCAGGGTTTCATTCAGACAATTTTTGGGCTCCTGCTGCCAACTCCAGTGTGTCTTTCAAGCTATGTTCGTGCTCCTGCTGCTGCTGCTTGCAACTCCAGGGTGCCATTCAGCCAGTTTTTGGGCTCCTGCCGCCAACTCCAGTGTCTCTTTCAAGCTATGTTTGGCCTCCTGCTGCTGCCAACTGCAGTGTGTCTTTAGGCCAATTTTTGGGCTCCTGCTGCCAACTCCAGTGTCTCTTTCAAGCTATGTTTGGCCTCCTGCTGCTGCTGCTGCTTGCAACTCCAGGGTGTCATTCAGCCAATTTTTGGGATCCTGCTGCTCCTGCTGCCAACTCCAGGATGTCTTTCAGCCAATATTTGGGCTCCTGCTGCTGCCAGCTCCAGGGTGTGTTTTTCAGGCAATATAGGGGTCCCTCATAGTGATGCCACCTCAACTCTCTGCAATTGTGCCGCTCTGCGATTCTAATAGCGATGCCTCTGATCTGCATGTCATAATTATTTACAGTATTATTTCACTAACCCAGCACGCATCCTATGCGTGTTACAGCAAGGCAGAATGGTTTACAACCCTATTGAGGCTCTAGGAAGCTCAGAAATAGCCGTTTTTAATAACGATTCGTCGCGAATAAATTCGGACCGAAACAAATTTTGTCGGAAAATTCAGCGAATCAGCCGAATCGAATTTTTCAAAAGTTCGCTCATCCTCTAGTTATTATCAATAGATGTGGATAGTTCATTTATGAAAAATAGTCTACATTGATCGCAGTAGCCCAATTTTGGTATAATCCTAACATATAATGATCTGGAGCAATTCTTTGTATAATTGATATATGAATTATTAAAGGCTTTATCTTGTTTTCCTACACATCATTCACTATAGGCATTTGAGCTGTAGGTCTTCGACATTTAGCTATGTTTCTAAATTCATAGGGTTTTGAAGTTATATACAAACAGGAGATGGGTAAAATGCATGTTGAATATTAATATAAATATTCTCTTAGCTCTGCATGTAGACTGTGTACACTCTGATCTCTGACCAACTGCTTCCAGTCTGAATTATTTATTCAGTCTTTCTTCCTTCAACATCTTGCCTACTCAGCTTGTTAGGGAAAGGTTATCAGAGGGTCCAAAGGGCCATATTTGTCTTAGCCTTTGAAGCACAGTAATGTGCCAACTAGGAGTAAAATTGCTGCTGTATGAAAGTCCAATTAGATGGATTGGCAGAGATAATCTATGGATGTAGCTGTACTCTCAGTGAATCTACGCTGTGTGTATATATATATATATATATATATATATATATATATATATATATGTATATATATCTGTACTAATGAGGAATTAAGCAGTACATAGATGTTTACATGAGATAGATGTAGCTTTTATTGGTTAAACAGCTAGCCAATTGATATTGAAAATCCTGACAGTCAACCAGGTTTATTTTCTTTTTCTTCGTTCTTCTTAATCTGACCTCCTTTTCGTGCAGAAAACTTTGCCCAACAAGATATTGGAAAGTTTTTGGTCACCTTCTCACTACAGGTTGTGCCTACTTGAAGGCAATTCAGTATGTAGCCCTGTTTGAAGGAACTCGATTACCTGCAGAGGCAAAATACACCTGCAGCATTTTCTTTTAAATACCTATCTATGATGCTAGTATTCTGTATAAAAAATGATTGCCATTACAGTGGCTCAATCCATGACTCAAAATTGTTCCAGGCTCCTCCTATATCATTAGGACAAAAAACTCCCCTGGCCCCAGCCTCCATCCTCTCTCTTTACCTTCTCTTCATATTACATTTCTTTTTCCCTCTCGCAATCCCTTTCTCACAAATACCTTTTATTTCTCTTTTTTCTACCTAGAGTCTTTCTTTTCCTGCATTCCCTATGGTTTTTCTCTGTTGCTCACTTTCCATATTTTATGCGTTTGTCTGTGGGGAACCATCCTGAAATCCTGCTCCAGACACCTACCACAAGTCCAGCCATGCTTTATCAGCCAGTATGACAGCTGGGTCTATGTTGTGGAAAAATAAATCTCACCTTTGGGGAAAAAAACCTGCTTCTCTCACTGCCTACAGTACATCCGGAGACCTGCAATTAGTGATGGGCGAACCCAAACAGCATAGTTCGGGTTCGTACCAAACTTTGCAAGTTCGGGTCTTGCACACGAGCTTCAGCTAGAAGTCTGTGTTCCAGTTTGGCGTCCAGCCCAAACACAAAAAAGCTGAGCAGCCCATTAACTTGCTTCACCTAAAGGGGGCAGCAGCAGAAAGCTGCTTTGAAACTTACCTGATTTCCACGATCTCTTCCCAGTCAGCGGCAGTATTCCTTTGAAATGGTCCACGACCAGGGGTCACAGAAAAATGATCACCCCTCCCATGAGAGAGTGCCAACACTGAAAGCTGGCACTAGGAGTGTCTTCACTCATGGGAGATGAGCAAGGGGATCGCAGAGCTCAGGTTTTACAGCAACGCTTCCTGCTGCACACTCTGCCCATTCTGAGCCCCAGTTCACTGGGAACATGAGGGCAAGGAGGTCCAAACTTATAGGCAATGTAGCTAAAAACTTCAGCTGAGAACAAGCCCCATCCACTGGCTTTTAGACCCCTGCTCCAAAGACATCTTCAGTTAGTTTCGAGACCCCCTGGATCC
Source organism: Gastrophryne carolinensis (assembly GCA_027917425.1). Taxonomy (NCBI): domain Eukaryota; kingdom Metazoa; phylum Chordata; class Amphibia; order Anura; family Microhylidae; genus Gastrophryne; species Gastrophryne carolinensis. The sequence goes on from CM051236.1 coordinate 297,797,477, forward strand.
GGAGAACCAAGGCTCCAAATCATCCTGGGAATCAATGCACCTTGTTCAGGACAGTACACTTCCTAGTACCAGCTCTCCAGACTTAGGGGGACAACTGGAGGTGTCGTTGGAAATGGGAGAACTTCAGGTACGCACCACTGGGCATATGGATTAGGGCAGACCATAGCCCCACAGTTGGTGGAGGCCCTCTTGCAGGGCAAATGGTGGAGGCCCAGGGGCGCTCTGTTTGGACTAATTTTGGTTAGGGTAAAATCTATATTAAAACATTGTCATGGCTTAGAGGTTGGTCTTGTTATTCATTTTCTTTGGATAAATGTATATTTATTCACTAAATTATTGTCCAGATATACTACTACTTATAACTGTTTAATATTCATACATGCACATACATTAAGGAATCTATTGTTGAGATCCGGGAGTGTTCCGTGTATAGCCATGATTTGCCTCCTTGTTAAGTCTGAACAGTGCGGCAATTCCATAGTTCTTTTTGTGGTACAGACTGGGTCCACAAATACTGTTTATTGGTACATAGTGGCTAAGCATTGTTTTAGGATTTGGTGGGTGTGCACAGTATACATCCCAGGCAACTACTTACAGTCATTGGTACTGTAATGGAATAGCAGTTACAATATAGAATCAACTTATTTTATTGATGCAGGGAAAAGCAAGTGTCAATGCTTTAATCCACTTCACAGTCAAATGTACAGTTCACAGACCAGATATACTTGCAATGCTTTACAGGTGCACCTTCTGAGTGGAGACCGTCTAGGGGGTATCCCAGACTGGGATGTCAGTGAAAAAGACATGGGGAATGTTTCCATTTTAGCTTTCCAAGGGGTTATCCCTCACACAACATTCACTGCAGGGCATTAGTCTCAGACAGGGCCTGCCACACCTTACCGAAATCTAAGTACCTCAGTGCACCACTTGCTTCAGCTACTCCCAGTCTTCCCCTTAGTAGCCACACCAGCCATCTGGGCTACAGATGATCTATATGTTCATCTAGCTTTCTCAAATCTTTGCCCTCTACAATGTTGCCTGTAGCTTCCCTCCAAAAAGCTCCCAACCAATCTCAGCAGTATCCTTTGTCCCCTGATTCATCCTAAAGGGGGATCCTACCCCAGGATTCTAAGCGTCTGAATTTAATTATTTCCTCCATTTGTAGTCTTATACTCCCAGCTAGTGTTCAAAGTTGGAACAGTAACCACATTTTTTTATTTCAGTGGAAAATTCACCAAATCTTCCTTACCCAATGTTTTAAGCAACCTCAGCAATATGTTTGGGCTTAATGCAATGCTATTTCTACTCAGGATCCGGTAAGTTACTGAGCACCAGACTGGTAGCAATCAGCTTAGAGAAACAAAAGGCGAGTAACCCTTTGTTTTTGTTAGTCGGTTGGACAGTCCCTTTAATAATAGAAAAATATAAAATAAATACAACGTCCCCCTAAAAACACTCCAGTTCTTTAATATACACCACTGCTGCCAAACACCATTGGGTAATGCAAATTTATAAATGGCCAATACACTGTTCATATAAAAAGAGTAACTAGAGAATAGGCCCTCAATATTCTCCAGTGACAATGTTTTACTTTGTGTACATTTTTTTAGATTCATTCATTTGCCTTAAAATTGACTTTGCTCAGTCTTTACTTGTATGTTTTGATTTTAGTTTTTAATGTGTTTTGTAAAAGAAAGTTTTAACTAAAAAAGATGTCTTAGTCATTTTATTCAGTTGATCCCCCACTTGAGGTTCTTGGATGGGAAACAGATGTAGCTATAAAAGCTCTAATGAAGTTTAGTAGACATAGCTGCGAGCCCATCAAGTTTTGTAAGAACACTGCCCTTCTCTCAATAGCCTGCAAATTTAAACATCCAATAACGGAGGCCTCCTATGCCTGGAACCAAAGATCTGCCACCACCTTCAACAAACACAATCTGCCATACATTCATTCGTAAGGTTATTGTCAAACATAATCGCTTATGTTATGTAATGGCTTTTGGTTTTACTATCTTAGTAGTAAGAAACTAGAGTTTTTATTTTCTCTCTTTTGCCACTTCACATTTAACAAGTCTGATGGCAGTGTTTTGTTTACGCGTGCTTTTAATTACTTTTTAATTTGTATGTTTCATCTTGGCTTTCATTTATTTTTACTAAAGTTTTAAAGAATGTAATTAAACAGTGCCCGCTTAATTATTGACATGTATCACAGCAGTGACGATCAGACAGGCTCTAAAGAATCTTGGTTTCATCATGAAGTTCTGCTAAGAGATTTGAATTCTAATTATAGTAACATTTATAAACTTTCTTGGATTGTCTGATTATAAAAGTCAGTATTGACTGCCTAGCAGCAGTGTATTAAAGCAAAATAAAAGTGAAGAGAAGATGAATGACAAAACTTAATGGATGCTTGCCTCTATCAAGCTAAATTAAATGTGACCTAACTTCAGAAATTCTATTCTGCACATAATTAATGGACAAATTTAACAGTGGGGTGCAGCACCTCCGTTTTATGGTTGGCCTATTCCTTTTGAAGTTACCCTGTAATAGAGTTGGTCGTCTCTTTCCAACACAGTGAGCAACGGGCTCTGGTCAGCTTGACCCACTGCCTAGCAGCCGCCCCCCCACTCCACTTGTGGGGAGAGTGCCAGGATCCTTAACCACAGGCATTTGGGGGTCACTTGAAAAAAGCTATAAAGCCACGCATTAGTAGTGAAATTAACCCCCTAATACAAGATGAAAGGTGTATGTTTCATTAAAGTTAAGGGAGGAGATCTTGCCTCAAGAAAGGATGAATGTATCTGGCATCAAGAATACACAAGTTAAATCAACCTACTAAAAAATGGAGTTAAAAGATGTATATGCAATACCCTTAAAAAGCTCTCTGATGAATAGAGTGAAACGCGTGGGGACGGGGCAATAACCTCTTGATCAGTTCAATAAAATGTTTACATTTTAAGAAGAAGACTTGTTTTAATTTGTTTGCTGGTCAACCAAAGAAAAACTATCCATTGTAGGGACCAGATAATCCAGCCCCTACAGTTGTTTAGATATGACTTTTTGGTCCAGGAGTAAGAACTTAAAGAGAAAGTCAACCTAACTTTGCCAACCTAACTTTGATGGACTATATCAGCAGACCCCAGACCACAACTACTGTTGTGGTATGAGCCTACCTGCTAAGATGCCGCTGCTCCTGAGGTCACCCTCCTCAGTGCACTTGCTTGATGTATACAGTAGAGCAGTAGTCCTCAAACTTCCTCCTCAAGGGCCGAGACAGGCCAGGTTTTGCAGCTCTCTATGCTGATGCACAGATGTAATAATTAGGGCTATAGCTCTGTCTGATGCACAGATGTAATAATTAGGGCTATAGCTCTGTCTGAGCACCAGTTAATTCACCTGTGGAATAGCGTGGAGAGCTGCAAAATCTGGCCTGTCTCGGCCCTTGAGGAGGAAGTTTGAGGACTACTGCAGTAGAGTATTGGACCAGACTAAGGGACATATAAAGAATAATGGGCACTTTGGGCTAGGCTTGCACTTCATGTGAACTTCACATGCATCCCCTTAAAATCCAGTGTGGCTAGCCCTGGGATCCCCCCCCCCCGGGCGCTGCAGAAGTCCAGGTAATCAAAATGGGGCTTGATGGGGTGTATGATGGAAGGGGACCCGACAATCACTGTGCGCCCCCCCCCCCCCCCCGAGCTGGCTAAAGCAGCGGCCAATGCTTATTAAAGTGGACCAACACCCAGGGGTGATCGGCCCGGGAATCTATAAGATTCCCGGGCTGATCACTTCACTCACCGCGGGACATCCGAGATCGGAATGTCCCGCGGGGTGAAACCCCCCAAAGAACCCCCAAACTCCTTACCTGATCCGCCACCGCTTCCGCCGCCGCCGCCTCCCGCGCGCACCTCAAGACGTGCGCGCCCCTCTAGACGTGCATTCACAGACGGCTGGCGCGGGCGCGCGCACGCCGAGAGTAACGCGCGGGAGGCGGCGGCGGACGCGCTGTCTTGGTCGCCGCTGTCACCTGCTTGGACGTTGGCGGGGATTGGACGGCGCGGTCACTTGGGAGCGGGGAGAGGTGAGTTCTTTGGGGTTTCTGAGGGGTTTCAGAGAGCGGGACACCCCCGATCGGGATGCCCCGCCGAAGTGGACCAAAACCCAGGATAGTCAAAATCCTGGGTGTTGGTCCACTTTAAGATAAAAATGGGTGCTGGTCCCTTTAAATGTTTGGAAACTTCTTTTATACAAAGTAAAAGGAGGGCTACTTTGAATAATTTAAAACTTAAAACTTACACTGGTTAGCTTAAACATTTTTGTTAACTAGTTATCTACTTAGTTCCAGATATGTTCCCTCATAAGTTACATGTATTAAAATAAAATATATGGAATTAAAAGTCCAAACTTTTGACTGGTAACATACATGAACAAACTCCACAAAACAAAAGGCGGATGTCCAGGCTAGCGGCCAGTCCTTGAATCTTTTGGATGCCAGGGCTGGCCAGCATGGCTTATCTGCCCTTTTAAGCACAAGACAAATCGATAAGTACAGTTCATCAAAAGAGATTTAGTCTTAGATTTCTATTTGGGAGCAGGCTTCTCTGCTCCCCTTTAAAAGCTTCTCACTCTAACTGCCTTGTAGCATTCTGGGCACTCCGGCTCACCAACCCTTGCTCTCTGCAAACTTTTCCAGTTTCCACCATTATATCTGTAGTCAGGGGCAGACTGGCCATTGGGAGACCTGGGACAATGTCTGGTGGGCAGCACTGTTTTGGGGCCAGTTGCGCTGCTGGTTTTTACACCCACGCTCAATCCCTTAGTCTGCCTCTCTGCCCCCTGTACCCAGCTCCGCTGTTCCCACAAGCCAAGGAACCCTAGCCCCCCAATGCTATAGTCCTGGCATCATGGTTGGAGGGGGAGCACAGTAAGGGGCTGGTAAAATCCAAGGCTGATTTTTGGCCCCACTCCACCTCCTGGGATTTTTCTGGCCACCAAGTCAGCCCATAACATCCCAACTGATTCCAGCTTCAGGTTGCAATCTCTTGGTATATTTTGGTATATTGTCGAGAGCAGGAAGACAATGTTTGCTTTTCACACCAGCTATCATGTTGTCAGTTGTGTGCTTTAAGGTACATAATATGGATTTAAAAATTGATTACTTCAGTGATGCTTTGCCATTATAATCAAGCTCTTTATTTTACCTCCAGGTGACAAGCAAAGATAAACAGACCTCTATAATTTGCGCAAGTACTTTGTAGCCCATTGGGGAAAATAAATGTAACAGCTTTGACTAAAATAACTTTGATGACGAGGGCAGAAATGCCCCCCAGTCACTTTGCTGGTAATGGGGGTGGTGGGGGGGGTTAAAGAAAACACTCCTACATTGTTTTACTGACTTGTCTAAATCACTACTATCCAGATACCATCAGCAGATACACTGTGTTATTTGCTAGTAGGTGGCATATATATATACATATATATAAAGAGAGAGATACAGGGGCATACATAGCCCTAATGGGGCCCCATAGCAGGACCCCGTCATCAAATCAGCCCCCCCCCGAAACTCATCGAGCAGTTGGGGCAGGGAAGCGTGCACAGCGGCGTGGTCTAAGGAGGAACAGGGCGCGGCCTGAGGAAAAGCAGGGCGCACACAGCACCATTTGAGGAGGAACAGGGCGCTGTCTGAGGAAAAGCAGGGCACGTGTGGCCCCATCTGCGGAGGAGCAGTGCACATGGCGCCGCAGAAGAGGGGTGTGCACGGTGTTGCCAGACAGAAGAGGGAGACAGGCAACTGCACGGCAGCATCGGAGAAGGCTGCACGCGCCTTGCCGATGTAATCATATGTTTACTAGGGAATATCTCATCTAGGGTTAACTGAATAGGAGATAAAAAATCTAGGGCAGCTGTATTGCCTAGCAGGGAACAGTCTGCTAAGGAGTTTGTAATTAGCAGCCACAGGCCTAGGCTTCTAAAGAATGAGAAGCCTTACTATGGAGCCACCTGTCATTCCTTTCCTGGTTTTCTTTTGGCTCACCGGTGCTGTGTCCAGCCAAGATGGAGGGAAGCCTGGCACTGAGACAGAGCTGGTCTGAGATGGAGCTGAGGCCTGCTGGCCGCACTGGACTTTATATGATTCCATCTGAGGTAACACTGCCTGTTTAGCTATGTGTATTGGGTGACCGGTAGTAGGTCACCTGTACAATAATGGAGAAACTTACAACACAGATGAAGATCCTTGCAGGCAGGTAAGATCCCCTATTCTGTCTATGTTAATTTTCAATCTACACCCCCCTCCCCAGGTGTCAACCCTCACCTAAATAGCCCCTCCCTGCCTTCTAATCTGCACCCCCACCAAAACCTCTTTGCCCCCCTCTCTAACCACAGACCTACACTCCCACTTAAAGAGGACCAAAACCCAGGATTTTGACCTTTTGATCCTTGGTCCTTTCCCCCGCGGCATCACGATCAGGGATGCCCCCGCTACGCCAAACCCCCCAAATTGCCCCAAGGAACTCACCTCTTGCCAGTTCTACTGCGCATGCACGGACACTCATCCAATCAGCGCACTTGCATCTAAGCCGGCGTCTAAGCAGAGCAGCTCGGAGCATGCTGGCGACCGCACCCCCGCCTACTTCTAACGGAGTGTGCCAATACCGCCATTCACAAATGGCTGGCGTGGCACGCACCCTGTTAGAGGGATAGCGGGGATACAGCCAGCGCATGCGCCGTTGGACCTGGATGTAAGGTAAGTGAACGGGGTGACCTGGGAGGTTTCACACAGCGGGGCATCACACAGCGGGGCATCCCAGAATTGATCAGCCAAAACCCACGCCGATTGGCCCGGGAATCTATAAGATTTGGGAAGCCCTGCTGTGTGAAACCCCCTGGTCGCCTCATACACTTATCTTTGTTAAGTGCTGTGGGATTGCCAGGTGAAGTAAGAATTATTGTGATTCCAGGGGAGTTTCACACAGCGGGGCATCCCAAATCAGGATACCACGCTGGAGAGGAACCATCAACAGAACAGTGAAATAACTGGGGGTGGCTCCTTTTTAAAAGTGTACAGTCTGTCAATTAAAGTTAAATATACGTTTAGAAATGTCTAGTAAATTTTTTAATTTATATTTATAATTTTTTTCTAAGGAAAGGAGCTCCTCAGGTTCAGATGTACATTTGTGTCAGTGGTTGGGAAATATGGCGTGGTCGGGCGTGGCTTGTCCCTCTTTCATATCTTCAGAAGTTGGGAGGTATGGAGACCTGTTGTTTAGTCAGTGCCCAGAATGACTTTGTTATGTGTGTAAAGGCTGTACTTGATTTTATACCATAAAAATAATACTCAGCAAGCCTGGTTTTAAACTGAGCTTCTGTGTCCCTGTCCCTTGACTGCTGAAAACCTTGCTGCCTACCGCTAAAGAGCTGAAAACCCCTGCGATAGATATATTGCAGCCATGCTTGGATATGTGTGAAGCCATCAGTAATCTCATCTCAACTGTTTCAGCATTACAGTCATCATTGCTGGGGACAAACTGGGGATCATTTATTTTCACAGGCTAAACAAAGAATGCCATTTGGTGACCTCTAAATCCTGCATTTACATTATTGAAAAGTCACAATGAAAGTTCTGCACAAATTTAATGTGCTTAATATTCTTTATAAGAATAAAACACTTCAATACAGTTCTGGCAATTGTGCTATATCTTAACCTACAGTGCCACTATAAACCAGCACAGCGATCTATATGGTGCTAATGATAAATTAGACGCAGGCTGGTAGCCGCATCAGCTCTGCCTATTTTTTGTTAAATTGCACATTGAGTGCCGCTGAGGCAAAAATATGGGCACTGAGTGGCATTGACTGGTGCTGACACTTAATAAATCAGGCTACCCATATTTCTGCATAAATTTGTCTTAAAACTAAACAGATCTTCACATTTGAATTCTAGACATAGATAAAAGAACCAAAACAAAAAATTGCACGGCCATTTATTTACTGTGGAAAATGATCCAATATCTGTGTATGTGAACCTTTATGATTATTTCAAGGTGAAACTACAGTAGAGTGAGGTGTTTTCAATAGAATGGCATCAGGCATGAGGGAGTGACTAGTTTATTTTTGTATAATCTATTTTTATGTGACCGATTTAAAGAACAATGAATTCTGAATTGTAATACCAAATTCGTAAGGAAAATGGCAGGATGTCTGATGAGCTAAATCTTAAGAGAATGTGGGTCATGCATCACAATGACAATCATCCTAAGCATACAAGTTGTTCCTCTAAAGAATCAGTAAAGAAGAATAAAGTTCAGGTATTGGAATGGCCAAGTGGAAGACCTGACCCTAATCCAATAAACAGTAAATGTTGTGGCGTTAACGAGCCATTCATTGGATGAAGTTTAAGCTGTTTTGTAGGCTAATATTAGATAATAAAAGACACAGGTTCCCACATACCTCACATTGCCACTCAGATATGGGATTTTGGATCAATTTCCTTAATAAAAAATGACCAATTCTATTTTTTCTTTAATTTGATTTTCTTCTTCTTTACTTTTTTTTAATTTTTAGATTCACGCATTTCGGACATCCTAGGGCACATGTGCTGAATCCTCCTCCTCAAGGCCAGGTTTAGCAGATCTGTTTTTAGTGCTGAGTGTAGACAGAGAGCTCTGCCTGAGGACCAGTTACTTCACCTGTGTATCAGTGTGGAGATCTGCAAAACCTGGCCTTTTGGTGGCCCTTGAGGAGGAGGGTTAAGCAACTGTGCCCTAGGGGAAGTCCAAAGTCAGCCCTGGAATCTTTTAGATTGTGTTTTGTTTGTGTTTTATATTGTGTTTTTTGCCCACTGTTTTGTTCCACTTTAACCCGTTTAGTGCCAGCTCTGTGAGTCTCTAGTAGCTGCCTCTCCAGCCTTTAAGTGCCAACTACGTGAGACTCGCGTAGCTGACTTCAAACCCCATAAAAAAAGTTAAAACCTCACCTGACCCCTTGATCGATCTTCACCTGGGGGGCATCCAATTCCCCCCCCCCCCCCCCCGCGGGCTTGTCCAGGCTTCAGGCAAGGGTCCGAAAGAGTTGCCCCTGACATCTCTGCAGAGAAAAAAAATAAAAATAAAATGACATTTACTCACCTGTGCCCACAATCCCTTCTGCCTGGTCTCCTCTTCACACGGTGGGCCTTTTTTTTTCCCCGGCTCTTTCAACATAACCGAACCGAAGCGGTTCTCTAACTCTGCTTCTGCTGCATTTTAGCCCCACCGTTTAGGGGTTGAGTGGATAACATGATCCCAGTGTGAGAGTCCTCACATGCCGGTGATCGATGGAGGGGCAGGGGATCATCTGTGATCTGGGTGGGATAGCGATGTAGGACAGGGGAGCTAAAGAAGAAAAGAATTTGTAATTTTATTTTCTTTGTGTGTTTTTTCACTTAACACTTTGTGAACTGGCAAGGGACCTCTGGGGGGGCAGATGTCATTTTTTTAACCCTTTATGTCCGCTCACTCCACAAGGAATAAAAGGCTCCCAGCAGCAGCAGTAGAGCAGAAGCCAGTGTGATCTCCGTGGTATACACACTGTGCTCGGGTGGATGAGAGGTAAGTATTAAAAAAAGCAAGATAATATTTTTTTATGATGTGTATGTGTGTTTCTTTACATTTAACCCTTTGTGAACTGATAAGGGAACCATGAGATCCCTTTATCAGTTCATATGGCTTGGGGGTCTGGGAAGTCACATGCAGCATTACCTGCTTCTCCAAAGCCTGGGGAGGCGGGAGAGCTCAGGGGCCATGAAGGCTACGTGGGCTTGCTTGTAGCTTTCAGGGCCAGGGGCCACCGAGGCTGGCCTCCACGCCCTGCTCTACAAGCCCCATGGCTGGTGCCTGAGCTGGTTATGCTGGGAAAGGGAGACCCCATGCCATCTTTTCTCCCCTCGTCCTTCAGAACAGCTACAGAGAGAGAGGCCCCTCCACCTAGAGATGAAACACAAACTGGGACAGTTTAAAAGACCCACCCCTTCCTCCCAGTCCTCAGCTTTTGTGTTTCCTCTCCAGGGAACCACTGGGATAGCACCTTCCAGTTTATTTTTTATCTTCAAACCCCAGGAGAACCTGGGGGGGGAGGATCGCCAATCCAGAAATTTACTCACACTGGAGCACCACATCATTCAGGCATCTGCTGGGCTTTGTAGTTCCTCAGCAGTGTCTGGAGCTGCGTGGAGCGTGACATCCGGCGGTGGCAGTGCAGACAGCAGGAAGAAGAAGTGCTAGTCCAGGCATCCTAGGTTCGGCTTGATGTGGGTGGAGAGCCTGCAACCTCTGATGGCACTTCCGCTCTGTGGTGCCTTGGTATGATGTCACATCCAGGCTCCTGTGTTCCAGCGCCATTTTGGATGGCTGCTCAGTGAAGTAGCAGTCTGTTTTTCCAGGCTGGCGGTGGTGATCTCGGGCTGCGGTGGTGTCCAGGTGGCAGCGGACATCCCTGCCGACCGGTAACTGTTCCCGGGGCAGCTGTGATACTCAATCCTTCTGCAGCTGCGAAACAACAGACCGGGCAAGGCACATGCGGTCCGGGCAACAGCTGACCAACAGACGATCCCTTCCAGGATACCTCATCAGGATAAGCTGATGAGATATATTTATGCCATTTCCTTCCTGGGGCTGACTGTGTATCATTTTCCTGTGTTTTTTTTCTTGGTCAAAACTAAAGAAAGGGAAAAAGACAAGGAGAAAAACGAGAAAGGTAATCCCACGCTAAAGCAGGACCTTAGACCAGTCAGACGCTGTATTAACTGCCCCAACATATTGCCTGACTCGTGGAATAAATCATGTTGACAGCTTAAGTACATAGAATGGGGCTGGAAGCCGTGACTTTATGTAAAGAAATGCTAGCCATGAGTTCCGATGTGGCTCCTACTTTGCAAGTCTGCCTCAGTGCGATTAAGACCTCCCTGACTACTCACAAGGCCCCGCCACCTCCAAACCCTCAAATTTCTCTGGCTGGACCCAGTCAAACATCTCTGATGGAAACTCCAGCTCCCTCTAAAGCTGAAATAAGCTAGGGGGAATCTCATCTCATGTGGACTCCCCAAAAGAGAAGTGTTTTTCCTATTCACACAAAAATGTCCTTTGCCCAAGCTAGATGCTCCACTCGCCCAGGTTTCCAGAACATCAGATTTAAGTTTTGAAGACTCTGGCACCCTTAGAGAACTTATGGATAGGTGTACCAAAGGTATACTTAAAAGAGCTTGGGATGCTGCAGCTTTTACTCTCTAGCTCGCTTTAATGCCAGATTGCGTTGCACGTAACCTAGGAGTTTGGTTAAATAACCTTAAAGCGGACCTTCACTCTAAATAAGAGTCTATCTTATATGTTTCCCACACTCTGTACATACAGATTGCTCACATTAAAAATCATCCTACCTGCATCTACTGCATTTTATAAGCCTTTAAACATCCAAGATGGCGGCTTATGGAAGCTGCCATTTTTGCAGGCAGCCTGCAAACAGGAAGTGCCTGCAAACAGGAAGTGACTGTGCTGCTCTGCATTCTGGGACTGCTGACCTTTCCCTGACCCCAGCTCTGCTCTGTCTGAGCAAAGCACAGCTATAACCCGCCCCCCTGTACCTTATCCCACTCTCCTCTCCTCAGTAAGTGTGATGCTTCTGAGTCAAGATGGCGGCGCCCGTATCCTAAATTCCCGAACAGAGTTGCAGCCCAGTGGGGGAAAGTATAATAAATTAGTGACTAAACATGTAAAATATATTAATTTTAGATGCTGAGGAATTGTTTTTTAAGAGTTTGGGCTTTTCATTAAATCATGGTGAAGGTCCGGTTTAAGGGTTACATAGAAAGAGATACTCTTAAACAGGCCCTGCTAGATACTCTACCATCTATGATTAGAGCCTCGGCTGAGGCAGTTAGAGCTGCAGCAAAAAACACTGGCCCTTTAAATTGTGTGAGAAGATCAATTTTGCTAAAAACCTGGCAAGGTGATCTGCCCTCTAAAGCAAGACTGTGCGGCCTCCCCTTTGAAGGAACCCGTATGTTTGGATAGTTACAAATATAGATAAAGTAAACCCCAGGGCCAATTTATTCTCTGGGGTCACCAAAAAAGGAGCACAACCATATACAAAGATTTTATTATGCCAAACACAAACAATTAAAACAACATTAAAGACACATTAAAATGTGTTCACACGTGCACCCCGGCACGCCCCGCACCGCTGGCATACTGCGCCGCTCCACCTGGCTCTTGTCGGCGGCATAAATAGCGAAGCAATGGAGGGATTTGGTTGCACCCAAGCAAGAAGCGGTAGTTCACACTGCGAAGCGCAGGTGGAATCCTTCTCCTCCTCTCGCCTTGTTTTCCTCCCCGGTGACTGCACTCTAGATGCACACAGCTGAGTATCTCTTTGTGATATGATTTTGCAATGTATATATTTCTTTTACATTGTTATTTCCTTGTGTGTTGAATTGTTACTTGTTAGGCTTTTTGTGCACATGTTATTGTTACACTCATATGTTTCACTTAAATTGCTATTGTGGATTAATTCTTTGCACAATGTACATATATTGATATGGTTTATGATATGATTACCTTGGTTTATGGATATTAGGTGTTTTGTTTATTGTGTGGGTTCACTTTTTTGGGGGGTGATTTTTTGTGCCGGCACAAAAAGAGTTTAATTTATTTTTGGGGGGGCTCCACAAGACAGGATCATTGTTTTGTGGGAAATAGATCTTATATTAGGGTAGCAGTCATTTACCAAACGGATCATTATTGAGGACCATATATTTATATATAATTGTAATTAATTAGTTCTCAGGCGACTGGAGGTTTCATTTTAATGTGTCTTTAATGTTGTTTTAATTGTTTGTGTTTGGCATAATAAAATCTTTGTATATGGTATATCGGTTGTGCTCCTTTTTTGGTGACCCCAGGGAATAAATTGGCCCTGGGGTTTACTTCATCTATATTTGTGACAATTGTTAGTGAGCACGGCGCTACTTTTGATGATTAGTGGTGCACCAGTTTGTGATGTTTGGATAGTTAGATACAGTTCTAGCTAGAACCTCTGAGAAAGCAAACATTTTTCCTGTCAAGGTCGGGAGACCAACATATAAGATGTCCTTCAAAAATAGGACAACTCCTAGTTAGTCCAAGCAGGCAGAGCCCAGAAGACAATGGGGGCCCATCTCAGAATCCTGAGGTTTGCGATTATCTCAGACTCGGGAATCTATCATTTCCAAAACAGGGCACTTACCATTTGGTACCCAGGATATTCATCAAGATCCTAGCTGAAACAATGTGTCATCTAAGGTTCAGCGGGAATGCCATTATACCCTGCCTGAATGATCTTCTATTGACAGCCAGTTCAGAAGCCACCCTTTAGGAGAATGTGGCCCAGAGTCTGGGCTGGATTGTCAACAAAGAGAAATCCTGCCTAACTACATTATTGGCTCTTGGAAAATGGTCTTTCTGCCTCCAGAGAAGCAGGAAAAGCTGATGACAACTACGGAGTTAGTACTGAGTCTCATGACCTCCAACATTCCTTGGAGTTGCAGTTGCTTGGACACAGCTGCATTCCAGGTGGTTGCAGGCCTCCCTACTGCAGGTATGGGACCGTTCACCAGACTTGCTAGACAACAGGGTAACGATTCCTGGATCTAGAATCTAGAATGGTGGACGAACCCTCTAATCCTTCAGGCAAGTTGTCAGTGGTGGCAGATCGACATCATTGAGAATACAGATGACAGCAACTGGGGGCTTGGGACCGCATCAAGTACAGGAACCTTGGCCTGCAGATATAAGAAACAAGTACTCCAACTACAGGAACTATTGGCAATAGACAGAGCTCTAGATTGCTTGAGTCACCTAATAAGGAGCAAAGAGGTACAGGTCCATTCGGACAACTTCTCAGTGGTAGCATATATCAATAACCGGAGGGCACAAGATCGGTCAATCTGTAGAGATTGGATTACTCTTTCCTTGTTCCCAAACTCAATTTTAGCAGTTCATCTAAAAGGGACCTAAAATGGCATTGCAGACTTCCCTGCTGCATGGAGAATGGGTGCTGAACCAGGTAATATTTCTTTAGATTGTGGCAAGATGGGGTCTTCCTCAAGGGGACGGAGCCCTGGGGATGGATGCCTTAGCCCATCCATAGCACTTCCATGTAGCATACGCCTTGCCCCCGTTCCGGCTAATCCTGCATGTGGTAAGTAAGAACGCATTAGAGAAGACCAGAGTCATCCTCATAGCTCCCGACTAGCCAAGAAGAAGCTGGTTTTTGATCCTCAGAAGTCTGTGGTGGAAGATTACTGGGAACTTCTTCTGATACCAGACCTGCTTTCCCAGGGTCCAGCTTACTACTAGAACATACAAGGTTTGAAACTGTCGGCCTGGATCCAGAATGGGATATTCTGAAGGCTAAGGGTCTGTCCCATAGAGTTATCAAAACTTTATTAGTAGCAGAAAGCTGGCTAGTAGATGCATTTTATAGGAGGACTTTGGGGACTTTGAGTTTGAACTAGCAGGAAGTACACTCAAAACACAGGCCTCAGCCCTTAGTAGTCCCAAGAAGATAGACAGCTCAGAAATCCCCTGAGATATTTCACCTGGGAGCACGGACAGACCTCTGTAAGTCCCAATTGTAGTAATGTGCTGCAGGTCCAGCTCACCAAGTGTGATAAAACATAACATTTAATGTAACATTTTAAAATATAGCATGACCTGTGTGGAGTGAATATCCTGGGCTCCCCATTCAAAGGTACCTTTGAATGGGGAGCCCAGGATATTCACTCCACACAGGTCATGCTATATTTTAAAATGTTACATTAAATGTTATGTTTTATCACACTTGGTGAGCTGGACCTGCAGCACATTACAGGCCTCAGCCCTACCTGTCTTCCTCGACAAGAGCCTGAGAAGTGAAAGTTTGATTAATAGATTCTTTATTGACATAGCTAGGAAGAGACCCGTTCCTCAGGGTTGAGTACCCTCTTGGGACCTATCTTTGGTTCTGAGGGGCTTAGCCTGACCTCCAGTTGAAGCTCTTAAGGAGGCTACAGATTCTACTAGAACTAGTTTCCTCCTAGCCACTAATTCTGCTATATGGGTTAGAGACCTTCAGGCTCTCTCCATGCTGGAACCTTACTGTATAGTTCTTCCCGAGTCATTCTTAAGCCAGATCCTTTGTATCTGCCCAAGATATCCTCAAAATTTCACCGTACTCACGATACAGTTCTACACTCATCATTTACAATTGACTCTGAGTTACATGAGGGGAATGCTGAATCTCTAGATGGCTGTAGATGTTCTATATCCTACTTAGAACATACACATGATTTCCATAGAATAGAGGTCTCCTGACCGCTAGACAGGCCATCTCCCTGTCCCACACCTGTATGGACACTCCACCTCCTTATATTTCAGCCCATTCTACAAGAGCGGTCTCAACATCCTGAGCAGGAAAGAAGGCGGCCTCTATTGAATACGTTTGTAAAGTTGCCACCTGGTCTTTGCCCCACACATTTTTAAAACATTACTGCCTATACTTATTATCCGATAAGCAACAATCTTTTGGTAGGAAAGTTCTACAGGCAGTATACCACCCTTAGGAATGCAGGAGACCTGGGAGGAAGGAGTGGGGCTTTTAAACTGTCCCAGTTTGTGTTTCCTCTCTAAGGGAAGGAGCCTCTCTCTCCGCGGGCCATCCTGAAGGTAAGCCTAACAGGGATTGTTTTTATTTTTTAAGGGTTTTTAACCCAATGTATTCATTTAACAATTTATAGCATGGATTGTAGTTGTATTTTATTTGTTAATGTTATAAAGTACTCTTTTCGGCTTGGGCAGGAACAGGGGCTACCAATACATGTGGTGCCGCTGTAATCGGGAAAAATTGGGTTTTCACATGCAATTTACATTTATTTAATAAAATAAATGTTTTATTTAAAATAAACGAGACAATTAAAAAAATATATTGTTTTTTTCCTTATTGAATTCAAAAATATTAAACCACTGGAAAACATTTCATGTTAAAGTAAGTCTTTCGAGGGATTACTTCCAGAAAGATGAGTCCACTACAACAAGCTGGGTATGTCTAGAAAGCTTAACATGTGTACTTTCTGGGAATATATGGTTGGTAGGGAGTATTTCAAATGTAAAGGGTTGCTTTGTTTGAAAAATCGCAAGGGGCACACTTTGTCTGCAGAGCTGAAATTTTCAAGTAAAATTACCTTTTCGAGCATGCATCACTTTGGGGTGTCTGGCAACTCTTCCCTTGACATTATCTATGTATTGTTCTGTTCAGGGGACTTTGTTTTCTCAGATTCAACTTGTTTTTTCTTGTTTGCATATTGTTTTTATATGTGGCTTTGAATTTCCTTTTTATTTTCATCGAGGATTACTTGCAGAAAACTGTGCCCACAATAACAAGCCTCATACACCTAGAAAGCTTGAGGTGTGTACCTCTAGAGAATATATAGTTTGTGGGGGGTATTTCAGATGTAAAGGAATGTTTTTCTTGAAAAATTGCAAGGTGCACATAGCAGTTGTATTTTATGTGAAAAGCTGCTGTTTCAGTTTGGGAGAGTCTCCTGGGCAGGAAAAGGTGTCTACTAATACATATGTGATACCATTGTAACCAGGAAAAATTGGGCTTTTATGTGCAATATGGAAAAGATTTTTATTACAAAAAAACACTACAAACTGCAAAAAAAATATATATAATTTTTTTGCACATACTTCTCCCAAAACTATTAAGAATACACAAAAAACAAATGACAAACAAGACATTTCATGTTAACGCCCAGACTGGCTGAAATGAAGAATATAGAATTTTCCTGGAAATCCCTTCAAAAATCACAGAGGAACATAACCGTGAAAATGGTCTGGCAACAGGGGGTGACAAAATCTTTAGGTAGGCTGGCACTTGAAGTACTATCACAAAAAAATGGTCCTATAATAAACATCCATGCAACAAGATCGCTATAGAAGGGGTTACTTATACAACATGTACCAATTTCATCCAAGATTATTTTCTTCTTTTAATGGAAGGATGAAGAATTATGGGTGACAGGCTTTTAACATACAGTTTTGCTTTTACAGGGGAGATCTGCTCAACACTATTGGTCTTTCTCCTGAGATAGCCTTTGCTGGATTGCATTTCTTCTGATAGATGTAGACGCTTTTCCCATCATGTAATGCATCAGGCTAGGGCTACCATCAGACATTTTTGGGGTCCCATACACCACAAATGTCTACCACCCGCCCAGACACTTCTCCCAAGCAATGCAATTTGGATGAAAATGAATGAAGAATAAGATCCTCCTCCAAAGCCACAGGGCACAGGTAGAAGAGAAACTTGGATTTTCCAAATGCACTAGCATTTTAGTGGTATAGGGAGAGGAAGGTACGGATGTGGTATATGTTTTTAAGTTGGAGATGACAGGAGGTGTCTAGGGTGTGAATATGAGATTTAATGACCTGGCCAAGTCCAGAATGACTCCTAGTCAATGAGCTTGAAGAGTTGAAATGATTATATTCTATTATCCATTACAGCATGGGACTGTTTCCTCCATGCAACACTGTACAGCTTTGGGGCCCTTAGCTTATCGCTGGATCCGAGTATCGTGCTGCTCAGTCCCGATAGTCAGTTGCATCTGCATTCACAACGGGGTGCCACCCCCCCACTATCAATGACAGTATTGCTGGTACCTCTATTCACTGCAGTGATAACTGATGACTTATTTGGGAGGGCGGCACCCCATTGTGAATGCAGATGCGACTTGACTTTTGGGCCTGGGCATAGCTCAAGATTAGGAGTGATCCTCTGTGGGGGGGGGGAGGTGGGTATAGAATTTTTCTATTTTTTAGCCTGGAACCCCCCCCCGGAACCCTGAATACAGACCACATTCTCTGATTTCTTGGCACATGCCTGGCTTGGCCACAGCATTCACGCTGTGCGCTCTCTCTGCACTCAGGAGACTTGAATGTCTGTGGGTGAAGGTGAGGGTAGAGGGAGCAGGGATGTGGTCAGGTGCTACTTAGTCACAGCACCCCAAGGCATCCATGCTCCCATGTGCTGTGGGCTTGAGGGATGTAATGGGTATACAGGGCCCCAGGAGATTTAACTCTGTGGGGGCATTCCAAATCAGGATTCCCCAAGTCTTACAGGTTTGATTTAATTATAAACTGAAGATTATTTGGTGAAGACTCAACATGTCAGTTCATTGTACATCACGGATGGAGATTCTATTTTTACCCTGGCATCAGTGGCTGCGAGGTGGTGGTAATTAGTTTATTTCCATTAAAAGGTACGCCATATTTTCCATTTTCGTGCATGCCTAGACTAATGGATAGGTGCATTAGTGTACTTATCCTTAATTATTGTTGAACATTGTTTTGCCTGGTCTGATAAACTATTCTGAATGTATCTAGTTAACGTGAAAATTGCATAGCTATCAACATTTCTGATCAATGTTCCTTTTTTCCTTGCATTCGTTTTGTTCCTCTCCGTGTAGCCCTTTCTCTTGCTTTTGTACTTTCATCATATTAAGCAATTTAGCAGTAAGATTGCGGGAGCAGTGTTGCTGCCCCAAGCAGAGGTCATGCAGCCGCATTATGTGGAAGCTGGCTATAACAAGCTGCCTTTTCTGTGGCTCACACTGACTGGCTTTGAAAGGTATAAGTATTGATAGAGTAATTTCCGGCCTTGGCTTTTCTCTAGGGTGCCGAGTGAGTCACTGAAAGTAGACTAATACTGGAAATTAGAAAGGAGTCAAGCAGAGATAGGAAACAAGTGTAAACACAACATATTACATTATACATTTCTGCCATCTGATCTTTAACACCCTGAGGTTTAGAATAAATAACTCTTTTAACCACAGTAATCAATATTTACTTGTAATTGGATTGCTGGTTTTAAATTGAAATCTTTCATGCCAAATGCTTTAATGAAATTATGTTTTCAAGATAAACTTTGCTGCATGTTTATACCGGTAAATATTAGTCCATGTCAATTTGGGCAATTTCAGGTGTACATGTCTTTGAACATTTTTTTTACTTTGATATCGTGTGGTGATTTGTTTATTGTATTATTGTAATTGTAGACATTTTTGGTCTAAACCCAATAATAATACTCGCCTTTTTATATAACATGCTCTTTAAAGTTCCCACTGTGCCTCCCTGCAGTGGTGTGGGTAGGACCCCTCATTATTCCCACCAGCAGTGGGTTTAATGATGGGACACTGACCATGGGGGGATTAAAAGTGTGGTCAAAGAGCCACCCCCAGGTCTGTGAATGTTCTTACTATCCAGGTCATGGAACGTCTGCAGAGCCGGCCTTTGGGATGTGCAGATGGAATACTTGCACAGCACACTGTCATCCTTGGGGCGCCAATAGGGCACCAGACCTGCTGTTTCCCATTGAGTTTTGAAAAAAGCAAAACCTTCTGTGTTTCTTTTCCATTTCATTCTCTAGACTACCTTTTTGCCCGTTCTCTCCATCATGCTTTCTTTTTCACATTCTCTCCATCATGCTCTCTTTTTCAGTCTCTCCGTCAAGCTCTCCGTCATTCTCTTTTTTTCAGTATCTCCGTCATTCTCTCTTTTTCACAGTCTCTCGGTCATTGTCTCTTTTTTACATTCCCTCCGTCATGCTGTCTTTTTCACATTCTCTCCATTGTTCTCTCTTCTCCACATAACACCTTACCTCCATGCATCTTACCTTCTTTATTTATTCCATTTCATTCTCTCAATCAGCCCCCCCATTTTCTCATTCCCCCTTTTTCCCATTCTCTTCATCATTCTCTTTTTCCCATCATGCTTTGTAGACCAGGGAACAGAGGCTGGCCCCGGCACTAAAGGCTACAAGCCTACATAGGCTTTGTGGCCCCCGGTTCTTTGGGGAGGTGGATAATGGAGGGCTGGGGGTTAATGGCAAGTCACCCGCTAGCCCACAGGTGATTTTCCAGCCCCTCAAAGTTTGTGAACCGGTGAACTAGTTTACAAGGGTTAAATGTAATAAAAACACACCGGAAGTAAGAAAATAAAAAATATATACATTTTTTTCCCTAGCAAATTGTCATAAGTGGGGGGGGGCAGATGCCCCCAGGTGAAGAAGAGACCCGAGCAGATCAATTGAAGGGCCAGGCGAGTTTTTTTGGAATTTGTCATGTAGTCTCACGTAGCTGGCACTTAACGGTTGTAAAGGCAGCTACGTGAGACTCACTAAGCTGTCGCTAAATGGGTTAAAGTGTAACTCCACTTTTGATGTGATTTTTTAAGTTTCCATTATTGTGTGCAAAAATGATGTCTTCAATGTGCTGAGCTTAATCTGTTTTTTTCTTTTTTATCTGTTTACAACTCTGTATTATAAAAACAGATTCCCAAGCAACAATGTGTTTACCTTTGCACTATACATCAACTGGTGCATTCGGTGTACAGATCAGAGACTTCCTCACTCTGGCTTGCTAATCATCTGATTGGCTAAGGCAGAGACAACAGGTTTAACCCATTCTGCTGCAATTCAGCTACTTCAGATGGGGAAAGACATGCCTACATTCCAGTAGCTAAAGGGTTACTGGCAGTGTTCCCACCTAGAGAGGTAATGACTGCTGCTTAGAGATAGCCAAAGCTGCTGATTAGCTCACCTGTTACAGTGGAAGAATTCTGGTAGTCAATAGTTTTTAATCAAGGCCATGAAAACCACTCACTATAGCAACAGAGCCCCAGGAATATGAGAAATTTGGAAACCGCATGCTGATATGTAATTCGTAATTCGATACATAAGTATCACCGGTATGAGGGCACAATCCTAACACAAATGATTATTTTACATTCTAAAAGACGAAAAACAATAAAGCAGAACACCAAAAACCTGCCAAAAGGAAGTTTTTCTTTAACCTGTTGCTGACCCTGCCTCCATCTAACCTTCCTTTAGGATAATAGTTCAGGGCCTGACATCGTAACACTAACATTTGACTAGGGTTTTATAGAGCTTTACAAAATATATTTGTCCATGTTTATAATGTTTTCCCAAAATGATATACTGTGTTAGCTATTTTTCTTTTATGATTGTCCCCCTGTTTTTGGTTTTCCACCTATAGGGGATAAACACTATTGGCTTTTTTCACATCAATAATTTCTTTATATACCTTTTGTAGTTCATGATACGGTAAGCTCAATGGCAGTCAGTACAAAGCTTTCTTTGAGGAAAGGCCATTAATGTTGAGAGGTTGACCACTGTAAAAGCAGAATGTTACATTCAAAACCTGTCACACTGGATTCTTCCTCCCTCCATAAGCAGAGGTCCAATGTTGGGGTAAGCCCTTCCCCTGCCACTCTCCCCTGGTTACAAAGAAATAAAACCCTCCCCTGAGACAGAGCATTGAGCTTCCTGCCAAGGATGGCGGCACCCAGGAGTGCCAGCAGGTGAGGTAAAGTGTTTTTTTATTTTTACCTCAAGACTGGACTTTTTTTAATGCAGGTGTAGAAATAACTTCTTCTGCTATATACCATATTTATTTAAGTTTTTATTATTGGACCATTTTTTGTGATTGCACTCCATGAATTGTCAGGGAACATCACATTTAACCTGGCAGTGATGGTATTTTGAGTGGTGTATTTAGATCACTGGTATACTTTTTTTTATTTTTGTATTATTTTAAGTATAGTATTGTGAAATAGACATGGTAGTAGCGGTATTCCTCATGCCATCCTCATGTTGTACAGAGCAGATCCATATGTATTGGACAACAAACTCCCTTTGCCCATTTCCTGTGTTTTGACCTTTTTATATGGTATTTTATTATGATCTATGAATATTAGGGGTGTGAATTGGCAAGAATCTAGCAATACGATACATATCGTGATACGCGTATGACAATACAATATATCCCGATTCTGTCTCAGATTTTTTTTAAATTAAATTTTATTTTTAATTTTAAAAATTACATAGGGTCCCCCTTCCTGGGACGGGGGCCCATTTTTGGGGGGGAATTGCAAGGGTTAAAAACCCTTAAAAATCCCCCAAAAAAATGGTGTGAGGTCCCCCTTACCCAGCATAACCAGCCCGGGCACCAGCTATGGGGGTTATTAGAACAGGGTGAAGGGGCCAGCTTTGGTGGACTACAAGCCAGCATAGCCTAATGGCCTCGGGCCCTTCTGCCCCCCCCTGGTCTTTGGGGAGGCAGGTAATGGGGGGGCTTGGGGTGACTTGCCAGAACCAGAGTCTTCTGAACTGGTATAGGGGTCACATAGATCCCCTACCAGTTCACAAAGGGATAACAATAAAAAAAAAACACCACACATAGAGAATTTTTTTTTTTACTCAGCTCCGATTGTCATCTCCTGTGTCCCTTGCTGATCCGATGACAGATATGTCTGGCCAGCGATCACCGCAGCTGGACCACCAGGAGCCGGGATGAC
Organism: Gastrophryne carolinensis; assembly: GCA_027917425.1. Lineage (NCBI taxonomy): Eukaryota > Metazoa > Chordata > Amphibia > Anura > Microhylidae > Gastrophryne > Gastrophryne carolinensis. The sequence continues at coordinate 297,819,898 of CM051236.1, forward strand.
GCCCGCAGGGGTGATGTCATCCATCAGTCCCAAGCCCAAAGGGGTGGGGCTAGTCGTGAAGATGGCGGTGCCCACCAGGAAAGCAGGGAGACAGGGCCTGTCAAGCTCTCTCCTGAAGAGCCTCGCTGTGAGAACCCCCCCCAGGTTGGCCATAAACTCACCTTTTCTGGTCCAATGGCGCATGTGCGAGCTGCAGCCACATCCCTGTTATCAGTCTAGCAAGGCGTGTACCTGCTCCGGGTATTTGTGAATGGCTTGAGCGGATCCGAGCGCGCTGATTGAATGAGCGGCCAGAAGAGGCAAGTTGGTTCGGGCGACCTTAGGGCAAGGACCAAAACCCAGGATAGGCAAAATCCTGGGTTTTGGTCCACTTTAATAAACTGCTGTTGCATAATTGTGGAACCCCGACTGGAAGAGACGTACTTAGACATAAGGTCCTCAGTCTAGGATCCTAGCAATGGGAGGCAAGTGTGCAATACACTTAGCAAACAATCTGTGCAATCATGTCTTTCCGATTTCGCTCTATTTTTTAATTACCTGGTTAAAGTAAAGCAACAGCCAGTCGCAAGACTGAGATAATCTCATAAAAATCACCTTTGAAAAACTGAAGGGCTCATAACAGATTCTTTGCACAGCCTAACGTTGAAGCTTGAAGGAATGACATTACTGGCTTTTACAGAGTCACGCATGGTCTTGGAACCATAGGGCAACTAATTATATTCCCCTTCTTCGATTTTGCTCTATAGTAGACACAGAGTGTTCCAAAACAACCCACATAACAAGAGAACATAAATGAAAGGTTTCGCCTATCTGTCACACTGACTCGGCATATGCTTACAGCGCCGAGCTGTTACAGACTTAGGCTGGCAATCTGCCGGCAGTTATTTGACAGTATTTATCAACAAGGTTCTCAAAGGAGAGTCAATCTAAGCAATACCTATTGTTTAACACAGCAAAATCACCACTGACAAATTTGGTAAAGTCTGGTAGATATCGGCCCAAAAAGTGTGGTCCATAGGTGTGGAGACTATTTACAGTATGCTATCAAAGACTCCGCTCACACAATATACCAAGATAATAATAGCCCACAACATTCTGACTTCCTACTTATTTATTATTTTCTTTACTTCATTTGCAGCTTGTGTCAGGAAAACTACAGAACAAATCAGCAGATCTGCGCATACCAATATCCACAGGAAATTTGAAAAGACAGAACTACCGGTATATCTGTAACAAGTAATTTGACAGTTGTGGTCGCAACCTCATGTGAAAGCAGTTGAACCTGTTGAAAGGGTTTGGCTCAGTAGAATGAGATAGCAAGAGCAAACAAAGCAATGAAAATACAAAGGAAGGGTAAGAGAAAAGAAAAAATCTTTGCATGCTTATTTTATATTATTGCATGTTATGCTTATATATTACTTGCCCTCCCATTTTGCTGCATTTTTCAGATCTGATGCTTATATTCTTACCTGGGCCAGATGCAGCCAGGGGAGGACTGACCATAGTGAGATCCTGCAGAATTCCCAGTAGGCCATATTGCTTTGGTGCCCGTTGGGAGGCTGTTTATTACACCCCAAATTAATTCCTGCCTACCTGGTCTTCCTCCCAGCACCCCTGTATCTGGACCCACCCTAGCCAAGAAACTCCAGATCATGTTCTGCCACCCCCATGCTATGCCGGGGGGCATACTGACTCCTTCCACACTCTGTCTGCCCCCACAATACTAAAGATTTAGAACAGTTCTGGTGGCCATAAACAACCCAGTCCAATATCTGTCCCTGCAATACTATGGCTGCAGCCTGGGAGGCACTTGGGCTCAGTTGGAATGTCATAGACTAGCCATAGGCCGGCTGGGGCAGTTAATTTCCAGGCTGATTTCTGGCCCCAGTCTGCCACTGCCTGCAGCCTGAAATAAGCTGTGGGCCCCAGGACTACAATGATTTGAGGCAACAGGAGGGTCACATAAGCAATGTAAAAATTGCCTATAGTGTCGCTTTAAACAAAGTGTGATTCAACTGCTGAGTTGTGAGATGGGGGGTTCAGTGGATCCCTTATACCTTATATAATAAAACCATGTGCAGTAGTGCTGGATATGCCTTTCAGAGAAGAAAATGATGTGCTGCAGAGCAATGTCTTTATAGTCTGAAGCCTGTGGAATGCCTATATTGGGTTATGGACAGGAGATGACTTGTTGATGACAAGGTTTTTGCGTAAGCTTAGAAGGTGATCAGAAGTGATACTTCGGAGGAAATATGGCACAACTAAGGGGCGTGCTTTGATTTGCTAGAGATGTTAGACAGTGTACAAGAAAGGAAAGACATAGAGATAGAAGGTGTTACTGAGAACAGCTGACCCCATATAATAATAGTAATAGTGCTAATAGTGGCCATTGTTTCTAGATTGTGGCCTTAGAAAATGTTCAGGATGACTACATCGGTCTGTATCTTGCCAGACTATTCAAATTTAACCTTGACTTTTTGATTGAGGTTAGACTCCGTTTCTGCATGCAGATTGCAGTACCTCATCTGGTGTCACCAGCCACCTGGGATAAACACCAAAGGGCTGAAGTCGGCCCTGATCCTCTTATCCCACATGGTTGTTGCCAAGCCTGAAACATTTTAATGGTCCAGGGTGGTCTTGATGGTCCAGGGTGTGGGGGAGATACTGTGCAACAGTTTATAGTTAGTCTCTGTATGTGATCTGCATCTATATACTGCTAGGTTAATGTAGTTTACATTTATGACAGTAGATGGTGCTGTTACATATAACTATGTGTCTTTCTGTACATTCTCTGCCGCATGTTGTGTTTCTTGTACATTAAAATGATCTCTATGACTTCTTTTTCCTGTCGGTTATCCACCATGTATGGTGACCTTCTCTTATTGCACTCATGTTCCAGCAAAGCCAGTTCCTGTTACACCACAAATGTCTATCTGGATTTGACTCTCTTGCACCCAGCACTCACACTCTGCAACACAGGGGTCCAGTATTCTAGATTCATGACAGTTTGGTCTGGCTATGGACACTGCTGTTGTACCACATACAGAAACTTTGCCTGCTAGAATCTACCGGAAATCAGTTATAAACCCCATCCGACCACTTAAAAACAAGCATTTAATAATCCCTTCCTCCCCTACCAGCAGTCAATTATTAAGCCCCCCGCTAGCAATTTTAGTCAGGTTTTTGGTGTTCTGACTTATTGTTTTCCTCTTCTGGAATGTAAAATAATAATTTGTGGATTTAGGATTGTGCCCCCCCATACTTTATTTATTTATCAGCATGTGGTTTCCAAGTTTACTATATTCCTGTGTGTTTTGATCCTAAGGCAGAAGTGTTTTTTCTGGCCTTAAAGTGGACCAACACCCAGGATTTTGACTATCCTGGGTCTTGGTCCACTTCGGTGGGGCACCCCCGATCGGGGTGCCCCGCTGTGTGAAACCCCCCCGATCACCCTAAAAACTCACCTCTCCCCGCTCCCAGTGCCGACGGACAAGGGATTTGACAGCCGCGGACAAGCGGCTCCTCCGCCGCCGCCTCCCGCGCGTCCCTCTTGACGCACGCGCGCCCACGCCGGCCATTGACAGATGGCCGGCGCGGGCGCGTGCACGCCTAGAAGGGCGCGAGGGATAAGGTAAGGGGGTTTGGGGGGGTTTCACCGCGCGGGACATCCCGATCTCGGATGTCCCGCGGGGAGGTAGGTGATCGGCCCGGGAATCTTATAGATTCCCGGGCCGATCACCCGAGGGTGATGGTCCACTTTAAGTAAAAAGTACTGGCTAAAATTCCCAGAATGCTTCCAGGTGAATTCATCAGCAGCCTTAGCTAAGTTTCCCAGCAGCAATGACGCTTCCTGCTGAGAATGCTGCCAGTAGTTCTTTAGCTCTTGCAACACAAGACTGTGATACCCTCTATCTGCATAAGTCGAATTACAGCAGAAGGGGTTAAATCTGCCACCTCTGCCTTACCCAATAAGATGATTAGCAAACCAGAGTGAGGAAGTTTCCGATCTGTACATTTAACACACCAGTTGATGTGAATTGCTAAGGTGAACACATTGTTGCTTGGCACATTGATTACATCATTTTGGCGCACAACAATGGAAACTTTCAAAAATGCAGTTGAAAGTGGAATTATCCTTTAACTCCTCTCTCCACCACCAATCAATTATTAACCCTCTTCCACCATGTACCAATAATCAATTATTAGTCCCCATCCTCCCTTCAGCAATCAATAATTACCCGTACCAACAATTAGTTCCTCCCCTTGGCCTCCGCCTGGTGGGGACGTGCACAGGGGATGGCTGATGAGGCATGCATACACTATGGGATTGCTGCTTCGAGGTGTGTAACAATGGGGCAACACATGGGCATTACCACAACCCCAAGGAGTATTTTTACCCTCTGGCTGGGCCATCACAAAACACTGAACCTTCTCAGGTCCAGCCATTCTTTTATTTATGTTGAGACATGCTTTAGGTCAACTATAAGTTTAATTTTCCTATTTTCAGCTCTGAGGCCTGAGGGTTTTGTGTCAACATTGACTGATATTTGGAACTTTTATAATTCCCCACTTTGTCTAAAGCAGGGGTGAAGCTGGGGGAGTACGGGTGCAGCAAGTCAGGGGGGCGCCAAAGGGGACCCTGAGGGTGGGGGCGCCATTTCAAATCTTTGCCCCGGGTACCAGAAAGCCCAGCTACACTACTCTGCCTACCCCACCCAACTTACTGCCACAGCAGAGGGTGCAACAGTTGCTTCAGGGTTTTTTGCCATGTTATTGCCATGTGGGAGTAGGAACAAAATGATTATAGGGTTGCCGTGGGCAAAATAATTCAGCATCTGTATCTGTCCTGGGAAACAAGTCAGTGGTTGTCCTGGGAAAAATAGTTATGCACCTGCATCTCTCCTGAGCAAAACTGCTCTGCGTCTGACTAAAATATTTCTGTGTCTGTAACCATACATTTGAATGGTCCTGCTTCCATTTTGTTTTAGGTCTCATACACAGGAGATCAGTCCAGACAAACGCGTCACCAAAGGATGAGACGGAAGAGTAGTCCAAGTCGAACCAAGGGTCAAGCCGGAAGGTCACGGGTACGCAGTACAAGGGAAAATCGTAGTCAGAAACAGGCAAAGGTCGGTCCAGGCGGCAATCACGGGATGGTCAATACACAGCAAGATCAAACGGGAAGTACAGATACAGATAATCACACCCAGCATCACGCTATCACGGGCAAGGAGTAAGTGTGGGAAAACACCTTTAACTGATGGGGGCTAATTGGATTGGCTGGGGAGGGGGAATGGTGATTGGGGACACTTGGAACCCTGGGCTGATTGCCCAGTTTGAATACTAAAGGGCGTTTAGCCTAGTGAACTCTGGGCTCATTGTCCCACCTTAACCCTGACTGTAGCGCGGCCGGAGATCATAAGACAGCCGTGCTCACGCGCGCATGTGCGAGCACGACCTGTCAGTGAGGAGCGACGAGGAGAGGGGGCGTGTCCGCTCGGCCCCGCTCACTCCGACGCCGCCTGCCGGAGACGCGGCCGCCGAGCGGGGAGGGAGCCGGACAGGCGCCGGAGCCTGCGCTGCCTGCAGACGCCGCGGGACCGGCGAGAAGGTGAGTTGTTTGTGACAACCATAATGCTAATGCGACTCTTGGTAAAAATGAGTTTGACACTCCTGTTATAAAGTGTATGCAGGTTTAAAGACATTCTGCAGGCAGTAAAAAAAAAAACGCTCTGCACACCTTTAATCCCCCACAGGCAATCGCTGATGGTCTGGAACTCAGAAACTTACCAGATCACCTGATCCCAGTCCTACACCACCTGCACCCTTTCAGCACCCAAAGGACTTGCCATTCGTCACAGGCACTATGGCCCCCACATTGCCGTGAATGGAGAGAAGCATGCCATAGTTCTTGTGAGGATGTGATGCAAGCTCTTTGAAGATGGTGGCAGCACGGGTAGCGGGGAATAGATCAGGCAATCCATTAAGTGTCTTAACGCAGGACTAGCAGAGATCAGCTGTGGGGGAAATAAAGTGAGTATAGCATTTTTTTTGTTTTTTTTAACTGCTTGCAGAATTACTTTAACTTACTTTGATCACACAATATAAGATATTTTGTAAACAGGACATTTTTAGATCACCTGCCTGCAAGTAAAGGTTCTACCTCTAGCAACCATTGCTTTTAGGGCTCCGTTGCTCAGAGAAAACACAAATCTTTGCTGCTGGTCCACCCCCAAGGTTGTTGTTTGCAGTTCTTTGGAGATGTGCCTTTCAGAGTTAGCTATGAGTTGTCGAGACATAGACTTAAAATAATGTGAACATTTAGGACATAAGTTACATCAGTAATAAATATATTTGCCATAATCTTTAATAGGTTTTTATAAATGTTCTTGACCCATTCCTGTATCTACTATAAAATTTGCCTTTTGCCAGATTTGAAATTTAAGAGCTCCACTAGCAATCTAAAGTATTTCTCTTTCAGAAAAGGTCAAGACTTTTTCTAAATACAAAGACAACTCAACAATCTCTATATATTATTTTAAAGCTTTTTACTGAGGTTGACTTGACCTTAGACTATTTAATCTTGCAATTTACTGAATGTGGTTATAGCATTTTAAATATACTTGACAGAGAAGAAATCGTTTTAACTGAAATACAATTACGTTTTCCCCAGTGAATTACAGGTAGAGTGGAGAGCAGTTTCATGATGAATATGGATGACACAAACAGAAAAGATTTCCTTTGAAGGAAACACCTGTAAAGGACAATGTCTGAAATATTTAAATGAAAGCCAAGGCTGCATTAGGGAAGCAGCTTTGACCCAAAAGTGAAGGATGCTGCCCTGAGCTTTAGCACTCTCTTAGGCTCCAGACACATCTCTGAGGGTGCCTTCACAGTTTGCACTTCCACCGCACTGCACAAGTTCAGGCCTTTCAGGAAAGAGACGCCATGGTCCGAGAAACAGCAGCAGCCACATAAGGAGGCAGTGGTGATAGCAACAGCTTGAACCTGTCAGGAGGAAGCAGCAGCATCCGTAACAGAACCTTGTGGAAGGACCCAAAGAACAAATGAGGTGGCTGCAGTGGTTGCTTGAGGACGACCAGCAAGGATGCTGGAAGGGTGTCTGCAAGAATGGAGGACACAGTGGGTGCTGGTGATGATGGCAGAGACCATCAGCAATGGACTGGCTGTGTGGTCCTTTAACTCTACAATAGCACAGTGTTCCCAAACCTCTACTTGATATCCACCAACAGGTCATGCTGATAATGCGGGATGCACACCCCCACCCCCTCCCCCCCAAGCTCCTTCATATCTAATACTATGGTTTGCTATTAGCAAAGTCATGGCCAAAATGCCATTTGTAGTAAAGTCCCCATTATCATAAGGTGGAGAGCAGCATACCATAAGGTGGAGGGACACACTATGAATTCTGTTTGTCTAACTTATACTACTATTACCTTATTGCAGATACTTGTAGAGCAGAACTTCCCAACAAGCGGTACTAGTACTCAAGATCCTCCCAGGTGGGCTGTGTCTGGACATCTAACAAAACAGGAGACTGAGCGCTAACAGGAAAGCCACATAACACATAAAACCTCTGAATTTGTAATTGTCTCTTCAAAAGTGGGGTTATACACAAATAGTTACAAAATACATGTACATAGAACGGATGCAGAATGGCAGAAAAGCACATATAACAACATATAAGACAGAAATGGATGCTTTCATTACTGGACAATGACATGCCATTGTGTGACCGAAAATAGTTGTTCTTCAAAGCATAATATAATAAAACTCCAATATACAACCAAAGAACATACGTTTATTTATATAGAGACCCAGGAACAGAAATGTGTATAATTTTATACATATGTAACACAGGGAACTGTGGCAAGTACTTTCAGTCAATTCTAATCATTACAATAGATACAGAAGTATACTGTATGTTTGGTCAGAATGCTGGAGGCCAACTTACTGAAGAGAGCTAATCTATTTCTAGGAAATATCCAATCCTAAAAGCAAAGCAGATTATAAAATCTATGTTGGACTTCTCAAGATAAAAGGATTATTAGGAATGTATGATCTGATATCTAAGACTGAGCCTGCATACATGCTAGGAATATAGCAGCGTGATTGCTTAGGCTATACTTGCTTGGCATTTTAATGCAAAGAATGAATAACAATTTGTACTTGAAAAATGCTATACTAAAACTAAACTATCCTATCATTTTCAGTCAAAACTGACTGGAGCACTTCTTGGGATGGCAGCACTGGGGTTTCCCAATTTATGAAAACATATTTTGGGTTCCCTTGTGGGCCTGCATATTACTGTGCAACCATCCACATGGTGAACCTGATTGAAAAGTTGAGTAGCTCTTGCCCGCGCTCTAGCTTCTCGTGCTTGTGGGGGAGCTAACCTTTTCTCCCCAGGCATTCCAGGCCCTATGGTAGCTCCTAAACATCCTAGATTACATACTTGTTCTGCACACCCACATCACTCTCATACCCCACATAACCACTAGTGGTCAATAGGGTTAAACACCTGTGCCCTAAAACTACTTGACAACTGCTATCAGACAAGTGGTGCTAAAGAAGCAATAGCTATTAATCCAAAAAAGATGACACCACTAACTACAAACATGTTTCAAATTGTATTGGTATGCAAATCATACATAAAAAACAGAATAATCAATCACATCATAGACTCCTAAAACCATCTAAAAAATACTAATAGACAAAGACCATAAACCACAGAACTGCCAAATGATGAAGAAGGTATAGACAAAATATGAGACGTGAACAATATGGGCACAATATAAATTGAATATAACAGTGTGGCAATAGCCACAATACAATAATAATACAGTCAGACCATCAAAACATACAAAGTACATACATCTTACATGTGGTATGACAGCAAGCCAGCAACAAAGGGATCACCCTAATGTGTGTCGCAGCCTCTGCTGCTTCATCATAGGGCAGGTTCTAACTACCTTTAGCAGGGTGCATACCCATGCCAGGCATTTGTGAGTGGCCGTCACGGGCACGCTCCTTGTCAGGGGGCATCAGGAATGTGGCCTTCCGGCACACTCAGCTAGAGTTGACTGGATACGGCTGGTGCTGAGTCCTTAGACGAGTTTGCATCGAGCACTGATTGGACCGTTGAGGGTGCGCATTCGCCATAGGACTGGGGAAAGGTGAGTTGGAGTGGATGACCTGGGGGGTTTCACACAGCGGTGCATCCCGCAACGGGGGCAAGATCCAAAACCCAGGACAAAATGTTGGTCCACTTTTTTAAAAAAGTGATTTTTAACAAAAAAATTAAACTTAAAAGATTGCATTCAGGGTTATAGATGTGCTACCACCACAGTTCTAATGTATACATGTTTTAATGTTATGCTGCCACCCAGTGGCCTGTGTGCATACTGCTATTAAAGGCTGAACAACACAATAACTATATCAGAATCTTTATTCGCCAAATAACATGCATGCACTTTTTTTAGCAAGTCGTTGAGACATTAGTGGGTGGTCTATGCACCAACTGTAATTACATAATCAAAACTAAAATTGTTGGTTAAAGTGGAACAAAAAACAAACTGGCCGGCCCGCAAATCTAAAAGATTCTACGGCCTTCCCCTGAGGCATCCCAAATCAGGATTCCCTGCTATGTGAACCCCCCCACGGGAGGCCAGCAAAACTCACCTTTACACGTGACTCCCTCTGCAATGAAAACAATTTAGAGTGAGAGCGCCAGCATCCCCTTCATCTCCTCGGCTGTGACGTGCTTCCTCGCCAAGCCTATCACACAGGCTGGGGATGGGAGCACGCCCGCATCTGGAGCATTCAGCTGCTCTGACTCCCACTGCAGAGTGCAGCTCTGATTGGACTATATACATAAGGTGCTGATCCAATCACTACAGACTAAATTGTGTCTACAGATTCAGGGCTGGATTATAGGCAGAAATGGAAGGGTTTGTGTCCAGAGGCCTCCACCACTAGTACCAGTAGCAGTCTTTATACAAGGCGCCAGATGAAACTCCCGATACACACGGGCTACAGCAAACTGCCCATGTTAAATGTTCACTTACATGGGCGGACAGGAGCGTAGACAGATCGTAGGATGCGAGGCAAGGGGAGGGAGGCAGGGTGGAGGGGTTGTTTTATGATTGGATATCAACTTTTAGAGACAAATTACAGTATGGGGGCATCCACCAGGCTTTCTGCCTTGACCCACTATACGGTTATAATGTAGCCAGTATTTCCTGTTAACATGTAGTGTCCATCTGACCTCATGGGTGAGTTGCACTTGCGCAATATTGAGTAGAAATTCTCCAACATGGCAAGAGCTTGAAGAAAATGCTGCCTATGATTACAAATGCCATACTACATGTAAGGTCTATGAACTTTGTATGTTTTGATGTTCTGATGGTCTGACTGTATTATTATTGTATTGTGACTATTGCCACACTGTTACATTCAATTTATATTGACCCCGTATTGTTCAAGGGTTCATCAACCTCATATTTTGTCTATACCTTCTTCATCATTTGGCAGTTCTGTGGTTTATGGTCTTTGTTTATTCGTGTTTTTAGATGGTTTTAGAAGTCTATTATGATGTGATTAGTCTGTTTTTCATGTATGATTTGGATACCAATAGTAGCCCCAGGAGCATGGTTATGGACGATCTCTCCGTCTGTCCCTCTGGCTACCCCTTGTGAAACCTCTGCTCAATACATTGTAGCCTGAGGTTTTCCCTCCAAAAAGCTCCCAACCAATCTCAGCAGTTTCCCTTTGTTCCCCAACTGTATCTTAAGAGCTATAATTCTGAGCTTGAATTAAATTTTGCTTCTCTGTAGTCTTTTAACCCCATCTAGTGAGTGGGAATAGCAACACATTTTATACTTTACTGGAGAATTCCCCCTTTTCCATCACCCAAATGTGTGAGCGTGCAACCAGTCTCCGCCATTGCCACCTATCTCTGCCCCTCCCTTCCTTCACCGGCTGCAGCCACATTCCACCTGGTTCTCATGCCATGGTCCGTTCTTTCTCCTGCTGCCCTCGCCAATGCCAGGTGCCAGCAAAAGCTGCCACTATCCGCCACCACCACCGCCAGAACTCCGCCTCCACTGAATGCCTTCTCCCTGCTGCTGCATGCCTCTCCTCCTGACAGATGCTTTCTGCCTGCTAAGGAACTTTGTGAAACACATGGAAACTAACTCATTGGAATGTATGCTTGTTGGAGGAAATCTGAGCTATTACAGCTTTCCCAGCCTAACAATATATAAATTAATTTTTGCCAATTCCTTTTATCATCGTGGGTTACAACTCCAAGATCTTTGTAATTACTTTGTAATTTATTTTTGTTACATTTTTATGCATTTCCTTTCTTTCTCTTGCAGTTACAAAGACCTTTTGGTGAATACCTGTTGACATCAATTTCATACTGGCTATGTATACAACATGCTGCCATCCTACGGCCTTTGCAAGGTATTCATGCTGTAATTATTGGAATTTTATCTGCAACATTTTCCACATAGAACTCCATTTCCTGATACGTAGATATGCTAAAATCTCCAAATTTATGACCTAAACCTCTTGACTTCGATGATTGGTACTCTCTGTTTCAGCAAGTGGGGACACATTATCAGGACAACATACTTTTTGTGTAAAAATGACTGTAAAATAATAAAATAAAGCTTATAAGATGTGCCAGCTTATATAAGGGCATCTGTATGCATAACATAAAAAGGTGACTTGGCTCAGCTCCCCAACAGCAGATCAGTCCAGGTACAGTGGATCTGCTACATGGCAAACAGCTCTGACTGGACCAAACCGCCATGTCCTCGAGGCAAGGGAAAAAACGGGACCTGTTCCACTTTAATGTCATGCCTGCAAACTAAAGTTATACATATCTTGAAGAAATGATGAAAATATTAAATAGGTGGAGCAAACTGTTATTGTCACACAGCAAATGCAAGATAAAACTGCACAATTTACTCTGGATTTCGAACTGTCCAAAGATCTGACTTTCTAAAACAGAAGTACATGCCTAGTAGTGCTCAATCACTATTTCTGCTTGTCTTTTCAATTAAATGAAGCTCCGCCAATTCATCATGTTTAGATAGCTGTAATATATATTTATATGGGCAGGGTAAGAATTTTCTGGACAGGTCATCTACATTGAGTCTGCTATACGGTAACCAGGTAATGCACCAAAGTATTACGGAGTACACGGAGTATAGGGCAGAGGTGGTTTGGATAAAAGAAGGACCTCATTACCTGGTTAAGTCCGTATTTATTAGTACGTGTACTTGGTAAATGTACATATTGAACTTCATACATACATACATGCAATACAGTGTAATCGTAGTTATAAAATTATAAACCCTTGTATCACGTTTTAGGTCCTCTTCAAGACAAAAAAAAAACAACCCAAGCAACTTAGAGGTCAAGAAGGTGACACTCAGCAGGTTAATCATGGGTCTACTCGTTAGGTAAAGCCATGACACGTTTCGCCTTGTCCAGGCGTCCTCAGAGCTTGAGCTAAGTGTCACCTTCTTGACCTCTAATTTGCTTGAGTTGTTTTTTGTCTTAAAGAGGACCTAAAATGTAATACAAGTGTATATCATTTTGTGTAACTACTATTACACTGTATTGCATGTATGAATGAACAGGGTACCCCTATATCATCTTCATCCTGGGATTTCTGCCTACATCACACACACTTCCAACTCGGTTAGGAGACAATCCTCCTGTCCATTGGCGTAACAAAATGTGACAGGGCCCTGGTGCAAACATTAAATGAGGCCCTTTCAAGGTTCATAGAGTAAACTTTTTTTTTCTGTATTTTAACTCAGTTGGAGGCAGTTAGGCAACTAAAGAGATAAATTGTGCTTCCTTTCTTTAAATGATGCAAAGTGGAGGAGCAACAATGATGGAGCCTCCTCGAGTTACACCCACGCTCCTGTCCTTTTGTCCTGATTCTTCTCATTCTCAAAAGCATATGCAACAAGCAGGATGCTGTCAAATTCCTACAGCCCTTTTAGTTTCGGCTTCCTTAAGTCTGAAGAATAATATAATGTCATAATATAATTAGAATAGTCAGTAGCGCTTGTGCCATTCAGATTTCCTTTGCCGCACTGAGCCCAGAGCAGCAAGGGAATCTGAATGGAACGTGCTCCGCCATCCTTCACCGCCACTACCCCTAGCCCATGAAGAAGTAGAGCAACCCCCCTCCCCAAGAGTCTTATAGACTTCTCTTCAAGCCAGTCACCCAAGAAGGTTAGGCACAGTGGCGTACCTACATGTGGTGGGGCCATAGCTCAAACATTAAATGGGGCCAATTTAAGGCTCATACAATGAACTTTTTTTCTATCTATTAACTCAGTTGGATGCAGCTAGACAACAACAGACTGTAACAACAGAAGTAAATGGTGCATCCTTACTCGGTGCGGTCGCACCCCCTTTACTTACGCCCCTAGATCGGCATTCCTCTTTGCTGGTTTGGCTTTTCTCTAAAATGGGCAATAACAAAAGTTACCACTAGATGGTCCACTTGTTCCATTGCTGTATGAAACTGCATATATTCTTGGTAATGTGAGAATCAGAGTAAACAAACAGAGGCCTACATTTATCAAGACAAAATTAAAACAAAAAAGGGAAGCAGTTGCAAATGTAAAAAAAAACGATCAGATTATTTTATTTTTTGTATTAAACAGCAGACCTGCTGACTGCTCTGCCAACTGCTTGAATGTCGCAGAGGCAGGTGTGGACCCTCTGGCCATAAACACCTCGGATGCAGGAGACCTCTACCTTCTGCTACACAGCGTTTCTCTTAACGTGGGCTTAAGCGCTCAGTGTTCTTTTGTTTACAGCCCTACTTGGGCGGGAAGGATGGGAGGCTGAGCATTGTCCAATGGCCAGGCATCAGCTTTAGAAGAGTGCTTCAAAAAATTGTAGCAATTATCTGGAGCCAGTCTGGATTCAGAATAGGCTTGAGAGTGACTAGACACTAAGCATTATCAATGTTAAAAGAACAAGGCAAAGCACTGTCTCAAATGTTGTTCTAGCAGGGTTTTGTATGTAAGCAAAAAGGGACATACAAAAAAATGTGTATACTACTATGGCAGGATCTCCTCAGTTAATTAAAAAGCAGTTCAGCCCCAGCCCCTGGAGGGGAGAACCCTAACCTGCGCATAATGTGCTCAACTAGAAAACAGTGCAACAAAACTAAACTCAGCCACCACCGACGCAGTCATAACACAATAGAAGGGTGGGTGTGGTGCCCCGGGATGGAAGAGGACAAGAAAGAAAATTAATCAGTGAGTACACAAATTTCCCTTTTCGCATCACTTCAATTCTGGGGCACAACAAATAGCAACGCATGGGACGTCCCAATGCAATACTTTCAATAAGGGTGGGGCCGTTCAAGCACAGCCAACTGTGTCTGCACCGACACCTCAGGCTTAGACCTCCAGACAGAGGTTCACCACCATCTGCAACACATCTGCAGGTTTGCAGGTCACCAAGTCCGTAAAACTTGGTGACCTGCAAACCTGTTTCACCAATGCACGGTGTTGGAAAGCCCAAGGTGCGGCAATTGCCCTGGTGGAGTGAGCAGTGACCCTGAAGGGTGCCTCCTTCCCCTGGCAGGCATAGGCTTGTATAACCAACCTGCCTGATCCATCTGATAAAAGTGGGCCTGGCAGCTGCCAGGCCCCTCCTTGGTCCTTCTGGGATCACGAACAAGATAGTCATCTTAAGTACCTCTCGAGTAGCGGCCAAGTAATACTTTAATGCCCTGACCACATCAAGGGAATGCAGGAGTTGCTCCTTATGGTGAGTGGGGCATGTGCACAAGGAGGGTATCTCCTGATTAACATGGAAGGGACAGACCACCTTGGGCAAAAAAATCTTGCTTCACATGAAACACTGCTTTGTCTTCATATAGCATGTACCCCTGGTACCCCTTGATCAGGACCAATTTTGAGGGGCTTTTCAGTCTTTAGCCTGATGGTCCGCAGGACCAGCAAGAAAGCTATCGGCAGCAGTGGGGGCCCCCCACACCTGGGCAAGCCTTTTTTTGTTTTTGCAAACCTGCAGCAACAAAGCTGCCATCAGCAAAGCTAAAGTGATGGGTACGTGCAGAGCTGTCAGTCGGTGGCCTCTCACAATACAGAGGACGCACCCGCACAAAGGTGGTACAAGGGACTCGATCTGACATTCCAGTAAGTAGGCGGGTGCCAGACAACCACCATTCAGTTACTTGGCTGGACTAATATTTTAAAGAAAAAAAATACTGTATCTGGGGCCTCCACCAGATTTTGTGCCCAGGGGCCTTCACTACACTTAATCCGGCCCTGCCCCTGATGGTTTATGTAGGCCACAGTCGTGGAATTGTCCGACTGTACCCTGATCGGAAGGCCCTGGAGCTGGGCAGACAATGCCTGAGAACCAGCAGAATCACCCTCAGTTCTACCACATTGATTAGAAGACTGCGCTCCCGCTGGTCCCAGAGACACTGAACTGTCTAGTTGTCCAGAACACCACCCCAACTCGCCAGACTGGCATCTGTGGCCAGGACAACCCACCGGACTGGCCGGGAAGACAGACCTACTGACAGCAACAGCTGGTCCAGTCACCAATTCAGCGATTGCCGGGCATTGTCCGTCAAGATGAAGCGACGGTCTAATGTCTGCACAGTCCTGCGCCATTTCGATAGGAGCAGCATTTGTAGAGGCCTGGAGTGGAACTGGGCATACAGAACTGCCTCAATGGTAGACACCATCAGGCCAGGAGACGCATGCCCTGTCTTATCGTGGAATGTGCGTCTGTCAGCAGTGACCTCACCGCCTCCTGAAGAGCCGTGCACCTTTGCACCTGAAGAAGGACCCATGCTCGTTGAGTACACAATGTCATACCTAGATAAATTGTATCCTGCACCAACGAGTCCGAGTCTGAAGCTGCAGGAGAAACAAGCCTGCCAGCTGAATAAGACGGCGCAGGACACTAGTGCACCCAGCGCACAGGGGTCCCTCGCCCAAGGTCGGGCACACGCGGCACCACTTGAAACCCCAGTGCCTCTGATGCCTCTGACATGGTAAAATGTCTCCTCTAACTACTAAGCAATTCAGCTGCAGTACTGGTCCCAACACCTTCCTGCCTGTAGACTACTGATCAGACTTGCCTGCACTACCGGAAAAGCAACCTCCCCTCGGCTGAAATCAGCCCACCGGCCAAGGATGCAGCAGATTCTGGCCCCCCCACCCTGCAACAACATGACAAATGTCAAAAGTCAAAAGGCTTTGCCCCCAAAGGCAGTTCTACCTGACCAGGGAAACCGTGGGGCGACAGCCACACTGGATCCAATACTTAACCCAGGAGAACAGGAGGCAGTGCAGAAGCTGCCAAGTGATGATTCAGCAGGGACCTCCCGGCACCTCATAAGATGGTGCTGCCTTGTGCTGTTAGTGAGAAGGAGGGTTGAGCGTGGACCTCAAAAATGCAGGCCTCACAAATCTCTTCCTCCCCCCCCCCCCCCCCTGGCATCACAGGTGCGGCTGGCCTCCTTCACGAGTTCGCCAATAGGCAGGTCGCATGGCCAGTGGCCACACCCCCTTGTGAAGAGGCTGCCCCCTTCCCCAAATCTCCCACTGAGCCATGGTCTCTCTACTCCCTGAGTCATCTACCTCATGGCAGTCTGCCTTCCCTGTGGCTACTGGGTGGGGCCTGAGCTAAGTGATTACTACTGCTGGCAGCCATGCCAGTCAGAGCTAAATCAGAGCTCGGCTGCCAGCAGTAGTAATCAATTAGCTCAGGCCCCACCCAGTAGCCACAGGGAAGGCAGACTGCCATGGGGGTAGATGACCCAGGGAGTAGAGAGACCATGGCTCAGTGGGAGACACACAGCAGGGCCACCACAGCATGGACCCATGCGCGCTTCCCTTCACTCTGCATGATCCCACACTGTCGGCTTAGAATCCGTCCGCAGGCATCTAACAAGGGACCCCAGGAATGCTGCAGCCGGTGAGGGGTTGGGAGACAGACGGAGTCAAAGCCCTCGCTCCCAGTCAGCACTGTAACTAAAAAAATAATCCAGACATCTTCACAGTCTCTTGCGACTGCAACAATAGAACTGAGAAGATTCTGCCATAGCCTGCCTTATATAGGCCGGGAAGAGCTTTTTTTTTTTTTTTCTATCTTGCAGTCCCTGTCTAGAGTTTAACCCACGCATTGCTACTGGTGGTGCCCTGGAATGGAAGAAATAGTAGCTTATCAGAGTATTTCTGAAATAATACAGCTCCTTCCCTCACAGAGAAGGCAAGACCAGCAAGCAAAGTCACTTCGAGGGCAATTATTTATGAGAGCCACCAGTGGGAATCTGCCTACAATAAAGAAATAACAAAATGTCTACACACATTGAGTTTCTGTAAGACCCAAAGGCTGGAGCCAGATGCAGGAAGAGAAACCTGAGCATTCGTTTGCAGGCATCTCAATGTAATTATATACCTGAGTAAGGATACTTCTCAACACTCAAAAAGGCACTTCCCCAACCTGGTATTAAGCCATTTCTCTAGCAGACTTGGCAAGGCAGTCGGCCAGGAATCATGAGATCAGGGAGTAAATAAGGATAGCGTCAAAAGACACCACAATATGTTAGAAGAGCATATGATGGAAGATCTAACTTATGAACTACTGGAAGATGCAGCATTTTTACAGAATATGTGGCTCCAGGTTTATGTGGCGTTTCCTCTCAATCAATTAAAGTAGCCAGGCTGTTCGGAACTGGTGCAAGCCTTTTAGATCACTTAGATCCACAACACGCATATGAATCATTATATATATATATATATATATATATAATTGTAGTAGGAATGAGTATATCCCACAATCTTATCACCTGTGAAACTGACCTTGCAGAGTTCATAACAATAAAACTTAATTCATAGCATAAAACTTCATTTATTAAAATCCAATATTAAAAATAATTTCCATTCCAGGTTATATATACATATAAAAAACAATCAACATAAATTTTACGCCAAAATAAGTGCGGGCATGATATTTATAGTCCATCAAAAAGGACTAGTGTAAATTGATATGGTTATTCTATTATTCTATGGAAGCAAGTGGGGCATACTAGTTTTGCCAGTTTGGCTTCTTCAGCGCCCTCCATTTACTAGGAATAGAAAAAACACTTTTTTATTTTGTATTATATGTCTAATTAGAATAAATATATAACATTTAATTTAAACAGCAAATTGTTTTTGTACCTTCATTATGATTATCCTTAGCAGGCATTGAAAATGATTTTCAGTGCGGCACTCTGTGCAATGAAAATATCCTGGACTGACAATGTTAAAAAATATATCAGTTATTTTCTAGGTGCCCGCCTATACAATATAGAGGAGGGCAGTAAGCTTCTTCTTCAAGCAGTGTCAGCCGACCACTGTTTCCGCTAGACTGTGCGTCACAAGGTGACCAGCCCCCTAGCCACCAGATGCACCAAGTCATCCATAGCTGGCAAAATGTATCTGAAGACCACCGCAGCGATGGAGTTTAAGTGAGAACCTCCATGTTGCAAACACCTCCTTTGCAGCTTCATCCAGACCTTACCTACCGTAGCAGCCGTGGCGCAAGCTGGGCGCATGGCCGACCCCACCATTGAGAACACATGCCTGGCCAACTGGTCCAACCTCCTATCCACTGGGTCTCTCAAGGCCACACTATTTGAAGTAGGGATAATGGTGTGTTGAGCCAGACCCGACACTGGTTCGTCTACCTCAGCTGGCGAAGACCAAACCCTGACCGGCTCATCCAGAAAGGGCTAATCCAGGGCATCCAGGACCTTAGGAAGAGGCAGTTTCTCCCACTCTGCCAACAGCCTGTCGAAATTGGCAAGCAAGTCTGACCTTCTGACGCTTGTAGGGTTCGCCCCTTCAAGATCTGCCGCTTCGGCCGAGGAAACCCCGGTGCCTCTAACTGCTAAGCCATACAGCTAGAGTGCTAGTCCCTACACTTTCCTGCCTGTCGACTACTGGTTAGACTTGCCTGCACTACCGGAAAAGCAACTTCCCCGCAGCTGAAATCAACCCATCGGCCAAGGATGCAGCAGATTCCGGACCCCCACCCTGCAACAACATGACAAATGTCAGATTCCGAAGGGAATGAGTAGAAGTCAAAAGACTTTGCTCCCAGAGGCAGCCCTACCTGACCAGGGAAAACCATGGGGTGGAAGCCATGCTGGATCCGATCCTCAGCCCAAGTGAACAGGGAGGCAGTGCAGGAGCTGCCAAGCAACAGTCTGGGGATGCAGCAGGGAACTCCAGGCACCGCACAAGATGGTGCTGCCTCGTGCTATTAGTGAGAAGCAGGGCAGAGCTATGGCCCATGCAAATGCAAGTACCACACCCCCTCCTCCCATCCTCTACTGTATGGCCCGAGCGGGTCAAAGCCAAGCCCCCCCGTGGGCATGGCCGGCCGCCCCCCTTCTGAGTTTGCCAATAGGCAGGCTGCATTGCTGCTGGCCATACCCCCCCACAACAAGGCCGAGCTCTGACCATCATGGCTGCAATAGGAAGACACAAACATACTGACACCTGGGAGCCTGGCCACCTAGCTCAGCCCCCCCCCCCCCCCCCCCGGCAGACTGCAGCCAGGGTGGGTAGATGACCCAGGGGGTATAGGGAAACAAGCAGGGCCACCATGCATGGCCCAGAGATCAGGTACCCAGCGGGCAGCAGGTTCCTGATCCTCGGGCTCAGACCCAATTGGACGAGCCCCAGAGCACTTATCACGACCCATGCACGCTATTGGCTTAGGAACCACCTTCAGGCATCTAACAGTGGTCCCCAGGAACGCTACAGGTGGTCGAAACCCCCGATCAGCACTGTAAAAATAAACCAGTTCCACCTTCACAGTCCCTTGTGACTGCAAGAAAAGAAAGGTAATCCTGCCACAGCCTGCCCTATATAGACCAAGAGGAGCTAGCTTTTATCTATCTTACGGCTGAGAATAACCCACACGTTGCTGCTTGTGGTGCCCTGGAATGGAAGAGAGTTGTATTTTTTTTCGGTGCAGGGCCAGCATAATAAATCACTTTGACAGATTGCGGTCTGCGACCTCCATAGTATTGCCTGTGACCCTCATTATACAGGGGAGAGAAAACTGAGGCGTCATCACAACCAGCAGACGGCACCCTCCAGCCAGTGAAGGTGACACAAGTGAGCCGCTCTGATCAGCTGACTGGGGGCGTGTGCTGAGTCAGCAGTGGGTGTGGTCACATTAAGGACGCGAGAGCTGTGGGTGTGGCCTAAGCGTCGTCACGGCTCGGTGGTCCGAAGACAGAGGTAGACATGTGGCCTGCGCTGCGTGTGATCCGGCGCCCGCTCAGTACGGCGGCAGCATCGGTAGCCCGGGGGCTGGTGTACGAGAAGCATGGCGAGCCGGCTCATGTGCTCCGGTGAGACCTGGCATCCTGCGCGGCATTATGGGATATGGGAGGAGGGGCGTGGCTTCACCTGTACCTCTCTACAGCGCTGGCGGCAGGGACGCTTTCCGCTATATAGAGGCAAGGCTGTGTGTACATAGGCTCCAGCTGCTGTAGCATGGTGACGTCACTGTATGGCGGCTTCACCTATAGCACGCTCATGCCTCCCTTCAGGTGTGCACACGTGTTGCAGGCTTCTTATTCCAGTTGCAGATTCGACATATTTTCCTTAGAAATCTGAAGGTCAACTTTGTTTCTCCTTGCCGCTGTATTGTGTGTAGGAGGTACAAAAATAATCACATGAATGGTGGAAGTTGCCATTGAATTCTGTTCATTCTTTACTACAATGGTTAGACCAAGACCGGCAGATACTGTCCCCTATACTGGGTGCTCTATAGGGCCAGCAACTCGTTTTGAGTGCAGGTCTGATTTAAACCGGACCTTCACCATGATTTAATGAAAAGCCCAAACTCTTAAAAAACGATTCCCCAGCATCTAAAATTAATATATTTAACATTTTTAGTCACTAACTTATTATTCTTTCCCCCACTGAGCTGCAACTCTGTTCAGGAATTTAGGATACGGGCGCCGCCATCTTGACTCAGAAGCATCACACTTACTGAGGAGAGGAGAGTGGGATAAGGTACAGGGGGGCAGGTTATAGCTGTGCTTTGCTCAGACAGAGCAGAGCTGGGGTCAGGGAAAGGTCAGCAGTCCCAGAATGCAGAGCAGCACAGTCACTTCCTGTTTGCAGGCACTTCCTGTTTTCAGGCTGCCTGATAAAATGGCGGCTTCCATAAGCCGCCATCTTGGATGTTTAAAGGCTCATAACATGCAGTAGATGCAGGTAGGATGATTTTTAATGTGAGCAATCTGTATGTACAGGGTGTGGGAAACATATAAGATAGACTCTTATTCAGAGTGAAGGTCCGCTTTAAACCGGACCTTCAGCATCATTTAATGAAAAGCCCAAACCCTTAAACTATTCTCCAGCATTTAAAATTAATATATTTCAAGTTTTTAGTCATTTACTTATTATTCTTTCCCCCACTGGGCTGCAACTCTGTTCAGGAATCTAGGATACGGGCGCCGCCATCTTGACTCAGAAGCATCAAACATACTGAGGAGAGGAGAGCTGGATAAAAGACAGGCGGTGGGGTTAAAGCTGTGCTTTGCACAAACAGAGCAGTGCTGGGGTCAGAAGAAGGACAGCAATCCCGGAATGCAGAGTGACACAGTCAGAAGGCACTTCCTGTTTGCAGGCTGTCTGATGTTCCATGAGCCGCCATCTTGAATGTTTAAAGGCTCATAACATGCAGTAGATGCAGGTAGGATGATTTTTAATGTGAGCAATCTCTATGTACAGGGTGTGGGAAACATATAAGATAGACTCTTATTCGGGGTGAAGGTCCGCTTTAAAGGTCTTGAGAAAGTAAAGCAAGAAAACAATGGCTTACCTTACCCACCTGCAGGATCAGTGGTGTAGAGTTCTACCTGCAGAGTTCTTCAGGATCTCCCTATGGCCAGTCCGCCCCTGCAACCGGTGGAGTTAGCCAATGAACCAGATTGGTCACTGATGGTCACATGGGCAATGATCGATGATGCTATTTGGAAACCGTGGTGAGTAGTTATCCCTAATTTTGGCCTAACTTCTGCAGCTTGTTCTGAGGGGGATCTTGAGGAAATAATAAAAACTTCCCAAAGCTGGCTTGCATCGCGCTCCGGCATCTATCAGTCCCGCGTCGTCTCTGTCGGACAGTGGCATCATGTCGTCCTGTCATGCTCTGTGCCACTCCTCAGATCTTGTGCATGTGCAGTGTCCCTGCATAGGCTGCAATGACACTTGGCGCAAATCCCGTAAGAATTGTACAGCGGTGCAGGACATTTGAAGAGGGATGACAAAGGGTAGGTACGGCGATGGTTGCAGCCTTCACTCAGCGACGGCTAAGGTGGGTGCAAAGGGGCCAGGAATGCTGCCTGATGTCGCCATTTTAGATAATGCCGACATTCAAAAGGCAGTGAGGGAGGGATGTTTAGAGAGAACCATCAGTTAAGGTCTTCTGATCCTCACACACCTTTTGCCCCATGCAGGTGATCGGTGCTAATACAGCGATCGGGAACTCACCTGATCGCTTGCTCCAAGCCCTCGCTTCCCATGTTTCCCCAGGCTTGACAATCCACCAGCCCCCTGCTATCAGTCCAGTTTTGCTGGCTAGCAGCCAGGGCCACCGCTGTTGCTTCCAGGGGCCCGAACATGGGGTGGGGAGTGATGGTGTGTCAGTCTCACGACCCACCATCAGTCACAGGGGCACAGCTAGCAATCAGGTAAGTCACTGGGCTAACACTGATCAGCTGTGGGAGACAAAAGGTAAGTACCAGTTTTCATTTGAGAAAGATGCTGTGTTATAGCATACCAGAAATTATACCATATCAATATCAATTCTGCATTATTATTATTTATTTATTCTGCATTCTGTCATTGTGATGTTTCCCTGGTTCTGCACTGCCATAAAGACATGCCACCTCATTCCCCAATATTGGGACTGTATGGGACAGCAGCTGCCCCATAGGATGGGTGAGGAGGGGGCAGAATATTTCTCCTCCCGCACTGAGCGCTGCCTAGAAACTGCCCTGGCTCAGGTCTGCCAGCTGCTTCTCCAATTTGGTCTTCAGGGTTATGGCTTCACGATTGGCAGCACCTTGGTACTTATAAATCCCCTGGATTTTCAGTGTAAATGTAGGATGTGATTTCTCTTTAAAGGATTTTCACTCTCCAGCTGGGGTTTGGGTATGCCATGCTACGTGTGTGTGTCCCCAGGGATAACTGACATCTGAGCTGCGGCTTACGCTCTATTAAAGTGGACCAACACCCAGGGGGGATCGGCCTGAGAATCTATAAGATTCCCGGACCGATCAGATCCCTCCCCGCGGGGCATCCGAAATCGGGATGTCCCGCGGGGAGGAACCCCCCAGGAGGCCCACAATCCTCACCTTACCGGCGATCCAACGGCGCATGCGCGAGACGCGGCCGCATCTCTCGCTTCCCTCTAGCAGGGCGCGCTCCCGCGCCGGCCGTTTTGTGAATGACCGGCGCAGGCGCGCTCCCTGTTAGAGGGAAGCGAGAGACGCAGCCAATGACAGAGCGCTTGGACGCGCATACCAGAGCGGCTCTGAGCGCTGTCATTGGCCGGACGAGGTCACGTGGGAGCGGGGAGAGGTGAGTTTTTGCGGCGATCGGGGGGGTTTCACACAGCGGGGCACCCCCGATCGGGGTGCCCCACCTAAGTGGATAGTCAAAATCCTGGGTGTTCGTCCACTTTAATCTCCTATGCACCCTTAGCAGCCACTCAGAAATACCCATTCATGAGATCACCGGTGAGGTGAGTATACCGGGCTTTGACACAATGGGGAATCCCAACTATATACCTGCTATTTAATAACTTTATAATTGGACAACAAAGCTAGAGGAGATAACACGAAGGGCCTGGTAAGTGTGCTGAGAACAGTTAATGTGCTTTATAAAAAGACTCATTTCAAAATGTACACTAGACTTAATAGAACAGTAATTTAATAGTCATTAATAGTAACATAATTTGTTTAATTTTGATTAGTCTGCAGAATGTGGAAATCCCTCCACCGTCCAATTATGAAGTCAGAGTTAAAATGTTGGCTGCACCCATCAATCCTTCTGATATAAATATGGTTCAAGGTAAGAAAGATACCAAAAACTTTGACAAAAATATGAATGTAAGGACCTTATTTATAATGTGCGGCATTGAGCATCTTTCTGGTTGCTCTAGCACTGGTTTTGGAGCGCCAGCATTTTTATCTTTTCTGGCGCTGCGCTGTGGACTACAGTGCTAACTAACTTGCTTTGATTGTTTCGCTAGGTGTTGAGCGGTCTGTGTCTGCCCAGCATATTTACGAATATTTTTCTGCAAACTTTACAGTGCATTTAGGCTGCGTTTTAGTTGTTGTCCCAATTACACAGTTTAAAAAGGT
Organism: Gastrophryne carolinensis; assembly: GCA_027917425.1. NCBI lineage: Eukaryota > Metazoa > Chordata > Amphibia > Anura > Microhylidae > Gastrophryne > Gastrophryne carolinensis. The sequence continues at coordinate 297,844,388 of CM051236.1, forward strand.
AATTTGGTGACATCTAGGTCCTGCGTTTCCATTAATGACAATTAATGGAAGTCACAATGCAAGTTATGTATGAATAAATGTTTTTTTTTTTTTTTTGTTTCTTAAATGGAACGAGGCAAAAAATGTGGCATTGATGCTTCCTAAATAAGGCTCCCCTTGTTATTGTTACTTGTGGTCAGATAATTCAGGTAATTTGATCCATACCATGCTATTCAGTTTGCAGCTGATCCCAAATGTAAAGTCCAGACTGGAATGACTGTTGTACATTTCATTGTGGAGCTATACTACCCATTTGTGGTGACCTAACAGGACCCCCACACTTTGTTCTGCTGTAAGGAGTTTACTATCACTTGTCCTTTGCTCAATTCTTTTATTATCTACAAGTATTCTGCATGTCTAACTAATAAAAGGATCAAGCAACGACTGAACTGTTCCAGTGGACCTCTTACATTGGATTCTAATAGGGGACGCTCACCACACCACTGCTGCAAACTGTGTATTTCTACAAGCTTTGAACCCATATTTTGTGGTGGTCACTAACTTTCAGCTGCAGACACAACTCCAAGACTCCAGGTCTGTCCGAGTCCGTCCAGGCATCCAGAATTGGAATGCTTTGTGAACCCCCCCGGATCGCCCATTCCATCCACCTGCTCCCAGAGCACTTGATGCCGCTGGGCGCCGCGGCTACATCCCCGCTCACCTTAAGGTGTGCGTGAGCCCGCACCATGCCTTTCTGAATAGGTGACCCGCCCATGCCCACAGCTAGAAACTGAGTGGGAATGTGGCTGGCGGTGCACTCGGCTCTTATCAGCTCATTCGGCTAATTAGCCCCTAGTGGAGCCGAATGGAGCCAAACGTTGCCAAAAGTGCTGCTTGCCTGGGCAGGCCACTCAGCCAATTGGTTTGCTGAGTTTCAGGCGCACCTGCATCGCTGGAATGCCAGGATGGTGAGTTTACTGGGATAACCGTGGATATACACCCAGCGGGAGGAACAATACCCGGGGGCCTCTGTCTGGGCTGACGGGTACCGGGGGTGCATGGGACCTGGTAGTGCATCCACAAAGACTAATTGCTGCTTTAGTGTGGGTTCAGATGCTGAAAATACCCCCCTAACTGATGACAGGTAGGAGGGTAATTATCTAATTTGGGCCCCCCTGCTGTCAATTAATAGGAAGCCTACCCCCACATTATCCGCAGCAGGGAGGAGGAGCAACAAAGCCAGGACACATTGTCTGCATTGGAGGCTGCAGGATTTCATAGGATCCAGCTTTGTGGCCTGGCTGGTAGGTGAGTGTTTTTGGGACAATGACTGAAAAAAAAGCTGCACCTCTGGGGGCAGTGCTGCCCTCAACCCAAGTCAATTTTAATATTTTAATATGTCTAACGCCAGAATAACCCCCTGAAGAGTACAATAATGACCCCTCCATTCATCTGCTGTGTACCTGACTGTCAGTCATATTGCTTTCTGCCATATGGCTGAGTAAATGGCCTGTTTTTGTCCTTTCCCTTATCATGTTTCTTTTACAGGGACTTACGCTTTGCTTCCCCAGTTACCAGCTGTAGGGGGAAATGAAGGAGTAGGTGTGGTTGCAGAGGTCGGAAATCTGGTATCCTCCATGAAACCTGGAGACTGGGTCATTCCAGCTGATGCTGGGTTAGGTGGGTAAAGACACGTATGCGGTTAAGCCAAAGGGACAAACTGTATATCTCACCCTATCACAAAGTTTTAGTGAGCTCTAGTTTGTCCACCATGACTGCCCTCCTATCCATGTGTTTTGCAGATTGCGGGTACCTATTTTTTCAGGCTCTGAACGGAACACAACCCACTAGCTCAATTTTCTGTGTGCAGAGAGGTTATGCACATAGCTAGTAATGCTGGATCTCCTTCCCAGAAAAAAAAAATTCTGCCACTATTTATCAAGCACTTCTGCTAGACTACGCCACATCAGTGCAAATTTGAATAGTGTAAAATCATTTTTTTTCTGATAATTTAAGCAACATGTGCCAGTGGAAAAAAAAATGTTATATTTTGCACTATGTGGCATAGTCTGGCAAAAATGCTTTATAAACCAGACCCTAAGTTTACAGTATTCTTCCTGCAAACCTAATTGTACCCAGTTCATATATAATTGGCTGCTGATGCCCTCTAACCTAGACATATTTCTGACAGTGGCTGTCATATGGGGAATGAATACAAGTGCCATCTTCCCCAGGTTGAACACATTTTACAGTGGTTAAATAGGGGAAATAAAATTGGAATGTCATCCCAGTGTCTCTAATACAGCATAATTGTTTTCTTCTTCAGGCACGTGGCGTACTGAGGGGGTTTTCATCGAAGATGCACTAGTAAAAGTTCCTAGTGACATATCTGTGGTGGGAGCAGCAACTTTAAGCGTTAATCCTTGCACTGCATACAGATTGCTATCTGATTTTGAGATTCTACGGCCAGGTAAGTTTTGGGGGCAGCAGTATTGCATCAAAAAGAGGTTGACAAGCTGCATTTTATCATTGTTACATTCTTTACAATTTAGGTGATTCAGTGATCCAGAATGCCAGCAACAGCGGCGTGGGCCTGGCTATAATACAGATTGCCGCATCCTTGGGTATTACTACTATTAACATAGTAAGAGACAGGTATGTATGACTATAGAAAAGAGGACTTGCGCTTATGAATTGCTCTATGTAGAATATTTTAGGTATTAGTTATGTATATGTATTTAAGTCCTTTTCATTAAAATCATTTTTTTTAGATTTTAGCAGGCCCTACAGTTTGAAAGTATGCCACTGTGTTGCCTTTTCCACTAGTGCCAACCAGGAATGAAAGCAGGCTGCCCCGGTCACATTGCTCAGTGTGAAACCCCACTCTAGAGAAACATCCCTGAAGCTCACTTTACACAGGGCTCCCACACTGCATACCCTGACCACCTTCTTCCAGTTTCCTTTTGAATAGAAGTCGGCACCCAAAGAATCCCTGGGGTGCCTGCACAATGGATGATCAGTTATTGGGCTTGGATGAGAAATATACACCTAGGCAGCATCAGAGCAGCTTGGGGAGGAAGTAATTATCATTTCTTCTTCTTTTCCTCTGCTCCTCCTTCCTCTTCTTCAAATAGATTTCTTTTCTCTCTTCACTTGGGTTTATGCATTCAGGAGACGTAAAACTCATAGGGGTCACATGAGATATCTTTTGTCACTGGAGGCTCCTGTCTTAAGGGTGACCAAGTGGTATCAGTGTCCGGGGCATTGAAGCAGTCTGAAAAGATAGGCTTGTCAAAGTTCCACACTGCATCCAAAATAACAGTCCAATGGTTGAATGCAAGCCCAAGAACAAGCTAAAATATTTCCCTTCACTGCTGCGCCCCAGCACTGCAGAAATGTACTTCCCACACCCACCTCTGCACGTCACAAAGTCGGGGAAGCAGGGGTGAGCTTTTCTGCAGCCAAAACTCCTTTTAGCTGCAACCTAACTGCAGCACTGAGAATTTACATGTGGTGGGTATTTACTCCAGTCTGGGGCTTACATCTTACTAGTATGATGCTGCAGGGACTCAAAAGGGTGGGTGTTGGAGGACCTAAAGTCTTTTCAGATGTTAGATCAACTTTTATTGCCTGTCCAGGTTGGTATAAAAAAGGTACTTGCTGGGGCAATGTGCAGCTGTGTAATAATAAGCCGATGCTGTAATTGGGTGCCCAGAGCTGCCATTGCAGTAAATGGAGTGGGTGTTAGCGTGACCTAGCAGGGTGGCCTCTTCACTTGTGAATAGGAGATGCAAGGGATACACAGGGGACCCGATCTCTGCATTCGCTGAGTATTACACAGCCAGACATTGCAGGAAATGTTGCAGGTTAAAAAAAAAACATGTTTGACCAATTGGGTGTTAAGTAAAAAAGGGGATCCTTCGCTTCACTCACAATTTTGAATCTGTTACCAGAAAGGCTTAGGATGAAATAAATGTGTTTTTGGTGTTCTCTAGCAGATTTTCTTTAATTCTGCCATATTTCCCCTCCTGTTGATGAAGCAAGTGGAGCTGGCAGCTATCTGTTAGCCTCATTATGAAGCAGGAGCTGCAGTAGCTTTTGGCATCTGGAAACTCGCATCCTGGCTCATCCTAAAAGTTAGTGTCACAATGTTTGATTGGACAAAATCCAAAATGTTGCGAAACCCTTGCCATGTACCTCGCTCCAAATTTACTGTTAATCTAATAATTTTATTAAATACAATGGATAGAATTTTCCAAGCATGATATAAATTAAATCCTATATGCACTTGTCCATGAGTATATCATAATTCTAAGCAATAGTTCTGGGCGGACATGTTTCACCCGTACCAGGCTTCCTCAGCACCCCTATAATAGCTGTATAAAATATGTAGTCAGTAAATTGTATGTTTGAGAAATTGTTACACACCATCCAAACAGGCTGACATCAAGCATATATCCATTCCCAGGGATATATCAATATCCTCTTCTTATTCCTCTTATTCTAGAGATGGACACAACATTGTATCCGTTTTTGGCAAGGATGACGCTGTTAACGCCATTGCTGCTTTAAATCAGACCTTCACTTTAAATAAGAACCTATTTTATATGTTCTCCCCACCCTGTGCATAGAAATTAAAAATCATGCTACCTGCATCTATTGGTGGTGTCCCATGGAGTCTCAGGCTGCCTGCAAGCAGGAAGTGCCTTCTGACTGTGCTCCTCTGCAATCTGGGATTGCTGTCCTTTTCCTGACCCCAGTGCTGCTCTTTTTGAGCAAAGCACAGCTATAACTCCGCCCCCTTGCACTTTCCCCTCCTCTCCTCAGCATGTGATGCTTCTGAGGCAAGATGGCGGGGCCCGTATCCTAAAGTTTCTACCGTAACCTGGTACAGGTGAAACATGTCCGCCCAGAACTATAGCTTAGATTTATGATGGATTGATGTATTGCAAGTACATATATGATGTATATCATTTATATCGTGCTTGGAAAATATTTTATCCATTATATTTAATAAAATTATTAGTTTTTACCAGTGAATGTGGAGCGAGGTACTTGGTAAGGGTAATCCAACATCCGTTGTAAAGTAAGTGAACCCAGCTATTTTACTAGCTCCCACAAATTAAAGGTGACATGCACCACTAATCTTCTGTAATTTGTATCCTACAATCGAAAATGAACCAAAATGTAAATGAATTGGCCCTCTTTTACAGTTTCGGGTGATCCACTGTCCCCCCCATGGAAGTGTATCCTGATATGTGATGTCCCCCTAGTTTCCCTGTATATTCCCCTTGAAACCCACAGCCCCCAGCACATAGCAGTTCATCAAAACAATAACCCATACCAAAATCTGTTAGTACCTGCCCAAATGATTAAAGCATCGATAACTGGGCATATATGTGTGTGTACAGTCTAAAATGATGTGAGGGGTACAAGTTGATTCCCCCATTAGAAATGCATGGCTTTAAGGCTTCTTAAAGTGGACCAACAGTCAAAAATGACTTAAACCAGACACAAAACACAAAAAACAGGTCTCGTATAAATCCCTCCCCAGAGCAATATAGATTGCTGCACTTAAAAATGAATTTAACTCCTGCAGTGGTACAATTGAAAAACTAAATTTTGACGATCTTGGGTTTTGGTCCTTGCCCACAGGGCACGCTGATTGGGATGCCCCACTGTGTAACCCCCCCCCCCAGGTCGCCCAATCTAACTCGCCTTTCCCCGGTCCTATGGTGCACGCATGCTCGGATCCACTCCCGTCCCTTCTAAGATGAGCGGATCCAAGTGTGCTGGCGGCGCATCCCCTGCTACCCTCTAACCAGGACGATGGAACCTAGTGGCCTTGGGAGCCTATAGATGGCGGGTTTTGTTCCACTTTAAGGATGTTTTTGATACTTGAGTGATTTTTTTTTTTTTTTTTTTTGAAAATCTTAGTATACCACTAATATACCACTAAAACTTGGATCAGTCTTCTAGAGATGTTTGGTAAAAACTATTAGACATAATCTCCGCATGCTATGAGTAGCGTGTTTGTGCTTTGTAATGGTATAAACTGTATACTGTGAATCTCATGGGACCCTGCTAAAATTGTGTAAATGCTTCTGCAGGCCAGATATTCAAAGTCTAGTGCAAAGACTTCAGGAATTGGGAGCGGATCATGTGATCACAGAGGACCAGTTACGCAAGCCAGAGATGAAGGATTTATTTAAGGTAGGGTCAATCATCTTAACTGTTTTCATACACACTTACACATACATTCTCATGCTGATTGTGGTTTCCTAATCATGTTTTGCAGACTTGTCCTCGCCCACGCCTGGCACTAAATTGTGTTGGTGGCAAGTACACAACTGAAATGCTGCGTCATTTGGAGTAAGTAGACTAACATACCACATGACATTTGAATGTTTAAATTTAAAAGCTAAACATGTCGTCTGTCCCGTTTTTTTGTTAGACCTTTTACATTGATAAAATGTTTACATTTTACTAGACATTTTACTGGAAATGCACTGCTAATTCTCATTGTGAATTCCCAGCAACTGGAAATAATCTGCACCACTATATGAAAAATACTTGTTTAGTGTTATTTTATGATTCTATAAAAAAATACAATATGGTTTCAAAATGTTTATTTTCCCCACTTTAGTACTGGTGGCACTATGGTGACATATGGAGGAATGGCTAAGCAGCCTGTTACTGTTCCTGTGGTGAGTAGTTTATTTTATGCTTTTGTAGAATTGTCATGGCAGGAACCATCTTGTCATTTTTTAGATTGCAAGCCTGCATTTTTTCCTCTTTAGTAACTTGCCAGGCACCCTATCCTCATCTCGGACCTTATCAGTCTGTTTGTTAAAGTTTATAATGGATAGGCAAACACAAATTAATGTAGTCGCGATCACTGTTGGTTTTAGTACAGCAGCTTCCGCCAGTCGCACTGGTCTCTGTGCGAGATCTATCCATTGAAATGGAGGGGCGTGCCTCGGGTGCCCCTTCATTGCAATAAATGGACTGTGCTGTGGGACTGACATGTGGGGTGGGACAAGGCATTGGGAGCGGCGTTTTCAGAAACCAGGAGGTTTGTGAGTGTCGAACTAGCCAGGACATGCGCAGGAGAGAGGGTGAGTGCCGGGTTGTTTGTTTTGGGGGGTTTGATACCCCTATAGCAAAAGACCTTCCCATCACATTTTAAAACGATTTTACTGCATGGATTAGACTTGTCAATAAATCTCAAGACTCAATCATTCATATTACGAAAATTCAGACACTTGTCAATCAAACGGGGTGGACCTATTCAGAAGATCAAAAGTTCAATAATATAGCTATGCCACTATATGTTAGCTCCAAAATATGCTTCCTTCTTCTACAACCCATTGGTTGGTGAGGGAAGGTGAGAAGCACCCCCCCACCCCCACAGATGCCCCACATCTCTGAAGATTAGAATAAACCCATGAATTGGGAAATAATTATAACCCAACCAACCCGTATAATATAATAACCAACATGTCTAAATTCGTATTAGAGCATCTTTCCAAAAACTGGTCAATCACGCAAGGAAGTCCTATCCAGATGATGAAAAGATCAACAATATAAATATGCCACATCTCCAAATATGTATTTCCTTCTACCTATATATAGGTTGGTGGTTGATGGCAAGAAGTGGGATGCTTTTATAATTCTGAAGATAAGAATGACACCCATGAATTGAGGAAAAAATATGACCCATAATACCATAATGACAAACGTAATATGGCTAGATTGGTATTTTGTGTATTTTTCAAAATTGTTTCAGGGCACGGATGACTAGATCATGAATGGATGAATAAAAGGATACAACATCAAATGTACATCAAATCGCATCATCCCACAACCGCAAACTATGCATACGTCTCGAGACATGACCCAAAACTTGCGAAAACCCTGGCAGCTTCTTCACACTCAGTTGAAGTTGTGAGTCAAGCAACCCAAATGTTCTTTTAAGTCCCCAATATCAGAGACTATCGGTCTCCCCTTAGAGGGATTATTTAGGGTAAGTAGTGAAAGATTGGGCTCTATATTTAAAAGGACAGTCTGAGCTGTAAAATGAAAGAGCACTTACCTGCCAGCCCGCAGGTGCGATCCCAGTTTGTCCTGCAGACTGCATCCCGCACTGAATTCAAATCTTTAGCAGTCATGTGGCATGTCCAACACCAAGGATGCTTGGCGAGGCCTGGAGATTAGCAAACTGTTGGCACCAGAGCTGACAGCCCTAAAACCAAGGACTGTGGGATCAAGCCTGCAGGATGGCAGATAAGTACCCTTTCTTTTTTTTTTTTTCTTTTTTTTTTTTCTTGGACAGGGACTTAAACATTAAATTCTGCAATTTTATTGGATAAAAAGCCTAAGGCGTCACCTTCATCTACTAATCTGAATAACTATAGTGAAACATTATTATAAGGGCCTACCTACAGCACAACATATGTATTAGCATCCTGGAGCTGTGTATAAGCGTCCTGATGGTAAAGTTCCCTATCTTGCGCCCCAAAACACATGTACCCCTTATCTGCTTTTTTTGGTAACTAGATATTTTATTCATAATTTGAGGGGGTAAGCATTCCAGTTAGGTTTACAAAAATTGACTTGATATGTAAGTCTGTTCCAGACATACAGTCATGGCCATAAGTGTTGGCACCCCCTGAACATTTTCCAGGTAGAAAGGTATTTCTCCCAGAAATGTATTGTAACATGTTTTTGTTACACACAATTGAAATAAACGTGTATATTGGAACACCACTATAAAAACAGAGAAAAAAGCAAAACAATAATATAATTTCACGTAAAACTCCAGAAAATGACCTTGAACCCTCACCCTTTGGTTGTACACCCTTTGGGATAAATAATCAATTCCTGTAACCATCAACAAGCTTCTTACACCCCTTTAAATGGAAGTTCAAACCACTCGCAAATTGCTCCAGGTCTCTCATATATCTCTCATTGGGTTCCTCCTTTCAACAGCAATTTTAAGATCTCTCCACAGGTATTGATAAGAATTGACCATATTTTTGCACTATAAGATGCACCTAGGATTTGGAGAAGGAAAACATATTCTAAACTAAATTTTGTGCTAAAACACCCCATCACAGGCAGTGTGGCATTCCCTCCCACCCCATTCTCCATGGGCAGTGTGTCCTTCCCCATCCCATTCCCTAGGAGCAGTGTGGCATTACCCCCCCCCCCCCCCCGTTCCCCATAGGCAGTGTGGCATTACCCCCTCCTGTTCCCCATAGGCAGTGTGGCATTACCCCCTCCTGTTCCCCATAGGCAGTGTGGCATTACCCCCTCCTGTTCCCCATAGGCAGTGTGGCATTACCCCCTCCTGTTCCCCATAGGCAGTGTGGCATTACCCCCTCCTGTTCCCCATAGGCAGTGTGGCATTACCCCCTCCTGTTCCCCATAGGCAGTGTGGCATTCCACCCATCCCTTTACATGAACACTGTCCCTGCTCTGGCTTCCGGCGCCGCCACTGCCTGATTTGGATTATGTTACCATTCTGCTGTATTGCACCTCAACATGTGATCTGATCTGAGTCATCATATAATTACCTAGAGAAATGTGTTAATGCTGATTAAGACTTTAGGTCTGCCTTAGCGTCCCCTTCAGCAGGGGCACAATTATCTGGGATGCCCCACAGTGTAATAATAAAATGGAACCTGAAGAACTGGCTGTTACCTTACCAGGTTCCAGTGCTGTGGGAATCTGTGGTGATCATGCTCCCACAGTGCAGAGGAGATTTCTGAGCGCCCCCCTTTCTTTGCTTGTGACTGGCAGTGAGAAATCCTCCCCTGCAGGGACGTTGCACAACTAGAGCCAACCCAAAGCTGTACTGGAGGTCTGTTAACCACAAACCTTGTGTAATGTATTCAAAGGATTCCTAGATAAATGTTGCAAGCCACAGATCCATTCACTCACTGATTTCTTACAGATCTGTGGGTGAGATCTCTTGCTTGACATCCCAGCTTCATCAAACCTCCAGCATTTTAGGAGGAGGTGAGCAGCAAAAACCTCGGTATTTCTCACTCTCAAGTAGTGGGATTTTGGATCCTTGGCTCCCGAAGTCACATTATTTTTTTTCTGCATATTTTACAGAGTGCTCTAATATTTAAGAATATTCGGCTATGTGGCTTTTGGATAACTCAGTGGAAAAAAGAGAGACATCACAGTAAGTACTAAAGGGACACACATACTCCCCTGCTGTCCTTTGCAGCAGCTGATATTGTGATCTCTTGCCATGTTCAGAGATCGGGTCCCACAGCATGTACAAATCTGGGGATTCTCTGGGTGCATTCACAAACAAACTGGTGGATGAATCCAGAAGGACCAGCACAGGCACTGCCTCACTATGCACACCACGGGACCTGTTCTCTGAAAACAATATGTTTCTGAGCACTGGAAACAACATCTCCTCTTCTGCAGAGCATAGGAGACGGAAGTCAATGTTTTATCATTTCTGCCTGAAAAAGGAATTTAAAACTGAACTCCAATATTGTTTATAGCAGTCCCATTTTTTTTTTATATGTAACAACTTTTTTTTTTTTGCAGTTGACCGTGAGGAAATCACCAAGATGGTACGTGACCTGTGCGATATGATGTGCAGAGGAAAGTTAGAACCCCCACCATGCACTGAGTGGCCACTTGAGGATTTCCACCTAGCCTTTCGGGATGCTCAGGCTCCATTTAAATCTAGCAAACAGATCTTGATTATGCAGTGAAGCGCTTTCTTTGCTCATGTTGTACACTTCTGAATCTGATCACTCGGGCAGAAAATGTATATTTATAGATTATTATTTTAGGGATATATATATATATTTTGTTTGCAAGCAAAATTGTTTGTGACGTTTAGCTATTCTTAAATTAAATGACTGTGTTTATTGTATTTTAATTGTAATGCTTTGTAAAGCCTTGAAATATATCACTACATTTAAAGGATACAGTTGTGTAAAAATTTCCTTAAGGATAGCTCAAAATGGTTGGTCTACTACAGTGGTTAAAAAAAACCCAGCACTCAAATCCTACATCTGTCTAAATGTAAAAAACAGGGGAGGTTTTCATTGCACACATTTGCAAATGTATGGGAAGCTGATGCTACCCAGGGCTCTAGGGGGTTACTCTACAACATGCAGCTGAAGGCCTCATCATTTATCCACATGCACTCGCCACACTACAACAGACAAAAGAGAAAGGGCACGCAGCACCATCTATTGATGGCTGGACTGGACGGTGCGGTTAGAGCCCTAGGCAGCCTCAGGTAAGTTCATCTCTCAATTTATCCATTGCTATGTGTGCACCAAATTTGGGGGAGATCCCACTGTTAGAATAGGACTGCAGAAAAAAGAGGTATCTTGACGTGGCCAAGCAGCTTCTCATATATATTTATTTGCAGATGTGTGCAATGAAAACCTTGCTGTTTTTCAAATGTAAACAGATTGTAGGATGTGTCGCTGGCTGGTGGGGATTTGAGTGCTGGGGTACTTTCCTTCTTTTCCTCCTTCCTTGGGGGGGTTGTCAGCCACCCAAAACTAATCAAAAACCTACAAAACAGCAATTTAAACTGAATGAATCGCCCCAAAATATGGTGCAGTTTTTTATTTATGGTGCAATTCATGCTTGAGTTATTATGATAGATCATACATGGCGATAAAGTTGCTTGTATGGTGAATACTGAATAGAAGGAATGACAGTAAGAAATAAAGCACAAATGAATAGAAGGAATGACATATAAAAGACAAAGAGAAAATGAATGACAAAGAATAGATAAAAAGAAATATAAAAAAACAAATGGAAAGAAACAGAACAAAAGCATAGAATGAATGGCGGAAACAAAGAGAGAATAAAACGAATAGCAGAAAGAAAGCGGCAAAGAAGAAATTGGAAAAGCAAAGAAGGAATGGAAAGTAAGAATAGAAGGACCAACAAACAAAGAGATGAATGGCATACAGTATAGAAGGAAAGAACAAATAAAGAAAACAAATAGCAGAACAAACAGATAGAAGTAACAAAGAAAAGATGGAACTAAAAAAGAAAATCTAGAAGGAAAGAAAAGAATAGAAGGGTTGGCAAATAGAAGGTATGAAGAAAGGAATGGCAGAAATGAAAAATGGAATAGATGGGAAGAAAGAATAGAAGTGACAGAAGAAGAAAGGGTAGAGGGAATGATGTGGGACCTCCCAAGGTGCAGGTGCAAGACAAGTCTGCAGCCTTGTTGAGTACCACCTGAGAGTATCTCCACTAATACCACCTGTTGGGAATCCCTGGTATTTAAAACCATCTTTACTAAGTTGCCTCCGGGTCTAGATCCACTTGGTATAATAAATAAAGCAACCAGTGGGAAGGCAATTGCTGCTTGGTTGTCTTACTCTTTCATGTCATTGTATTTGAGCAGTCTGTGGGTTAGCATGATACTATAACTACAGTCCTAGATGAGCATGCATCAAGAATCCCTAATCAACAACAGACCTGCTGGAGCTCCTCAATATAAAATACTTTGTATAACATGCCACTGTGAGCTACTGCATTCTGTGTTACACGCAGCATCTTATCTAATTATATAACATAAGTTTTAATGCGATTAGCTCATTCTGAACACAACTGCATCCTCAATTGAAAGAGTGTGTTGCACGTATGCAACTACATCTTTTGAGTTGTGGTATTTTAAATTCCACTAATAAATTATTTTAGTTTGTTTTTCAATAGAATCATACCGATAATGGGTCACATTGAAGGTGGGAAGGTTTTGTTTTGTTTTTTTTTTACATGAAAAAACTGGCATATTAAAAGGGCTGTGTTGCCCTTGCCCTATGCTCCTCTTTACAAGATAAGAGGTTGGGCCAGACCAAGCCAATAACATCTGGTTATTTTTTTCTACACTCTATAAAACTATAGCTTTTTTTTTGTATTGGAAACCCTAGAAATTATGCATATGTAATTGCATTGGATGTGACATAAAAGTAGACAGATGTTTTTTTCTTTATTAATCAAAAAAACATTTTCAAAAACAAAGTTTTCAGCTTTTGGATGGGTTAGAACAAGATGCACTATATTCTTTCTCTGTCCATGTTTTTAGTATTCATTAAATGTAAACTATACTCATATACATGCAGTTAGTTAATTAAATAGTTACATGGGCAAAAGAGTGCAATGTTTTTTCAATACTGGATGAAGCACTTGGCTGGACACTGTATGCAAGACGTGTGGACAAAAGATGCAGGACCTGAATGGACACGGGGTCCAGGACACGGCTTGATGCAGGATACCACAGGGGGGACCCAAAAATATCACAGAGCGTTCCTCAGGCTGCTTGTCCTGCTTGGAATTTAAACTTCTTGTGCCAAGAAGTATGCAAGGGTTTGACCAGTTGCAGTCATTACGAGTAATCCACAGCCTATAAAAAAGGCAGGTGATGACTGGTTACTATGAAAATAATCAACATATAACATTTTACAATGCATTTGAAAACAGGCTTATTCCAAGTATACAGCACGTCCTGTTCCAGAATATTCCTTACACATGGGTAATACATCCACAAGATGGCGCTGGACTGCAGAAAACAACTTGTGGCTCCTCCCGGCCCCATATAAGTCAGGGACTTCCCACAAATTCTCAGTTCTTATCTGCAGTCTGGGCTGCGAAGATAGAAGATGGCTCTCTATGTTGCGCAGGTGAGCGGGGTTTATCAGCCTGCGGCCCTGCAGGACTATTCCCACCCGTTCCTATCCATACCACTGCCTCACAGCTTCGGCTGACAAGGTTCGGGAGAAGGTAGGTAGGTAGGTGCTCTAACAGGGTAGGCGGTTCAGGCTTATGGTGAGCCTTTTTGGGATGCCCCTCCCTGCTCTATTGGTTGTTACTAGGCTCCCTGTGCCTTAACCTTCCCCCACTGGTATCCCCGTCTGCCCTACCCTCCTCCCTCATTCTCCCGGGCCACTGTGTTTCCCGACTATCCTTATTCCTGCCTCGCTCTCCCTTCAGTGATCTCCGGGGGGGGTGGCGGCCGGTCTGTATTTTGCCTTGTGTGTGTTTTCTCTGGTACGCCGCCGTGCGCTTGTACCGCGCTCCGCGGACGGCGGCGACATTGATTCTGAGGTGGCGGTGCCGCTATTGGCCGGCCACGTCACGTGGGGCGCGTTCGCGTGCTGCGTGCCTTGCTGGTTCACTGCGGTCCGTGAGTAACCCCTGCGGGGTGGTCTCCTGGTTATTTGCCTTAGAGTATATACTTATGGGGATGTGTTTATGTCTTTCAGGCGGGTTTAAACTTCAGCACTGTGGTTTCTCCCGGTCCTCTCCCCTCGCTATCTCCCACTTCCCTAGCGGGTCCTTGGGGCATCCCGGGTAGCTCTTTAGCGTTAACCCTTACTGGCCTGTTGTGCCACGATAATCACCATATGGAGGCTTCTGGGGATAATGTGCTTGGGGTTCCTTCGGGACAAGCCTGTCTATGTGTTGCGTGCGGGGTGTCCCCTATAAGTGATGTCAGGGTGTGTGTACCCTGCGCCCAGCAGGTACTTGCACTGCAGTCTGGGTTGTCTGTTACAGGGCCGGGTGCTGTGCCCCCTCTGGCTTCGCCTACCCCCCCACGCTTACATCTGACCCCCAGAGAGGGGCATACTAGTGGGGAGTCTCAACCTGATTTGGCTGCTCCGGTGGCCAGCATTGAGAAACATATTGCTGGGTCTGCCTCGCGTAAGGCTTCTGCTAAGAAGCGGCATTTGTCATCCGCTGTTTTCCTCTTCCCTGTTGAGGCTGAGGAATTTTTTGACACTACTGGTTATTCCCCCCTTGAGGAGGGGGAATTATTCTCTGATTCAGAATCATCTGAGGAACAGCCTAAGGTTTATTGTGGTACCGGGTCTCCCTTTGGAGAAGACCCATGGTACTCAGATGACACTGATAGGCTTTTGTCTCACATTTTTGAAGTGCTTTGTATTTCCCCTCCTGCAGTGGCTCCGCAGCAGCAGGGTGAACTTTTTCATACGGTTAAACCACGCTTGGCGTTCCCGGAGCAGACTCACTTTAATAATCTGGTGCTCAAAGAATGGGAACGGCCTAGCAAGCTCCCTGGGTTGAGTTGGGGCAAGAGGTATCCCTTTCCTGCTGATGTGATTAAGCGTTGGCCATGTCCTCCTGAGGTGGACGCGCCCGTTCTGGGGCTGTCAAATACATCTGTCATGCATTCTCCTGATACTACTACCCTGAGGGATGGTGAGGACCGGCGCATGGACCCGCTGGCTTGTCATGCTTTTGCCTGTGTGGGGACCGCGCTGCGCCCGGTTTGTGCCTCTGCCATTACGGCTATTGCTATTAAAGGGCTGCTTAAGAGTCTCTTAGATGGGGCATCTGATGACACAGGAGGAGATGAGTATAGATCTCTCCTGCTTTGCTATGAATTTGTTGCATATGTTCTGTCTGCCATGGATAATGCCATTAGAATGTGTGGGAGGACATCTGCCCTTTTGGTGGCTCTACACCGCTCTGTTTGGCTGCGTCAGTGGGTAGCTGATAATGCTGCTTTCCCTTTAAGGGGCTACGCCTCTTTGGGGGAACGCTTGGATTTGTTTGCCAGGGGTGGTAGGTTACCCCAATGTAGGAGGCCGTCCCGGTCCTTTCGGGGGACGGGTGCTTTTCTCCCTTCCTTCCATGGTTCCAGAACTGGTCAAGGAGTCTCCTTTGCTGGGGCTCGCGGAGACCATAGGGCAGGGGTAGAGGGCGTGGCCGCCCCGGCCCCTCCTGGGGTCCCAAGCCAAAGTCCTCCCCCAAGCCCCCTCAGGCATGAAGGGGCGCCCTCTTTGCTCACGTCTGGAGGCTTCACGTCTCAGACCGGTGGATTCAAGAGGTAGTGTCGTCCGGTTACAGATAGAGTTTGCAGCCTGGCCACCCCCAACATTCATCAAATCCCGGATGGCTCAAAACCCCCTGTCAGCTCTGCTGTTCAAAACTTTCTGGAGTTGGGGGTCATCTGCCCGGTGCCTTTCAGGGAAAGGGGCAGAGGCTTCTATTCCAATCTTTTCACTGTCCCCAAAAAGGACTGGTCCCTCAGACCCATCCTGGATTTAAAGCGTCTCAACAAGTTTGTCAGATTTCAAGCATTTTCGCATGGAAACCCTGCGCTCTGCAGTCAATTCTCTGCGCCCGGGCGACTTCATGACCTCTGTAGACATCAAGGACGCTTACCTTCATGTACATATCTTTCCAGGTCATCAGAGATTCCTCAGGTTCGCTCTGGAGGATCAGCACTACCAATTTGTGGCCTTGCCTTTCAGTATCACCTCGGCTCCCAGGGTATTCACTAAGGTGCTGGCGGGCGTAATGGCTCAGTCCTTCCAGCAGACTGAGCTGGATACCCGGCTGGTGGTGTCCACACTGGAGTCCTTCGGCTGGGTGATCAATCACCCCAAGTCTTGCCTGTCCCCGTCACTGGTGAGGTACTTTCTGGGCATGACTCTGGATACATCTCAGGTCAAGATTCTTCTCCCTCAGCAGAAGGTGGTGAGTCTTCAAGCTCAAGCCAGGCTTCTTCTGTCTTGCCCTCATCCCTCCATCCAGCAGGGGATGCAGCTGGTGGGCCTGATGGTGTCTTGCTTCGAGGTGGTTCCATACGCTCAGTTTCACATGAGACCTCTCCAACTTCACCTCTTGTCAGTATGGGATCGGGATCCTGTGTCCCTGGATCAGGTGTTTGTTCTGTCCCCTCTGGCCAGGCGGTCTCTTTCGTGGTGGCTGGACTCAAGGAGCCTGTTGATGGGCAGATCCTTTCTGGCCCCTTACTGGGAGACGGTCACCACAGATGCCAGTCTGACAGGTTGGGGGGGCTTCTGGAAATCCCTGAAGTTCCAGGGTCAGTGGGGCTCTCAGGAGGCCCATATCCCTATCAACATTCTGGAACTGAGGGCGATAAGACTGGTCCTTGCCCAGTTGACTCCACACCTTCGGGGTTGGGTGGTTCAGATCCGCTCGGACAACCAGATGGCGGTTGCCTACATCAATCATCAGGGAGGGACCCGGAGCAAGAGGGCCCTCAAGGAAGTGTCCCTGATACTGTCTTGGGCAGAGGAGAATGTTCCCTGCATCTCGGCTGTGTACATCCCGAGGGTGGAAAATCTGGAGGCAGACTCCCTCAGCAGGGGGACTTCTCGTCTGGGAGAATGGTCCCTCAGCAGCAGGGTGTTTCGCTCCCTGTGCCACCGCTGGGGGCAGCCGGATGTGGATCTGTTTGCGTCCCGTCACAGTCACAAGCTTCCAGTCTTTGTCTCTCTGTCCCAAGACCCTCTGGCCTTGGCCATGAATGCACTAGCAATGTCTTGGAAGAGCTTTCGGCTCCTTTATGTGTTTCCTCTGCTGGGCAGGGTGCTGTGCAAGATATCCCAGGAAGGGGTGCCAACCATTCTGGTGGCCCCGTTGGCCAAGAAGAGTGTGGTTTGCAGACATCGTGCAGTTGGCAGTAGATCAGTACGCCCTGCCCAAGTTTCCAGATCTGCTCACTCAGGGGCAGCTTTGCCATCCCAATTTACAAACGCTGGCTTTAACGGCCTGGCTGCTGAAACCTCCATCTTGATGGAAAAGGGGCTGCCTGCTTCTGTTGTTAATACCATGATTCGGGCTAGGAAGAAGTCCTCGTCATCTATCTACTATAGGGTATGGCAGGCTTACATTGACTGGTGTGAGTCTTAAGTCGCTTCCCTGTAGGGTGTTTTCTATCCCCAGGATTCTGGAATTCCTGCAACGTGGTTTGGATTTGGGTCTTCAACTTAGTACCCTCAAAGGTCATGTTTCAGCTTTGGCCATTTTCTTCCAAAGATCCTTTGCCAACCATCGTCTGGTTAAAACCTTTTTTCCGGGGGTTACTCACGTGCGTCCTCCACGTAAGCCTATGTTACCAGTCTGGGACTTGAACTTGGTCTTATCTGCCCTGCAGGGGTCTCCCTTTGAGCCCTTGCGTGAGGCCCCTTTATCCATTTTGACGCTTAAAGCGGACCTTCACTCTGAATAAGAGTCTATCTTATATGTTTCCCACACCCTGTACATACAGATTGCTCACATTAAAAATCACCCTACCTGCATCTACTGCATGTTATGAGCCTTTAAACATCCAAGATGGCGGCTTATGGAAGCCGCCATCTTATCAGGCAGCCTGCAAACAGGAAGTGCCTCCTGACTGTGCTGCTCTGCATTCTGGGACTGCTGACCTTTACCTGACCCCAGCTCTGCTCTGTGTGAGCAAAGCACAGCTATAACCCGCCCCCCTGTACCTTATACCACTCTCATCTCCTCAGTAAGTGTGATGCTTCTGAGTCAAGATGGCGGCGCCCATATCCTAAAGTCCTGAACAGAGTTGCAGCCCAGTGGGGGAAAGAATAATACGTTAGTGACTAAAAACGTAAAATATATTAATTTTATATGCTGGGGAACCATTTTTTAAGAGTTTGGGCTTTTCATTAAATCACGCTGAAGGTCCGGTTTAAGGTAGCCTTTTTGGTGGCCATCACTTCTGTAAGGTGTGTTTCTGAGTTGGCGGGGCTTTCCATCAAGCCTCCTTACTTTGAGAGACACCAGGACAAGGTGGTGCCTGATTTTCTGCTTAAGGTTGTGTCTGCTTTTCATCTCAATCAGGACATTGTTTTGCCTTCTGTGCCCTAATCCTAGTAACCCTAAGGAGCGGGTTTTACTTTTTCTGGATGTGGTCAGGACCTTGAAGTTCTATTTGGTGGCTACTGAATCCTTCAGGAAGACTGATGCTCTTTTTGTTCTCCCTTCTGGGCCTAAGAAGGGTTTGGCTCCGGCTAAGTCCACTATCAGCAAGTGGATCCGTCAGGCTGTGGTACAGGCCTATTCTGCTAAGGGGAAGGAACCTCCCTTCCGCCTTACTGCTCATTCTACTTGTGCTATTGGTGCTTCTTGGGTTTTTCAGAACCAAGCTTCTGTTGAACAAGTTTGCAAGGCCGCTACTTGGTCTTCTGTTCATACTTTTTCTAAGTTTTACAAGGTTGATGTTAAGGCCTTGGCTGCTTTTGGTTGCAAAGTTCTGCAGGCGGCAGTGGTCTAATCTGCCCGCTGTTACTTTTGGGGATCCCACCCTACCTTACGGACACTGCTATTGGATGTCCCATGTGTAAAGAATCTTCTGGAACAGGACGTGCTATATACTTGGAATAATACAATTCTGTGATTACTCACCTGTAGAATTGGTATTATAAGTATACAGCACGTCCTGTTCCATCCCACCCTTGTTATCTTTTTCTAGTTACCTCTGCATGGTGATTGTTCAATTGTTCATTTTGGATTTACTTATAATACCAATTCTACAGGTGAGTAATCACAGAATTGTATATTTTGGATGAAATCAGTGATACACTACACCCTCTGGGGTGACTAAAGCCCCGTTCCTGTATACGGTCAAACAACTAGAAGTTAATTTTGTAAAACAAATAAAACAGGTGTCCAGGAACAAACAGACAGAGAACCATGCTGTTCAACAATACCAGGATATTCTCATATAACCTGTCTGTTCCATCTAGCCTGAAGATGCATAATATACCGTATTTTCCGCCCTATAAGACGCACTTATTTTTCCCCAAAAGTGGGGGAAAAATGTCAGTGCGCCTTATCGGGCGAATGTAAAAAAAAAAAAAAAAAAAAACTCACCCGTCCCCGGCGCTCCCGCGTTGTCTGGCACACTGCGAGAGGCCAGAGGAGCGGCGGGGGCTCTGTCCCGGCCCCGCCGCTGCGATCGCTGTCTTTTCAGGCAGCGATGACAGCGGCGGGGCCAGAGACAGAGCCCCTGCCGCTCCTCCATCTGCTCCTCCACACGCGAGCACGAAGGTCCCGGCACTGGGTGGGCGTGGCCTGCACCGGCGCAGGCCACGCCCGCCCGCTGCCCGGACCTTCGTGATCGCATGTGGGGGAGCAGATGGAGGAGCGGCAGGGGCTCTGTCTCTGGCCCCGCCGCTGTCATCGCTGCCTGAAAAGACAGCGATCGCAGCGGCGGGGCCGGGACAGAGCCAGCTCATGAATGGGGTGGGCGTGGCCTGCGTCGACGCTGCGGCGCAGGCCACGCCCACCCCATTCACGGAGCCGGCCGCTCAGCGCAGCGGTGTCAGCGGACAGGTGAGTTTAAGTTTTTGTTTTTTTTTCTATGGGGCCTGCATATACTAATGGGGGGAGGGGGGTGGGAATGGGGGGAGAGGGGCTACACAGCCTATGGGAATGGGGGGATGGGGATGCCACACAGCCTATGGGAATGGGGGGATGGGGATGCCACACAGCCTATGGGCATGGGGGGATGGGGATGCCACACAGCCTTTGGGAATGGGGGGAGGGGTATGCCACACAGCCTATGGGAATGGGGGGAGGGGTATGCCACACAGCCTATGGGAATGGGGGGAGGGGTATGCCACACAGCCTATGGGAATGGGTGGAGGGGTATGCCACACAGCCTATGGGAATGGGGGGATGGGGATGCCACACAGCCTATGGGCATGGGGGGATGGGGATGCCACACAGCCTATGGGCATGGGGGGATGGGGATGCCACACAGCCTATGGGAATGGGGAGAGGAGTATGCCACACAGCCTTTGGGAATGGGGGGAGGGGTATGCCACACAGCCTATGGGAATGGGGGGATGGGGATGCCACACTGCCTATGGGAATGGGGAGAGAGGGATGCCACACAGCCTATACTAATGGGGGGAGGGGTATGCCACACAGCCTATGGGAATGTGGGGAGAGGGATGCCACACAGCCTATACTAATGGGGGGAGAGGGGGATGCCACACAGCCAATGGGTATATGGGGAATGGGAGGGGGGGATGCCACACTGGATATACAGGGAATGGGATGGGGGCATGCTACACTGTCTATGGAATGGGGGCATCCCACACTGCCTATGGGAATTGGATAGGGGAATGCCACACTGTCTGTAATGGTGCGTTTTTGGTTTAAAATTTTTTTTTCTTATTTTCTTCCCCCAAATCCTAGGTGCGTCTTATGGGCAGGTGCGTCTTATAGGGCGAAAAATACGGTAGGTTTACCTGAACCAATTTAAAGGCTAGCAGTGCAGGAAGAAGGCAGAAGAGCTGCTTGCATCAATACTGCATCATTTCCAGCACTTACATTTTCTCCTGCATGCTCTCAAAGCTGAAATGCCACCTCACCAATTTTCTCTTTGTAGTCTGGGGCCATCTTGCAGGACCTGGGAAGCTTCCTATCCCAGCTATGCTGCTGCCTAGCTTTAATTGACATAACCCACAATGCCCAGCAGCAGGAAACCCAGCAGCACTTCCTCTTTGCAGGCTGTCTACAGCTCCTCAGGACACCTTTACAGAGGGAAAATTGACCCTGGCAGAAGTTACAAAAAGTCCACTTAAAGTGGACCAACAGTCAAAAATGTCAAACAGTCAAAAAAAACTTAAACCGAACCAATACAACAACATTGCTCATATGTATCTCTCCCCAGGGCAATTTAGATTGCACATAAAAATTTCTAACTCCTGCTTTGGTAAATTTTAAAAGCAAAATGGTGGTGCATGTATCTGCAGTGTGCCTGCAAACAGAAGTGCTGCTGGGTTTCCTGTTACTGTGCATTGTCAGTTATGTCAGTGAATCCAGATGGCAGCATGGCTGAGATGCTGGGAGAGGAAGCTCCAAACTGGCTTTGAATGGATACTGGAGCAAACATAAGTGCTGAAAGTGATTCAGTTTCATGCATGCAGCTGTATTTCAGCTGTAGGGGTCCTGTGGGCACAGAGGTCATGGAGTTTTTAATCACTCAGGTCAGTGGGCACCTTTCTACTGGAAGAGGGGGCAGTAGGTGCAAATCTGCGGTGGTCCTAGGTTTTGCACTTCGGATCATACCCTAAACTGCCAACTGTTTCTGTTTAATTACAGATTACCTATTGTTGCAGCCACAATAATGGAATGAGAGGTCCACACACAGGGAAGTGATGTCAGTTATTATTCTATAATAATTATTTATAACAGAGATTATTTACGTAGTCTGGGAACACTTTGCACTCTGACACCATGTCCTGTTCTAAAAGAGACCCTATCGACCTGCTGATTAAGTTTCCTGCTAATGCTGTAAACATCTTTTTTACCTAAAGATGACAATACAGTATTTCAGGCTTGTTATAATATCATCTGGTCTCAACAGTCATTATCTAAGGACCCTTTTCTTCTTGCAGTGTTTGTCATAACCCCCCAGTAAATCCTGGAACTACTGGGGAATCTATGGCTGGGAGTCCATCTGGAACGGCGCTCCCTATTGGCTGCTCAGCAAAGATTGTATTGTAAAGCCGTGCACGGATAAAGTTAGCATACGTAACACTAGCCTGAAAGCAGTGGTGAACTGACCATTGGGAATTGCAGGTGCTTTGCCCTGTGTAGCTCAGCTATGTGCTGTAACGGAAGGGAAAGCCCACCCTTCTATATACACCCATCATCCTCCCTATGTGTGCCAAGCTGTCCTCCCTTCCCTTTTGCTATCCTTTCCTCTCTCTGCCTCACTTGCCATTTTTTCTCACATTCTTTCTGTCTTCCCTTTTTCACTTGTCCTTCTCTATTTCCCCCTCTTTCCTCTCTTCCCTCCTTTGTTTATGCTTCCCTTTATCTTTTCTTTCTCTCACCTTCCTTCTCTCTTTCTTCCTCCCTCCCCTTCCTCTCTTCTTTTTCTTCCTTTCTACTTACATTCTTCATTCCTTCTAACTTTCTTTCCCTCCTCCCTTTTTTTCCATCCCTTCCCTTCCTCTGCTTCCTCCCTCCCTTCCCTCTTTCTTTCCTTCTTTTTTTTTTTTTTTTTTACCTTTTTCTCTCTCTATGACAGAATCACCTTTTTCCCTTACTCCCCTCCCTGCCTCGCGTATGAGAATGTCACCATAACATGGTGGCTAACACAGGCAGCTAAATATACAGGATATACAACACATCAGAAGAATGCATACAGAGACTACAGTTAAGCATCGGTAACAGCGACATATACTGTCATCATTGTAAACTGCAGTCAATCTGGCAAAAGTCCCAAATTCAAGCTGAAACGTGAAAATATTTCTCAAAACCACGTATCACTAAAAATGTCTCAATAAAACTATTAAAAAGAATATAATTATGATTGGTAATCAATCAACCCAAACTGCTCCTGACTCTGTTAGGGACCATCTTATTGGCGGGATAAAAAGGGTATGGCATGTGGAGGACAGACTCCGGCTGTTGCTACAATGGCTGGACCTACTTTTCTAAGGCTCTCTGAGTTACCACTAATTTCACACGTTGGCTATGACAGCATGGCTGCTGAAGCCATCATACTAGTGAAAAAGCTCCTCTCTCTAGAAGTCAGTTGCATTCCCTTGCAAGACCCATATCGAGTATAAAGTTTACCATAAGGGGACTAATCTTATTTGGTGCAAGCGGTTGGAGTGTTCTCCCTGGTTTATTTCAGCTTCTAGGTTGCTGACTTTCGTACAGTCGGATCTAGACATAAGCTGTTAAAATGGAACAAACCCCAGCAGCGGCCGGCCTGGAATCTAAAAGATTCCAGGGCTGACCGCTGGCTTTCCCCTGGAGCAAACTGAATCTGCTGTGTGAAACCCCCCAGGGAGCTCGTATTCTCTTACATTTCCCCGGTCCAACGGTCCATGTGCGGGCTCTTGTCCAATGAGAGCAGCGCACGGTGCCTACGTAATTCGGCAGGTGAATTTGCTCATTGTTTTGAGTACATTCAGATAGGGCTGGAGTGCACACGAGGTTAGGGATACGAGAGATGCGGCTGCGCGTCTCCCCATTCATGTCATTGAGAGCCGTTTGCCAAAAGACGTAAGCACAGCAAATGGCTGTGGACCAAGGCAAGCTGACTTTTACTGGGCGAACTTGGGGGTTTCACTCAGTGAGGCAACCAAAACTTGGTTGGGGGAAGCCCAGGTTTTGTTCCACTTTAAGAACAGACACAGAAGGTCTCATGCAGGGGTTGACGTGTGTCGCCACAGCACAGACTGTTCTGGCAAGCACCTCAGTTCAGTGCTTAAACCGAACCAACAGCCTGGCACAGTGGAAAAGAAAGGTAGCGGCCATTTTGGAGCTTCCTCTCCCAGCATCTCAGCCATGCTGCTGCCTGGATTCAACTGACATAACTTACAATGCACAGTAACAGGAAGCCCAGCAGCACTTCCTGTTTGCAGGAGGCCTGCAAATGCATGAGCAGCAATCTGCCCTGGGGAGGGGTGCATATGAGCAATGTTTGTTGTGTTGGTCTGGTTTAAGTCATTTTTAACTGTTGGTCCGCTTTAAAGTTATAAGGCTTCATTTTGAGCCTCTGAACCAAGCTTCCTTATAGGGACAGTCTAGGCAAAGGGTAATTTAGCCTGCTTTTTTGCTCTCCCTGTGCTGGCTGTGAGGAGATGCATCTTTCATTCAGCCTGCAAACCCAGATGAACTCTCTTCCTTGTACTTTGCTTCTCATTCTAGGATCTAGCTCTGCTGCTGTCTGGATGTATCTCTACAGGGGTCTGTGACTTCAAACCCGGGGGTTAGCAGAAAGGCTCTATATAAATATGTTTTATCTGGGAATGCAAATCTATAAGATTCCAGGGCCGCTTGATTCCCTTCCCTTGGGGCATCCAGATTTGGGATGCCCCACTGTGTGAAACCCCCCCAGGTCGCCCAGTAAACTCACCTTCTCCCCCGACCCAATGGTGCATGCGTGAGCAGTGGCCACTTCCTGCTATACCTTTAGCAGGGCACACACCCGCGCCGGGCATTTGTCAATGGCTTTTGTGTGCATGCTCCTTGTTAAAGGGTAGCAGGGATGGCCACCAGCATGCTCTGCTGCATTTGGCTAGACTTGACTGGAGCCAAGTCCTTAGACAAGCCTAGAGTTTGCGTCAGCTCAGTTGAGCTCGCTGATTGGACCGGAGGCCGTGCATGCGCTGTAGGACCAGGGGAAAAGTGAGATGGAATGGGCGACCTCTGGAGTTTCACACAGCAAGGCATCCCGTATCGGGGGGGCCCGGGGGCAAGGATCAAAACCTGGGATAGTCAAAATCCTGGGTTTTGATCCACTTTAAGCATAGCCTAGCCTAACCCCCCAGCAGGAGCAACAATTAGCTGGCAAATTAGCAAGGTGTTGATGGATGCTTAAAGAGGACAAACCACCTTAGTTGCTGCCCCTAGGGGGTATTACAATTTGGATGCCCTGCAGTGTGAAAACCCCAGAAAACCCCAGGAACCCCAGCAAACTCACAGGCCACAGGCGCACTCCTGCTCCCAGTTACTTAGATATGCTGGATGCGGGAGCGTGCTGAAGACTGCAGGGAAGCTGGGGATGTGACACTGAAGGGAGAAGGGCCCTTGCACAAACCATGGGAACATCAGTAGGATAAGTGGGATGGGCAATCTGTCCCAGGGCAATCCCAGGTTTTGGTCCACTTTAAAGTGGAGAGATTCCATCCTCCTGGGGCATCCAAAATTAGGATGCCCACTGTGTGAAGCCCCCCAGGTCACCTGGAAACTCACCTTATCTCCTGGTCCAGCGGTGCTTGCGCAAGCAGTGGCCACATCCCCGCTATCCCTTTAGCAGAGCATGTGCCCACGCCAGGCATTTGTGAATGGCCGGCACGCTCATTGTTAGAGGATAGGGGGGATGCAGCCACCAGATGGTGAGCTTGTAGACGAAGGGGCAGGAGAATATCCGAGCACGCTGAGTGGGCGAGAGGCTGTGCATGCACAGCAGGACCAGGGAAGACTGAATCAGATCGGGTGACCTGGTGGGTTTCACACAGCGGGCATCCCTGATTTGGGGCATGGACCAAAACCCAGGATAGTCAAAATGCTGGGTTTTGGTCCACTTTGAGCAGTACTTGTTTGATGATTGGCCATTTCTCTGGATAGTAAGGTCCTTTTAAGTCTGGTGTAATGTTTGTGACAAATTGATTGCTTCTAGCAATACTGTCCTACAGGCTGCTCTGTAGTTCCCAGAGTCCCCTCTGGACTTTGTTTCTAGCTTATTTACGGTCCTGGTGGAGAACTGCTTTTGGACAGGTCAGCAGTTACCAGATAACAGTACATTCCGTAGGGTGATAAGGAAAACTTCCTTTTAGACGATTGTTTATGTTATTGCAATGCAGGCAGTTATCTTCCTTAGGTAACCACTGAATAGTGCTGATTACTCCAAACTGAGCTTCCCCGGCTAGACCCAGGGTTATATAGCAAAGGGCAACAGAGGACATGGTTCCACAGGGATGCTACAAAAGGGTTTGAGTATGGCCATGTCCACCAGCAACAAGGAAGCCTGCTTCCTAGTGAATGAAGGAAGGTTTGTGCATAGGATCTGGCAGGAGGAACATGGGGAAGAGCATGATGTATTTAGAAGTATGCTTTTGGATTGAGAGGTATCAATAGAGAATCTTACACATTGAGGGACTTTGGTTTGGGCTGAAGCAATATTCATAGATTGAATGAGCTGGGGAGATGACATCAATGAAAGGAGGTGAATGAGTTTATGGATTGACAGCTTAACCCTAGCTGTAACTTGTTCCATTTTGGATAGAATAAGGACAGACTTGCTGTCTGAAGGGACATTTGGCCTTACTTACTACTAGAGACAGGCAATCCACAAAACTCATTGTAGTCATAAGACCTGGCATTGACCACACAAAATATGTTAATAGACTTCCTGATTTGTAATCAAAGGTGTCACAAGCAACAAAAAGATATTACATTGTTTATAACCCTTTTCATTCTATCCAAATAGTGATGGCTGGGGTTGAGCTTTATGGGATAATACTTAGGTAAAGAAGGGGATTTTTTTAAAGCAGTTCCACACCTATCTTCTACATCTACACTGAGGTTCAGGTAAAGATTGCAGGGGATTGTGCAGGGGGCTCCCTCACTCTGGATGATTCCCCGAGACACACATGTTTTGTAGAAAATGCGCATGGGACTGCTTTAAAGTGGAACAAAAACCCCCGAATCAGGATGCCCGCCCAGGGTGCTGATAATCACTTACCTTTCCCCAGTCCAATAGCCCATGAGCAGGCTCTCGTCCAATAAGAGCCATCTGTCATGACTATGTCATTCCATTGTTTTCAATGGGGAGACCATGCTGCTGCATCCCCTGGCTAGGCGGAAGTAAGTAAAGGCTAACTGAAGTCAATGAGAGTTCTTTGCCGAATGACACAGCAAATGGCTCTGATTGGCTGTGCACCCGCACATGTGCCTTAGGAATGAGGAAGAGGGGAGTTGTTCTGGGCATTTTCGGGGGTTCTACACAGCAGGGGAGGCAGAACAAACCCCAGGAATGTCAAATTCCCCAGTTTTGTTTGTACATGAGGCTCAAATGCTTATGAATTAGACCTATCTGTAATTAATCCCTAATTTAAATTGTATCCATAATGTATGAACTGATAAGTTAAGAATTAAAAAAGAAAATATTACACTTACCAGTTTGTAGCCACCATTGCCATGACATGGGAAATTCTTGTGTAACTGCAGATAACAGTTAAACAATTACATATACAGACACATTGGGAACAAACATTCATAAATAACATATTACATAAATAACTGTACTTTCCAGGCCCTGCTTCCATTTCTACTCCAAGTGTTTGCACGTGCCTCAATAATACTCCCAGTGCAGATTTTAAAATGTACTATTGTCTGTGAAAACCAAACTTTAAAGCGGACCTTCACCCTGAATAAGAGCATCGTATATGTTTCCCACATCCTGTACATACAGATTGCTCACATTAAAAATCACCCTACCCAAATCTACTGCATGTTATGAGCCTTTAAACATCCAAGATGGCGGCTCATGGAGTCTTAGGCTGCCTGCAGACAAGTGTCTTCTGACTGTGTCGCTCTGCATTCTGGGATTGCTGTTCCCTGACCCCAGCTCTGCTCTTTCTGTACAAAGCACAGCTATGACCCGACCCATGTACTTTATTCTGCTCACCCCTCCTCAGTATGTGATGCTTCTGAGTCAAGATGGCGGCACCCGAGTCCTGAACAGAGTTGCAGCCCAGTGGGGGGGAAAATAATAAGTAAGTGACTAAAAACTTAAAACATATTAATTTTAGATGCTGGGGAATAATTTTTTAAGGATTTGGACTTTTCATTAAATCATGCTAAAGGTCCGGTTTAACATTATGCAGTCAAAAGGTATCCAATCAATACACTCTTTAACACCATGGCACACATTTGAAATGCAAGAATGGAAGTACACCGGTTGGCAGTCACCTTAAAAACAAACAAAACTGCCATCGCTGAATGACAAAAACACTCACAGAAGTTTTCAGCATCTTTTAGAGCAGGTTTGTTCTTATGGAGCAAATCAGGGTTGGGGTATAGATCATTTTCCAGCTTTGCCAAGTGCCACTTGATAACATATTAACATATTCTAACCTAAAATGAATTCCTATGATGTGGCTCCTGGATGGAAATGGAGTTATAGTGCCCTGCTTCCAATATGTAACATAGTCAACATTTTAATCATATTTTTGCTTTTTCTATGCTTTAAACCGGCTTATCTGAGCGGGGAGGAAGAGAAAGGAAGCAAGCTTTAATCAGACTTTAGTTCTGTGAACTTTTCCTCAGACTCTAGAGCTGCACCATCAGTAACTAGAAGATCACCTTACTGCCAGTCAAGTGCCGCTGATCATTGTCCCGCAGCCCCGGTTTGTGAAGTGAGGAGCTGCGCTTCTGGATTCTGATGGGTGGGCGTGGCCTAGGTATGGCTGGACCCTATAAAAAATGATGAGCACCTCCATACATGGAAGTTCCTGGTGTAAGGCGGCATGTAATGTTTTCAATGGGATCCAGCTGCACCCAGGCCATGCCCACCTGCAGTGGTGGCCTGAGGCCAAAAATCAGCCCTGGATTTTACCAGCCCCTGGCCGGCCTGAGACATCCCTGCTGAGCCCCCCCCCCCCAACCATGATGCCAGGGGCTGGGGTTCCTTGGATTGTGGGTACAGTGGGGCTGGGTACAGGGGGCTGAGAGGGAGGCTTGGGGCAGGGATAGAATGTGGGTGTTAAAAGCAGCCTAGCTGGCCCCAAAGCAGTGCGGCCCACCAGGCATTGTCTGTTCTCCCTGTGGCCAGTCCACCCCTGCTCACCTGCCAGGTGTCCTTTAAAGCCTTAAAGTGGCTCAAAATCTGCGGCAGTGGCCCTGGATTCTAAAAGAGTCTAGGGTAAGCCACTAGCCTGTCCACAGGGCATCCAAAATCAGGATGCCCCACGATGTGAAAAACCCCAAGGTCTACCATATTGCACTGGTCCTGTAGATGGAGTGCTCCCCGTTCCACAGGGAAAACAGGGATGTGGCCAGCAGGCGATCCCAAAATGCTGTGTGAACAAAGCCTTTTCTTTTTAACTGGGCCACCCCCGAAATGGCTGTATAGCAGGGAGGACGCGTGGGGTAAGGGGTTTTGTGTCACTTTAAAGGCTGGCACTGGACTGTATCGAGCAATCGGGTGAGATTTCAAGCACCATTATAGGAGCTATGCAGGATAAAATAAATCCCTTCAATAAACAATACCTTTATAGAGGAGCAACCACCCCCCTAGAGTTTATTAGACACTAGGGGCAGTGGTCTCCTTATTTAATGGGCATCTCAAATTGGGATGTCTGGCTGTGGGAAACCCCCTTGTTCGTCAGGAACATCCTGCTTTTCCCCGAACCCACACCGCATCTTCAGTCCGTGGCTACATCCCTGTTATGCCTTTAGCTGGGGGTGTGTACTTGCACCAGGCCTTTCTCAATGGCGGGCATGCCCACATCTAGATGCGAGGGGGGATGTGGGTGGTGTTGCTTGCTCCATTTAGTTTACTATGACACTCTGCCCTCAGATCGGCAGAGGAAATCTGAATGGAATGCGAGCCGCTAACTGGCTGAATGACCCGTGTATGTGCTGTGGGAACAAGGAAGAACATGCATTTAATAGCAATCCCAGGGGATACACACAGTGGAGCACCCATTTGGGTTTTGTTCTTCTTTAAAAAGTATGGACTGCTATCCAAGTAATGACAGTGAATGGTGTGATAATAATAGGTAAAACAGCAACCTGGTCGCCATCTTGTCCGCCATTTTGTCTAAATGTTATTATCATCCACCATTTTGTGTTCTAAGATGGATGCCACTGGCAGACATTTTGTGATCATGGTGTTATAGCATAGCAAATATAAGTCAGGAATATGTCCTGACATGTCCAGGATGTGAAAAACAACTATGATATAGCAAATTTAAATGAAAAACATGTTTGTCAAGAATAAAGTCAAAAACATGTTTTTTAAAATTGAGTTTAAGATGTGTTTTCTGAAGATAAGGTTGAAGAACATGTTTACCAAAGTTTAAGTCAAAAACATGTTTTTCAAAATGTACAGCTGTGACGTGGCATGGGGGGCTTATCAGTATAGCATATGGATTTGTGACATATGTACCTTACTTATCTTACCTGAGAATTTGGCCAATTCTTGGGTGAGATAGGTATGGAAGATTAGATAAACTCTTATCAAGAAACAGGTTGCTTGCACCCCTTGGAGTTTGGCCAGCTCTTGGGGCTGACAACCATCATAAATATGAGGGGTATTCCACTGCGAATCAGGAGACTCGAGCCACTGACGAGGGACGCCTGTCATGGACAGTGATCTGTGGGGCTGTTAACCCACTGACCTTCCAAGCTCATCCTGATCTCGCTGTGCCACATCAGCCGTGGAGCTCCTCAGCGACCAGGACCCATGATTAACCATATGCATGCTGGGTAGGTAAGCCAAGCAGGGCTGGAATCTGAACAAGGGTCCTGATTAGCGGGCCCCTTACCAATTCGGAACGTCACTTCCTGTTCCGGCTATTTCCGGTTCTGGTTCTTACTGATCCAATTGGCAAAACATTTTCTTGGCGACGAGGATGGGATTCTCATAACTGAAGGGCACTTTTTTTGGAGGTTGTTGTGTTAAGAAAAGAGAAAAAAAAATGTTTACCTTTAAGATGTGTTGCTGCATTGGCAGATTTTGTGATGGGAGCAGGCTCAGGGCCATATTTGCCACTAGGCACAAATTGGCACGTGCCTAGGGTGGAGCTTTGGCAGGGGCGGGGCCGACAGAGAGCAAACATCAAGTAAAATTTTTTTTTTTGTACTGAATACTATGAATACTATAAATAGCTCATCTCCAGCAAACTTTGAGCCGCTGAGCTTAGACATCGCTCAGATGTGCATAGCTCAGCGCCTCCGAGCCCACTGATTGGACGAGCACCCGCGCATGCGCCGTAGGTGAGTTGATGGGGGCAATCTGGGGGGTTTCACATAGCGGGGCACCCCCGATCAGGGTGCCCCGGGGAAGTGGACCAAAGCCCAGGATAGTCAACTTTAATAGGGGAGTGTAGCTTGCAGCTGCCTGTGCCAACCTTGTTCAAATAAGGTTAATAAGTGATTCTTTTTTCTACCACCTTGCACTGTGCTCCCTCCCTGCTGCCCATTATTCCTTTCTAACAGCCCACCAGGCTATTCCTTCTGTTCATGGTGTCTTCTGGGTGCCTACTATGCTCAACCTTTCTGCCCTCTTCCCGACTGACACTTCTTAAATTCTGCCCTATCTTGCTGCTCACTGTACCCCATTTCTGCTGTTCCCTTCCCTAGCAGACCCAATACTTACCAGCTGCATGTTCTCATCTACACCTGCTATATATGTAATAATCAGCAGCCAATCAGGTCCCAAGGCTACTGGGTTAACCCAATAGGCTGCTGGCTGTCAGGTGAACTGCAAGGATGGTAGCAAAAGCAGAAGTGATGAGCACAGTAGGGCATCCCAAATCAGGATGCCCCAGTGCTTAGAGGGTGACCGGACCTCCTATGTTTTGACTGGAGGTCCCTTTTAACCATAGGGGGTGCAAGGCCAGATACTGCCTAGGGCAACATGAGCCTTAGATACGGCCCTGCTCCCGAGTCCCCTAAAAAACCTACCTATCATTGGCACATGAGCAGGGCACAGCTGCACCATGCTATAAATTTACTAGGGCCCTTTGTCAGGCATTTGTGCATGGCAGGCATGCCTGTTAGATGCCAGTGGGACTGCAGCTAATTAGATGGGAGCCCATGGATGTGCCATAGTACCAGGGAAAGGTGAGTTTTACTGGGCAACCTGGGGGTTTCACACAGCAGGGCATCCCAAAGTGGGATGTTCCAGGGGCAAGGACCAGAACTGGGGATATTCAAAATCATGGGTTTTGTTAAACAAAGTCATGCTATAGTAAAAAATAAACACCCCCCTTATATCCAGCACAGGCTATTGCTGCTGGTGTAAAGACACTTACCGGATCGCCTGCTGTCAGTCCTGTGCCAGGCACCACTCCCTACTCCTCCGCCACCTCAAAGCTTTACACTGCGGCGCACCCTGCCCCCTCATCACAGGAGCTATGGCACTTCCCTCTCCATTCAGTTTAACGGAGAGACGGGTATACCATAGTCCCTGTGACCGGGGGGGGGGGCGCCGTAGTCCCCTCTGATGATCTGTGTCGAGGTGTGGGGGCGCATGACCAAAAAGTGCCTAGGGCAGCACGACTCCTAAATACAGCCCTGAGCAGGCTCCCTATAATATCGTGGCCACGTAGTGGTCAATAGGCACTGGTCTCTGCGAGGACTGGTCCATCACGTTTATGGGATCAGAGCCCGTGGATGTGCTGAATTGTCTTCTGGTGGAGAACGTGAAAGAGTTTAGCTCGCTGCAGCGGAGCGCATTGCGTATCACCGTCTGCTTGAGCAGTAAAAAAATAACAGCTCGGTTAAAGTAAAAAAGGGAAGTGAGAGATAACACAGCAACGGGACATTTGCCAAAAGATCGCTGAAAAAAAAGCTGCGGCAAGAAATAAATAAAAAGAAAGTTAATTTAGCTATAATTAATACAGGTGTTAAATGGGACTCTGATACCTGGGATGGAGATATATGGGATTCTGATGAGGGGGAAGGGGCCCCATATTGGGATGCTAAGCCAGCCTACTGGCATCAGGATTTACTTGAGCAGGGTGATGGAGAAATGGCTTAGCATGAAATTTCAGACGTTATAAGGAAATTTAAGCAGAAGCCGGGGGAAAGTCTTATCACATGGATGGTAAAAATATATGATTTAGGAGCTTGAGGAATCCAGTTTGATGAGGTAGATGCCAAAAAATGTGTTATATTGTTTAGAGAATATAGGAACCGGATTCTACAACTGTCGTGGGAGGTGAGTGCCATTTGTATACTGATTCATTGGTGGTAGACAATGGTCTAGCCACATGGTCCCTTGCCTGGGCAAAGGCAGACTGGAAGATACATTCCAGAGAGGTATAGGGAAAAGAAGCATACCTCCCAACTTCTGAAAATGTGAAAGCGGGACAAGCAATGCCACCGGCCACACCCCCGTCACGCCCCGGCCACACCCCCGTCACGCCCCGGCCACACCCCCGTCACGCCCCGGCCACACCCCCGTCACGCCCCGGCCACACCCCTGTCACGCTCTCCAGCTCCAGCTCGGCTGCCTTCACCCCTGCATGCGTAAGTTTTTTTATCCCCAACCCAGCATACCGTCCACCCACCCCCGTGCGCCCGCCCCACTCTCTCACCCCACACGCCAGGAAGTTAGCGCCGGCGTTGTTGCGGCCCTGGGCACACTGCCGGCGCAGGGCATCCCGGGACATTTGTTAATGTTTCGGGACCGCGGGATTCTTTGCGAAAATCGGGACAATCCCGGGAAAATCGGGACAGTTGGGAGGCATGAAGAAGTGTGGCAAGATTTTTGGAGTATGCTACAAAACGTGACAGTGACTGTCTTTCGTGTTGATGCTCATTGTATCTCTGACACCCTAGAACGATTTTACAACAGTATCACCGACCAGCAAGCAGCCATAAGAGCAGTGGAACCAGACGAAGAAAAGATGGCTATAATGCTTTGGATGTCCATTAAATTATTGACAAAACCGCATTGCCTGAGCTATCTTATAGTGAAGGAGATATCGAGCTCCTGCTATCGCCTTTTTCAGATGAGAAAGCTTACTTCAACCAGTTTATTCCAGATAATCAAGCTGAAGTCGACCAGTTTGTTCTGGATGACCAAGCTTAGGTCGAAGAATATGATCAAGCTTGGCAAGAGGAAGATCTACAGATGCTGTTGCCAACGCCAAATTCAGCTTATTATGAAAATTATTGCCAGTGATAAATAAAAAATTATATATATGCTCATTAAGATAATATATAGCTTATGCATTCGCTGTACCACTAAGGCCACAGAATAAAGTCTGAAGTGGCGAAAAGAGAGAGAGAGAAAAGGATGAATGGCATCCAGGATTGCCAAGGGTGGTGTGTGATGATAATAGGTAAAATGGCAATCTGGTCGCCATCTTGTCTGCCATTTTGTATGGATCTTATTCACCATCTTGTCTAAATGTTATTATCATCCGCCATTTTGTGTTCTAAGATGGATGCCACTGGCAGACATTTTGTGATCATGGTGTTATAGCATAGCAAATATAAGTCAGGAATATGTCCTGACATGTCCAGGATGTGAAAAACAACTATGATATAGCACATTTAAATGAAAAACATGTTTGTCAAGAATAAAATCAAAAACATGTTTTTCAAAATTTAGTTTAAGATGTGTTTTCTGAAGATAAGGTTTAAAAACATGTTTACCAAAGTTTAAGCCAAAAACATGTACAGCTGTGACGTGGCATGAGGGGCTTATCAGTATAGCATTTGGATTTGTGACATATGTTCCTTGCTTATCTTACCTGAGAATTTGGCCAATTCTTGGGTGAGATAGGTATGGAAGATTAGATAAACTCTTATCAAGAAAGCAGGTTGCTTGCACCCCTTGGAGTTTGGACAGCTTTTTGGGGTGACAGCGCCATAAATATGAGGGGCATTCTGTGAATCAGGAGACTCAAGAGCCATTGACAAGGGATACCTGTCATGGACAGTGATCTGTGGGGCTGTTAACCCACTGACTTCCCAAGCTCATCCTGATCTCGCTGTGCCACATTGGCCTTGGGGCTCCTCAGCAACCAGGACCCATGATTTACCATATGCATGCTGGGTAGGTAAGCCAAACATTCCATGAAATAGTTGTTGATTATGTTTAGCTGTGTCTGAAGGATACAGGATAAAGTTTGAATAAATGAGAGGTACCATTAAGCAGTGTGGATTAAAGCTATAATTAAGTGTTTTCATGTTCTGTGTTATTGTATAAGTGTTATGCTATTTTTGTGCTTTAAGCTGTCATTATATCTTTGCTATTATTAAAGTTATATTTTTTGCAACATTTTGGAGTTATAGTGCTTCTTTCAGGAATCAAAGGGTCCCGGCTAGCAGGCCCCTTACCAATTAGGAATGTTACGTCCGGTGCCTGCTATTTCTGGTTCTGGTTCTGACTGATCCAATTGGCAAAACAAATGGGGAGCCACAAAAGGAATCCAGCCCAGCAGCCCGCCCCACACTCCCCCCCTTCCCCTGCTCCCCACCCCCATCTACCCTCTTTGTTTTTTCCTGTTCCCCTACTGTGTCATATACTCTCCCTCGGGTTTGGTATCTGGGACAGCCATAAATGAGGTTGGGAAGAGTCCCCCAATGAGCAGAGGAATCACGATGGGGGAGGAAAGAGGAGACTGCAGACTCAATTGGCACCCCCTTATGGAGGCTGGAAAGCATAGTATGGTTTAGCTCACTCCCCTTGGGGACACTGGAACAGATATTAAACAACATGAGATATGCTGGGATGTCATGTATATGATGATGATCTGTAACCCGGATGCCTTTCCCCTTTCCCCACTTGACCTTGTCTTTACTTGTTGTACTTCAATGTGTATTACCAAAATAAAGAATATTAGAAAAAAAAAAAGAATGGACTGCATTAAAGTTTATGGTGACAATCGCAATATATCTATTACCTACCTATGTTACAAACAATGACATGGAGAAATGTTACTGTGGCAGAATAGTCCCATACCAGTGAATTTACAAGAGGCACAAAGAAAAGACCGCTGAACGGAAACGTTATTCCCATTGAAATTGCCTGTACTGGAAAATATAGGAAAAATAGGTAAATAATATATAATTGTGCCTGCAAATATTACAGCACATTATAAATCATAAAAAGATGGCAGATTTATTTAGCGTTCAATCTGTTCACTTGACCTATGTTTTGGATAAGGATCACAGTGGCATCTCAAATCGAGCCCTAGAGTCTTTTTCACTCTAGGGCAGAGTGAAGAGGGTTTTGGTCCGCTTTAAAAACAAAAGAAAGTGTTTCATCGTTGTACAAGCCATTTGTGATTTCCTATTATTAATATAACTTTTTCTTGGCAGTTTTCAGACAGTTTACATTTAGAAACATTGTAAATAATTCAAATTTCACTTCCCCCCTAATCCGCATACAAGCTTTAGCAGACAAATCTACAAAAATGTTACTTAAGTTTCTCTCAAACCAGAAGCAGCAGAGTAAATATTAGGAATACTTATGCATTCCATGTGCTTCTATTTGGGGAATTGTTCTTGCAATGGTTTCTATGGTCCTAAACACAAGTAAAACTGCACACCAGCTCAGTGCACCTATTGGTAAATCGACCTCTATGGCTGTAACTCCACACCAAAAACAATAATACTAACCCTGATTTGCAATACTGGATAAAAATATACGTACCTGCTCTGCTAAGAGTTCTTTTTCTTTGTCTCTTTTCCTTTAGCCCCCTATATTAAGCCTAACATGGGTCTCCCCACATGGTGGCTTGCGACTGTTTTGGTATTTACCAAGTCTCACCCCCCATAGAGACAAATGCTTCCAGCCTATTGCTGATGGGAGCCAAAAATCTTGAATTACGTGTCCACTGATGGAAGGTGTTTGGCTGTGTAATCCTTGGCATTGCACATTCATCAGAGTGCCTTGGATGGCTCTGAGACACAAATCGATTATTTTTATGGCTCCGCCCACTATAAAGGTGGGAAATTCTATAATTCCCCGTGGCCACATCCCCACTATCCCTTTAGCAGAGCGTGTGCCTGCGCCAGGCATTCGTGAATGGCTGGTGCAGGCATGCACTCTGTTAGAGGTTAGTGGAGGATGCGACCGCCAGCGTGCTTGGATCGGCTTGCTTTAGACAAGCTCTTAGATGTGGGGCAGGAGCAGATCCGAGTGCGCTGATTGAACAAGAGCCAGCGCAAGCGCCGTAAGACCAGGGAAGGGTCAGATCGGGCGACCTGGGGGCATAGTTAAAATTCTGGGTTTTGGGAGTCATGCTATTTATTTTGGCCTTGTGAAGTGGAATTTGGGTGCAAACTAAAACTTACATCTGAGTGAGCTTTTTTACTTTAATACAAAAGTGCAATAAAAATAACCTCCCTTAACCTCTGAAGGGGCACTTTTTTTACAGGTAAAAGTAAGATAGGTAAAGATATTTTTTTGAAAGTTTGAGATTAACTGTGCCCTGTCGGGTAGGCTAAAGAATTTGCCGTTCTATGCAAACCCCATAGAGTGCTGTTGTTTCCAAAATGTAACAAAATTTACAAAAAATGTAAAAATGTTCCCAACAGGTAAAAAAAATTATGAACATTTTGTATTTACTGAGCAAAGGGGGTGGGAGTAGCTCCATCACTATTATTTATACAAAATTATCATCATTATTATTCAGGGCCTGGGAACCAATTTACCGCCCAGTTTAACCCTCTCATCTCCAAGTATTAAGCACCAAACATGTCTAGCTATGTGGAAAGACAGAGATTTGGTTGCACATATCTGCAGATACATGTGGAAGCCAGACTGCCCCGGCAAGGCACTCTGTGTTTAGTGTGGTCCCTACTCTTATTTTTGAGTCCCCAAAGTTGGGTACTCAAAAGCCACACTGCCGGGGCAGTGTGGCTTCCACATGTATCTGCAGATATATGCAACCAAATCTCTGTCTTTCCACATAGCTAGACATGTTTGTTGCTTGATATTTAGTTGATGAGAGGGTTAAACTGGGCGGTAAATTAGTTCCCAGGCCCTGAATAATAATAATAATTTTGTATAAATAATAGTGATTGAGCTGCTCCCATCCCCCTTTATTCATTTGAATTGCCATGAACACACACAGGGAGGAATTCAGCCACTATGGATTTCTCCCTGTGAAGTGTTCTAAAGGGAGGCTGGCAGCTTCCCAGGTGAGTAGTTTTCAGATATTTGTCTGCATTGCATGTCCCAACTTTGGGGACTCAGAATTAAGAGTAGGGACCACACTAAACACAGAGTGCCTTGCCGGGGCAGTGTGGCTTCCACATGTATCTGCAGATATATGCAACTAAATCTCTCTGTCTTTCCACATAGCTAGACATGTTTGTTGCTTGATATTTAGTTGATGAGAGGGTTAAACTGGGCGGTAAATTAGTTCCCAGGCCCTGAATAATAATAATAATTTTGTATAAATAATAGTGATTGAGCTGCTCCCATCCCCTTTTATTCATTTTGTATTTACCTTTTTGTATGTTAAAGTAAATGTAAAAATGTAAATGTCAGTCCACACCCAAAAGTCTACTCCCCATTGTGTTATTACAATATAGCACAAAAGGTTGGTAGACTGGGGTCAAATATCAGCCTGGTATTTTACCTGCCCGTACAGCCCAAGACATTCCCCTGATCCTAAGTGCCCTTCAGGGCTGAGGCTATAGTGTTGCAGGGACAGGAAAAGAGCAGGGGTGGATATGGCTAATTTGATGGTACTGAAGCCTCAGTAATATAGAGGCAGATAATATGTCAGGAATGGGTATTCCTCCCATTGCTGCCATTTTTCTAAGGCTAAAGCATTGGGAGCTGAACATGGGCTGAGGTTTCTTGGCTGGGAGGATACATTGGGGCCAGGTACAGAGGTGCTGGCAGAGATACTAGGGAAGCAGGAATTGGAAGGTGATGGTGTAGGAAGCAGCATCCCAATCAGTCCCCCAAAAATTCTCCTGACTTTCCCTATGGCTAGTTCGCGCCTGGTTATACTCACTGAGATATTCAGAGCTATTGAAGGATGGTAAAATGGTGTGTCTGAATGGTATTGCCCAATCAAAATCTTCTACTCTAAAAAAAAAAGCAGAAATCACATATTGGATATTATGTACAAAACACAATACAAATGTTGTAACCAAAAATTGCATCTAACATCTATTACCGACTTTTAAAGATGTTTGCCATTTTGCTTTTACCTACTACTGCCTTCTAAAGGTCATTGTTGAGATAAAAAAAAATCTATACTCGCTTTTCATCTCCTGCAGCAGGTTCCTTGGTGAAGAGATCTTCAATACTCATCCATCCTAAAAATACCATTTTGTGATTACTCACCTGTAAAATGGGTATTATAAGTATGATTAATAACACATGGGTTATAGTCCAATAGAGGGCGAACTTCTGCAGAGATGATTAGAAAAAAAGAAGCCCCTCCCAGTCCATAAATACCTGGGACCTCCCACACATTCCCCAGTATAAGAAAGCAGTAAGGGGACCAGGAAGAGCCAATAAAATCTATGAGAAAAAATTTTCACCAAAAAGAGGATCCAAGATACAACTCAGGGTGGGACGAAGCAGGGTGTGAGACATACTTATAATACCCATTTTTACAGGTGAGTAATCATAAAATGGTATTATTCCAAGTATGTCTCACACCCTGCTTCGAAATGATTAATAACATGTGATAGAAAGACCTCATTGCTGAGGGACCATTCCCCCCGGTGAGAGGCCCCCCTGCTCAGAGAGTCCGCTTCCAGGTTCTCCACCCCTGGAATGTACACCGCCGAGATACATGGAACATTACTCTTGGCCCATGCAAGAATCAGAGACACTTCCCGGAGGGCACTCCTGCTGCGAGTCCCTCCTTGATGATTGAAGTAAGCCACCGCAGTTCGATTGTCCAATCGAACCTGAACCGGTAATCCCTGGAGATGATGCGGCAGGTGCGACAGCACCAACCGTACCGCCCTCAGCTCCAGGATATCGATGGGGATGGGAGCTTCCTGAGGACCCCACAGACCCTGAAACTGATGTTCCTTCCAGAAACCCCCCCAGCCCGACAGGCTGGCATCTGTGGTGACCGTCTCTCAGCGGGGCGCCAGAAAGGATCTGCCCCCCAGAAGATTCTTCGGGTCCAGCCACCACTGGAGGGACCGCCGGACCAGAGGAGACAGCACAAATGACTGATCCAAGGACAGAGGACATCTGTCCCAAGCCGATAAAAGATGTAGTTGAAGAGGCCTCGTGAAACTGAGCAAAAGGAACTGCCTCGAATCAAGCCACCACCAACCCCACCAGTCTCATCCTTTTCCTGATGGACAGACGAGGGTTGGACAAAAGGAGACGAATCAGAGCTTGAACAACATCCCCCTTTGACTGGGGTAGGAACACCCTGGTCTGAATGGTATCCAGATTCATGCCCAGAAACGAAGCCTCCCTTGACGGGGAGAGAGAAGACTTGGGGTAGTTGATCACCCAACAGAACCTCTCCAGCGTTGTCACTGCCGTCCTGATGTCCAGCTCCGCCTGGCTGAGAGAGGATGCCGTGATGAGAAGGTGGTCCAGATACGGCACAATGCGAATGCCCTGGGCTCTGAGAAGGGCCATTACGCCCGCCAACACCTTGGTGAACACCCTTGGTGCCGAGGTCAGCCCGAAGGGAAGAGCCACAAACTGGTAGTGCTGGTCGCCTACCGCGAATCTGAGAAACCGTTGAC
This sequence comes from Gastrophryne carolinensis, assembly GCA_027917425.1. Taxonomy (NCBI): domain Eukaryota; kingdom Metazoa; phylum Chordata; class Amphibia; order Anura; family Microhylidae; genus Gastrophryne; species Gastrophryne carolinensis. Next base: position 297,885,077 of record CM051236.1, read on the forward strand.
GTCCCGGAAGGACCGGCACATGAAGGTAAGCGTCCTTGATGTCTATTGAAGTCAAAGTTGACGGCAGAGCGCAGAGTCTCCATGCGATATTTCCTGGTTCTGATTAACCTGTTGAGAATCTTTAAGTCCAAAATGGATCTTATGGAGCCATCCTTTTTGGGCACCGTAAAGAGGTTGGAGTAGAAACCCTGACCTCTCTCTATGGGGGGAACCGGACAAATGGCCCCCATGTCCCGAAGGTTTTGCACCGCCATGAAAAATACCTGTACGGCTCGGGGGTCCGCAGGAACCCGAGACCTGAGGAATCTGGGAGGAGGCCTGTATGCGAACTCCAGCTTGTACCCAGACAAGACCACCTCCAGGATCCAGTTGTCAGTGACGAAGAGCCGCAGCCGTCCCCCCACCCGTGAGGGTGAGGGAGCCCCCTCATTGCTGAGCGGGCTTGGCAGCAGCCTTGGGTTTGGCACCCCAGGCAGTCCCGGGACGGGCGCGTCCTCTGCCCCTACCCCAGGAAGCTCCTCTGAATGCAGGATAAGAGCTTCCCCTGCTGGCTCGAGAGCCACGAAAGGAGGGAATGAAAGAGCCTGAACCCCGAAAGGGTCGGCGCTGCTTTGTGCGCTGTGGCAACTTACCTCCTTTTGCCACCGAGTCCAATTTATCACCAAACAGGCACATACCCACGAAGGGTAGCCCTGTGAGCGCCTTCTTTGCAGTGATATCAACCGCCCATTGGCGCAACCAAACCGATCGGCGTATAGCCACTAGCAATGCCGAGGTCCTACTACACATACATATAGTGTCATCCAAGGCCGATAAGACAAATGCAATGAACATCTCACAATGCGGCAATGCTGCAAAGTCCTCACTGGAAGGACTCAGATGGGGACCATCCAACAGTCCCCTGATTAAGGTTCTAGAAGCCATGACCGTGAGAGCAGAGGCACAAACCGGGCGTAAGGCCAAACCCACACAGGCAAAGGCATTTGGTCGAGACGCCGGTCCTCACTATCCTTCACGGTAGTGGAATCTGGGGAGTGCACAACCGATGTATTGGACAATCCCAGAACCGGAGGGTCGACTTCTGGGGGTGACGACCAAGAGCTTAACCACATCCACAGGAAAGGGATGCTACCTATCCCACCCCTGAGGGATACCAGCAAGCCGGCTGGGCTTTTCCCATTCTTTCAGGATCAGATTGTTAAAGTGTTTCTGATCCGGGAACTCCAAAGGAGGTTTGGCGGTCCCAAAGAATTCCCCCCTTTGCGGAGGGGCCTCCGCAGGAGGGGAAATAGCAAGCACTTCAACTATGGGCCAGGAGTCTGGGGGTATCAATGGTATCCCCACGTTCCTTACCGGCATCAGCATCCAGAAACTGCTGATCGTCAGAGCCTTCAGATTCTGAAAACAATTCCCCTTCCTCAAGCAGGGAATAATCAGACCAATCCAAAGAGTCATACTGATCATAGTCAAAGGCCGGAGCAGCGGGCGCCAAATGCCGTCTCTTAGCTGGGGCCTTCCTGGCCACAGAGCTAGCAATCATCTTCTCAATGTTGGCCAATCTGGCGCAGACATCGGATTGCGACTCCCCGCTAATGACCACATCACTAGGGGTCAAAGCCAGGCGTGGGGTTGTAGGTGATGAGGCCAGCGTGGCCGATCCAGACGCCAGGGGCCCGGATTGCCGCGTAATGGCCTGCTGTGCACATGGTACACAAATTTGCACATTGTCCCCCGCAAGGGATACCCCACAAACCATACACTGCCGGGGTTGCCCCGAAGGGATCCCGAGCCCGGTATCCTGGGAAGCCTCCATATGGTGATTTTTTAGGGTAGTCGCAATGACCAATGGGAATTACGCTATGAAGCTACCCGGGATGCGGATCGCGCACCGCGCGTGGCCCTGCCTGACCCGAGAAGAGAAGGTGGCTCCCGGCCAAAGCCAGAGGCCGCAGCAGAGCTCGGCACGCTTGTTGCGGCCTGCCCCCCTCCTCTGGCGCTCTGCTGCGGCCTCTGCCTTTGGCCGGGAGCCACCTTCTCTGACTGGAAAATGATGAGGAGGCCGCGCTCCCAGCCATGCTGAGGAGCCGGCAAAGGAGACCGACTCGCCTGCCGCTGTAAACAGCGGGCGTGCGGGCCGGCATACCAGAGCACTAGTGCCCAAAACACACACACAAACTGCCACTCACAACACACCCACGCTGGCAGAGCCAGCAAGTGAAGCGCACACAGCACACAAGAAAAAAACAACAATAAAGGTCAAAATGGAGGGTAAAGCCCCCCCCCCCCTACTAACTGGGAACGGGGAGTAATGGAGGGGATCCCCAAGCTACCCAAGTTATATAGCGATGGTAATAAACGGACAGGGCATCCCACACCAGGATCACCAACCTGGCAGTCACCTACCCCTTGGAGGGGGTCTCACGGAGGAACATGGCTCCTATGCAGTACACCTCTAAGGTGTACCCTACCCTCGCCCGGACCCACAGCCAAGGCTGGGAGGCATAGGGACTTAAAAACAACAAGGTCTGGGCGGAAATAGGAAAAAATTGTCCGGGTGTGCACCCGGCTTACCTGCAAAGGAAAGAAACAGCCATCTTCTTGACTTGCTTCGCCGTCTGCAGAGACTTATCTGGGGAATGTGTGGGAGGTCCCAGGTATTTATGGACTGGGAGGGGCTTCTTTTTTTCTAGTCATCTCTGCAGAAGTTCACCCTCTACTGGACTATAACCCACGTGTTATTAATCATTCCGAAGCAGGGTGTGAGACATACTTGGAATAACCCAGCTGTGGTATCCACAGGCTTGCCCCAGTCATCTTGTATATTATACACAGCAAGAGCCAACAGGGGCATTAAATCAGACCTTCACCCTGAATAAGAGCATATCTTATATGTTTCCCACACCCTGTACATACAGATTGCTCACATTAAAAATCATCCTACCTGCATCTACTGCATGTTATGAGCCTTTAAACATCCAAGATGGCGGCTTATGGAACATCAGGCAGCCTGCAAACAGGAAGTGTCTTCTGACTGTGTCACTCTGCATTCTGGAATTGCTTTCCTTTCCCTGACCCCAACTCTGCTCTGTCTGTGTAAAGCAAAGCTATAACCCCACCCCCCTGTACTTTATACCGCTCTCCTCTGCTCAGTATGTGTGAGGATTCTGAGTCAAGATGGCGGCGCCCGTATCCCAGAGTCCTGAACAGAGTTTCAGCCCGGTGGGGGAAAGGATAATAAGTAAGTGACTAAAAACGTAAAATATATTTATTATAGATGCTGGGGAATCGTTTTTTAAGGGTTTGGGCTTTTCATTAAATCACGCTGAAGGTCCGGTTTAACTGCTGCAGTGGAGGTGTGCCAGGAACTGCCTGTTCCCTCTGTATAAAGAGGCAGAGGCGTGCACATGGAGGTCATTATCATAGAACTGGAGAGTATAAAAGACCAGGACCAGGAGCCATTTCTAGCAAGGAGATAAATTTGAAGCAGATCAAAACCCACTGAAACACATTTGGCCTGCCCCTGCCGATTCTTCCTTCTTAGGGTGTAGAACTAGAAATGGATATTTCCACCTAACACATTATCCTGGGACACCAATTATTTTTAGCTGATGTTATTGCCACCCACAATGAAAATGAAAAGAGGTTGGGATTCCAGCTAAAACAGGCGACATCAGCAGGGAGTGGAGTAAAGCAGGAGCAGAAAAAATTGCCAAAAATAACTCTTCATAGGGGGGAAGCAATTCAGGGGATGCTAGTTAAAGAGGACCTAAACCCATGGATGACGGCCCTGTATTCCCTGCCCATGGAGCATCCAGATTCAGGATACCCCGATGTGTGAAACCCCCCAGTCACCCAGTAAACTCACCTTCTCCCCCAATCCAATGGCGCATGCACAAGCAGCAACCGTGGCCTGCCATCCCTTTAGCAGGGCGCTATGCATTTGAAGATGGCCGGCGCGGGCATACTGTTAGAGGGTAGTGGGGATTGGGCTGCCGGCACGCTTGGCTCCGTTCGGCTAGAGTCGAGTCTTAGACAAATGAACGTAAGTGGATCCAAGCACAGTGATTGGACGAGAGGCCTCGCATGGGCCATAGGAGCGGGGAAAGGTGAATTTTACACAGCGGGGCATTTTGGATCAGGGCACCCAGAAAGGCAAGGACTAAATAGTCAAAATCCTGGGTTTTGGTCCACTTTAAATATGTGAGTTTTGGTCCGCATTAAATATTGCAGACATTGGCTTTAACTCTTAGTAAGGGCTCTTACCTTAGAAATCCTGCACACACAGTGGCTGCCATGTAGAATATAGTATAGAAGATGAGAAGACATAGCACGATATTGAAATAAATCTTCTAGCAATAAAGAAGAGAAAACACGTGAATAAATGTTACTTATCACAGGGCTGTATAGCCACGGAATAACTTATAATATTATATTATTTACCTTGCAACTAGTGTGCCTGCCGCAAGCATTTCCATTCCGGGCTATATAATGGCTCTCCTCTCCCATCATCTGTCACAGCCAGTGAAGGCATAACCATAAGGCATATATACTCTGCCTAATCATAAAAAAGAAAACTATGGGATCTCTTCTTATAAAGCTAGGATTCTGCTGTATCAGTTGCTTTGCTAAAGGCTAATCCTGAATTCTGTGGCCGCACGGCTTCATGGGATATTTTGCAATCCTCTTAGCTGCCGAGAAGGAAGACTATTTAAAGTGTGTATATTGTTGTAACTGTTACATTCTATCTATTGGGGGGGGGGGGGGGGTTTCTTAATTTTATTGTCCCTACTTTTCACTCTAAAAAGTTGGAAGGTATTCTAATAAACAGGCTGAGCTGGATGGACTAATGTCTTTTTTCTGCCTAACATACTGTTAAGATGTTTTTTTTGGAAACTTTGGGAACATTGGGTTAGTGAAGGTTATTTACTGTGCTGGTAATGAAACCATTTCCATCTATACATCTTACTGTGTGTGTGGTGAATCATTTTTCACACAATAGCTTGTATGGGCAAAGTATCTGAGGAAGATATTTCTTGGGACATTTCACTGGATGTGTGAGGAGAGCCTTAGTGACTATTAGTTTGTATCAGATTAATGGTCGCTGGGCTGATATGATTATTAGTATTTGCAATATTTATAATATTAATCTCTAGTAGTAATATTGGAGATTAATGTGCAGGAAATATGTAACTAAATAATATTTCCACTCTTATACATACTATGTTACTAAAGTTTGGAACTAAACTCCCTCCCCCAAATTACAATGAATTGCATTGAGGTGGTGCATTTATAAAGCAGAACTGTCCAATACACTATGGCTACTATGTATACAGACATACTTACAGTTATAACTGTCTGCCCATCCATACTGCTATGTACGTGGACATGTACAACATCCCCAGGATCCCAGGGAAAGGTGAATGAAAAGCGGCAACCTAGTGGTTTTCTCACAGCTGGGCATCCCAATGTGAGATTCCCTGGGGGAAAGCCAGCGGCCGGCCTAGAATGTCGGGATGTCCCGCGGGGTGAAACCCCCCCAAACCCCCTTACCTTAGCTTCCCTCGCGCCCCTCTAGGCGTGCGCGCGCCCGCGCCGGCCGTCTGTGAATGGCCGGCGCGGGCGCACGCGCGTCAAGAGGGACGCGCGGGAGGCGGCGGCGGAGGAGCCGCTTGTCCGCGGCTGTCAAATCCCTTGTCCGTCGGCGCTGGGAGCGGGGAGAGGTGAGTTTTTAGGGAGATGGGGGGGGGTTTCACACAGCGGGGCACCCCGATCGGGGGTGCCCCACCGAAGTGGACCAAGACCCAGGATAGTCAAAATCCTGGGTGTTGGTCCACTTTAAAGGAAATGGCCAGCCAAAACTGTGCTACTCACCTTTTGTCCATCTCAGCTTCACCGCTGGACTGCAAATTACCAAAATCGGAGGTCGAGCGACCTGTTGGTCTACTCCAATCCACACCCAATCCTTCCTTTCTATGATTGTGTAAACCTGTTGGATAGTTACCGCTATGTTGCTTGTTAGTTGCTTACTTGTTGCCTACCATTGCCTGATTGACATAAGTTTTGACTGCTTCCTGAGCTGACTTAGCTCTTATGCCATGGGTGGGCATTGGCCACATTTGGAATGAACTGGGCTCGTAGGGCCTTTTAACACCTAAGGGCACATTGGGCCACAGTAAACTTGGGGGGGGGGGGGTTGGCTCTACGAACTGCACTGGGCTCAATGAGTGGCACAGAGCTGCCGGAGAGCATGTCTGGGTGCTGCTGTGCATGCCTGTGTATATGTGTAGGGAAGCCTGGTTATCCTCAAGCAGCTGACAGACAGTGGCCACCCACCCAAGACTGCAGCTAAACAGCAACATTGGAGTTGGCAAGTTGAGTTATGATTGGCTCACTTTACCTCCGTTGATTAGAGGCCATGCAGGTTGGAGGGTGCGGGGATGTGTCGAGTACGTGGCTTAGTCAAGCATTTATATGGCCCTAGAGCAGGGGTACACAACCTTTATTGGTCAGCGGCAACATTGTTGTATTTTTCCACTTCAAGGGGCCGCAAAAAATGTAAGCTGCAAATGCCTTTATGTATATTCAAAGCTGAGCAGAGGTGGCAGTATAAGGTGGGGTGAAATGAAGTGGAAGAGGTAAAGATACCAGAGGTGGGTAGAGGGCAGGGAATAGTCATTTCAGCAGAGGTTAAGTGGAAAGAGGTGAGGTGGGCAGAAGTGAGATGGAAGCAATGGATGAAGGTGAGGTGGATAGAGAGGAAATAGGAAGAGGTGGGTGGGGGGGGGCAGAGGTAAGAGAGGGAGAGGAGAATTGAGCAGAGGTCAGGCAGGAAGAGGTGAGGTGGCTGGGTAGGAGTGGGCAGAGGTAAGACAGGGAGAGGGGAATTGAGCAGAGGAGTATTGAGCAGATGTGAGGTGGCTGGGTAGGATTGAGCAGAGGTAAGACAGGGAGAGGAGAATTGAGCAGATGTGAGGTGGCTGGGTAGGAGTGGACAGAGGTAAGACAGGGAGAGGAGAATTGAGCAGAGGTCAGGCAGGAAGAGGTGAGGTGGCTAGGTAGGAGTGGGCAGAGGTAAGACAGGGAGAGGAGAATTGAGCAGAGGTCAGGCAGGAAGAGGTGAGGTGGCTAGGTAGGAGTGGGCAGAGGTAAGACAGGAAGAAGAGAATTGAGCAGAGATCAGGCAGGAAGAGGTGAGATGGCTAGGTAGGAGTGGGCAGAGGTAAGACAGAGAGAGGAGAATTGAGCAGATGTAAGGTGGCTGGGTAAGAGTGGGCAGAGGTAAGACAGAGAGAGGAGAATTGAGCAGATGTAAGGTGGCTGGGTAAGAGTGGGCAGAGGTAAGACAGGGAGAGGAGAATTGAGCAGAGGTCAGGCAGGAAGAGGTGAGGTGGCTAGGTAGGAGTGGGCAGATGTAAAACAGGGAGAGGAGAATTGAGCAGATGTGAGGTTGCTGGGTAGGAGTGGGCAGAGGTAAGACAGGGAGAGGGGAATTGAGCAGAGGTCAGGCAGGAAGAGGTGAGGTGGCTGGGTAGGAGTGGGCAGAGGTAAGACAGGGAGAGGGGAATTGAGCAGAGGTCAGGCAGGAAGAGGTGAGGTGGCTAGGTAGGAGTGGGCAGAGGTAAGACAGGGAGAGGAGAATTGAGCAGAGGTCAGGCCGGAAGAGGTGAGGTGGCTAGGTAGGAGTGGGTAGAGGTAAGACAGGGAGAGGGCAATTGAGCAGAGGTCAAGCAGGAAGAGGTGAGGTGGCTGGGTAGGAGTGGGCAGAGGTAAGACAGGGAGAGGGGAATTGAGCAGATGTGAGGTGGCTGGGTAGGAGTGGGCAGAGGTAAGACAGGGAGAGGAGAATTAAGCAGAGGTCAGGCAGGAAGAGGTGAGGTGGCTAGGTAGGAGTGGGCAGAGGTAAGACAGGGAGAGGAGAATTGAGCAGAGGTCAGGCAGGAAGAGGTGAGGTGGCTAGGTAGGAGTGGGCAGAGGTAAGACAGGAAGAAGAGAATTGAGCAGAGGTCAGGCAGGAAGAGGTGAGGTGGCTAGGTAGGAGTGGGCAGATGTAAAACAGGGAGAGGAGAATTGAGCAGATGTGAGGTTGCTGGGTAGGAGTGGGCAGAGGTAAGACAGGGAGAGGGGAATTGAGCAGATGTGAGGTGGCTGGGTAGGAGTGGGCAGAGGTAAGACAGGGAGAGGAGAATTGAGCAGAGGTCAGGCAGGAAGAGGTGAGGTGGCTAGGTAGGAGTGGGCAGAGATAAGACAGGGAGAGGAGAATTGAGCAGAGGTGAGGTGGCTGGGTAGGAGTGGGCAGAGATAAGACAGGGAGAGGAGAATTGAGCAGAGGTGAGGTGGCTGGGTAGGAGTGGGCAGAGGTAAGACAGGGAGAGGAGAATTGAGCAGAGGTCAGGCAGGAAGAGGTGAGGTTGCTAGGTAGGAGTGGGCAGAGGTAAGACAGGGAGATGAGAATTGAGCAGATGTGAGGTGGCTGGGTAGGAGTGGGCAGAGGTAAGACAGGGAGAGGAGAATTGAGCAGAGGTCAGGCAGGAAGAGGTGAGGTGGCTAGGTAGGAGTGGGCAGAGGTAAGACAGGGAGAGGAGAATTGAGGAGAGGTCAGGCAGGAAGAGGTAAGGTGGCTAGGTAGGAGTGGGCAGAGGTAAGACAGGGAGAGGGCAATTGAGCAGAGGTCAGGCAGGAAGAGGTGAGGTGGCTAGGTAGGAGTGGGCAGAGGTAAGACAGGGAGAGGAGAATTGAGCAGATGTGAGGTGGCTGGGTAGGAGTGGGCAGAGGTAAGACAGGGAGAGGAGAATTGAGCAGAGGTCAGGCAGGAAGAGGTGAGGTGGCTAGGTAGGAGTGGACAGAGGTAAGACAGGGAGTGGAGAATTGAGCAGAGGTGAGGTGGCTGGGTAGGAGTGGGCAGAGGTAAGACAGGGAGAGGGGAATTGAGCAGAGGTGAGGTGGCTGGGTAGGAGTGGGCAGAGGTAAGACAGGGAGAGGGCAATTGAGCAGAGGTCAGGCAGGAAGAGGTGAGGTGGCTGGGTAGGAGTGGGCAGAGGTAAGACAGGGAGAGGAGAATTGAGCAGATGTGAGGTGGCTGGGTAGGAGTGGGCAGAGGTAAGACAGGGAGAGGGCAATTGAGCAGAGGTCAGGCAGGAAGAGGTGAGGTGGCTAGGTAGGAGTGGGCAGAGGCAAGACAGGGAGAGGAGAATTGAGCAGAGGTCAGGCAGGAAGAGGTGAGGTGGCTAGGTAGGAGTGGGCAGAGGTAAGACAGGGAGAGGAGAATTGAGCAGATGTGAGGTGGCTGGGTAGGATTGGGCAGAGGTAAGACAGGGAGAGGAGAATTGAACAGAGGTGAGGTGGGCAGAGCTGAGTCAGGAAGAGTTGAGCAGAGGTGGGCTAAGCAGGGGTGAGATAGTAAGAGAAGTGATGGGTAGAGGTGAGGTGGTAAGAGGTAGATAGAGATAGTAATAGATAAGGGGAGCAGAGGTAAGATTGGAAAAGATGGAAAGAGGTGAGTAGAGGTGGGCAGCGGTAAAATGAATACAGGTAAGGAGAAAAGAGGTGGGAAATGGTGAGGTGGGCAGAGGTGAGCTGGGATGAGCCTACATGGGCATCTCCTTATATTCATTTTACCCTTAACCCTTTAAGTGCCAGCCTACCTGGAGTTTTTGTCACCCTTTGTTGCCAGACCATTTTGCACTATTTTGCGCTCCCCGTGTTCAAATGTGAATTTTGAAGGGATTTCCAGGGATTTCCCAGGAAAATGATATATTGTTTTTTTCAGCAGAGTCTGGGCTTTAACATGAAATGTCTTGTTTGTAATTTTTTAGGTGTAGTCTCAATATTTTGGATGAAATATGTGCAAAAAAATAAAAAAAAATCAATTTTTACAATTTGTAGTGTTTTTTTGTAATAAAAAAAATAAAAAAAGTTTGTCAAAAAAATCTTATTGCGTGTGAAATCCCAATTTCTCCCGGTTACAGCAGTACCACATATGTATAGGTAGACACCCTTTCCTGCCCAGGAGACCCCCCCCCCAAACTGAAACAGTGCTTTAGGGGATTTTCAGAAAAAATACAACTGTGATATGCGCTATGCGCACCTTGCAGTTTTTCCAGAAAAACAACCCTTTACATTTGAAATACCCCCAACAAACTATATCTTCTCTAGAATAACACACCTCAAACTTTCTAGGTGTACCAGGCTTGTTGATGTGGCCATAGTTTTCTGGAAGTAATCCCTCAATGTATTCTTTGGTTGCAAAGAGTTTCCCTAAAAAAGGATAAAAAAGCAGAATCAAAGCCACATTTTCCTAAAAAAACTATTTACAAACAAGAAAAAACAAGTTTAATCTAAAATCAAGGGAAGAGTTGCCAAACACCCCAAAGTAAAGCATGTGTGTAACGGTAATTTTACTTGAAAATTTCAGCTCTGCAGACAAAGTGCGCACCTTGCGATTTTTCAACCAGAACAACCGTTTACATTTGGAATATCCCCCATAAACCATACATTCCCTGAAAGTACACATGTTAAGCTTTCTAAGCGTACCCAGCTTGTTGTACTGGGCTCATCTTTCTGGAATTAATCCCTCAAAGAATTCTTTGTTTGCGCAGGGTTTCCCTAAAAAATGTATAAAAAAGCTGAATAAAAAACACCTTTTCCTAAAATATAAATATGCAAACAAGAAAAAACAAGCTAAGTCTGAAAGCGCAAGGTCCCCCGAGCAGAACAATACCCAACACGCATAGCTACTTTTAACCCTTTTAATTGCCAGCCTACTTGAGATTTTGTCACCCTCTGTTGACGGGTCATTTTTCCCCACTTTGCGCCATGTTTTTCTCCATTTTTGCTGGAATTTTCAGGAAAATTATATATATATATTTTTTGCAGCAGAGTTTAGGCTTTAACATGAAATGTCTTGTTTGTAAATTTTATTCTGTTTTTTACAATATTATTATTAAGTAAAAATAAATAAATAAATACAATTATTTTAGAAAATTGTCTCCTTTATTTTAAATAAAAAATGTATTTTATTAAAGAAAATCATATTGCATGTGAAAGCCCCATTTCTACCGATTAGAACGGTACCACATATTTATCGGTAGCCCCACGTTCCTGCCCAGGAGACCCCCCTAACTGAAACAAGTACTTCATAACATTTACAAATAAAATACATTTTTTTTTTATTTTTAAGGGTTAAAAACCCTTAAAAATCCCAAAAAAATTACATGGGGTCCCCCTTACCCAAAGTAATTAGCGCGGGACCAGCTATGCAGGGCTTGTAGAAACAGGGCGCAGGGGCCAGCTTTTGTGGCCCCTGGCCCTGCAGGCTACAAGCCCGCATAGCCGGTGGGCCCGGGCTCTTCTGCCCCCCCTCTGGCCTTTGGGGAGGCAGGTAATGGCGGTGCCGGGGGTAAATGGCAAGTCACCCGCTAGTTGCAGGTGACTTGCCATCCCCCCAGCCTTGTGAACTGGTATAGGGGTCATGGACCCCTTACCAGTTCACAAGGGGTTAAATGTAAAAAAAAAGCACAGACACACAAAGAGAAAAAATTATTTTATTATTTTTTTTTTTTTTAATACTTACCTCCCATTTATCCTGGAGCACTGTGTCCCTCGGCGATCACTGGCTTCTGCTCACCTGCTAGAAGCCTTTTATAGCTGCTGGATGACAGAACACAAAGGGTTAATTAAAAAAAAAATTACATAGGGTCCCCCCTCCCGGGGGGGGGACCCCATTTTTTGGGGGATTTTTAAGGGTTTAAAATTGACGTGGGGTCCCCCTTACCCAAAGTAACCAGCCCGGGACCAGCTATAGGGGCTTGTAGGAACAGGCCAGCTTTTGTGGCCCCTGGCCCTGCAGGCTACAAGCCCGCATAGCCCGTGGGCCCGGGCTCTTCTGCCCCCCTCTGGCCTTTGGGGAGGCAGGTAATGGGGGTGACGGGGGTTAATGGCAAGTCACCCGATAGCGCAGGTGACTTGCCATCCCCCCAGCCTTGTGAACTGGTATAGGGGTCATGGAGCCACCTATTAAGCCCAGGACTTAATAGAGCAAGTAATGTCATTTGACGTAGAGAAGGCTGATGAGTTGAGAGGTGGAATGATCAAGATAACTGGTCAGCTACAGCTAATCAGTCCAAAAGTGTCACAGCCAAAGGAGCAGGTAAACTCAGAAATTGAAGACAGGCTGAGGGTCAGAGGTCAGGTAACAGACATACAAGGTTCAGAAGCTGATATTATAGCAATAGCCAATGGCAAGGCATGTGGACAGAGATGGCCATTGACCCTAAACACATCAAGGGCTCAATAGCTCTAAATTCCTATTTTTTATTCCTATACTTTTATCTCATTAGTGGTTCAGTGGAGTCGGTGCCGCTCCCATCATTGGAAGGAGCTGGGAGGGCAGGCAACTTTCTATTTATATACGCCAAGGCTTGGTTCATCTCTGATGCCAGACACGCTGAGAGCAGAGATGCCAAGTCACCCCAGTCACCCTGTCACCCAGTCAAACTACTAAATCACCCTGCAAAACATAAATGTCTTCCTTCTCCCCACTGATTGGCTGACTGAGACCTCCAACCCATACACTATTGGCTAGCAGATGCCACTAAATGATTGGCTGGCCATGCAGTCCCTCACTTTAGGCTACCTCTGACTCCTTCTATGGGTATGGGCATACCTCCCAACTTTTTAGAGTGGGAAAGAGGGACAGTTGTTAAATTAAGCCACGCCATTGTTACATTAAGCCTCATTGTGGGATGGATAAGAGTTTTAACAGTAACAGTTTTAACAATTACAGCAATATAAACACTTTGAGGTGTAACATGAAGATCTGCATCAATAAATGATTAATTTTCCTATTCAAAGTGTTGATATTGCTGTAACTGTTACACCCTATCTCCTATCCATCCCCCAATGAGGGGGCGTGGCCTAATTTACCAAATGTCCCTCTTTCCCACCCTGAAAAATATGGGCATGCCTCCCAACTGTCCTTTATTTGGAGGGACTGGCTGTCTTTTGAGTCCACGTCCCTGTGTCCCTCGTTGTACTTCTCTGTCCTTCTGAGGTTAAATATGCAGATCTGCAGCACTAAATTATTCTTTCTCCTATTCAAAGTGTTTATACTGTTGTAACTGTTACACCTTATCTTATATCCATCAATCAATGAAGGGGCGTGACTTAATTTAACAATTGTCCCTCTTCCCCACCCTGAAAAGTTGGAAGGTATGGGCATGCCTCCCAACTTTTTAGGGTGGGAAAGAGGGACAATTGTTAAATTAAGCCACACCCCCTCATTGTGGAATGGATAGGTTTTTTTAACAGTAACAGTTACAGCAATATAAACACTTTGAATAGGATAATCATTTATTGATGCAGATCTACATGTTACACCTCAAAGAGGGACAAATTAGATCAATGAGGGGCATGGACTCAAAATCGGGACAGTCCCTCCAAGGAGGTATTGGTAAGGACATGGACTCAAAATCGGGACAGTCCCTCCAAATAAGGGGCAGTTGACAGTTGAAGTGTTAATTTATTCATCATTATTTTTATTATAGTTTATTTTTCACTTCAATCATGAGTTAACGTCTCAACAAGTCATGCACTTGAGGGGGAGGCGCCTAAGAAGCTATTCACGCGGTACGTAAGAACCCCCCCCCCCCCTCAGTGCGCATGCGCCCCGGAAAAACATCACAAGTAACCTTGCGTTCCACTCGTTGCCAGTTCCCGTCTGGTTTCCGCTTCCGGTGGTAGCCCGCGCTTTGCCGTTGCTGCTGGAAGTGTGGTGGCTGGCAGGCTGTGTGTGAGGCCGGCAGTGGTGAGGTTTCCCCCTTTCAGTAAGTTGTCTGTTATCCCGCCAGCACCATGTCGCGACTGTCGACGCTGCCGCGGGTGTACGTTGGGCGCCTGAGCCACCGGGCCCGAGAGAGGGACGTGGAGCGTTTCTTCAAAGGCTTCGGGAAGATCGTGGAGGTGGATCTGAAGAACGGGTGAGTGGTGGGCAGTTAGTTGGTAGGCCTTGGTCTAGCTGCCCCTGTATAGACACGTGTGTGTGTGTGTTGGTAGGCCTTGGTCTAGCTGCCCCTGTATATACGTATGTGTGTGGAACAGGAGCACGAGGCGCTGTAAATAGTGTCCTCAGCTGAGTAGCTGCGGCCTCCCCCTTCCCCATAACCAATGTGCTTCCTGGCACACACGCAGACTGGCCGACCGCTGCGGGTACTTGCCTACAAAATAATTATTGTCTTAGCCCCTCTATCATATCTCTCTGAATAGCGGCCTAGTGTGCTGTTCATGTTAGCCTTCATTATAACCTGTGTATCCTTGCAGTACTTTATTTCAGTGCTTGAAAATGCTGAAGGTGACCCTGTATTCACAGACTTGATCACCCAAGTGCAGCAAATAGGGTAGGTCAGATCTTGCATGTTCTCCATGTCTGCATAGCTTTAATATTAAATCCCCCAATTTTTTTCTAAATGATAACAAAGGCTTGGAATAGACAAAATGCATTTTCATGGCCCCAGATTATTTATAAATAATTGGTAATCTTGGGGTGTGGTTAGGTTTAAGACATGGGAGCAGAAAAGAAGGTACATACAATAAAGTATACTAACTGGACAGGCGATGAGGCAGACCTGATAACAATGGTTAAAATGGCAGTGTACCTTTGTGTACATGTCAGTCCCAAATGGCAGGTGTTGCTGCATCTATCACAAAAGCTTAGTATTTAAATAGTTTAGACTATCCTGGGTTCTGTTTCCTGCCCTCTATATCAGCAAGGAAGCAGCAAAGACTCACACCCCGATTTGTGTTGCCCCGTGGGATGGCCAGAGGCAGCGTATTCCAGGGTAGCACGCGTTTGGTGTTAAAGTGGACCAACACCCACGGGTGATTCCCGGGCCGATCACCTCCCTCCCCGCGGGACATCCGAGATCGGGATGTCCCGCGGGGCGAAACCCCCCCCCCCCCAAACTCCCTACCTTATCTTTGCGCTCCTCTAGACGTGCGCGCCGGCCGCGCGAGCGTCAAGAGTGACGCGCGGGAGGAGCCTCTTGTCCGCCGGCACAGGGAGGGGTGAGTTTTTCGGGGGGGGGTTCACACAACGGGGCACCCCGATCGGGGGTGCCCCACCGAAGTGGACCAAGACCCAGGATAGTCAAAATCCTGGGTGTTGGTCCACTTTAAGGAAGCTAGAAACGGGAATTAAAGTGGCACAAAACCTTCCAGCGGCTGGTGTGGAATCCTAAAAGACTCCCTGGCTAGCCACTGGCTTTTCTCATCTTTTGCATTCCAGGGCACTACCAGTAGCAATGCGTGGGTTGATCTCAGCAAGAAAAGCTAGAATAAAACAAGCTCATCCCAGCCTTTTTAGGGCAGGATCTCCTCAGTGCTTGTCTTGCAGTTGCAGGGGACTGTGAAGATGTCTGGATTTTTAGTTTTGAGCACAGTGCTGACCCATGTCTGACTCAGTCTGTCACCCAGCCCCTCACCACAGTGTTCCTGGGGACCCCGGTTAAGACGCCTGAAGTCTGTTCTTAAACCGATAGCATGGGTGCAGAAAAGCGGCGGGGGCTCATGGCTCTACGACACCCTGCAAGAGACATGCTAGGGTCCAAGCTTCCTGCTATCGGGGTGCTTATTACTAAGCAGCCATGCTGGTTAGAGCTCATTCAAAGCTCCACTGTCAGAGTTGGGGGGGGGGGGGCAGGAGCTCTCGTCGAAAGGGGACGTGGCCAGCAGCCTGCCAGATTGGCTAAAAAAGGCTGGACTCGGGCCTTGCGGGGGAGGACAGGTTGAGTGGGCGGGGCGACCACATTTGTGAGGTCTGCCCCTTCTCCCCACTAGCAGCACGAGGGTTCTTCTTCACAGCAATGGAGACTGAGGACTTCATTTTGTAAGTCGCTGAATTTTCGCCCCATTTGGAGGTTCTACAGACTTCAGGTGCCACAACAACTTTTTGGGTAAGTGAAAGCCATACAGGAACCTAGACCTCCAATAGGGCCATCCAGCCCAAGCCCTCTAAGGGTTGACGGTGCACCCTCACCGGTCAGGTGGGGGGGGCGGCTTTTGCACTACATGCCAGTATGGGGGGGAATGGATATCCGACGCCTGGGAGGCTGTTTTGTCCAGATACAAGATCGAGTTCTGGACCAGGCCTCCACACAGGTGGATGTGTCCAAGCCTGGTGCAGGACGTTGCGGACCTTGGACAGTCGTTTCATATTGACAAACAATGCCTGGCAATCCCTAAATTGGTGGCTGGACCAGCAGTTGCTGTCAGTTGGGGTAGTGTTCTGGACAACCAGACAGTTCAGGGTCTCTGGGACCAGCGGGAGTGCAGTCTTCCAACCAATGTGTTGGAACTGGAGGGTATTCTCCTGCTTTACATGCATTGGTCTTCCCAGCTCTGGGGCCTGCCTGGTCACGGTACAGTCCGACAATTCCACAGCTGTGGCTTACATAAAACATCAGGGGGGTACAGGGAGCTGGCACACGTTCAAGGAAGTGAGTTGCATCATGAGGTGGGTGGAACTTCACGCTTTGTGCATCTCGGGGTAGAGAACATGCAGGCCGGGTATTTGAGCATGGAGATGGGGGGGGGGGGGGGGGGTGATCCCTTCACCAGGGCATGTTTCAAGCCCTCTGTGGCCTGTGAGAAATACCCAGGGGGACCTCTTCGCATCTCAATACAATCGGAAGGTGTGAGATCCCCTGGCCGTGCCGGTCAACGCGCTAGTCATTCCCTGGTAAAGGAACACTCTGCCCTACGCATTCCTGCCACTGCCACTTCTGGGTTGCGTATTAAAGAAGGTCAACTGTGAGCATCCTGATCATCCCACACTGGCCCAGAAGGGTGTGGTTCACAGATCTGGTCAGCCTGGCGGTGGAGCCCCCGTGGTAACTTTTCTGCGGCACCCCAATTCTCCGGCGCTGGCTTTAAGAGGCTTGGCTGTTGAAATCGCATATTGGAGGAGAGGGATTTTTCTGCCGCAGTAATTCAGACCTTGGTTCGAGCACAAAAACAGTCGTCCCCTAGAATTTATTACAGGATTTGACGTGTCTTGGAGCCAATCTAAGGGCCATTCCTGTTCTCAATACCTCAAATTTTGGAGTTCCTCCAGCAAGGCCTGCATGCTTGCCTTCCTCCCAGCACTGTTAGTGACCAACAGTCAAAAATCATTTAAACCAGACCGACACAACAAAATTGCTCATATGCATCCCTCCCCAGGGCAGTTATTTATCTTTTTTTTTCGAACTCCAGCTGGGGTCAATTTTAATAAACAAGATGGGGGCTAATGCATTTGCAGGCTGCCTGCAAACATGAATTGCTGCTGGGCTTCCTGTTACTGTACCATGTCTGTTGGAAGTGGAAGTTCCAAAATGGACGCTACCTTCTTTTCCAACTGCCAAGGCTGTAGGTCCGTATTAAGGGCCAGGTCTCGGCCTTGGCCTTTTTTTTTTTTTTTTTTTTTTTTCTTCAACAGTCAATCGCGAAGCATAGATCTCAATCTGGAAACAGAATGCGGTTGGCTGGCCATACTGCTTTGTGGTGACAACATAAACTTCCTATATGGGTATATGTATACTTTAAAGTGGACCTCCAGTCAAAAAAATCAAAGGTTAGTAAATTGCTCCCCTAAAGCTCCTCTGTGGCAATCTGTGACATGAGCTTATTGTAAGGGATTAACTCCATGCAGATGTTTGGAATAGCAGGCAGATTCTGCAGTCTTAAAACATGGATGGCAGCAGCCATCTTGCTACACACATTACGGAGCTGATTCTAAAAAATATGAGCCTCTTAGTCAAAATTTCCTCATAACTCTGTGCAATCATCTTATTTCTAACCAGAATTAGTAAGGCTGACACTGCGGCACCACCACCAAAGTCCTGCCTTCTGCGTCCTGGCCGCAAACACATCCAACTAAAAAGGGATTGTTTTAAAATGCAGACGCAAGCAAAACCGAATCTCAAACGCTATCAGTAATGACTCTGAAAAAAATACATTGTATCCCCTGATGGATTGCTTTTGTGGAAATAGATACATTGTAACACCTTCCCTCACACAGATTGCTTTTGTTACATTAGCTGTTTATTCAGGGTTTGGGTGTGTGAAATGACAGGTAAGCTGCTCCTTTTGAGGCAAATATCTCTCTCAATTTGGTATGAATTGCTGTTGGCACAGCACCCTTCTAGTTTTCATGTGTAAGCAGGAGTCAGGTGTGTGGCACGATGGCTGCCCCATGTAATTCAAGAGCGATTAATCTTTACGGCATTCCACAACATCTGTATGGGGTTAAGCCCTCGCAAACTGCTTATGCCTCTTATCATAAGAAGGGAAGCAATTTTCTAAACTTTCTATTTTGACTGGAGGTCTGCTTTAACTGCCCCTGATATCTAATGTAGTGCTCATTGATAGTTTGAGGTCAGTTTAGTGTCCCTGTGAAACAGGACCTACCTTGGCACATTGCTGGGAGGCTATAGTGTAGCTCAATATTGAAGTAATTATCCAGCAAAAAAAACGATTGTTTCCCACAGATTACCCCTCAGTCCATTGCTTCAGATTTTACTTGATCAGCACTTGAAGTCCAGCACCGCCTTGGCCCAGTTGTCAGTCACACTTACCCCCGTCAGTCACAGTGACCCTTTATTTTCCTGCAATAGAGGCATGTCACCTTTTCTTCTCCCTAAATGCCTAGAGGCTGTGTGCATGTCTCCTTTCTGTTACAAAGTTTGTCTCTCTAAAAACTGGAACATAATGATATTTAGGTGGTAATGCATTTTAGAGGGTGCCCTAAAGCTGACCTCCCTGGTCCAATATGTGAATAACTGTAAAAAATCTGATGAATAGATTGAAAAATGGTTACATGTGTTTTTTATTTTTTGCTTTAGGTATGGCTTTGTGGAATTTGAGGACATGCGTGATGCTGAAGATGCAGTTTATGAAATGAATGGAAAGGACCTGTGTGGTGAACGGGTCATTGTGGAACATGCACGTGTTCCAAGGAGGGAAACGCGCAGTAAGTCTTTTCACACACTTGCACTTTTCAAGCCACTTAACCTGGGACAAATGGGTTTGAACAAGTAGGCTTTAAATGTTTGATCCCCTTATCTGCATGCCTGCTTCAACACAGTGGCTTGCCAAGTATTGGAGTCAAAGCAGGGAAGTATTTTTCACAATAGAAAACTTGAATGTTCCTCTTAGCAAAGATTGATCAAAGCCTAGATATGTAAATATAAAACATGTAGCCCCCATTTTGTAATGGCTGTGAGGAGCAGCATCTTTCATTTAGCCTGCTTTATATCTCTTGATAAACTCTAGTGAACTCCCTTTTTTTCTGGGCCTCCTCGTGTATGTTTGTACGAGTCTTGATTTGCTGCTGTTTGAATGTAAAGGTCCCTCCGAGATTAAATTCACTGAGCAGATAGGACTATGATGAACAGGAAGAGGCGAGTTTAATATGATTTTACAGGGAATGCAAAGTACAGGTGAATGAAAGATTCAGCCTCTGACACCCAGCATGGGGTAAGCAGAAAGCAAAAAAAAATTAAATGAAACCATGACAAATGGTCTAATACAAATCTGTTGCTAGAGGGGTTACCTATACACCTTGTATTAAAAAGGAAAAAAGATTTTCTTCTACTGGAGGATGATTAACCAAGAGTGATAGTTCTGTTGAATGTACCATTCTGCTGTTAATGCCAATGTAACTCATCTGATGTGTATAGGTACTTTTACCCATCATGCAATATTTTAGTAAAGGCATTAAAGTGGCAAATGCTACTACAATACACATTTGCTGGGAAAGACAAGTGCTTAGACACTTTCCCTGTAAAAGTGAAATGGTACCCCCGAGAACCTGTCGCTACTATAGAAGAAAACCTCAGGGCTGCCAGGAGTTTCAGCTGGTGTATAAGCAATCCCTCCACACACTAATGCTGCTAATTTAGTTTTATATAACTTGAGTTGTGTTTTGCACCTTGTTCTTTGTAATGCATTGCTGTTTTTCTGTATGACACCCCCTGTGCTTTTTAAAATGGCTCTGATGTTTGGCAAGCTCCTTTGAGTCTAGACGCTCGGTGGCCATTTTATTAAGTTGCTGCGTGGTTATGCTGAGGCTAGTGTGAGGCTGTCTTGTCTCTGAGTAATCATTGTGCAGCCTCTCCCATCCTCCTCCTCTCTGTTCTTCTTGTGAGATCCGAGGAGGAGCCGCGGGGGGGGGCGCGTACGTTGGGGAACGCGTTGGGTTTACCAGACAGCTGGGGGCCTGAGGCAGCCACCTGACGAATGGGTGGCTGAGGGCACTCCATTGTTCTAAGGTAAGTGATAATTGGGGAGCATGGGGGCTACCTGTATATCATCCTTTTATTTTGTGTTTTTTTTTTTTTTTTTTTTTTTTTTTTTACTTTATTTAATGGTTTTTTTTTTTGTGGCAAAAGTTGGGCTGTAATTATTTATTTTTTTTTTTTTTTTTTGTTTTTTTTATAATTTAAACTGATGTATTTGAAGACGTAGGTGTCAGTTTAGAGGGTGGCTAGCT
This sequence comes from Gastrophryne carolinensis, assembly GCA_027917425.1. Taxonomy (NCBI): domain Eukaryota; kingdom Metazoa; phylum Chordata; class Amphibia; order Anura; family Microhylidae; genus Gastrophryne; species Gastrophryne carolinensis. The sequence continues at coordinate 297,905,598 of CM051236.1, forward strand.
GGGTATTGCAATTTTTAGTAGTATTTGGAATAGTCTTGAAATTCTTGATGTTAGTGGTAGGTATTTTTAGTCTTAGTTTCTTACCTAATGCTTTCTGCTATTCTTTTGATAATTTATTTGTCTGTGTCCAGGTGGCTATGGCTACCGCAAAAGTGCCAGTGAGAAGTTTGGTCCACCAGTACGAACAATGTACCGACTAAGGGTAGAGAATCTTTCTACTCGCTGCAGCTGGCAAGACCTAAAGGTACGACTTTTTCAAATCCTGTTTTAAACCTGTAGCTTGAAGCTGAACAAAACAGCCTGCATTCTGTGCATTTTTGGGCTGTGCGTATTCTCCCAACCCAGCCAGGTTGTGGAGGGGTTCTCTGGGGATGTTGCCACTCCTGCTCTCTTTTAAAGTCTGTCGGAGCCGTTTGTGAAACGAGTCAACGCAAACTGCTGCTATTGGACGAGAGTCTGCGCATGTGTCGTTGGACAGTGATGAGATGAGTACTTCTGGGGAGCTTCATACAGCAGGGCATCCCAATTTGATGCCCAGGACATGGAACAAAATCCTGTTTTGTCCTGCTTTAATCAAAGGTCGTATTAATACATATTTAGCGTAATATACATGTACATTTTTTCTAACATGCATCCTGAAGCCTTGACTGTGTACAAATACTCCCCTTCTGAATGGTAGCAATTTTGCCTGCCGTTGCACAGCTGGCATTTGTTACAATGTTTATGTTCCGCTGATCTAAAGTAAACTCATACTTTGTATCATAGATAAATCTCTCCCCAGGATTTGTCGGCTGTTTCATGTCTTAACACGAACTTTGCCTGCAGATATGGGGACACCCCTCTTCTACAGAACTTTTATTTTGCGAACTGTGTAATGTTCTGTTGACTGCTTCTATCTGTGGAAGAGGGGTGTCCCTGGAAAGTGTTTATGCTATACCTGATAAATATAGATAGATTGCTCAGTGTTTCATGTTTTTTATAGGGGAATCCAGTGAGTTGCCTCCTGGTAGTGCTCTCTTCCACAACCACATAAGTGAAATCACTTGGTAAACTGTTAAAATCTGTGTATTACACCAGAATTTACGATAGACCTCCCTTAATGGGGAAAGGCCACAAAAGACCAGAGCAGCAATGCTCTTGTGGGACAAGGCTCCTCTTCCACTATATCGTATCGTTCTCCCTCCCGCCCCAAGGGCTTGGAGTTTCCTTGAGCTCCATGACAGAGTTGAAGACTGAGCCTAGATGCCATAAGAAATTGAGCTGAAGTTTTTCTAGGATCTTCTGCAATGGGTGCTATTTACCTTCTGTGTTGAGAGGGGAATCCTCAGCAAAAAATAGTGCATTTAGAAGAGGTCATCGTCTGCTGTGTCCTGCAAATTGCTACTGTAAATTTCTTTTCCCCCATGGCAATTTGACTCCAGGGCACTAGGCTGCCTAGCTCACCTGCTGTTTGCAACCCCTGTGGCTTGACACACCCTCCCTTGGCCCCCTATGGTAACCACTGGCTACCTCACTTTGCCCTCGTTAAATGGCCAGACCAAGGATGGCATTATTCAGACACCCAGCTTTTCTTCGTACGCGCTATACACCAGAGGCAGGCAAGATGCTAGTATAGAGCTTTTTATAATTTTTCTCCATTCCTGAACTTTTTTCCTCCCCACAGGATTTTATGCGCCAGGCTGGAGAAGTGACTTATGCCGATGCACATCAGAGGCGCCCAAATGAGGGAATCATAGAGTTTCGCACATACTCTGACATGAGACGTGCATTGGATAAACTGGATGGATCTGAAATTAATGGGCGGAGGGTACGCCTTGTAGAAGATAGAGCTGGAGGCAGATATTCGTCTTCACGCAGTCGGTCAAGGTAACAATTCTGCTTTGTGTGTATGGTTGATCTAAACTCTTGATTTTCCATTGACCTACAGTGGTCCAAAAATCTGAATGGAAGAAAAAAGGCTTCTGGGACTTGCTCACCTTCCCAGCACAGGTCCCATATGTTCCAACAGCAGACTGTCTGTACTGGTTTTTCTTCAGGTTATGTAGCTTTGGAATCCACACCACGTGAATCATTCAGAAGCTGCAGGCATTTGTGCTGCTGTGTACTGGCCTGAATGAAACAGTTGGCCGGTGCACAGGCACGTAATTTGAATCGAGCATCAGGATTGTGTGATGCGTATACCTCATGTGTGCAGCAAGATGACTGCTTATTCCCCCAAAAATTGGAGGGGCGAGTAAGAAGCGGAACATGCGATTATGCAGTTTGCATACTTATCAATGATAAATCTGTTTATGGCAACGGCGGCCCTGGAGTATAAAAAAACTATTACTGTAAATGTTTAAATGGCCATTTTAATGTTCTCATATTAACCCTTAAAGTGACCACCCAAAGGCTGGTTTCATACCAGCATGGATGCAGAGTGCTCACGTGCTTTTTGAGCGCCCTGCATCAGCCTGTAAAAAGCTGCCCATAGTATGTTATGGGCCCTTTCACTTGTCATTCTGGGGTTTGCAGAGTGCTCAGAGCTTTCAGCAAAAGTCCTGCTGCAGTGTACTGAGGGTGCAGCGCTCGCAATCTCACACACACACACACACCTGGAACGCTGTTAGTCTGGCTGTCAGCAACTTGCCCGATCTCTGAATCCTAGCCCATGTTGCCCAAACTCCATTCACTGATGTTTCTGTGCCAGCTCCCAGCTGCCAATTACTGGTCCCCCCCTGAGCTTCTGACGATCACCAGACAGCGGGACCAGCACCCGTAAAGTGAAAACGGGTGTTGGTCCGGTTTAAGGCAGAGTTTCTCCCCCCTATAGTAATGAGCTATTTGACCTTTTTGGGGAATGCCTTGCCATATTTGAATATATTTTGGCTTCTTTTGAGTTAAATCTGTGTTTAGTAGAGATTATTTTGCACAAGTGGTTGCTGCAAGTAGTACACAATAGATTAACCAGTGTATGTCATTTTTTTATTATGGTTTTTAAAAAATTGACTTAACTGTTTCTGTTATTTTTTTAGGTCACGATCTCGCAGAAGTAGTCCCTCTAGATCCAGGTTTGTGTATAGGGTTGTCTCTTAAATCTGGTACATTACATTCAATTACATTTTTCCTCCTTTACACCTTTTTGTTCTTTTTTTTCAGGTCTCGTTCACGCAGTAGGAGCAGAAGGCGTGATAGGAAAAGCAGAAGTTACAGTGGAGGAAGCAGGGACAGCAGAAGTAAAGAAAAAAATGGGCGCAAGCAAAGGGAAAATAGCAGCAGTAGAGAAAGGAGTCCAGAACAGAGACGAGGCAGAAGTCTTAGCAAAGATAGGGACAGAAGCCGAAGCAAAGATAGCGACAGAGACAGAAGTGGCAGCAGTCATCGAAGAGGGAGGGATAGAAGTCCGAGCAAGGACAGAAAGGAGAGACTTACCAGAAGCAGCAAAGACCAGAGAGACAGTAGAGAACGAAGTAGAGAGGATCGAGAGATACGAAAAAGGAGGAAATCTCGTAGTTCAGAGAGGAGCCACAGCAATGAAAGAAGCAGAAACAATGGTGGCCGATCAAGCCGCAGTGTCAGCAGAGATAGGGGTCAAAAACGTAGCCGAGAAGAGCGAAGTATTAGTGGCGAGCGCCCCAGTAAAAGTCAGAGAAATGATGCAGTTGCATTTACTACAGAGTCTGACCAGGAGCATGAAATTGAGGAAGGAGAGATTGACTATCCTGGTTCGAAATCAACTACTGCTCGGCCATCTTCTCCCCGGTCTCCGCCCAGATCTCGTTCACAGTCCCCTTCCCACTCTCCACCCAGAGCTCGTTCGCGTTCACCAGCCCGCTCTCCACCCAGATCTCGTTCGCAGTCTCCCACTCGCTCTCCGCCTAGATCTCGTTCGTGTTCTCCCACCCGCTCTCCACCCAGATCCCGTTCGCGATCCCCTCTTCGTTCTCCACCTCGATTGCGATCCCCTCATTCTCCACACAGATCTCGTTCACAATCTCCTCGGTCTCCGCCAAAATTTCGGTCCCGGTCTCGGTCCCCACCCCATTCACGTTCTCAAACGCCTTCTCGATCTCCGCCCAGGTCTCCCCAGTCTCCATTATCTCCTCGTCCTGATACTGCTGTTGCAGGGGAGAAACCTCAAAAACAAACAGGTGTCTTGCCTTTCAAACCACCATCTCCACCATGCTCCCCACCACCCTCCCCTAAAGAGCCTTAAATGTTTCCCCTACTTTTTCTAGTATGAGCACTCAGCTCCTCTTATGTTGAATATTTTTTATATTTATTTCATTTTTTTAATTAAAGAGAACGTACTCTTGTTTAGGCTGCTAAAGGTGCAGAGTATATCCTACAGGAAGTACAGTTCTTCAGAGCACCTGAAAAGCTTATTGGGTAAATAGTAAAACATACTTTTGTCTGCAAGTGTCCAAATATGGGGGTCTCCTAGGTTAAGCCATCAATGTTCTTTGGTGTGAAACTTGCTACCATTTCAGCGACTAAGACCATCTATAGGCAAAAGTTAAACTCTGCAATGTCACTCAGCTTGCTGCTTTTTGCCCGGTCAAAGTACTAAAAAATGTATCCACCAGAAAACGCAAATGTGTGCAGAGCTCTTGCTGCAAAGGGCCCTCTTGGTTGTGTTAGTTAATTGTAAGGCATTGTATTAGTAGAACTTCACTTTTGCCTATAGAGATTTTTTTAAACAGGAGTGCAAGTTCTCTTTAATATTTTTTTACCTGTTAGAACCCTTTAAGTACCTACCATATTTCACAGTTTTAGGTCTTAACACAGGTGTGCATAATTGAGGCAGCGTCTTAAAAAAGGCATCTGAACAGATAAATTGGTATAGGGCAGTAATAAAGCTAACAGTAAGCCTTAAGTGTAAGTATCCATAAGTTAACACATAGCTGTTGCTGGTAATGTATTAGGGCTTTGCGCTGCATTTAGCACCCTATTTTTGCCTGTACTTTAGTGCTTTTTGTCAAGTATATGGAAAAATGCAGGACTGCATTGTGCATGCCCTGACATCAAATTTTGTGAACTGCTTTGTGGTCAGAACGCTTCCTGCTACATAATTCCACAAGTTGATGCATAGATTGAACGTGCTCATTTAAATTTGCTGATTTGTTTGTTTTTTTAATTGTATACAAATATGGCCAGGTAAAGAAGAGGGGTTACTCTATCTGCTTGTTTCGCAACCTGTAATGTGGCAGGGCCAGATCGTGTCTGTGGATCAGCTAGCTTTAGTAATATTCTAAAATTCTTACCCCAATACAGACTTTGCATTTTGTAAAGGGGAGGCTATCTTAATTTCTAACTCTGAAAAGTACAAACATTTTATCTTTTTCTAGCACAGCCTCATAACTGCCCTCTTAGGGATGTGTATAGTGCGCTAGCCATGAATTTGATCCCAGTCCCCTTTGAGTGTATGCTACTTTAACCATTTCTTTGTACATTTCTGTTTGAAAAGTGTTTGATATTTAATTGGTCAGTAAGTGCTCAGGGGAAACAAGCAAAGTAAAATTGTTAATGTGAGGATATCCCAAGTCTGTTCCTCCATATTTTTTTTTTTTTTTGTAATTTTTATTTTTAATGATAGTGTCACCCATTCTGGTTTTCATTCTATTTGAATAAAGAATATTTTTTCTTCAAAAAGTATTTGTATGATTGTTTAATAACTGTCTGGAACAGGTTTGTGGCTTGGAAAATTAATCTTTCACATTTGTGTGCCCCCCCCCCCCCCTTTTCAGAGGAACATGACTCGAAAGGTCTTGATGTTGGCAACAGGGAAAGAGCCGATTTGGAGCGCCCGCTCATGATCCGCAGGGTGTTTCCGTGGCATGGGGCAAACATTCCGCCCTTTTGTCATGCTCAGACCCATGCAGCTGCTGCCTTACTGTCTGCCACACTCCTAGGCATCCATGCAGTTTATTTCCTACTATGTACCCATCCTGTTGGCTTGAAGCTCATTGGTCGAGACATGGCTGTGGGGCTCATGACATTTTGTTAATGTTGCTGTGACACACCCCTTGGGCTCACTGCTCAAGATTGCCCGATGGCTTCAAAAGGGGCTGGTTCTGGAGTCCCAGGGCCCTGTTGCGCAGGTTTTAACCCACATTAAGGGGTATGAAGCCAGGCAGCCCAGGACTATGTCAAAACTAGTGGGCACCTCAGATGCTCCTGATCAGGCAGAGGTAGCAAACCCCTGAAACAGAGTGGCACACACCAAGAAGAGCAGGATACGGGTGGTAATTAGTACCAGATATCTGGGTGGCTTGGTGGCAGCTTCCACCCCCTCAACCATGGGAGTGGCGGTGGAAGGGTGGTTGAGAGTGGGTGATAATAGCGGCACTACTTCTGTGGGGGTTAATCTAGAAGATTCCCGGGCCGATCCAATCCCTCCCTGCAGGGCATTCAACATCGGGATGCCCCGCTGTGTGAAACCCCCCCAGGATGCCCCATTCACCTTACCTGCATCCCGATCCAACGCCACGGTCGCATCTCGCGCTTCTGTCTAGCAGGGCGTGTGCCTGCGCCGGCTATCTGTGAATGGCGGGCGTGCTCCCTGTTAGAGGGAAGCGCGAGATGTTGTACGTCGCTTGGTCACGCATACCCCAGTGGCTCCAAGCACGCTGATCGGATGAGAGGCCGCACATGCGCCGTAGGAGCGGGGTGCGGTGAGTTTTATCGGTGTTCTGGGGGGTTTCACTGAGTTGGTGCCCCGCGGAAGTGGACCAAAACCCAGGATAGTGAAAATCCTGGGTGTTGGTCCACTTTAAGGTTATGCACATGGGAAGAAGCAATTTGTCATGGCTACACACTAAGGAATGCTTGGTAAAACTACAGCCGAAAAGGACCTCTTGGTTTTACTTCACGATAAACTGTAGTGCTCAAGGCCGGGCAGCAAACTGCCAAGGCAAACCTGACCATAGGGTGGATCAAGAGCATTTTCTTTTATTTAATAGTTTTATTTGAAAGAGATCACACAGTCAATACATTTTGTTCAAAGCAAGAAAGGCATAAACATCGAGGTAAGCACAATTCTACAAAACGTACCTCTGTAAACTAAACGTTACCAACCATCACATCAAACTGCAGCTCCAATCCTCCCATATATTCACCCTCCCCACGAGTGCCAAAAGCAGGACTCCTCGGGCCAGGGAGGGGAAGACAGAAGAGTACACAATACCCAAAACCTTGCGTAATGTTGAGAGGGCGCTCAACAGAGGAGCAAAGATTAGAACAAGGATAGTAATAGAAGCGAGACCAAGGCAAGAAATAAAAAGGTAGAAAGACAGAAGAGAGATGAGAATGGGTTCCAGGTCTCCACCAGACCAAATGGCTACCAAGTTAGCACCCTAGATCACCAGGAGCTCTGTCAAAATGTCCCAGTAGTAAGTGGGCACTCCAACCATCCCAAGTATCCAGAAAAGTTGTAACATCCCCTTGCATAGAGGCCGACAATTTTTCAAAGAACATAGCTTTGTTGACACGGGAGGTCAGACTCCCGCTCGGGATATCCGGTTTCTTCCAAGAATGTGCAATAATCAATTTGGCAGGTGTGGTGCTTTGCCTTATGAGCCTGAACTGGACCTTCGAGTAGCCCTGGAGGTGTTGGATTTCCCAACAGGGATAGCAACGGACCGTGAGGAGACGAGAGTTTACCTCGGGCCTTGTTTGCCTTCCATATTCTAAGGGAGTTGTTTTGCAAATGCCCCTATAGGCTGAGGAGGGCAACCATAACAGGTTTGCGATAGAGATGGGAGCAGTAGGACTCAATATTCATCCATAAAGGCCTATCCCGTTCCCCATGGACCACCTCTAACTGGTCAATCTGGCATGTACTGTAATACCGGGACAAGTTCGGGACCCCTAATTCCCCCCCCCCCGCCGCTGCTTAGCCCTGTAAAGTGTCCCCTGGTTTACCCGTGGTATCTGCTTACCCCAAATAAAAATATTCAGATCAGACTGTAGGCCCTTCAGGACTGCAACCGTAATTGTGACCGGCAATACCCTAAAGAGGTAAAGAAGTTTAGAAAGCCATGTCATCTTCACTGCGGCAACCCTTCCGAGCCACAAAAGGTTCAACTTGCCCCAGTTACCTAGCATAGACCGCAGATTTTTGACAATCCCTGAATAGTTAGCCCCGTAAAAGGAGCCGTAGTCTATCGGCACGTGCACACCAAGGTACTTGTGTGGTTGCCACTGAAAGTCAAAAGAGGTTTTAACGGTGCTAACTACACTGTCAGGGAGGGAGGTGCTGAGTGCCTGGGATTTAATTGAATTGAGGCCCAGGATCTTAGTGCAGGTTTTCAGAATCCCAAACAGGTTTGGTAAGCTTTAGTGTAACCACTATCAGGATATCGTTGGCAAACGATACTTTATGCTCATACCCCACCACTGGAACCCCTGCTACGTTAGTAGTATTCTGGAGTAACCTGGACAGAGGTTCAATTGCTAATGCGAATAACAGCGGAGAAAAAGGACACCCCTGTCTAGTACCCCTGCCCAAAGTAAAGCGGTCGGAAGAGTAACCAGAATACCTAACAAAAGCCCCCGTGTTCGAGTATAGGGAGGATACCCAAGAAATAAAGATGTTCCTAGCCCCATTTCCTCAGAATAAACTGTAAATGGTCCCACGCGACCGTATCAAAAGCCTTGCGCACGTCCAAAGCTAACATTGCCTGCTGCCCTTCCCTCCTCGCATGCTGTGTTCACTATCTTCGGAATATTGTCTATCTGCCTGGTGCTGGGGGATAAATCCTTCCTGCTTTTTAAAAATTAACATTTTAATTTATCTATTGAGCCTGGCTGCTAGAACTTTTGCCAGTATCTTGATGTCAATGTTCCAACAGAGAGATGGGCCTGTAGTTAGACCAGACTGAATCATCTACATTGGGCTTGGGAATCATACTCGCTGCCTCCGTGAGCGAGTCAGGACTCCATGGGGCCCCTTCTCTCACTGCATTAGAAGCCAGGACCAGGTGAGACTGACTAAGCTTTTTGTAATAAAGTGCCGAAAAGCAGTCTAGGCCTGGCTGCTTATTGACTTTCAATTCTTTTATGACCTCTTGCGCCTCCATCACTTCTACAGGCTTATCCAAAAATGCTCTAGCGCCTGAGGGTAGAAGGGGTAAATCGAGCTGGCTGAGTAGATCCTCTGCCATCTTTGCTTTTAAAACCATTTTAGGTTTCTATAACTCTTCAAGGTGTTTACGAAAGGTTGAGACAATCTTTGCTAGATAGGGGCACCTCCACGGTCCTAATGCGAACTGGCTTGGGTCTGTGCTCAATGCCTCTAAGTCTTCTGGCCAAGGGGGTATTTGGTTTGTTGCTGAGACGTTACCATTTGAACCTGGGCCAGTTAATTTGCCGCACTGCTTCCCCCGACAGGTAAAGGTTGAGCTGATCACTCGCTTGATTAAGCAGAACCTTATTCCGTTTAGAAGGATTAACTTCAAAGACCGCTGAGGCAGAATGTTGTGTCCGTCAGGGCAAGGAGCTTCTTCTTGTAACTGGCCTTTCTCCTAGCCACTTATTGAATTAGGATTCCTATCATTACTGCCTTGTGGGTTTCCCAAACTGTAACAGAGCTCACCGACCCTGAGTTGAGCTGAAAAAATTCTTCCACCTCTTCGCAAATCTGGTCAACAATGGTTTCGTCAGACAGCATGGGGTCATAGAGCTTCCATATGAGGAGACCTCTGGATCAGGGCCCCTAGCTCTATTGCTACCATGTCATGGTCTGACCATACAATTGGGACTATGGTCGTAAATACTAATTGAGGCAGAGAGGGCTGCTGCAGGAAGACATGGTTGACCCTTATGTGGACAAGAGTAGTGAGTGTAATCCTGCTGAGAAGGCTCTCTTCACGCATAAACTAGCTGGTACTGATTTAAAAGAGCCTGGAATGCTTTCCCTGAGGGGCCATGGCTGGTCTCACTAGGTGCCCCCTCATGAGCCTGTCTGTCCAGGGTAGTGTATAAGATCTGGTTTGAGTCCCCTGAGATAAGGAGCCTGTCAGGTAAAGGAGTCTGAAGAACTCCTCAAGGAAAGCATTTTGATTCTGATTTGGGGCATAATAGGTAGCTATTGTGACTGGCGAATCTTGAATGGAGCCCACTAAGATCAGGTATCGCCCCAAAGCATCCCGCACCTCCTGGGGACCGAACGCTTAAAGGCAATTAAGACTCCCCGTTGCTTAGTGTCTGCAGAGGCCGTGAAGAATAGGGGGTAGTCAGCACTAAGAAATTTAGGGGTGCATTTTTTCGTAAAGTGTGTTTTCTGAAAGCACACAATGTCTGCATGCAGTGCCCGGCCTTGCCTCAATGCTTTCACCCGCTTCTGGGGGACATGCAAGCCTTGCACATTCAAGGAGACTAACTTAACCGCCATCGCACAGGCTCGTCCAAGCTAGCATGCGTGGAGGCCCAGTAACCCATCTGACACTAAGAAGAGAACAGAAGAAAAGATAGAGGGAACAGTTAGTAAAGAATTAAAAAAAACTAAGAAGGTTAAAAAAACTCCCACACTCTAACATCTCACAGAGACAGTGCAAACCACAGCCCCGATGAGAGGCGCACATCAAATTAATGGGGCTTCCTACCGAAGGCCCCACCAGATAACCATTAGAACACTGTGACCCCTCATAGGGGTCAGGTAAAACTGCGTGGAGTGAGCAAACGTCAAACACCAGGGTGCCCAGCCCCACTACTATGTTGTCACAAACCTGACAAGGCCCCAGGTTTTCTACTTTAACATACGCCCTAAGCCTGGTGCCACTAAGAACCAACTAACCTATACCTGACAACCAAGGAGGACAAACCAAATGGAAAGTCAGGTGTAACATGGTGCAAGCAAACCATTAAAAACTCAAAAAACAAGTCGACCCCACCTGGGCTCCAACCCTTAAGAACCAGAGTCCTCTCTAGAAGAAAAAAAAACCCCGGAGAAAGACCACTTCACGCCTCGGCCAAGCAAGGGTGATGGGCAAGACCCCGAAATATATACACAGGGATTCCTACCCCTCATCCCTCACTGGCTTACCAAACCTGTTGACCAATGCCTTCACAGATCTTGTACTTGACGGTGTGCCTCTCCGGTCTTCACGCTTATCCTTAGCCGCTGGAGTAAAGGAGATTGCTCTTTTTTTTTTTTTGTGGAGGGGCTGTTGAAGTCGTAGCATGGGCTTTCAGGCCCGCCACGTTCAAAGCAAGATCCAGCTCATGAGGGGTAGAAGCCTTGAAATGTTTGTTCAAGTGGTTGAACATAACCTTAAAGGGGAACCCCCACTTGTATAATGGCCTGCCTTCTAGCAATTGTGGGGAAAGGTTGGCGTATAGCTGATAGCCCAAGTTCTGAAATTTCTGGATTTCGCAGTCTTGCGCTGTGGCTATAAGCTGCTCTTTTTGGCATGATAAAAGTGCAGTTTTACTTAGACATCCTTCGTGAAACCATATGCCTTTTTTTTCTGTAGCGCACTGTGGATTCTATCAAATTCCAACCTCTGATGATGGGACAAGCTCTTGAAACAGGGCTGTGACTGTGGATTGTAAGTCCAGCACAGACTCAGGAATTCCCCTTATTCTAATGTTAGACTGCCGTGATCTGTTCTCTGCATCCTCTAACTTTATGATGAAGAATGGGATTTTCTTCTTTAAGTGCTTCCAGCTCAGCCCCCAAAGTGGACAAGCCCGCCACCTGGGCCAAAGACTGTTGTTCCAACTCCCCTACACTCCGGCCGAGCGCTTTAATTTCCGTTGACAGATTGTTAGTAATTTGGTGCTTAATATTTTGAGCCCACCTCTACAACGCTCTTTCCGGCATAGCTTCATAACTATCTAAAGTCGGGGGCTGAGTTTTAGCGGGTGAGCCATGGAGCGATTCGTCCATCCACGACTCGTCTTCTGGTATCAAATCCACTCCATACAACACCCCCAACTCTACTACAAATCTCTGCAGCAATGGCCAGGATCCTCATAGGGCCAAGCTCCGCTCTGGCCCTTTAAGGGCAGACACGGCTGAACCAGCGGCCTTCAGCCCCAGGCTTCCTGCATTGATGGGGGGTTCCTGGGAGGGTGCCCCCACTACTGCGCCTCACAACCGCTGCTTCCTGGGGTGAGGGGAGGCCGGGAAAGCCCATGCTCCTGCACAGTAATGGCGCCGGCCGCGATCCTCTTTCACGTGCTCTGAGTCGCCTCCGACCCCTCCCGGGGGACCTCCAAGTTGCACTGTGGAGAGTCAGAGCAAGTGCCTGACCCTCTCCACCAGCAAACTCTCCGGGGCAATCTGGAGCCGGGACGCCCTGGTATCTCGGACCCAGGGCTCTATGCGTCCCTCTGCGTTCCGCACGCCTGTGTACTCCCCTTAAGAGCATAATTTTTCCCCTATAAAAGGCACTGGTCTGGAGAGACAGACCCTGCTTTAATAGAACCCCCTCCTTTTGGCCCTTTCACAAGTTTTGGCAGGTGAATATGGACCAGCCGCAACTCTGCGGCTCTTTGCAGTGGCGTGGCTGGCCAACACTGCAGATGCCTGGGTCAGGGAGGTGGCTTCTGGGTACAAAATAGAATTTCAGTCTTTTCCTCCCCCAAGGTTCTATCCCTCAAACTCTCCCTCCTGTGAGGAGCTGTGGCATGTCTCCTTTCCATGGGGGTGATTCAGACGGTACCACCCACACAAGTAAGGTCTGTTTTTTTACTCAAACCTCTTTACAGTCTCTAAACAGTAATGTTCAGTAAGACCAGTCCTGAAACAGCTTAATGCCTTCATTTGGACCAGGACACATTGGAATCGATATATGTCAGGAGTAGTTTTCCTGGACCCAGGAGACTATCTGATGTCAGTAGACATCCAGTACACATACCTGCATGTTCCCTCCCCATCAGCTCTTCCTCAGATTCTCAGTGGGCCAAGATCACTTTCAGTTTGTGGCTCTGCCAATCAGCCTGACAACAGCTCCAAGGGTGTTCACTAAGACTGTAGTCATGACGGTGCTTCATCAAAAAGGCATCCGTCATCGCCTACCTTGATGACCTCCTGGTCCGGGCACCATCCTTTTCATGAGGCAGAAGAACAGAATGTCCCAGCATTGTCGGCAGTGCACATTCCAGGAGTGGTCAAAATCCAAGCAGATTTCCTCAGCCAGAAAGAAGTCCAACCCGGCAAATGAGCACTGTAGCAATCTGTCTTCGACAAGATTAGGCAAAAATCAGGCTGGAATAGGTGCCAACCATCCTAGTGGCTGCCAACTAGCAATGCAGACCATGGTATGCTTAGGTGATACTGGTGATGGAAATGCCTTTCCATCTTCCTGGTTGTTGAGACCATAGTCCTTCACAGGAAGGGTCCCTCGGACTGCTTCATCTGGCAAGGTCTGTCAACAGACTTGCTGGCCATATATTCGCTGGTGTAAGACAAACCAGTATAAAGTCTGCTCCTTCTTTAGGGCAAGACTGCTGGAATTTTTGCAGGGCAGCCTGACACTTTGTACTCTAAATGGTCAAGTCTTGGCCTCTACAGGCAGAATGTTTGCTGGTATAGACATTTATGAAGATGGTGGCCCCTGTCGTCGGAACCTCTTCAAAGTGCCTATGCTGCAATGGCCCATTAGCCTTGTTCTTTCAACGCTCCAGGATCCTCCTTTTTAAACCCATGTCTGAGGCTTGGCTATCAATACTTTTACAAAAGGTGGTGTTTCTAGTGGCATCTACCTGCCAGCTATCCAAGCTAGGAGTGCTGTCATTGGAATCCCCTTACCTTGTTTTTCACAGGGATAAGGGGGTGGTTCGCTTTCTTGCTTTTTGCCAAAAGTGTTGTCATCCTTTTCATATCGTGCCTTGTGCTTGAATGCCTCTCACCCCAGCAAGAGGAGGTTGTACTAGACATAGTCAGGGTGTGGAAATTCTAGGTTTCTGCTACATCTTCTTGCAGGACTGCATCCCTATTCGTGGTACCGACTGGGACATGGAAGGGTCTCAAAATTTCAAAAGCAAACAGCGGCAGGCAAGTTGTGAATGCAGCTTACCGGTCTCGGGACAGACCTTTCAAACTCGCTACTCATTCAAACAGGACTTTCTGCCACCAGGCGACATTTGAGCATATCTGCAATGCGGCTATGTTGTCCTTGTACCTTGGTTGTACCTGTATTCTAAGTGTGCCATACACTCCACTTCGGTCTTCATGACATCTGGGTAATCTCCAGTAGAGGGCGAACTTCTGCAGAGATGAATATGCAAAAAAAGAAAGCCCCTCCCTGTCCATATATACCTGGGACCTCTCACCAATTCCACAGTTCCTTCTCTGCAGGGAAGGCGACAAGACAGAAGATAAAGACTTCTTTACTTACAGGTAAGCCGGGGTTGTGCCCGGCCTTCTATTATCCCTATTACTGCCAGGACCCTTCTAAATTGTCCTATATTGAGCCTCCCAGCTTAGGCTGTGGGTCCTGGTGAAGGTAGGAGCACCCTATGGGTGCAGCAGGAGCACTGCTCCACCGTGAGACCTCACTATGGGGTAGGCGGTTATCCAGGTTTCTTGGTGATCCTGGTGTGGGATGCCCTGTCCCTTTAGGCTTCTGGCAGGATTCCCCCCCTTCCAGGTCCCTTATTATTACACAGCTCTGCACTTGTGTTGCTTGTTTTGTGTGTTACAGGTGGTCCTGTATATGTGCATATTAAGAGGTCCCTCCTGGTCCTGGGGTCCCTAGTGTAAAATTGTCCACCCAAAAATCCTCCCACCGGGACTTTTAAGGGGCATCCCAGGTTGCTTATGCGTAATTCCCTGCGGTCTTGCGACTGACCACAAAAAATTCACCATATGGAGGCTCTGCAGAATATTGGGCTCGGGATCCCTCTGGGACAATCCGGGCCATGTGTGGGGTGCGGGGTATCCCTTACGGGGGAGAATGTGCTGATCTGTATACCATGCGCACAAAAGGCCACAACGCGGCAGTCTGGTACCCAGCCTTCTGGGTCGGCTCCTCCCGCTTCATCGCCTTCCCCTCCCCACCTTATCCGTACCCCAAGTGACATTGGTACCAGTGGGGAGTCGCTTTCTCATGTTTGGGCTCGGTTGGCCAGCATCGAGAAAATGATTGCTAGCATGGTGGGCAAGAAGGCCCAGGCTAAAAAGAGACATTTGTCATCGGCCCAGCCATTGTGGGATATTGACGATGAGTCCGCTGATTTGTCAGATTATTCCCCGTTAGAGGAGGGGGAATTGTATCAGGAATCGGAGGCTGACTATGTTCAGTCTGGGAATTCCAATGTCGGGCAGGCGCTGGGGGATGTTGTAGATACGGCCACTGTGTTGTCGCATTTATTGGAGGTGTTGGATATTGAACCGCCTGAGGCGCCCCCTCTTAAGAAGGGGTAATTTCTTGGGGCCTGCAAGCCCCGTCTGGAATTCCCTACCCAGGGTCATTTTGATGCGCTGATCCTTAGAGAATGGGAGAGGCCCAGTCGGCTTCCTGGTGTGCCTCAGGGATGGGATAAGAAATATCCTTATTCTAAGTATGTCACACACCCCGCTTCAAGATATCCATAACATGTGGGTAATACCGACCTGAAGAGGGCGTTCTGCAGAGATGATAGCAAAAAGAAAGCCCCTCCCTGATCCATAAATACCTGGGACCTCCCACTCATTACCCTGTTTTCCATCTCTGCAGACGGCGAGCAAGTCAGAAGATGATGGCTCCTACTTGCACAGGGGGATTTCAGGTAGCCGGGATAACTCCCGGCCTGTTATTTGATTATTTCCGCTCGGACCCCTTTTTCCCTGGATTGACCTTAAGATACATGCCTCCACAGTCTTGGCTGCTGGCCCGAGCGAGGGTATATTGGCACCTCTGGTGCTTAGGAGCAGAGCTCCACCGTGAGACCCTAAATAAGAGGGTAGGCGGTTACACCGGGTAGGTGATCCCGGTTTGGGATGCCCCGTCCCTTGATATTTACCCCTGGGTGGTCCCTCCACAGTCCCCCTTTTTACCACAGTGGGGGTTGGGGGTCCTTCTCTTAGGGCTAGTCCTTATTCACTTTATTCTTTTATTCACTTTATTGTGTGGTGTGTCTTTGAATGTATGTGTGTGTGTGTTTTCTACTGTCTGCGGCGCCGCGGCCGCCATTGCAGCCGGGGCGCCGGTCTCTTCACTTTGTGAGGGGAGTTTTTCCCCTCACACACTTCTGGGGGGGCGGGGCCGGCCCTCGGCGCGCTGCCGCGGCCAGCCCCCCGTTGTCTGTGTGTCCCCGCAGCGAGCGGGGCGGGTGCTCCGCTGGACACCGCGGTCGCACCCGCTGGCTGTGTCACTTAGACCGGCGCCGCTGGATTTCGGCGGCGCCGGTCTCTGAGGGGCTGTGAGTGAGGGCGCTTCTTCCCTCGCGTCTACGTCGGAGTGGGGCGGGGCCGGGCTTTCGGCGCGTCGCCGCCCCCTCTGTTTCTGGCGCCGATGCGGAGCTTGTGGCTCCTTACTGATAGAGGAAGGGGGCGGACTTTGATCTTCGCGCGGCCCGGGCTGACCACGCCCCAATCTCAGCCTGCTTCTCACCTCACGGATGCTGCAAGGTCTCCATTCCTCCTGCTTCCGACGGATCTGTGAGTGGCCCTGTGGGCCCTATTCATTCTTTCTTTATTTCCTTCTAGTAGTCCTATTTGGCATTTATTGGGTTCTTTCTGTCTTTCAGGCGGAGGTTTTATCAGGAGGATCATCAGTAGTATTTAGGGGGTTTCTCCCGGTCCTAGATCCCTGGGTTCATTTTATTGATCATAAATCCTCCCACTCGGGACATTACAGGGGCATCCCGGGTTGCTTATTGGCGTAATTCCCTGGGTCATAGCGACTACTAAAAGTTCACCTTATGGAGGCATCCCCGGATACTAGGCTCGGGACCCCTTCGGGGCAACCCCGGAAGTGTATGTTGTGTGGGGTATCCAGGTATCCATTACTGGGGACGACGTACTTCTGTGTATACCTTGTGCACAGCAAACTATTACGCGGCAGTCCGAACCCCAGGCGTCTGGGTCAGCACCTCCGGTCGCTTCATCTCCCCCTCCCACCTTGACACGCACCCCGTGTGACGTCGTCATGGGCAGGGAGCTGCAATCTGAGATGTGCGCCAGATTGGCCAATCTTGAGAAAATTATCTCCAGCTCGGTCGCCCGTAAGGCTCCGGCTAAGAGAAAGCATTTGTCGCCGGCTCCGCCGGTGGATGACCTTGATGACGTTAATAATCTGGATTGGTCTGATTATTCCCCGCTAGAGGAAGGGGAGGTTTATGAGGATTCAGATATTTCGGACGATGAGCAGTCTTGTGGCGCTGATGCCGAGCTTGGTGACTTGGGGAGATTCTCGGATACTCCTCACGCTCTGGCTCTGATGTTGGAGGTTCTGAATATTTCCCCTCCCGAGGAGGCGCCACAGCAGAAGGGTGAGTTGTTTGAGGAATCCAGGCCGCGCTTGGAGTTTCCTACGCAAAGGCATTTTGACAAAATTATTGCTAAGGAATGGGACAGGCTGGCTCGGCACCCTGGCATTCCTCAGGGGTGGGATAAGAAATATCCCTTCCCTTCGGAGGCGGTTAAGCGCTGGGCATCCCCCCCCCGAGGTGGATGCACCGGTTTTGGGGTTGTCCAACTCCTCTGTTTTAAATAGACCTGATTGTTCCACCCTCAAGGATGGAGAGGATAAACGCATTGACCAGATGGCTTGTCATGGTTTTGCTAGCGTTGGGTCAGCCATGCGGCCCGTTTGCGCTTCGGTGCGCTAATGGTGTTGGCTGCCAGGTCTGTGGTCAGGGATCTGTTGACTTCTTCCGGGCTTCGTCCTGGTAGTGACGAGTTCCTTAGCCTTAAACGGTGTGAGTTGTTTTTATCTTTTGTGTTAACAGCCTTGGATGACACCTTGATGATGTGTGGTAGGACGTCGGCTCTGCTGGTGACTATTCGGCGGTCGGTGTGGTTGCGCCAGTGGGCGGCCGATTTTATGTCCAAGAAGTCACTGACGGCTCTACCTTTTGTTGGATTACGGCTCTTTGGAGAGACATTGGACTCTGTCACCAAGGGTGGTAGGTTACCTCAACGCAAGAAACAACGCCGTCCCTTTCGGGGGGCGCCTTCCTTTACCCCCTCCTTTCGTGGGGCCAGATCTGGCAGGGGATTTGCCTTCCCCTCTTCCAGAGGAGATTCTGGGAGCAGGGGCAGAGGACGTGCCCGTCCAGGATACAGTTGGGGCTCTAAGCCCAAACCGGCTACTAAGCCAGCTCAGCAATGAGGGGGCGCCCTCACCCATGCGGGTGGGGGACGGCTGCGACACTTCTCCCAGATCTGGGATCAAGAGGTCTCGGACAGATGGATCCGGGAAGTGGTGTCTTCCGGTTACAAGCTGGAGTTCGAGCTCCGCCCCCTTCCAGATTTTTCAGGTCTTGGATGCCTTCGGAGCCTCTGGCGGCGCAGGGGCTCCTGGTGGCAGTAGAGAATCTTCTGGACATGGCTGTCATTTGCCCAGTGCCCCCCTCAGATCAGGGCAGGGGTTTTTATTCCAATCTGTTCACGGTACCCAAGAAGGACGGATCGGTCCGTCCCATCTTGGATCTGAAGTTTCTCAACAGGTTCATCCGGCCGTGCAGATTCCGCATGGAAACGCTGCGCTCGGCTATTCACTCTCTTCGTCAGGGAGACTTTCTGACGTCCATAGACATCAAGGATGCTTATCTACACGTTCCGATTTTTCCAGCACACCAGAGGTTTCTCAGGTTCGTGGTGGAGGATCGGCACTTTCAGTTTGTGGCACTCCCTTTCGGTCTCACCTCGACTCCTCGGGTGTTCACCAAGGTGCTGGCGGGGGTGATGGCTCTGCTCAGGGTTCAGGGTATCCGCATTGTGCCCTATTTGGACGATCTTCTGATCATGGCCTCTTCCTTCAACCAAGCGGAGTTGGACACCAGGGTGGGGGTGTCCACTCTGGTGAGGTTCGGTTGGGTGATCAACCACCCCAAGTCTTCTCTTTCTCCGTCCAGAGTAGTGACCTTTCTGGGAATGTCTCTGGACACTTCGCAGGCCAGGGTGTTTCTGCCCCAGGCCAAGATTCTTTTGATTCAGGAGTTAGTTCGACTTCTCTTGTCGGCCCCTCGTCCGGCCATCCGGCTAGGGATGAGGCTGGTGGGGCTAATGGTGGCCTCATTCGAGGCAGTTCCCTTTGCGCAGTTTCATACAAGGACGCTTCAGCTTCATCTGTTGAAGGTTTGGGACAAGTCTCCACTTTCGTTGGATCAGTCCTTTCTGATGACTCCCCGAGTTCGTCGATCCCTGCAATGGTGGCTGGGGTCTGTCAATCTGTTGAAGGGCAGATCTTTTCTGGCGCCGTGTTGGGAAACAGTCACCACGGATGCCAGTCTGTCAGGTTGGGGGGGGGGTTTGGAAGGACCTCCAGTTTCAGGGTCTGTGGGGCCCGCAGGAGGCTCACGAGCCCATCAATGTTCTGGAGTTGAGAGCCATCAGGTTGGTTCTGTTTCGCTTGACTCATCAGTTGCAGGGCCTGCCAGTTCAGGTCCGGTCGGACAACCGGACGGCGGTTGCTTACATCAATCACCAGGGGGGGACTCGCAGCAGGAGTACCCTCAGGGAAGTGTCTTTGATTCTGGACTGGGCGGAGAGCCACGTCCCGTGTATCTCAGCAGTCTACATTCCGGGAGTGGAGAACACGGAGGCGGACTCTCTGAGCAGGGCCTCCTCTCGTCAGGGGGAGTGGTCCCTCAGTCCTCAGGTGTTTCGCTCGATTTGCCTCAGGTGGGGGTTCCCGGCGGTGGACCTCTTTGCCTCTCGTCACAATCACAAGCTTCCGGTATTTGTTTCTCTCTCGCAGGATCCACTGGCCCTGGCGGTGGATGCCATGTCCCTGAACTGGAGGGACCTGGGGTTTCTTTACCTGTTCCCTCCGTTTCCAATGTTAGCCAGAGTGGTGCGCAAGCTGGCCATGGAGGGCGCGTCGGCGATTCTGGTGGCACCAAGGTGGCCAAGGCAGGTTTGGTTCGCAGACCTGGTAAGGCTGGCAGAGGATCAGTTCGTTCTGCCTCTACTGCCGGACCTGCTCACCCAGGGTCAACTACGTTATCCCAATTTACCTTCGCTGGCTTTGACGGCGTGGCTGCTGAAACCGCCATCTTGAAGGAGGAAGGTCTTTCTGACGCGGTGGTTCAGACTCTTATTAGCGCCAGGAAGCGCTCTTCCTCTACTATTTACTATAGGACCTGGAGGTCCTATATTGACTGGTGTGAAAGTAGGTCTCTCTCTTGTCGGGAGTTCTCCATTTCCTGAATCCTGGAGTTTCTTCAACATGGTCTGGATCTGGGGCTTCAACTTAGTACCTTGAAGGGGCAGGTTTCTGCCCTGGCGGTGTTCTTCCAAAGGTCCTTTGCATTTCATCCCTTAGTCAAGACCTTTTTCCAAGGAGTTACGCATGTACGGCCTCCTAGGAAGCCCTTTGTTCCAGTCTGGGATTTGAACCTGGTTCTTTCTGCTCTTCAGGGTCCTCCGTTTGAGCCCTTGAATGAGGTCGCTTTGTCTTCACTTACTCAAAAGGTGGCCTTTTTGGTGGCTATCACTTCGGTTAGGCGTGTTTCTGAGTTGGCAGCCTTGTCCATTAAAGCTTCGTACTTCGAAAGGCATCAGGACAAGGTGGTCTTTCGTTTCAAGCCGGATTTTCTTCCTAAGGTGGTCTCTGCCTTTCATCTGAATCAGGACATTGTTCTGCCTTCTCTATGTCCTAATCCCAGCAACGACAAGGAAAGGGCGCTGCATTCCTTGGATGTAGTTCGTGTTGTGAAATATTATCTGGTGGTTACGTCTTCTTTTCGTAAGACTGATGCATTTTTTGTGGTGCCCTTTGGGCCTAGGAAAGGTTTGGCTCCTGCCAAACCTTCCATTAGTAAATGGATTCGTCAGGCCATCATTGGGGCCTATTCTGCCAAGGGGAGGAGTCCCCCTTTTCGTGTTACTGCTCATTCTACTCGTGCGGTTGGAGCGTCCTGGGCTTTTCAGCACCAGGCCTCTGTTGAGCAAGTTTGTAAGACCGCTACTTGGTCTTCTGTTCACACTTTTTCCAAGTTTTACAAGGTTGATGTTCGGGCCTCAGCGGATGCTGTTTTTGGCCGCAAAGTTCTGCAAGCTGTTGTGGTTTAAGTTGTACCTTGTTGCCTTGTTTTGGATCCCCGCCCTTTTATGGACACTGCTATTGGATGTCCCACATGTTATGGATATCTTGAAGCGGGGTGTGTGACATACTTAGAATAATACCATTTTGTGAAATACTCACCTGTAAAATGGGTATTATAAGTATGTCACACACCCCGCTTCACCCGCCCTTCTTGTATTCTGGATCCTTTATATTGTGAACTTTGCGTTGTTTTAACTTATATTTGCCTCTTCCTGGTTCCTTACCTTACTACTTCTTTATACTGGGTAATGAGTGGGAGGTCCCAGGTATTTATGGATCAGGGAGGGGCTTTCTTTTTGCTATCATCTCTGCAGAACGCCCTCTTCAGGTCGGTATTACCCACATGTTATGGATATCTTGAAGCGGGGTGTGTGACATACTTATAATACCCATTTTACAGGTGAGTATTTCACAAAATGGTATTTTACGGTGGAGGCGGTTAAGCGCTGGTCTTCTCCTCCCGAGGTCGACGCGCCTGTTTTAGGTTTGACCAACTCTTCTGTGCTGAACAGCCCTGACGCCACTTCCCTTAAGGATGGTGAGGATAAGCGCCTTGATCAGATGGTGTGCCAAGCATTTGCCAACGTGGGCTCGGCCCTGCAGCCTGTTAGTGCATCTGCCCTGGTGTCGCTTGCTACCAGGTCTCTTATCAGGGACTGGCTGAATAACGATCAGATTGATCCAGCTGGCACGGAGTTCGCTATCCTTAAGAAATGCGAATTGTTCATGGATTTTGTCATGGCTGCGATGGAAGACTCTATTGTCGTGTGTAGTAGGACGTCAGCCTTACTGGTGGCTATGCGCAGATTGGTCTGGCTCCGCCAGTGGACAGCGGACGTTGGGGCCAAGAAGTCGCTCACAGCTCTTCCCTTCTTGGGTTCGCGGCTGTTTGGAGATAAATTGGATGCTGTTGCTAAAGGAGGTAAGTCATCTCAGCGGAGGAAACAGCACCGCCCCTTTGGAGACTCGGCTCGGCTATCAATTCCCTTCGCCAAGGGGATTATATGACATCCATAGATATCAAGGATGCGTATCTGCATGTTCCGATTTTTCAGGCACATCAGAGATTCCTCCGTTTTGCGGAGGAGGATCAACATTATCAGTTTGTAGCTCTTCCCTTCGGTCTGACCTCGGCGCCGAGGGTCTTCACCAAGGTTTTGGCGGGCATAATGGCTCTGCTCAGATCTCAGGGCATTCGCATTGTGCCTTATCTGGACGATCTGTTGATATCAGCTTCTTCCCTCCGTCAGGCGGAGCTGGACACCCACCAGGTGGTGTCGACCCTGGAAAGGTTCGGGTGGGTGATCAAACGCACCAAGTCTTCTCTCTCCCCGTCTCGTGTGATTTCATTTCTGGGCATGAATCTGGATACCATTCGGGCCAGAGTATTTCTGCCCCAGTCCAAGGTGCAGGGGATTCAGGGCCTGATCCGCCTTCTTCTGGACAGTCCTTGTCCCTCTATCCGACAGGGGATGAATCTGGTGGGTTTGATGGTATCCTCCTTCGAGGCGGTGCCGTTTGCAAAGTTTCACATGAGATCTCTTCAACTTCACCTACTGACGTATTGGGACAGTTGCCCACAGTCATTGGATCAACCTTTCAGGATGTCTCCCAGGGTTCAGCAGTCCTTTCAGTGGTGGCTGGACTCAAGCAATCTGGTGAAGGGCAGATCCTTTCTGATCCCTTGTTGGGAGACGGTTACCATGGATGTCAGCCTGTCGGGCTGGGGAGGTTATTGGAAGAGTCATCAGTTCAGCGGGGTGTGGGGTCCCCAGGAGGCTCACACCCCCATCAATGTCTTGGAGCCGTTCGACTGGTTCTGGCTCGGCTGACCCCACATTTACGGGGTCTTCAGGTTCGTTCGGACAACCGAACAGCAGTAGCTTACATAAATCACCAAGGAGGGACTCGCAGCAGGAGTGCCCTCAGGGAAGTCTGTGATCCTGCACTGGGCGGAGAGCAATGTTCCTTGCCTTTCGGCAGTCTACATTCCGGGAGTGGAGAACACGGAGGCAGATTCCCTGAGCAGGGGATCCTCTCGGCACGGAGAGTGGTCTCTCAATCCCGAGGTTTTTCTGGATCTTTGCCGCAAGTGGGGGACTCCGGAGGTGGATCTCTTTACCTCGAGGCACAATCACAAACTTCCGGCCTTTGTGTCTCTGTCTCAGGATCCTTTGTCTCTAGCAGTGGATGCCTTGTCACTGGCTTGGAAGGAGTTGGGGTTTCTGTACCTGTTTCCACCCGTCTCCATGCTGGGCAAGGTAGTTCGCAAACTGGTTCTAGAGGGGGCACCAGCGATTCTGGTGGCTCCAAGGTGCCCAAGAAGGGTTTGGTACGCAGACGTCGTAAGGATGGCCGTAGACCAGTACCGGCTCCCCTTGTTGCCGGACCTGCTATCTCAGGGTCATCTACTTTACCCCAATTTACAAACACTGGCTTTGACGGCTTGGCTGCTGAAACCTTCTTCCTGAAGGAGGAAGGTTTGTCTGAGGCTGTTGTTCAGACCCTGATTAGGGCTAGGAAGCGGTCCTCTTCTGGCATTTACTATAGGACTTGGAGGTCCTATATTGATTGGTGTGAGGCTAGGGCCTTGCCTTGCAGGGTTTTTTCAATACCCATGATTTTGGAGTTTCTTCAGCATAATCTGGATCTTGGTTTCCAGCTTAGTACCTTGAAAGGACAGGTTTCTGCTCTGTCGGTTTTCTTCCAGAGGTCTTTTGCTTTACACCCGCTGGTTAAGACCTTTTTCCAAGGGTGGCCCATGTGCGCCTGTTTGGGATTTGAATTTGGTTCTTTCGGCTCTGCAGTGTCCTCCTTTTGAGCCGCTACAGGATATTGCTCTTTCGGTTCTCACTCAGAAGGTTGCCTTCTTGGTGGCTATTACCTCTGTTCGTCGTGTCTCTGAGTTGGCGGCTCTGTCGATTCAGGCCCCTTACTTTGAGAGACACCAGGATAAGGTGGTTTTTCGTTTAAAGCCAGATTTCCTTCCTAAGGTGGTGTCTGCTTTCCACCTCAATCAGGATATTGTTCTCCCTTCCTTGTGTCCTAAGCCTAACAATGACAAGGAGAGGGTTCTGCACAATTTGGATGTTTTTCGCTGTGTGAAGTACTGCTAAGTCTACAATTAGCAAATGGATTCGTCAGGCCATTGTTGGGGCCTATTCTGCTAAGGGGAGGACTCCTCCTTTTAGGGTCACTGCGCACTCTACTCGTGCGGTCGGTGCGTCCTGGGCTTTTCAGCACCAGGCTTCTGTTGAACAAGTTTGTTAGGCTGCTACTTGGTCTTCCGTTCATACTTTTTCCAAGTTTTACAAGGTTGATGTGCGGGCTTCAGCGGATGTTGTTTTTGGCCGCAAGGCTCTGCACGCTGCAGTGGTTTGAGTTGGTACATTCTTTACTGTTTCTGGTTCCCACCCATGACGGACACTGCTATTGGATGTCCCAGATGTTATGAAGACCAAAGTGGAGTGTATGGCACGCTTAGAATAATACCGTTTTGTGAGTACCTTTAAAACGGGTATTATGAGTGTGCCATACACTCCACTTCGCCCCACCCCTTTTTTTTAGGTATTCTGGGGCTTTTATATGGTGAACCATTGTTTTTGATTGTTAAGGTTATAATTGGTTCTTCCTGGTCCCTTTACTGCTTTTATTCACTGGGGAATTGGTGGGAGGTCCCAGGTATATATGGACCGGGAGGGGCTTTCTTTTTTTGCATATTCATATCTGCAGAAGTTCGCCCTCTACTGGAGATTACCCAGATGTCATGAAGACCGAAGTGGAGTGTATGGCACACTCATAATACCCGTTTTAAAGGTGAGTACTCACAAAACGGTATTTTTCATGCCCAAGTCCTTCACTGCTTTGGAACATCCTTTTTGTAACAAATCTGTGTGACTGAGTGAGGAGAAGAAAAAAGTTTAAATTTTAGTATTACTTACCATAATAATTTTTTTCTTTTAATCTTCACTGAGTCACATAGCACCCGCCTGTTTTGGTGTCTGTGCGGTTACGCTAATTTGTCGGCTGATAGGCTATGGCTTCAGACCTCCCGCAAGTTGTGTTACATACATTTATTCGATTGGATTGTTCTGTCCATCCTGGGTCATGTTTTCTAATGTTTGTTACCAAAACTGAGTATGGGATGGACCCTCCATTACAGCCAGTGCAGGTAATCCCTCATCACAGACAGTGTGCACCATCTCCTATTACAGCCAGTGAGAAGCATCCCCACATTACAGCCAGTGCGCAGCATCACTGATTACAGCCAGTGAGGGGCATCCCTCATTACATCCAGTGGGTGGCATCCCTCCATTACAGGCAGTGAGGGGTATTCCTCATTACATCCAGTGATTCCTCCTTTACTCATTCCTCCATTAAATGAAGTGAGGGTTACAGGTATCACCTGTCCCTCCCCTAGAAAGCTGCACAATAGGCAGCTTTCTGAGTTGACTTCAGAGTCTACTCTGTCATCCAATAGGGATTTAGAGGCCTTAGGTATCACCAACTAATACATGCTTTTTTTCCAGCAACTTCTACCACTCCCGATTAGCAAGAGGTACCCTTACTCCGCAAACCAGGATGGCACACAACACACCAAGGAGAGCAGAGTAAAGGTGGTATTTAGTAAATACTTGGCTCAAGACCTCCATGAAGGGTATTGACCACCGTCATCAGCCTTGTATAGCAACACACAGTCACTTATGTGGTAAGTATTGAAGGCATTCAATGTATCATTAAGGGGATACAGAAGGCAAAGACAATTGTTAGACCATTGTGTCTGTCCTAAATTGTTTTCTGTTTTTAAATTAAAGAAGAAATGGAGCTATCGAGATTTAAAGCTTCTCTCCTGAAGTATGTGGGCAGGGCCCTTGGATCTGTGC
The DNA here is from genome assembly GCA_027917425.1 of Gastrophryne carolinensis. NCBI lineage: Eukaryota > Metazoa > Chordata > Amphibia > Anura > Microhylidae > Gastrophryne > Gastrophryne carolinensis. The sequence continues at coordinate 297,931,663 of CM051236.1, forward strand.
ATAATAATCAGCATAATGGGTGGGGTCGATAAGACAGAAATCATATTGGTTGTTCTCTCTCCCAGTGTCCACAGTCCGATGATGTGGAGTTTTAGACCACCAACTTAGTCCTATTATTTGTGGTCCATGGCAAAGGGAATGCAGAGGGTGTGCCACTACTCTATGCTCTGTTTCTATTTTCAGAAGCGGCTGTGTTCTGACAGGAAGGGAGAGGGCAACCTTGATTAGGTGAGCTGCTAAATGGCAGTTTATGCACTTTGCCTACAGAGTCCCTTTAATGAGAAGCAGAGCTTGAAGTATTCCATGCTTCAACAGGGATTCAAAGGCAGCATGAAGCCTCAGTATTCGCCATTTAAGCTTCTGCCTCTCCTTATCAGCCAGAGGGAACTGACTTCTCCAGAAAGGGTGGGAATTGCCCCAAGGGGTGCACAGATACAAGCAGTACTATAAGTGCCAGGCAGCCAGCCCTAGACCGTTATGTTACACTACTCTAAGAGTTTCCTCAATTCAATGGGCATAGGTTATATTTGATGCAGAACATGCAGTGGATGCTGGATTGGTAACTGCTATCTGCATGCAAAAATTTGACATATCTGGGAGTCAGTGTCAAAGTCTATGCAATCTATATATTTCCTGCATACATCTCTACATTCGAACATTCAAATTTGATCCAAAAAAAAACCTAGTCACAATGGTTCTGAGTGTGGCTGACGACCCTGGTAACCCTATTTGAGTATAAGGTCAACTGATGTTATCTACACCACCTCTCAAGCAGGCTTAATGTCTCACATTAAGCTCTGTCTGTTGACCACAGACACCCAGAAATGGATGTTCTGCCACAACCAATTGATTAATCACTCAATACTTGTACAACTACTTTTATTTTGCAGGACCTGTCCCGTAGATCATCCCATTAGATGAGGTAAACACCGCCTTCTCAGAGCCACACATACTGTCTAGAATGTGAACTGGGCTTGACCCCAAACCCTCTACAATAAGGAGAAATTTTCTCCCTTATCCTCCAGCTGACAGTACATCTTCAATGCCTTGAGCAGGAGAGGTATTGTCCTGGCAAGAAAACGATTCACAACATTTTTTCAAAACAGACTCTGTCAGGGTTTTTTGCATTTTCTTGGGTTCATGTGTGTCTTGGTCTGTCCTGATATTACAGTGGGGAACCAAATACTTGCTCAAACCTAGCCCTTAACATAGCCAGGGCTTGGTCTGCCCCATACTGGACCTTAAATCTATGCAGTCTTTCTAGTTCAGCAGTATACTTGGAAGTGTCTCTGGTGAGTCTTTTTCTACTGGAACTAGGCAGACCTCTTATTACTCTTTAACACCTTCCAAAATACTTGTAAGTATGAGAGCCTTGGCTTAAGGTAAGAGAATACATTCTCCAGTCTGTCACTACTCCGTGGCCTTCTGAGGTGGACTTACGGTTATAATGCAGGGGTGCACAACCTTTTTTGGTTTGAGGGCCATACTGTCTTATTGTATCACTTCAAAGCAGTAAAGTCTAAGCAGAGAGAGCACAAAGCAGTTTACTGCAGGAAAGCTTTAGCATTATATATTTAATGTATATATGCAATGTAGGCAGAGGTAAAGTGAAAAGAGGTGGGTAGAGGTGAGGGGAAACAAGTGGGCAGGGGTGAGACAGGTAAAGATGAAGTGTGGTGAGATGGGAAGAAGTGCGCAGGACTAGGTAAGGTGGGCAGGGGTGCTGAGGGCCACACATGATGTCTGTGCGATCCGCAAGTTGTGCATCCATGATCTAATGGTACTCTTGTTCTTCCATCAAAAAAAAGGGGGACCCAACTGACCCTCTATGTAAAGACATTGCGGTAGGAACCACCTTGCGAGAGGTGGAACAGCCCACACATATATCAGGGTGCCGTTTTGGGTGATTTTTTAACCCAGGAGCGATACTAGATGTCGACTGGATGCTTGCATCGCATAATTGGGTTTGTCAACTGTCTGTGTGGTAGAATACATCACTACTGCAATTTCAAATACAACCTACACCACTTTTCAAGGAAGGTAGTTTCAGTAAAGACCAGCATGCCAGGCTGAGTAGTCATCTGGGTCCGCAAGCTATTCATACCAGGTGATTAAAAATGGATATGTTGCTGCAGCCTTCTGTGTGGCTCCATATCTCACCTATGTAAAATTGTACCAGAGGAAAGTGCAGGCCCTTCCCCAGACTTCTATGGGGAGCCCCCACCCACTGCGGGAACTGTTTGGTCTCACTACTAGCTGCATGGAAGTCTGTGAGATATATTCAATATGATGGATATTTCTATTCCATAAATATCTGAGGTTACAGGCACATTGGAAATATGTTTGGCTGGAGCAGGAATTGCCAGCTTCAACCATCTGCATGAGGTTTGAGTTAAAAAAAAAAAAGCCTTTCGCAGAGTTTAAAGTAGGGAAGGTTTGTTTTCCCATCAGTAAATCAAGCTTCCAAGTGCAAGTTTAAGTAGTGTCTGTTAAGGTATCTGTGCACCAGCCTCACCTTAAGCGCAGTGAGGGACAAGTTTCAGTCTTGACAAATGTGTTTTTCGTGATTCTGGCCTTAAAGTGGACCAAAACCCAGAATATTGACTATCCTGGGTTTTGGTCTTTTCCCTCTGGACACCCCAATCATGGGTGCCTTGCTGTGTGAACCCCCCACGCGGCGAGACCAGCTCATTTCTTCCGGGTCCCACGGCACGTCTAATAGCAGCAGCTGTGAGCGCCCTGATGGCCGCATCCTCCGCTTCCCTCTAATAGGGAGTGTGTCCGCGCCACCCATTCACAAATGGCTGGCATGGGTACGTGCCCTGCTAGATGGATAGCGGGATGCGGCCACTGCTCTTAGACTCGCCGTGGGACCGGGAAACGAGGTAAGTGAATCGGGCGACCTGGGGGGTTTCACACAGTGGGGCATCCCGATTTTGGATATCCTCGGGGGGAAATTGATCGGCCTGGGAATCGATTAGTGTGGGTTTTGGTCCACTTTAAAGTGTGATGCAGAACATAAATGCAAGTATGACCATCCAAAAACATTCAGACCACAGCCTTATTTGGAACAGCTTGACTTTGGGCCCCTGGCATATAGGGTCCACATTCCCACCTTATGCTGTTCTTGGCCTTCACCTGGTCCACCACCCCTAGGAGTCTGTCACAGAGTATCATCTTGCCTCTCTGTCTTTTACAAGGGGTACTACGGCATGGCCTTCAAGGTCTTCCAGATGAGAATTCTCGGGTGTGAAATTCCAGCAGCCCAGGACAGCATTTACCAGTTGCTAGCCCAGCAGTGGCCTACAGCTTCCTCTGAATCTCAGTCCACCCCCCCCCCCCATCTGAAACTAACACAAAAAGGCTTTGGAGGGCTGCATCTGGCATTCAAATACTATTAGGGGGTTAATGACCCCCCTTTGTCCACCATCGGTAATGGTTATAAAGAACAATAATTTGGGATATTACCTGGCCACCTAATCGTCAGGCTGCAGAAATAATGTTGCTGTGTACATCGGGCCATCTATGCACTTTTTAGGAGTCTATGCACTAGATAGGAGTCTAAGCGTGGCTGTTAATTCTCTTGTCCTTGTTTTATTCTAAGTGTGCCATACACTCCACTTCGGTCTTCATGACATCTGGGTAATCTCCAGTAGAGGGCGAACTTCTGCAGAGATGAATATGCAAAAAAGAAAGCCCCTCCCGGTCCATATATACCTGGGACCTCCCACCAATTCCCCAGTTTCTTCTCTGCAGAGAAGGCAACAAGACAGAAGATGAGGACTTCTTTACTTACAGGTAAGCCGGGCCTGGCCGTCTATTATCCCTATTACTGCCAGGACCCTTCTAAATTGCCCTATATTGAGCCTCCCAGCTTAGGCTGCGGGTCCTGGTGAAGGTAGGAGCACCCGATGGGTGCAGCAGGAGCACTGCTCCACCGTGAGACCTCACTATGGGGTAGGTGGTTTCCAGGTTTCTTGGTGATCCTGGTGTGGGATGCCCGTCCCGTTAGGCTTATGGCCGGCTCCTGGCAGGATTCCCCTACAGGGGAGTTTTACCCAGCCCTTGTCCCTGGCCGATATTTCGTTTTACCCAGCCCTTATCTCTGTGTGCTGTGTGTTTTACTTCTGTGTGTGTGTGAGGTGTTTGCTGCCTTACTGGCTTACTTGGGACTGCTTACAGCCTGGGGAAGCTTCTCCCCCTCAGGCTGCGTTCGGCGCGATTTGGCGCGATTGCTGTGCTCGTTGTATAGGGGTCCGCGTTGCTGGGGGGGCTTGGCCTCGGCAAACGCGACTTCTGCGCTGGCCCGCCCTCCCCCTGCTCTCCCTCCTCAGGCACGAGGCTGCGTGGGGGCCATCTTTCCCTGGCAGGCCACATAGCAATCGGTGTGGAAAGGGCCCGATGGCCATCTTCTTAGCTTGGGTGTGTGTGTGGGGGCCTCTATTTACCGGGGGCCCCCACTGGTCTCAATCCTGTGTGTGTGGGTGTGCCTTAACCGCACTGTTTGGCTGGGTTACCTGTATATTTACAATGGTGTGGCTGCAAGATCAATTGCTGTGGTTTTTTAAATGTAATTTTATGGCCATTTGTACACAGCTCGGCGCTTGTTGTTTGTTTTTGTGTGTTACAGGTTGCCCTGTATATGTGTATATTAAGGGGTCCCTCCTGGTCCTGGGGTCCCTAGTATAAAAATTGTCCACCTAAAATCCTCCCACCAGGACTTTTAAGGGGCATCCCGGGTTGCTTATGTGTAATTCCCTGCGGTCTTGCGACTGACCACAAAAATTCACCATATGGAGGCTCCGCAGGATACCGGGCCCGGGATCCCTTTGGGACAATCCGGGCCATGTGTGGGGTGCAGGGTATTCCTTACGGGGGAGAATGTGCTGATCTGTATACCATGCGCACAAAAGGCCATAACGCGGCAGTCTAGTACCCAGCCTTCTGGGTCGGCTCCTCCCGCTTCATCGCCTTCCCCTCCCCACCTTATCCGTACCCCAAGTGACATTGGTACCAGTGGGGAGTCGCTTACTCATGTTTGGGCTCGGTTGGCCAGCATTGAGAAAATGGTGCATGGTGGGCAAGAAGGCCCAGGCTAAAAAGAGACATTTGTCGTCGGCCCAGCCATTGTGGGATATTGACGACGAGTCCGCTGATTTGTCCGATTATTCCCCGTTAGAGGAGGGGGAATTGTATCAGGATTCAGAGGCTGACTATGTTCAGCCTGGGAATTCCAATGTCGGGCAGGCGCTGGGGGATGCCGTAGATACGGCCACTGTTTTGTCACATTTATTGGAGGTGTTGGATATTGAACCGCCTGCGTCGCCCCCTCTTAAGAAGGGGGGATTTTTTGGGGCCTGCAAGCCCCATCTGGAATCCCCTACCCAGGCTCATTTTGATGCGCTGATCCTTAGAGAATGGGAGAGGCCCAGTCGGCTTCCTGGTGTGCCTCAGGGATGGGATAAGCGCCTGTTTTAGGATTGACCAACTCTTCTGTGCTGAACACCGCTGATGCCACCTCACTTAAGGATGGCGAGGATAAGCGCCTTGATCAGATGGCGTGCCACGCATTTGCCAACGTGGGCTCGGCCCTGCGGCCTGTTAGTGCATCTGCCCTGGTGTCGCTTGCTACCAGGTCTCTTATCAGGGACTGGCTGAATAACGCTCAGTTTGATCCAGCTGGCACTGAGTTCGCTATCCTTAAGAAGTGCGAATTGTTCATGGATTTTGTCATGGCTGCGATGGAAGACTCTATTGTCGTGTGTAGTAGGACGTCAGCCTTACTGGTGACCATGCGCAGATTGGTCTGGCTCCGTCAGTGGACAGCGGACGTTGGAGCCAAGAAGTCGCTCACAGCTCTTCCCTTCTTGGGTGCGCGGCTGTTTGGAGATAAATTGGATGCTGTTGCTAAAGGAGGTAAGTTACCTCAGCGGAGGAAACAGCGCCGCCCCTTTCGGGGGGCGGGCTCGTTCACTCCTTCCTTTCGAGGGGCCAGAGCGTCTAGGGGTCTGGCCTACTCAGGTGTCAGGGGCTCGTCCTGGAACAGAGGCAGAGGTCGGGCACGTCCCGCGGCAGCCCAAGCCTGCCGTTAAACCAGCTCAGCAAAGAAGGGGCGTCCTCACCCGCAAGGGTGGGGGCACGGCTGCGGCTCTTCTTCCAGGTCTGGGCCCGGGAGGTCACAGACAATTGGATCTTGGAAGTGGTCTCCTCCGGGTACAAACTGGAGTTCGAGTACTGGCCGCCCCCAAGATTCTTAAGGTCGCGGGTGCCCTCGGACCCTCAGGCTTCACAGGGGCTCCTGTTAGCAGTAAAAAACCTTCTGGACATGGGGGTTATTTGCCAGGTGCCTCTGGCGGAGAGAGGCAGGGGTTTCTTCTCCAACCTTTTCACGGTTCCCAAAAAGGAGGGTTCGGTGAGACCCATTCTGGATCTCAAGGTTCTCAACAGATTTATCAGAGCCAAAAAGTTCCGCATGGAGACTCTGCGCTCGGCTATCAATTCCCTTCGCCAAGGGGATTTTATGACATCCATAGACATCAAGGATGCGTATCTGCATGTTCCGGTATTTCAGGCACATCAGAGATTCCTCCGGTTTGCGGTGGAGGATCAACATTATCAGTTTGTAGCTTTTCCCTTCGGTCTGACCTTGGCACCGAGGGTCTTCACCAAGGTTTTGGTGGGCATAATGGCTCTGCTCAGATCTCAGGTCATTCGTATTGTGCCTTATCTGGACGATCTGTTGATTTCAGCTTTTTCCCTTCAACAGGCGGAACTGGACACCCACCAGGTGGTGTCGACCCTGGAGAGGTTCGGGTGGGTTATCAACCCTCTCTCCCCGTCTCGTGTGATTTCATTTCTGGGCATGAATCTGGATACCTGTCGGGCCAGAGTGTTACCAAGGTGCAGGGTATTCAGGGCCTGATCCGTCTTCTGGCCAGTCCTTGTCCCTCTATCCGACAGGGGATAAAACTGGTTGGTCTAATGGTATCCTCCTTCGAGGCGGTGCCGTTTGCACAATTTCACATGAGATCTCATCAACTTCACCTATTGACGTATTGGGACAGGTGCCCACAGTCATTGGATCAACCTTTCAGGATGTCTCCCAGGGTTCGGCAGTCCTTTCGGTGGTGGCTGGACTCGAGCAATCTGGTGAAGGGCAGATCCTTTCTGGTCCCTTGTTGGGAGACGGTTACCACGGATGCCAGCCTGTCGGGCTGGCGAGGTTATTGGAAGAGTCATCAGTTCAGCGGGGTGTGGGGTCCCCAGGAGGCTCACACCCCCATCAATGTATTGGAGCTCAGAGCCATTCGACTGGCTCTGGCTCGGCTGACCCCACATTTACGGGGTCTTCCGGTGCAGGTTCGTTCGGACAACCGAACGGCAGTGGCTTACATAAATCACCAAGGAGGGACTCGCAGCAGGAGTGCCCTCAATGAAGTCTCTCTGATCCTGCACTGGGCGGAGAGCAATGTTCCTTGCCTTTCGGCAGTCTACATTCCGGGAGTGGAGAATACGGAGGCGGATTCCCTGAGCAGGGGATCCTCTCGCCACGGAGAGTGGTCTCTCAACCCCGAGGTTTTTCTGGATCTTTGCCGCAAGTGGGGGACTCCGGAGGTGGATCTCTTTGCCTCGAGGCACAATCACAAACTTCCAGCCTTTGTGTCTCTTTCTCAGGATCCCCTGTCTCTGGCAGTGGATGCCTTGTCACTGGCTTGGAAGGACCTGGGTTTTCTGTACCTGTTTCCACCTGTCTCCATGCTGGGCAAGGTAGTTCGCAAACTGGTTCTAGAAGGGGCACCAGCGATTCTGGTGGCTCCAAGGTGGCCAAGAAGGGTTTGGTACACAGACGTTGTAAGGATGGCCGTAGAACAGTACCGGCTTCCCTTGCTGCCAGACCTGCTATCTCAGGGTCATCTACTTTACCCCAATTTACAAACGCTGGCTTTGACGGCTTGGCTGCTTGCTGAAACCTTCATCTTGAAAGAGGAAGGTTTGTCTGAGGCTGTTGTTCAGACCCTGATTAGGGCTAGGAATCGGTCCTCTTCTGGCATTTACTATAGGACTTGGAGGTCCTATATTGATTGGTGTGAGGCTAGGGCCTTGCCTTGCAGGGTTTTTTTCTATACCCAGGATTTTGGAGTTTCTTCAGCATAATCTGGATCTTGGGTTCCAGCTTAGTACTTTGAAAGGACAGGTTTCTGCTCTGTCGGTTTTCTTCCAGAGGTCTTTTGCTTTACACCCGCTGGTTAAGACTTGTTTGGGATTTGAATTTGGTTCTTTCGGCTCTGCAGGGTCCTCCTTTTGAGCCGTTACAGGATATTGCTCTTTCGGTTCTCACTCAGAAGGTTGCCTTCTTGGTGGCTATTACCTCTGTCCGGTGTGTCTCTGAGTTGGCGGCCCTGTCGATTCAGGCCCCTTACTTTGAGAGACACCAGGATAAGGTGGTTTTTCGTTTTAAGCCGGATTTTCTTCCCAAGGTGGTGTCTGCTTTCCACCTCAATCAGGACATTGTTCTCCCTTCCTTGTGTCCTAAGCCTAACAATGACAAGGAGAGGGTTCTGCACAATTTGGATGTTGTTCGCTGTGTGAAGTACTATTTGGTGACTACTTCTTCCTTCCGCAAGACGGACGCCTTTTTCGTGGTGCCCTGCGGGCCCAGGAAAGGTTTGGCGCCTGCAAAAATCTACGATTAGCAAATGGATTCGTCAGCCCAGGAAAGGTTTGGCGCCTGCAAAAATCTACGATTAGCAAATGGATTCGTCAGGCTAAGGGGAGGACTCCCCCTTTTAGGGTCACTGCGCACTCTACTCATGCTGTTGGTGCATCCTGGGCTTTTCAGCACCAGGCTTCTGTTGAACAAGTTTGTAAGGCTGCTACTTGGTCTTCCGTTCATACTTTTTCCAAGTTTTACAAGGTTGATGTGCGGGCTTCAGCGGATGCTGTTTTTGCCCGCAAAGTTCTGCAAGCTGCAGTGGTTTGAGTTGGTACATTCTTTGCTGTTTCTGGTTCCCACCCATGATGGACACTGCTATTGGATGTCCCAGATGTCATGAAGACCGAAGTGGAGTGTATGGCACACTTAGAATAATACCGTTTTGTGAGTACTCACCTTTAAAACGGGTATTATGAGTGTGCCATACACTCCACTTCGCCCCACCCCTTTTTTTTCAGGTATTCTGGGGTTTTATATGGTGAACCTTTGGTTTTGATTGTTAAGGTTATAATTGGTTCTTCCTGGTCCCTTTACTGCTTTTATACACTGGGGAATTGGTGGGAGGTCCCAGGTATATATGGACCGGGAGGGGCTTTCTTTTTTGCATATTCATCTCTGCAGAAGTTCGCCCTCTACTGGAGATTACCCAGATGTCATGAAGACCGAAGTGGAGTGTATGGCACACTCATAATACCCGTTTTAAAGGTGAGTACTCACAAAACTGTATTTTTCATATGCCCATGGTAACTGGATGTATTGAGGTGCTATCTAATATAGCTTTACACAGCTGAACCATTATTCCAGTTGCAGAGTGAGAGTGCTTGGTGCATCGGAGACGTAATCCAGTTGTGCTAGCTTTACTGAAACATGAATGCAGTAAGAGAATGCAGTCTTACATGGTGGCTAAAACACAGACAGGAAAAGCAGCTCTCTGTTACACTTTCATCTACCGAAGCAGAGTACGTTGCAGCGGTGCAGGCAAGCCAAGAAGTTATATGACAACTGTTAGCAGACTTGGGTCAAACACAGTGTTTGAGGACAATCAAGGATGTCTTACACTTGTGCAGATGGGAAGAGCTAGCTGGAGAACCAAGCACATTGATGTGAAGTTCCACTTACTGAGGGATATTCAAGAACAGGGACTTCTTGAGTTGCCTTACTGAGGATATGACAGCAGATATTTGTACCAAGCCCCTGACTGCTGAAAGACAATATTGGGTAAAGGGTTATTAGAGATACAATACATTGCAACAGCTTCTACTTGCCTTTAAATGTGGTTTGTGGCTAGATTTACTACAGTTTACAGCTATGACAAGTTATGACACTAGATGGTGCTGAGACCAATGCTTAACTGTAGTTGTTGATGTGTTGTATTCCATGTGTATTCAGTTGCTCTATGGTACGTTCTTTTTCTGTTAGTCCAACTGACAACACCTCCTGACAGAAAAAACAAGTAACCATTGGTAGATTTGCTGTCATTGGTGTCTCTGGCCCAGTTGGCAATCACATATCCTGTCAGGTTGTTTTCATAACTTTCTGGTAACTTTTGTTTGTAATGTAAAGTCCTTTTAAGATAGTGAATGACTCAGTTTACAGCATTCCAGTCCAGCTGACTTGGCATTGAAACCTTTGTGCATAAGATTCCAGTAGCTGCTGCAATGTCAGGCCTTGTAGCAGTCGTAATGTACAGCAATTTTCCCATTGCTTCTCTGTACTGAGTGCTAGTTGGTAGTGGCATATCTTGGCTGTTTATCTCCTTCAGGTAGTTGGTTTCCATTGGAGATTTTACTATATTCCATCTTCCATTCCAAACGTTCCAATTATTTATGGTATTTTCTGCTTTTGGTTCAGAAGAAAGATGCTTCCTCTCTCTCATTCTGAATGCAGAGGTAATTATTTATGTTGCCAGGATCTTTGGTCTCAAAGTGCTAATTCAGGGTTTGCAGTATTTCTGCTTCATCCCCTTCTTGCTCAAAAGAAATCAGGATATTGTCCACATAAATGAGCATATAGATCCATCTGTTTGCCATTTTATTTGTGTATAAGCAAGGCTTATATTCCCGGCTGTGGTGGCTTGCTTTGGACCGTATATACTCCTCTGAAGTTTGCATACTAGGTCTGGACTTTGTTCAACTTTGAACCCTGGTGGTTGTTCCATGTAGATGTCTTCTGTTAACTCGCCATGTAGAAATGCTGTTTTCACATATTTTTTTAAGAATATAACTTGGCTACAAGTCTTTGTATCGCTCCTCTGTACCATGTGCATTGTACTTAAATGAGCACTATCGCAAAAATTTGCATTAAAAAATATAAATAATTAAATAGCCACACAATAGCTTCTAACATGTGTATAAATAATGTGGCGATAGAAAAGAAAAAAATGTATGCCTTACTTTTAAATTGTAAAATGAAAATGTCTCAGTCCATTTGCTAAATGGGGGGATCTGCTGGGTTTTATTCAATGAGGTGATAGAAAGCTGCCACATTTAGCCCACTGGTCTCCTAGCAACAGCTGTAGTAAACTTGCTCCAGCTTTCTCCCCAGGCAGGCGCTGTACCTGGCGGTAACAGCTGTATGTGTGGTGCTGCTTCTGTGATGAGACCACCAGGTGACTAAATATATAAAATCTCTACAAAATAAACTGACTAAAAAAGAAATCTACTTTAAATGAGTGTATGTATATATATATATATATATATATATGTATTAAAGCAGAACAAAACCCTGAGTGGCTGACCCTGGAGTCTAAAAGACTCTAGCACTGGCCTTCGCTTGGTGCATTCAAGTACGGGATGCCCCACTGTGTACAATGCCACCCGGGTCTCAGCAATACCCACCTTTTTCCTGGCTCCCATGGTGATGTAAATAGCTGCAACCGCATGCTCAGTATCTCGTGGGATGAGGCGCGCTCCCACAGATAGCCATTCATATAGGCAGAGTGCCCAGGGATGCTGCCAATTTCTGTGCGCAAATAGCTCTGATTGGATGAGCGTCTTTGCATGCGCCATGGGACAGGGAAAGGTGCTTTTGACAGGTGAGCTGGGGGGGGGGTTCACATAGCAGGGCATCCCAAGTTGGGATGCCCTGGGGGCAAGAAAAAACTGTGGATAGTGAAAATCGGAAATGGAAAGATACTGCAGACAGCAGCAGAGGTAAAAAGAAAGACAAACTGGCAAAATAATAAATCTGGAGAGCAACAAAAACAAGATGAGAATAAAAAAATGCAATTGTGGAAAAAAGTAACAGAAAAAAAAACATTACCATGCTGGGATTTAACTCATCACTAAATGGTTTATAAGTTCTAACAGCTGAGCTATCCAAGCTGCTATAGGCAAGAGACACTTTATAACATATCAACTCTGAGGCTATGTTCCACAATACAGTCTATTTCTCTCTCCTTCAGCCACCAGCAGAGATAGCATGAGAAAAAAAATGTCAAAATAATAACTGTGGAGAGCAGAGAAATACAATTGTGGAAAAAGGAAAAATTTAAAATTGGATTCGAACTACAAACCTTGTGTATATAAAACGCACACATTACCAAGTGAGCTATTCAGACTGTTTGATTTGTGGAATGATTTTGAATGTAATAGCTGTGAACCAAGCTTCTCAGCAGAGCCAGATGGGGAGGCCGATTCATCAATAGCGCCAGGTAGCGACAGATGAGCGACTGAAGTATGGCGCTATGAGCGCCGCTAGCGTCAGCCGCGGGCGGTAGCGATTCGCTATAGCAGGCCTCCTCAGTCGCTACCTGGCGTTGTTGGGAACAACGCCTACATTGCTGAATATGATGTTGGACCTCAGCTTTGTAGGCGCTGTCAGTCAGTTTGACGACGCTATTCAACACAGCGCCTGCGCTTTGCTTTGCTGTGGGCTGGGAATCAAGTACCTTCAGAATAAAACACACTGCAACATGTTTCTTTACTTTTTTTAGTTTTTATTTTGTGTTGAAAGTAAATAAAATTAAAACAGATATTAGAATGTAAAGGAAAATTAAAACATAATTAAACACATAGCCACATGTATTTTATTTTTTTTTTTATTTTTTAAAGAAAAAGGAAATACAATTAAACCACCAATGAGAATGAAAAGGAAAAGAAAAACAGAAATGAGAAAGAAAAGGAAAATTAAACAACAAATGAGAAAGAAAAGGAAAATAAAAACAGAAATGAGAAAGAAAAGGAAAAGAAAAACAGAAATGAGAAAGAAAAGGAAAATAAAAACAGAAATGAGAAAGAAAAGGAAAATTAAACCAGAAATTAGATTGAAAAGGAAAATTAAACCAGAAATGAGAAAGAAAAGGAAAATTAAACCAGAAATGAGAAAGAAAAGGAAAATAAAAACAGAAATGAGAAAGAAAAGGAAAAGAAAAACAGAAATGAGAAAGAAAAGGAAAATTAAACAAGAAATGAGAAAGAAAAGGAAAATAAAAACAGAAATGAGAAAGAAAAGGAAAAGAAAAACAGAAATGAGAAAAAAAAGGAAAAGAAAAACAGAAATGAGAAAGAAAAGGAAAAGAAAAACAGAAATGAGAAAGAAAAGGAAAATTAAAACATAAATGAGAAAGAAAAGGAAAATTAAACAAGAAATGAGAAAGAAAAGGAAAATTAAAACAGGAATTAGAATGAAAAGGAAAATTAAAACAGAATTAAACACATAGCCACATGTATATATATATATTTTTTTATTTTTACACTAAAAATTAACTAAAATTAAAACAGAAATGAAAATGAAAAATCCAACAGAAATTAGAAATCAAAGGAAAGTTCAGTAAAGTTTGTGAAAATGAAATGATTGATCATGGTGCATCTCGGGGTGCCTGAAAAATTAAAAAAAGTGCAGTTAGTATATATCTTTAAATTTGTGTTTTCGCTGAAAAAAAAAATTGCATTAATTGATAACCAACATTGGCGTCTTACACCCCCCCTTAGAGTGGTTTGGGTCATCTTACACCCCCCCTTAGAATGGTTTGGGTCATCTTACACCCCCCTTAGAGTGGTTTGTGTCATCTTACACCCCCCTTAGAGTGGTTTGGGTCATCTTACACCCCCCCTTAGAGTGGTTTGGGTCATCTTACACCCCCCTTAGAGTGGTTTGGGTCATCTTACACCCCCCTTAGAGTGGTTTGGGTCATCTTACACCCCCCCTTAGAGTGGTTTGGGTCATCTTACACCCCCCTTAGAGTGGTTTGGGTCATCTTACACCCCCCTTAGAGTGGTTTGGGTCATCTTACACCCCCCCCTTAGAGTGGTTTGGGTCATCTTACACCCCCCTTAGAGTGGTTTGGGTCATCTTACACCCCCCTTAGAGTGGTTTGGGTCATCTTACACCCCCCCTTAGAGTGGTTTGGGTCATCTTACACCCCCCTTAGAGTGGTTTGGGTCATCTTACACCCCCCTTAGAGTGTTTTTTTTCTCATTTTGATGGGAGGTCAAATACATTTACCCAGTAGTGCAGTACTTGGATTAGAGTGAAGGGTAGTTAGCTTACCGCAAAAAAGGAAGTGATTATCCTTTCCCTTAGCTCATCGCCAGTCTGGGTGTCCTCACTTCTTCCTGCGGGCAGGTTGGGGATTTCTGGCACCAGTGCTGTCTCCTCGGGGGCTTGAATTCGGTGACATATGCAAATGTTATGGAGCACACAGCAGGCAAGGATGATCTTGGAGACCTTCTGTGGGCTGTAGAGCATCTCTCCTCCTGGCCGTGCCAAACAGAGAAAGCGTGCTTTCAGCAGGCCGATGGTTCTTTCCACAATGCTTCTGGTCTTGCGATGTGCTGCATTGTAGCGTTCATGGGCAGAGGTCCGTGGGCTCCTGACCGGAGTCATGACCCACGTTCTCTGCCCATATCCCTTATCCGCTGTAGAAAAAACACAAGGAGAGAGACAGCAATTAGTACTAGTACATGTTTTTTTTTTTTTTTTTTAGAATTTGGCTTACTAGGCCACATATTTGTTTCAAAATACATTGACATGGTTAATTTTTTACCCAGTAGCCAGCCAGCTGGCATTTCGTTGTTTCTCAAACTTCCGGCACAGGACTGTCCGCTGCAAGACGTAAGAATCGTGGCATGAGCCGGGGAACCCCGATCTCACCGCCCGCAGCCTCATGTCTGGGTCACAGACAACCATGATATTAAGGGAATGAAATTGCTTTCGGTTTCTGTAATACAGCTCCTGTGCACGGGGAGGGCGGAAAGGGATATGTGTACCATCAACGCACCCTAGCACATTCGGGATCCCTCCCATCAGATAGAAAGCATGTTTTATTTTGGCAACCTCTTCCTCATCCTCAGGAAACTTGATGTAAATTGGGATTAAATCACAAATCGCCAGAACTACCTGGATTAGTATGCGGCTCATAGTAGCCTGGCTTATCCCGCTGAGGAGGGCTGAGGTTGCCTGGAAGGTCCCTCGTGCCAAAATATTCAGCGTGGCACACAGGCGTACTATGCCTGGAATGGATTGAGTGCGTTTGGTGGATGGCTCGATTTTGTGCTTAATCTGATCATATAGGGACTGTAGTGCAGCACGATTCAGACGGAAGCGGCTCCTGATCTGCTCGTCACTTAAGTCCCATACTGAAAGGCGGATTGCAAAGGAGCGGGGTGCCCTAAGCCTCACAACACCCCGCTCCCTTTCCTCCTGCTCTTTCAGCATACACATACATCCATCCACCCAGACACCATACATCACCCTCTTATCCATCACACACACTCAAGATATATACAAAATCAAAAAAAACAAAAACCACAAACACACCACACACACACACAAACAATCACACTCCACACACACCCGCTACAATGCAGCTCACCACAAAACCAGAACTATAGTGGCCCAAACCACCAGCCTGCTGAAAAACAGCTTTCTAAGTTAGGCACAACCAAGAGGGGAGTTGCTGCACAGCCCACAAAAGGCCCCAAAATCAAGCCTCACTTGCTGTATGCTCCACAATATTTGCATATGCCACCAAAAACAAGCTCCTAAAGAAACAGCACTGATGTCAGAAATCACCCAACAAGCCACAGAGAGTGAGGACAGAACCCAGACAGAGGCTCAAATGAGCTAAGGGAAGCAAGCAAGCACCGCACCACACCACAGCCTTTGCCACAGTGTAAGAATACCAGAAGCTTGCAAATTCCTTCCATTTATACTTCTCTTTCAAAAAGGACAGGTCCGCTTTGCCGCCTTTTGCGTTGCTCTGCTATTTCCGGGCGCCAATTAGCCAACCCAGGTGTGCGTGAAACGGAGTGCGCACGCGCACGCTAGTAGCGCTACTAGCGTACGTGAGCCGAAACTTGCGTGCATTAACGGACATGGGCGAAAATTCAGTGGTGGGCCAATGAAAGGTAAGCTGCTGTTTATTTAAATAGCCGTTAGGCTAGCCACATGTCACAAGGGTTTCAGATACATCAGTCCATTGTTGTATTTGGGTGTGTGTTGTTTGGTTAATGAGGTCTGTAATGAGTTAATTGGCTAACACACATGCTTCAGTCAGTGCAGTGGAGGTGTGGCTAGAAGGAACTGGGCTGTATGTGTGAATCAATTAAGTGGACTGGTTTGTGATTGGCTGGTAGAGCACATAAAACCTGCCCAACCCAAAGAGATTGCGATGCCATTCTGTAGTCTGCATGCTTGCTTGTTGGGTGTGTATTTGTGTGTGTGTGCAGCTACAGGATGGAGCCAAATTCAGGACATCTGCCGGCCACAGCAGGCCCAAGTAGGAGTTTGGTGGGTGCTGTGCGCAGACCTCCCTTACGGAAAAGGGCCCAGCCTGAAGGTGGGGCAGCACCCCAGGCTAAGCGCCCAGGTGCCAAGAGGGAGCCTGAATTTAATTTGGCGGAGAATAATCATCTTGTGCGCCTTACACTTGCTAAATGGGAGCTACTCTTTGGCTCCCAAAGCAAGTCCATAGGCAAACAAGAAAGAAGCAAACTGTGGGATGCCATTGGTGTGGAGCTTAGTAGCACTGCTCAACACCCACGTAGTGGCCCATCCTGCAGGAAACGCTTCTACACTTTGAGAGGGGCCCTTATGAAAAAGATGAATCACGATCTTGATGTGGACAGTGGGACCATCCAGGATCCAAAGAGTACCTACAGGCCATATGAGGAGATGCTGAAGGCCAAAATTCCACTGGCTCGGTTGCAGGGTGTGGATCCTGGGGATGACACCACAGGTTGGACTGAAGGTACATATTTTCTGCCTTTTTATAAAAGCTACTGTTAATGTATGTGATTTGCATTTTCTCTTTCTGACCAACTAACAGTAGGACCTGTGAAGTAGTACATTAGAGCTCATACATTTTTTACTTTCCTGTCTGTTGCTTTCTGCATAGGTGCACATGCTGCTGTCCGGGATGTGCCTCAGGACACACAAACTCCTGCCCTTCAACCAACCTCAAGCCTAACCCAGTCTGCCATTGAAGGTATTTACCACTAATTTCGGTGCTGGTTGTTTGGGGAACAAATGGGTGTGGGAGCAGCTCCAACAATCGAGTGGGGCACTGTGGAGTAATAATAATATGGACCTGCGGCCTAATTTCACTCCCACTTTAACACTCACAGCAACTAACTAACAAGGCCCTAACATGTGTAGATATGTTTGAAGCCAGAGATGTGTGGCCATATATCTGCATATAAATGTGGAAGCCACACTGGCATTGATTAGTGAATATTAGTGAATGAGCTGCTCACACACACCTTAATGCATGTTGTATTTTTCCACGCACATTAACAATGGCTCAATGTTTGCTTGATTTTTGCCTAGCTCCCACGCCATTGGCCCCAGCATCTCCTCAGGAGCCAAGCTACTCTTTGGATGCCGGTAAGTGCATGTGTCCACCTTGCTTTATCCACTTTAACCCAAGTGCATGTGTCTCATTCCTCTTTTTTATTGGTAGGCCAAGTGACTGGTTCATCTTTGGACCCCACTTCCGATGTTGCAGGTCAACAGGACCCTGTTGGTGTGTATAGCAATACATAATGTATCCTTTATGCTGTTTCTGTTACACTGGTTCGATTTGGTTAGTCTAATAATCTACATGTTTGCTCTGTCAACTTGAAGATGCCTCTTGGGAGTGCTTATTCCCTCCCCAGGGTCAGTCTAATAGTTCTTGGAGTGATAGCAATGTATTTTGGAGGACATATTTTTGGACAAACATTCACCGTAGTAGTTTGATGAATATTTAGAGCCATTACTTGTGTTTTTTAGTTGACCCGAATATCGGAAGTGGCTGTCCAGAAAGGGCCCCTCAAGTTCAGGCTGCCAGAGATGAGGGTAAGTTGTTTTGCCTTGCTCTAGTCTGTATTTTGGCTCTACTTTTGTGGCACTTGCTTCTGGCAACTTGTGTGTCCACATGTATTTTAAAGGTCCAAGCTCGAGTGAGGGCCCCACTCCAGACATCTGGGATATTGCGGGTATGTGTAATTTAAGCAATGTGTCTGATCTTATTTTCAAAAATTAATGCCTCTTAGTCTAACATACATGTTAACAATCTGAGTTTAACAGATACCTTTTGTCTAGTGTGTAATTTTGCACTTTGTTGAGGTATGGCCTAGATAGCCTAGCCAGGTAACATTTGAGTTTGGTCCACTGACCTACTAACCTGACTTTCCTGTTTAGCATATGCCAACTTGCCGGACATCTCTGATGTAGAATTGCCCCTCTCTGGCAGCGATACCTCGAGCCTACCTGTGGCGGACGACACGCAGGTAACATGGCTGATTTAGACGACCTATAACCACATTGGCATGTTCGTGGGTAGTGGATGAAGCAACATGTCACATTTCCTTTCTTTGTCATTTTGGCAGGAGGCGGAACCAGAACCCCAAGCTGGGACCTCTTCCCAAGTCCCATGTGGCCAAGCTTCTGAGGCTCAGACAAGGGTAAGTTGTATAGTGACTGTTTGGGCAAATTTTTTTGAGGGGCAGACATGCGTTGTTTCTGTTTGTCTAAAATTTTGTTTTCTATTTTGTTAGCCTCAAACCCCAGCAAGAGGAGGTGTTGCACCAACCAGTGCCGATTTTTACCAGCTAGGGGTCCGGATGCTGAAGGACTACAGTCGCCAACAGCCGCGTGATGGAACTAATGAGCGCATTGCGGCGTTGGAACAGCAGGTGCTGATGTGTCAGCAACAACATGAGGCCCAGCAGCGCCAGATCGACCTGTTGATGCATAACCTTCAACAAAACCAGCAACTTGGTCGGCTGGCCAATGCAATTGAAGAATCTATACAGCAGCAGCAACAAGCGATACAGCGGCAGGACCAAACTTTGTTGTTGATACAACAGCTCATACAACAGCAGTCTATATTTTTTACTGCACTGTTGTCCCCCAACACTGCCCCTAGCAATGACTCCCAACCTCCCCGGCCACCCAGCCAAGAATATTAATTTTGTTTGTTTTTGTTTCTGTAAATATATTGGCTTAACCCACCTCTAAATTGTGTTTTTCCTAAGACCTAGCTAATAACACAGTCAGGGATGAGTATCTTGATCTAGATATGTCAATGTATTTGTCAATTTAGGCCACACATTTGAGACCATAGCTTACTATGGTTAACACATGAAATGGCTCCAAAGGTATGGCTAAATTGACACACAAATGGGTTTAGAGACAGTTAAACTATGCTTTGCAAGGCAACACACTGTAATGATGTGAATCAAAAATTTTAATTTTAAAACAGGGCCAACATTGCCCAACAAAGGGCGTCAACAGGCCAGCCTTCCCCCCACCCTAACGACGCCGCCGGCGCCTCTTCTTGGCAGCAGCATCAGCTTCAGGAGCCTGATCTCCCACCACAGTCTGCGATGCTGGTTTTCACAAGCTGTAGAGATGTAGAAACAACAATTTATTAATAAATTGAATGTGACCTCAACAGACACAGATGTAGCAATGTAATGTCAGTGTGTCCAATTAGGTGACACTCACATTAACATTGTTGGCCACTGTGCGCTTATTTGTTAACATGATATGAGTACTATTGACTGGCAGGAATGTGAACAACACATCCCAAGCATACATTTACTCTTAAAGTGTACCAACACCCACCGGTGATCGGCCCTGGAATCTATCAGATTCCCGGCCCGATCACCTCCCTCCCCGCGGGACATCCGAGATCGGGATGTCCCTCGGGGTGAAACCCCCCCAACACCCCAAAATCCCTACCTCAGTTTCGGTGGGGCACGGCCGCCGGGCCCTCCCTGGCGCCCCTCTAGACGTGTGCGTGCCTGCGCCGGCCGTCTGTGAATGGCCGGCACAGGCACGCGCGCGTAAAAAGGGACGCGCGGGTGGCGGAGGAGGAGGAGCCACTTTGCCGCGGCTTGTACGTTGGCTGGAGGAAAAGTGAGTTCAGGGGGTTGTCACACAGCGGTGACGATCAGTGGTGCCCCACCGTAGTGGACCAAGACCCAGGAAAGTCAAACTCCTGGTTGTTGTTCCACTTTAACTCTGGGGAAGCAAAGAAGGTATAAGTCCCAGTGTGTCCATTTATGTGTTTAGTCACAGCCAAACATCAGGGCCTAAGTCCTAACGAGTAAAGGAGTTTGCCCTATAATGTTAGAGGTCCAGACCTAATACGGCCCATTTGGTTGTGTCTAAGGCACAAATAGTCTCTATGTGGCCAAATGAAGAATGTGAGGCAACAATCAAGCATGCAGACAGGCATGTTGGATTATTGTACAAACACATGGAATCTAGATGTGTGTGAAATTAACACATAGGTACATTTTAAATGTCTGCAGATGTGACTAGAAGACATAGGTATCACAAGTCTTTAGGCATATGAAGTGGGATGTACTCACCATCGCAGCTGTGGCGGGGGCCCATGCTGCTGGCCGTCCCTGGAGCTGGGGTGGGGAGGAGGTTTTCTGGCTCCGTCTGCGTAGCAACATCTGTCAACAGAAAGCAAAAGACAAAAACACAATTAGTGGGCCAATGACACCTGACTATTTGACATCCATCTGGTTATGGAGTCTGAAAAATCAAAGGCTTGCATGGTTACATACAGGTTGACCAAAATTAGCATATTTCCTGGTCCATGAGTTAATGTCAATTAGTTATGGTTGCAACATGTATCCCTAAAGATAATGTGCAAATAACATAGACAGTGCTATGTAAAGGACTCATTAGCAGTTGATTGGCTAATGTTACTAGTGTGCAACATGTTTTAGCGGGAACAACTTAACCCAAGAAAAGAAATGAGAACACCCATCATGGTGTGGGCAGAAACATAGGGGTGGTTGCCAGTTGGCTAGCACTGTAGTGGGGTTTGTGAGGTTAAGGTACATTATCAAACCAGCTGTGACAATGGACCAGGAAACATGTGTCTGTTAAAAGTGGGCCAAGACACAGGATTGCACCAATTCTGTGTTTTGGTCCGCTTTGGCAGAGCACCACAATTTGAGTGAGACAACGTCCGCCGCCGCCGCTGCCTTCCGCACATCACTCCTCCAGTGTGTGCGCACGCGCAGCCCATTAGGAAACAGAGCGCAGGCGCACACACATCTAGAGTGGCACACAGGAGGCTGGGACGGTGGCTTCTGCAACCCCCAAAGAGGTAAGGAGTTTGTGGGGGTTTTTTTTGGGGGGGTGCCCTGGGTGAGGGATGTGATTTTTCAGGGAACCTTCGAGAATCAAAGCACTATCAACAATGTTTGTGGGTCCACTTTAATGAATGTCATAACATAGGGAATGTGATGGATAACAACAAACACTTACCACGACTATGCCCGTGGAGAATGCTTCTCCAAAAGGCCATGGAGGTGCCGCCTATATGATGCCCTGCAAATTAGAGAGGAATGGCAAGGGCTAAGTACAAATTGCAAGATGAAACCTGTCACAGACTAACAATTAAAAAAAGGACACTCACCAGGGGATGAACCGCCACTTGAAGCCCAGGGAGGGCTCTGAGGAGGAGGCGGGGAGCCTCGGCTCCTCACACTCTGGTCGGAAGATCCACCAGGCAAAGGGCCACCCTCCTCCCTCTCACTCCCTGCTCCTTCAGGGAGTGTGGGCGAGTCCATTTCTACCACCCCACTTGGACTCCCCACTTGAGAGTGGCCCCTTGCCCCTTCCTCTGGGGCGTCATCCCCTTCCTCCCCTGGGTCCTCTAAATAGGACCCGCGGGAGGGACCCTCCCCCGATGACTCCCCCGAGTCCGCCTGCCTGATTCGGGGGAGGAATCCCTTCCCACGTTTCCCCAGGGGAGGACGCTTATCTGTGTTGAGGGGGTGAAAGAAAATAATTAATATAAAGAGCACAAATGGACACAGCTTAGCAGATGATTCGGCAAAAAGTATAAACATAGCATAAGCTTGAACTTACCTGATGCGTAGGCATCATATAGGCGGTACACGCCTTCAGGGTCCCGGCGCTTAAAGTCCGACCACTTCTGCTGTATAGCTCGGATGGAGAGCTCGGTGTGGAAGCGCCGGGACACTGTGGCCTTCACCTCCATGGCAATTCGTTTTTTTCCCCCATGGGCATAGTCGTACTGTTTCACGCAGAAGTCCTATGAGAAATGAAAAAAAAACAAATCAATACATGACATCAGAACAATGGCATAAACAGATATACAGAGACCCGAGCAAAGTGGACCCACACCCAGGATTATCACTATTCTGGGTTTGTGTGCACTTTGGTGGCCCACACCAATTGTGGGTGGTCCGCTGTCTGAAACCCCCTTGGAAGGCCACAAATACACCACTGAGGACGCTCCCACGTGACTGCGCCAGCCGAGCACAGCGCTCTGCGCCGCTGTGGTATGCGCATACAAGGCCGTTTGGACGTGCATACCAGCTCAGCTGGGTCTGCGCGGCAAAGTACGCATGTGGCGTTTGACTCTAACAGGGAGTGCGCCTGCACACAACATTAACAAATGTCTTGCGCAGGGGTACACCCTGCTAGAGGTAAGCGCAAGAGGCATCCGCAGCTCACGCATGCACAGATGGGACGGGGCTGAGGTAATTTTTATGGCCCTCCAGGGGGGGGCATCCCCGCAGGACATCCAGAATGGGGATGCCCCACGGGGAGTGATCCAATTGGGCCTTAGAAATTTCAGGGCCAATCCCCCCTGTGTGTTCTGCAACTTTAAGCCAAAAATACACAAACCAAATACTCACTTTGACCACCTGGCCATTAACGCGGCTATCCACCCGGACGCGCCTTTTCTTTCCATGGCCAGGAGGGGAAGGGGTGGGAGGGGTGCTAGGTGGGGGAGGTGAGGTAGGTGGGGGAGGGGTGGTGGGGTCGGAGGAGGAGCTGGGGAGGCGCATGACTCTGCGTCTTGGCAGCATTGTGGAAACGCTAAGGAGGAAACAGGAACCGGAAATGACCAAAGCGACATGGGAAAAAAAAAAAATAATTTGCTCCGCGCACCAGGAGCAAACTATTATCAGCTATGTGCAAGCTAAGTGGCGGAAAAAATAAAATGACGCTTGCAAACAAGCTATTGGCATAAGCGCTAGACATTTTTAGCTTTAGGTGGCTTTGAAACGCAAAGGAGGATACAGGAACCGGATATGACGCAAGCAACTGTGATTAAAAATTCAAAAACAAAGATGCGCGCAACAGGGACAAGCTAATATCAGCTATGTGCAAGCTAAGTGGCGGAAAAAATAAAATGACGCTTGAAAACAAGCTATTGGCATAAGCGCTAGACATTTTTAGCTTTAGGTGGCTTTGAAACGCAAAGGAGGATACCGGAACCGGATATGACGCAAGCAACTGTGATTAAAAATTCAAAAACAAAGATGCGCGCAACAGGGACAAGCTAATATCAGCTATGTGCAAGCTAAGTGGCGGAAAAAATAAAATGACGCTTGAAAACAAGCTAGGGCCCAAGGCGCCACGAATTATTAGCTTGATTTAGCAGGGGGTTCTACATACTGTAATGCATAGGTCCTTATAAAGCAAACCAAGTTGTGCTTAAATATACAAATCTTATTCCTTCCTAAAGTCATCACAAAATCAACCTAGACAACTACATGATAATGTGGCACACATGAAAATGCATAACGGGTTGTTATGAGCTGGTACGACTGAATGTTAATCCTGCAATATGTGGCCAGGCACGCTCACAACTACAGTGTATTCATTAACAACGACTGGGGTCGCGGGAAGTGAATTCCTTGCAAATGGCAGAAGGGCACATGTATGAACAGCACAGCGCCGCACAACGCAGCGCAGCGAAGCACAGCGACGCTCGCGCCGCCACATAGCGAATTAAAACAGCGACTGCACAAACTCTGACCAACACAGATTCATCAAGGACAGGGCTGCCGAATAGCTTGGGCGCTGACAATTTCGAAGAGCGAACGTGACCGCCCAACCTGACAGGCTACAAAATAGCTTTACAAGCCCCGTTTGTGGTGAAAACAAGCGATTTTGATGCCAATGAGTTTGGTTGGAGGAGATGCAATTCCCATGTCACTCACAACATTACATTGTCAAAAATAATAAAAACTTCAAAAACATAAAAATAACCAGCCAGATTAATAAAACATATCACTATAAACATGTGTTGAATTTTGTGCCAAAGAAAAGAACACAAAAACCACTTAAAACAATCATTGCAGCGTCTGCCATTGAAATGTATGGGAGAGCGGCAGGTAGCGCCAGGTCATACCTGTCGCTGTGATGGGATTAGCAGCGCCGCTGTTCGTTGCAGTCGGCTTCATGATGAATGCCGCGCTTGCCGTCGCTCTCGCCGGCGCTAGCCTCATTTAGCTTGATAAATGCGTCGTGGCCGACGTTAGCTGGCGGGACATGGCGCTCGTCAGACACTACCTGGCGCTATCGCTTGATGAATAAGGGCATAAGTGTGGTGGAGGCCCCTGGGCACAAAATCTGGTGGAGATACAGTATTTTTTTTCCTTTAAAATAAAAGTTCTGCTAAGTAACTGATCAGTGGCTGTCTGGCACCCACTCACTTACTGGAACGTCAGATCGAGTCCCTTGTGCCACCCTTATGTGGGTGCGTGCTGCTCAGGAACTCCTGCTTTGCCGTTCTGGGTGGCGAGTAGTGTAGTCGCCCAGGTGGTCCAGCAGAAAACAGTTCCCTGCATCGAGCTGCCAGTGGTTGTCCTTGGTGGCTTTTGTGCAGTGAGCAGCAGCCGATTGAAAGCTCTGCACGCACCCCTCACTGTAGTGTTGCTGACAGCAGCTTTGCTGCCCTAGACTCTCCGTCCTGCCCTGTGGTGGCTTTGGCTGCAGGTTTGCAAAAACAAAAAAAAAATACAATTCTGTGATTACTCACCTGTAGAATTGGTATTATATGTATACAGCACGTCCTGTTCCAGAATATTCCTTACACATGGGTAATACATCCACAAGATGGCGCTGGACTGCAGAAAACAGCTTGTGGCTCCTCCCGGCCCTATATGTCAGGGACCTCCCACAAATTCCCCAGTATTGACAAGCAGTTAACAAGAAACCGGGAGAACAATAATAACAGGAATTCAAAAATGAACAATCACCATACAGAGGTAACTAAGAATAATAAGAAGGGTGGGATGGAACAGGGCGTGCTGTATACATATAATACCAATTCTACAGGTGAGTAATCACAGAATTGTATTATTCTAAGTATACAGCACGTCCTGTTCCAGAATATTTCTTACACATGGGACATCCAATAGCAGTGTCTGTAAGGTAGGGTGGGATCCCCAAAAAGTAACAGCGTTTAGTAACAGTTTAAACCACTGCCGCCTGCAGAACTTTGTGACCAAAAGCAGCATCAGCTGAGGCTCTAACATCAACCTTAGAGATGAGCGAACTTTTGAAAAATTCGATTCGACTGATTCGCCGAATTTTCCGACAAAAATCGTTTCGACCCGAATAAATTCGCGACGAATCGCTATTAAAAACGGCTATTTCTGAGCCTCCTAGAGCCTCAATAGGGTTGTAAACCATTCTGCCTTGCTGTAACACGCACAGGATGCGTGCTGGGTTAGTTAAATAATACTTTGAAGAAATATCACATGCAGATCAGAGGCATCGCTAATAGAATCGCAGAGCGGCACAATTGAATTCAAGAGAGTTGAAGTGGCATCACTATGAGGGGCAGGAGCCCAAACATTGCTTTAAAGAGACACTGGAGTTGGCTTCAGGAGCCCAAAAATTGGATGAATCACACCCTGGAGTTGGCAGCAGCAGCAGCAGCAGGAGCCCAAAAATTGGATGAATCACACCCTGGAGTTGGCAGCAGCAGCAGCAGGAGCCCAAATATTACTTTAAAGAGACCCTGGGGTTGGGCTCAGGAGCCCAAAAATTGGATGAATCACACCCTGGAGTTGGCAGCAGCAGGAGCCCAAACATTACTTTAAAGAGACCCTGGGGTTGGCCTCAGGAGCCCAAAAATTGGATGAATCACACCCTGGAGTTGGCAGCAGCAGCAGCAGGAGCCCAAATATTACTTTAAAGAGACACTGGAGTTGGCTTCAGTAGCCCAAAAATTGGATGAATCACACCCTGGAGTTGGCAGCAGCAGCAGGAGCCCAAATATTACTTTAAAGAGACCCTGGGGTTGGCCTCAGGAGCCCAAAAATTGGATGAATCACACCCTGGAGTTGGCAGCAGCAGGAGCCCAAACATTACTTTAAAGAGACCCTGGGGTTGGCCTCAGGAGCCCAAAAATTGGATGAATCACACCCTGGAGTTGGCAGAAGTTGGCAGTAGCAGCAGCAGGAGCCCAAACATTACTTTAAACAGACCCTGGGGTTGGCCTCAGGAGCCCAAAAATTGGATGAATCACACCCTGGAGTTGGCAGCAGCAGCAGCAGGAGCCCAAATATTACTTTAAAGAGACACTGGGGTTGGCTTCAGAAGCCCAAAAATTGGATGAATCACACCCTGGAGTTGCAAGCAGCAGCAGGAGCCCAAACATTACTTTAAACAGACCCTGGGGTTGGCTTCAGGAGCCCAAAAATTGGATGAATCACACCCTGGAGTTGGCAGCAGCAGCAGCAGGAGCCCAAATATTACTTTAAAGAGACACTGGAGTTGGCTTCAGTAGCCCAAAAATTGGATGAATCACACCCTGGAGTTGGCAGCAGCAGCAGGAGCCCAAATATTACTTTAAAGAGACCCTGGGGTTGGCCTCAGGAGCCCAAAAATTGGATGAATCACACCCTGGAGTTGGCAGCAGCAGGAGCCCAAACATTACTTTAAAGAGACCCTGGGGTTGGCCTCAGGAGCCCAAAAATTGGATGAATCACACCCTGGAGTTGGCAGCAGCAGCAGCAGGAGCCCAAATATTACTTTAAAGAGACACTGGAGTTGGCTTCAGTAGCCCAAAAATTGGATGAATCACACCCTGGAGTTGGCAGCAGCAGCAGGAGCCCAAATATTACTTTAAAGAGACCCTGGGGTTGGCCTCAGGAGCCCAAAAATTGGATGAATCACACCCTGGAGTTGCAAGCAGCAGCAGGAGCCCAAACATTACTTTAAACAGACCCTGGGGTTGGCCTCAGGAGCCCAAAAATTGGATGAATCACACCCTGGAGTTGGCAGCAGCAGCAGCAGGAGCCCAAATATTACTTTAAAGAGACACTGGAGTTGGCTTCAGTAGCCCAAAAATTGGATGAATCACACCCTGGAGTTGGCAGCAGCAGCAGGAGCCCAAATATTACTTTAAAGAGACCCTGGGGTTGGCCTCAGGAGCCCAAAAATTGGATGAATCACACCCTGGAGTTGGCAGCAGCAGGAGCCCAAACATTACTTTAAAGAGACCCTGGGGTTGGCCTCAGGAGCCCAAAAATTGGATGAATCACACCCTGGAGTTGGCAGAAGTTGGCAGTAGCAGCAGCAGGAGCCCAAACATTACTTTAAAGAGACCCTGGGGTTGGCCTCAGGAGCCCAAAAATTGGATGAATCACACCCTGGAGTTGGCAGCAGCAGCAGCAGGAGCCCAAATATTACTTTAAAGAGACACTGGAGTTGGCTTCAGTAGCCCAAAAATTGGATGAATCACACCCTGGAGTTGGCAGCAGCAGGAGCCCAAATATTACTTTAAAGAGACCCTGGGGTTGGCCTCAGGAGCCCAAAAATTGGATGAATCACACCCTGGAGTTGGCAGAAGTTGGCAGTAGCAGCAGCAGGAGCCCAAACATTACTTTAAACAGACCCTGGGGTTGGCCTCAGGAGCCCAAAAATTGGATGAATCACACCCTGGAGTTGGCAGCAGCAGCAGCAGCAGGAGCCCAAATATTACTTTAAAGAGACACTGGGGTTGGCTTCAGGAGCCCAAAAATTGGATGAATCACACCCTGGAGTTGCAAGCAGCAGCAGGAGCCCAAACATTACTTTAAACAGACCCTGGGGTTGGCCTCAGGAGCCCAAAAATTGGATGAATCACACCCTGGAGTTGGCAGCAGCAGGAGCCCAAACATTACTTTAAAGAGACCCTGGGGTTGGCCTCAGGAGCCCAAAAATTGGATGAATCACACCCTGGAGTTGGCAGCAGCAGCAGCAGGAGCCCAAATATTACTTTAAAGAGACACTGGAGTTGGCTTCAGTAGCCCAAAAATTGGATGAATCACACCCTGGAGTTGGCAGCAGCAGCAGCAGGAGCCCAAACATTACTTTAAACAGACCCTGGGGTTGGCCTCAGGAGCCCAAAAATTGGATGAATCACACCCTGGAGTTGGCAGCAGCAGCAGCAGGAGCCCAAACATTACTTTAAACAGACCCTGGGGTTGGCCTCAGGAGCCCAAAAATTGGATGAATCACACCCTGGAGTTGCAAGCAGCAGCAGGAGCCCAAACATTACTTTAAACAGACCCTGGGGTTGGCCTCAGGAGCCCAAAAATTGGATGAATCACACCCTGGAGTTGGCAGCAGCAGCAGCAGGAGCCCAAATATTACTTTAAAGAGACACTGGGGTTGGCTTCAGGAGCCCAAAAATTGGATGAATCACACCCTGGAGTTGGCAGCAGCAGCAGCAGGAGCCCAAATATTACTTTAAAGAGACACTGGAGTTGGCTTCAGTAGCCCAAAAATTGGATGAATCACACCCTGGAGTTGGCAGCAGCAGCAGCAGGAGCCCAAACATTACTTTAAACAGACCCTGGGGTTGGCCTCAGGAGCCCAAAAATTGGATGAATCACACCCTGGAGTTGGCAGCAGCAGCAGCAGGAGCCCAAACATTACTTTAAACAGACCCTGGGGTTGGCCTCAGGAGCCCAAAAATTGGATGAATCACACCCTGGAGTTGCAAGCAGCAGCAGGAGCCCAAACATTACTTTAAACAGACCCTGGGGTTGGCTTCAGGAGCCCAAAAATTGGATGAATCACACCCTGTGGAGAGTCATGTGGAGAAAAAGTAGCTTAGTTAGTAATATCTACATAAAATTATGAATAAACAAATGCAAAAGTTTGCCAAAGTGAAGTTTTGTTTGAGGGTGTGTTTCCACCTTTTAATTAAATCAGAAACAAGAAGGTATCATTGCCTCTGACTAATTAGCCCTCAAAAATTCTTGGAATTTTTAATCTGGAATCATGTCTGATCCGTCTTATCCGAAGAATATTAATAAAAAGTAAGAGTAACGTAAAGGATTTTTTATCAATACTTACTTGTGGTCCGATGCGGAGGAATGTCTGTAACTGGAGAGCA
The DNA here is from genome assembly GCA_027917425.1 of Gastrophryne carolinensis. Lineage (NCBI taxonomy): Eukaryota > Metazoa > Chordata > Amphibia > Anura > Microhylidae > Gastrophryne > Gastrophryne carolinensis. The sequence continues at coordinate 297,960,990 of CM051236.1, forward strand.
GCGCCTTAAATCTGTTTTGCACGATCCATCTTTCTTGGTCTGGCCCCGTCATCAATCTACTGGAATACATCAGGCATTGTTGGGAGGAAAGCTTGGCTGATCCATGCGCCATTCATTTCCACGCAGGGCAGTCTCTGGAAAAAAAAAGTCTGTATAAACCAGGGTCTTTTTCATATAAAAACAAATGGTTATTCTTGCTTTTCAACCATATGTTCCACAGCTTTACCAGTCATTGTGTCAGCCAATGAAGCAACTTTGTCTCGAAGTGCTGCAAAAGCAGTCCACTGCATCACAAGTGGCATCTGACACCCCCAGTCAACTGTCTGTCTGTTAAGCTTTGGGTTCAGCTCCCCTATCCATTGATCTGATATCCAAGATCTGATAATCATAAAATTCAGCAGCTACTGCCCAGCCAAGAAGTGGAGGAGACACTCGCCTCTTCTTCCACTATCCGGCAATTAGTGATGAGGAGAGTGTCGTGGGAGGAGGTGTTGCAAGCCGAGGTAGTGGAAGAGGGTCCCTGGAGTCTGCGGCGGTGGCGGCGGCAGCAGCAGCGAATTATTGCGGACTGTTGGTAGGAAAAATCAGCTACTCAGCGATGTGGCAGTGTTCCATGCAGCATCCTGTGGAGAAAAAGTAGGTTAGTTAGTGTATATACATAAAATTATGAATAGACAAATGCAATAGTATTGCGAAAGTGAAGTTTTGTTTGAGGGTGTGTTTCCACCTTGCAATTAAATCAGAAACAACTAGCTATCATTTGCCTCTGAATAATTAGCCCTCAAAAATTCTTGGAATTTTTAATCTTGATGTCTGAGGGATTTCTCCTCTCAGACAGCGTCACCATAAGTCCAGCCTGCTGCATTACCCAGTGGTGGACCTTTCAGAGAACTGATGGCTTGTGGAGAGTCACATGGCATGGTTGTTGAACAGAAGGTGGGCCAGTCCTTTAGCCTGTCAGTGTGTACCAAAGTGCACAGTGTTGTCTACGCCTGGAGCTGTAACTATAGACTCATGGTGGACAATATATATCCTTTTAGGCCCCCTTGGTGATTGTGGTTTCACGCTGTTCTTCACATGGTTTTCCTTGACCATCAGAGTCACACATGGGAGGAACTACTAAAAATGAGAACTCAATCCATGAAAGCATTGCTTAATCCACGAAAACTGCAAATTTGGACCCATGGTGACTGACACTTGGAAGAACATCTTGTTTGCGCTGCGACAAGGAAGCCAGAGTCATGCGTCCTGACATGGCACACGTGTTCAGTCTAGTTTTGAAGTCTTGCCCCCATCTGAAAGACATCCGAACAACAGGAAAGAAAGTTAGCATGCACTTCTGGCACTCCTACACCACCAAGCACAACCTTATTGAGCCTCAGCGTCACAACGGTGTACCCCACCATAGTCTGATTTGCGATGTTTCCACCCGTTGGAATTCCACCCTCCATATGCAGGATCCACTATAGCAGTGGTCCCCAACCCTGTCCTCAAGGCCCACCAACAGGCCAGGCTTTGCAGATCTCCACAAAGATGCTCAGGTGGAGTAATTAGTGCAGCTGCAGAGCAATAGAGCTGGCTATTTGGAGATCCAAAAAACATGACATGTTGGTGGGCCTTGAGGACAGGGTTGAGGACCACTGCACTATAGGAACAGAGAAAAGCCATCACGGATTTCTGGATGATCCAAACGGATAGGGGGACACCCCTGTGTAAATTCAATGTAAACCATTGGCAGCTCATACGTGACACTGACCGTTTGCTCAGGCCCTTTGAGGAAGCTACATTATTAGTCAGTTGCCAGGACTATGAGATGAACGATGAGATTCCACTGCTTCATGTACTACAACACATGTTGGAAAGCATGGCTGGTCAGGGCACTGGAGACATGGCACATACATTTCACAGCCACATGAAGCCTGTGGGGGCTGAAGTGGAGGAGGAGGAGGGGGTGGGGCACAGCAAACCACAGTTTAGGTTTCACAAAATGACCATTTTATCTAGTCATCTGACAGGAGAGGAGGAGCAGGAGCAGCCACAGGAGCTAGAGGGTTGTGAGTAAGGCGAGACAGAGGACCCAGACACACCATGGCAGTTTACAGTGGAGATGGAGACAGGTAGTCCCTCCGAGTCACTTGCACAAATGGCACGATGCATGCTCACATGCATGCGTACTAGTGAGCGCAGAATTGTCTCCATTTGTCAGCGGGAAGACTTCTGGCTCTCCAACTTATTGGACCCTCGCTTCCGGCACAAAATGGGGGCATTTTTTACGCCCACTGAGAGGGAGGACAAACTGACCTACTACAGAGACATCCCACGTAGTCAGTTGGGCGATGTCTATCTGCGCCATGGCCCATACTCCCGCAGGTCTGACTCGGGGGGAAGTCTGCGATCACCTTCCACTGCCATGGCTGCTGGGGGGGTGGAAGGAGCAGCAGCAGCAGCTCCATCAGCAGCAGCCTCAGTCTTCAGTCGCTAGTGAGTAGCTTTCTACACCCGCATAGTGAGTCTACTCATGAGCAGCAGGAAGACCTGGAGCTGGACCTCAAACAGCAGGTCATGTCATACCTTGACATGACCATGCCAACACACCTTCAAGATCCACTGGATTTGCTGGGAAGCCAAACTTGACTTGTGCCCGCAACTAGCAGAGTTTGCCCTGGAAAAGCTGTACTGGCCGGACAGTAGTTGATTTAGATGGCAACTGGGCTGCTCTATATAACGAAGCAAAATGGCAAATTTACCTCACTATATAAGCTATTGCCCCTCAGATTTACACAGGGGCTGCTCTATATTATGCTGCAAAATGGCAAATTAACCTCACAATATAAGCTATTGCAGCTCTATATAAATAAAAATAAATAAATAAAAAAAGGGCCTGTAGAAGCTTATTTAGTATAACAGATAGGGTGACATGTGCTGGTTTGGGATGCCCATATGGGCTAGTGTTTTGGCAGCAGTACAAAAACCAATGCAAAATGCAATAGCTTAATAAAGCTGATGCTGATCAACGCTTATTTAGTATAACAGATGGGGTGCAACATGCAGGTTTGGGATGCCCTGCGGCCTGGTGTATTTAAAGCAGACCAAAACCAATTCAAAATGCAATAACTTAATAAAGCTGAGGCTGTAGATGCTTATTTAGTATAAACAGGTAGGGTGCAAGGTGCAGCTTTGGGGTGCCCTGCGGCCTGGTTAAATGAAAGCAGTCAAAAAGGAAGTGCAAACTGAAGTAGCTTAATGAAGCTGATGCTGATCAACGCTTATGTTGTATACCAGATAGGGTGCAAGGTGCAGCTTTGGGGTGCCCTGCGGCCTGGTTTATTAAAATCAGTCAAAAACAAGTGCAAACTGAAGTAGCCTGATCAACGCTTATGTTGTATAACAGATAGGTTTAAAATAGCATGTGCCTTGGGATGCCCGTGTGGCCTGTTATATTTCAAGCTGAACAAAAAGTAACAATAATCCAAGTATGAGACATCATTTTGACCTTCTTCACAGCGCCATACTTTGAAAAAAAAAAATTAATTTCATGCCGATCAATCCAAAGGTCAATGCCCCTAACAAAAATAGTGTTCGGCATAAGTTTTCCTTCTGGAAGGACGTAACCTTTAGTTTACATGGTTGGGGTAGGTTATCTTACAAATTGGGATACCCCAGGCAGCAGTGTCATTGAAAGAGACAGATTGTAATGCAGGCCATACGCAAGCAGAGAAACTCAGGCTGCAACAGGCCTATTTAGTTTACATGGTTGGGGTAGGTTATCTTACAAATTGGGATACCCCACTGTATATGAAACCGAATATAAATGCACACCCAAAAGTGGACACTCAGCCTCCAAGAGGCCTGCTTAGTTTAAATAAGAGAGCTGCTTAGTATGGTAGGTAGGTTATGTTATGTTACAGAATGGGATGCCCCAAGCAGACTTGAGATCAGTATATATGCACACAGCAGCAGTGTGTTAGCAGGCTCATACAGGCCAAATTTCTTTAAATAAATGTGCAGCTTACAGTAAATGCAGAGGCTAATGGTATGTTACAGAATGGGATGCCCCAAGCAGACTTGAGATCAGTATATATGCACACAGCAGCAGTGTGTTAGCAGGCTCATACAGGCCAAATTTCTTTAAATAACTGTGCAGCTTACAGTTAATGCAGAGGCTAATGGTATGTTACAGAATGGGATGCCCCAAGCAGACTTGAGATCGGTATATATGCACACAGCAGCAGTGTGTTAGCAGGCTCATACAGGCCAAATTTCTTTAAATAACTGTGCAGCTTACAGTAAATGCAGAGGCTAATGGTATGTTACAGAATGGGATGCCCCAAAGCTGACTTGAGATAAGTATATATGCACACAGCAGCAGTGTGTTAGCAGGCTCATACAGGCCAAATTTCTTTAAATAACTGTGCAGCTTACAGTTAATGCAGAGGCTAATGGTATGTTACAGAATGGGATGTCCCAAAAACCAGAGAGCACCTGGCAGGCAGCAGTAAGACTATGCACAGCAAAAGTGTCTTTATCATGCCTAATTTCAATTAGAATAGGTGCAAATGGTTAGGTTCTTAAATAGAGGCTGGTGTAGTCACAGAATGGGATGCCCTAAAAACCAGCAGTAAGTACACCTGGCAGGGACATGTAGTGCTATGCCCAGCAAAAGTGTCTTTATCAGGCTAATTTCAAATATGATAAGAGCAAATGCTTATATGGTCTTAAACAGAGGCTGCTGTAGTCACAGAATGGGATGCCCCAAATAGGAGTGCACCTGGCAGGGTCCAGTAGTGCTTTGCCCAGCAAAAGTGTCTTTATCAGGCCTAATTTCAAATATGATAAGAGCAAATGCTTATATGGTCTTAAACAGAGGCTGCTGTAGTCACAGAATGGGATGCCCCAAATAGGAGTGCACCTGGCAGGGTCCAGTAGTGCTATGCCCAGCAAAAGTGTCTTTATCAGGCCTAATTTCAAATATGATAAGAGCAAATGCTTATATGGTCTTAAACAGAGGCTGCTGTAGTCACAGAATGGGATGCCCCAAATAGGAGTGCACCTGGCAGGGTCCAGTAGTGCTTTGCCCAGCAAAAGTGTCTTTATCAGGCCTAATTTCAAATATGATAAGAGCAAATGCTTATATGGTCTTAAACAGAGGCTGCTGTAGTCACAGAATGGGATGCCCCAAATAGGAGTGCACCTGGCAGGGTCCAGTAGTGCTATGCCCAGCAAAAGTGTCTTTATCAGGCCTAATTTCAAATATGATAAGAGCAAATGCTTATATGGTCTTAAACAGAGGCTGCTGTAGTCACAGAATGGGATGCCCCAAATAGGAGTGCACCTGGCAGGGTCCAGTAGTGCTTTGCCCAGCAAAAGTGTCTTTATCAGGCCTAATTTCAAATATGATAAGAGCAAATGCTTATATGGTCTTAAACAGAGGCTGCTGTAGTCACAGAATGGGATGCCCCAAATAGGAGTGCACCTGGCAGGGTCCAGTAGTGCTTTGCCCAGCAAAAGTGTCTTTATCAGGCCTAATTTCAAATATGATAAGAGCAAATGCTTATATGGTCTTAAACAGAGGCTGCTTTAGTCACAGAATGGGATGCCCCAAATAGGAGTGCACCTGGCAGGGTCCAGTAGTGCTATGCCCAGCAAAAGTGTCTTTATCAGGCCTAATTTCAAATATGATAAGAGCAAATGCTTATATGGTCTTAAACAGAGGCTGCTGTAGTCACAGAATGGGATGCCCCAAATAGGAGTGCACCTGGCAGGGTCCAGTAGTGCTATGCCCAGCAAAAGTGTCTTTATCAGGCCTAATTTCAAATATGATAAGAGCAAATGCTTATATGGTCTTAAACAGAGGCTGCTGTAGTCACAGAATGGGATGCCCCAAATAGGAGTGCACCTGGCAGGGTCCAGTAGTGCTTTGCCCAGCAAAAGTGTCTTTATCAGGCCTAATTTCAAATATGATAAGAGCAAATGCTTATATGGTCTTAAACAGAGGCTGCTGTAGTCACAGAATGGGATGCCCCAAATAGGAGTGCACCTGGCAGGGTCCAGTAGTGCTTTGCCCAGCAAAAGTGTCTTTATCAGGCCTAATTTCAAATATGATAAGAGCAAATGCTTATATGGTCTTAAACAGAGGCTGCTGTAGTCACAGAATGGGATGCCCCAAATAGGAGTGCACCTGGCAGGGTCCAGTAGTGCTTTGCCCAGCAAAAGTGTCTTTATCAGGCCTAATTTCAAATATGATAAGAGCAAATGCTTATATGGTCTTAAACAGAGGCTGCTGTAGTCACAGAATGGGATGCCCCAAATAGGAGTGCACCTGGCAGGGTCCAGTAGTGCTTTGCCCAGCAAAAGTGTCTTTATCAGGCCTAATTTCAAATATGATAAGAGCAAATGCTTATATGGTCTTAAACAGAGGCTGCTGTAGTCACAGAATGGGATGCCCCAAATAGGAGTGCACCTGGCAGGGTCCAGTAGTGCTTTGCCCAGCAAAAGTGTCTTTATCAGGCCTAATTTCAAATATGATAAGAGCAAATGCTTATATGGTCTTAAACAGAGGCTGCTGTAGTCACAGAATGGGATGCCCCAAATAGGAGTGCACCTGGCAGGGTCCAGTAGTGCTTTGCCCAGCAAAAGTGTCTTTATCAGGCCTAATTTCAAATATGATAAGAGCAAATGCTTATATGGTCTTAAACAGAGGCTGCTTTAGTCACAGAATGGGATGCCCCAAATAGGAGTGCACCTGGCAGGGTCCAGTAGTGCTATGCCCAGCAAAAGTGTCTTTATCAGGCCTAATTTCAAATATGATAAGAGCAAATGCTTATATGGTCTTAAACAGAGGCTGCTGTAGTCACAGAATGGGATGCCCCAAATAGGAGTGCACCTGGCAGGGTCCAGTAGTGCTTTGCCCAGCAAAAGTGTCTTTATCAGGCCTAATTTCAAATATGATAAGAGCAAATGCTTATATGGTCTTAAACAGAGGCTGCTGTAGTCACAGAATGGGATGCCCCAAATAGGAGTGCACCTGGCAGGGTCCAGTAGTGCTTTGCCCAGCAAAAGTGTCTTTATCAGGCCTAATTTCAAATATGATAAGAGCAAATGCTTATATGGTCTTAAACAGAGGCTGCTGTAGTCACAGAATGGGATGCCCCAAATAGGAGTGCACCTGGCAGGGTCCAGTAGTGCTTTGCCCAGCAAAAGTGTCTTTATCAGGCCTAATTTCAAATATGATAAGAGCAAATGCTTATATGGTCTTAAACAGAGGCTGCTTTAGTCACAGAATGGGATGCCCCAAATAGGAGTGCACCTGGCAGGGTCCAGTAGTGCTATGCCCAGCAAAAGTGTCTTTATCAGGCCTAATTTCAAATATGATAAGAGCAAATGCTTATATGGTCTTAAACAGAGGCTGCTTTAGTCACAGAATGGGATGCCCCAAATAGGAGTGCACCTGGCAGGGTCCAGTAGTGCTTTGCCCAGCAAAAGTGTCTTTATCAGGCCTAATTTCAAATATGATAAGAGCAAATGCTTATATGGTCTTAAACAGAGGCTGCTGTAGTCACAGAATGGGATGCCCCAAATAGGAGTGCACCTGGCAGGGTCCAGTAGTGCTTTGCCCAGCAAAAGTGTCTTTATCAGGCCTAATTTCAAATATGATAAGAGCAAATGCTTATATGGTCTTAAACAGAGGCTGCTGTAGTCACAGAATGGGATGCCCCAAATAGGAGTGCACCTGGCAGGGTCCAGTAGTGCTTTGCCCAGCAAAAGTGTCTTTATCAGGCCTAATTTCAAATATGATAAGAGCAAATGCTTATATGGTCTTAAACAGAGGCTGCTGTAGTCACAGAATGGGATGCCCCAAATAGGAGTGCACCTGGCAGGGTCCAGTAGTGCTTTGCCCAGCAAAAGTGTCTTTATCAGGCCTAATTTCAAATATGATAAGAGCAAATGCTTATATGGTCTTAAACAGAGGCTGCTTTAGTCACAGAATGGGATGCCCCAAATAGGAGTGCACCTGGCAGGGTCCAGTAGTGCTATGCCCAGCAAAAGTGTCTTTATCAGGCCTAATTTCAAATATGATAAGAGCAAATGCTTATATGGTCTTAAACAGAGGCTGCTTTAGTCACAGAATGGGATGCCCCAAATAGGAGTGCACCTGGCAGGGTCCAGTAGTGCTTTGCCCAGCAAAAGTGTCTTTATCAGGCCTAATTTCAAATATGATAAGAGCAAATGCTTATATGGTCTTAAACAGAGGCTGCTGTAGTCACAGAATGGGATGCCCCAAATAGGAGTGCACCTGGCAGGGTCCAGTAGTGCTTTGCCCAGCAAAAGTGTCTTTATCAGGCCTAATTTCAAATATGATAAGAGCAAATGCTTATATGGTCTTAAACAGAGGCTGCTGTAGTCACAGAATGGGATGCCCCAAATAGGAGTGCACCTGGCAGGGTCCAGTAGTGCTTTGCCCAGCAAAAGTGTCTTTATCAGGCCTAATTTCAAATATGATAAGAGCAAATGCTTATATGGTCTTAAACAGAGGCTGCTTTAGTCACAGAATGGGATGCCCCAAATAGGAGTGCACCTGGCAGGGTCCAGTAGTGCTATGCCCAGCAAAAGTGTCTTTATCAGGCCTAATTTCAAATATGATAAGAGCAAATGCTTATATGGTCTTAAACAGAGGCTGCTTTAGTCACAGAATGGGATGCCCCAAATAGGAGTGCACCTGGCAGGGTCCAGTAGTGCTTTGCCCAGCAAAAGTGTCTTTATCAGGCCTAATTTCAAATATGATAAGAGCAAATGCTTATATGGTCTTAAACAGAGGCTGCTGTAGTCACAGAATGGGATGCCCCAAATAGGAGTGCACCTGGCAGGGTCCAGTAGTGCTTTGCCCAGCAAAAGTGTCTTTATCAGGCCTAATTTCAAATATGATAAGAGCAAATGCTTATATGGTCTTAAACAGAGGCTGCTGTAGTCACAGAATGGGATGCCCCAAATAGGAGTGCACCTGGCAGGGTCCAGTAGTGCTTTGCCCAGCAAAAGTGTCTTTATCAGGCCTAATTTCAAATATGATAAGAGCAAATGCTTATATGGTCTTAAACAGAGGCTGCTGTAGTCACAGAATGGGATGCCCCAAATAGGAGTGCACCTGGCAGGGTCCAGTAGTGCTTTGCCCAGCAAAAGTGTCTTTATCAGGCCTAATTTCAAATATGATAAGAGCAAATGCTTATATGGTCTTAAACAGAGGCTGCTGTAGTCACAGAATGGGATGCCCCAAATAGGAGTGCACCTGGCAGGGTCCAGTAGTGCTTTGCCCAGCAAAAGTGTCTTTATCAGGCCTAATTTCAAATATGATAAGAGCAAATGCTTATATGGTCTTAAACAGAGGCTGCTGTAGTCACAGAATGGGATGCCTCCCAGCAGACTTAAGATCAGTTCAGTATATATGCACAGTTAGTATAAGCAGCCTGAAAACGCTAACAAAGCCTGTCAGGCTGGATGAAAAAAAAAATAAAACTGACAGCCTCCGATTTTCCCTTCCTTTCCCTGTTTTTCGCTGACTTTCTGTCTGTCTCCTGTCTGTCTCCTGTCTGTCTCCTGCCTGTCTCCAGCCTGTCCCTGTCTGTCCCTCAGCTACACAGCGTTCTGTCTCTCACGAATGCAATAGAGAAATGAGGAAAAGCAAGATGGCCGCCGTTAAATACCGCTGTGTGACGTCACCGGGCTTGCTGGCTGCTGATAGGCTGCATGTGCCTGCCCCAGCTTGCACTGGCGCGGGATACATGTCCAGACATGTCCCGTCCGCCATCTTAGAATGCCTGTAAATGTAAATGAATGGATGTTAAAGGAAAACTTCGAGTGATCGAATCGCTGGGAAATTCGGATTCGATCCGAATCGAATTTTTCCTGAAATTCGGATCGAATCCGGGTTAGTCTGGATCGATTCGCTCATCCCTAATCAACCTTGTAAAACCTGGAAAAAGTATGAACAGAAGACCAAGTAGCGGCCTTGCAAACTTGTTCAACAGAAGCTTGGTGCTGAAAAGCCCAAGAGGCACCAATAGCACGAGTAGAATGAGCAGTAAGGCGGAAGAGAGGCTCCTTCCCCTTAGCAGAATAGGCCTGTACCACAGCCTGACGGATCCACTTGCTGATAGTGGACTTAGCTGGAGCCAGACCCTTCTTAGGTCCAGACGGGAGCACAAAAAAGAGCATCAGTCTTCCTGAAGGATTCAGTAGCCACCAAATAGAACTTCATAGATTCCTGACCACATCCAGAGAGTGTAAAACCCACTCCTTAGGGTTACTACCGTGTTTCCCCGAAAGTAAGACACTGTCTTACTTTCTTTTTATCCCCAAAAGCCCCACTACGTCTTACTTTCGGGGTATGTCTTATATTGGAAAAAACCCACTTTTTGGGGAATCCTTCAACGATGTCTTCTCTCACACGCTGCTCCTTCCCTCACACAAAGATGGCGGGCTCGCTCACTCCCTTAAATATGCCGGATTACGTTGGTGAGTGAGCCCGTCATTTTCATGTGAGGGACAGAGCAGTGTGAGAGAAGGCCTTGCTGGCCAATAGGGGGAGACCTAGTAATTACATCAGGTGGAGGGGCGGGGTTTACAAAGCCGCAACAACTCACAGCGACAGCAGCTGTGAGTGGCGGTGCCGGCCGCCACGGACTTCACTAGGGCGGGGATGATCACCGGTGAGGGGGGCCCCCGGTCGGGGTTCAGTCACGTCGGCTCCTCGCAGCGCCCGCAGCTCACCTCCGGTCACGGCGCTGCTCCCGCTCTGTGCTGCAGTGAGAGCCAGATGACAGACGCTCCTCTGCACCCGGCGCCGCTCGTCTTCTGTGGGTCACCCGCGGTCTCTGGGGCACAGGAGGGGGGAGACCGCCCGGCAAAGCGGACCTCCCGTACAGATGCCCCGGCCTCTACAGTCAGTGGGGGCGATAAGTCAGTGGCAAGATGGCAGCCGTGCCTCAGCTCCTGCGCTCGCAGCCCCGGATCCACCGCCGCCTCTCCTCTCAGGTAGGTCCCGTCAGCGCAGGGGGATACACGCCGGGGGGGGGCTATATCGCTTCCCTCAGCCCCGTTCGACAACAATGTTATTTCCCCGAAAGTAAGACATGTGTCTTACTTTCGGGGTACGGCTTATATTAGGCGACCCCTCTGAAACTCCCCATACGTCTTACAATCGGGGGTGTCTTACTATCGGGGAAAGACGGTAGGATTAGGGCACAGAGACTGCAAAACAATGTCCTGATTGAGATGAAAAGCAGACACAACCTTAGGCAGAAAATCTGGCTTAAAACGAAACACCACCTTGTCCTGGTGTCTCTCAAAGTAAGGGGGTTTGATGGAAAGCGCCGCCAACTCAGAAACATGCCTAACAGAAGTGATAGCCACCAAAAAGACTACCTTAAGCGTCAAAATGGACAAAGGGGCCTCACGCAAAGGCTCAAAGGGAGACCCCTGCAAGGCAGATAGGAACAAGTTCAAATCCCAGACTGGTAACATAGGCTTACGTGGAGGACGCATGTGAGTAACCCCCTGGAAGAAAGTCTTGACCAGACGATGTTGAGCAAAGGATCTTTGGAAGAAAATGGCCAAAGCAGAAACATGACCTTTGAGGGTACTAAGTTGAAGACCCAAATCCAAACCATGTTGCAGAAATTCTAGAATCCTAGGGATAGAATGCACCCGACAGGGAAGCGACTTAGACTCACACCAGTCAATGTAAGCATGCCATACCCTATAGTAGATGGATGATGAGGAAGTCTTCCTAGCCCTGATCATGGTATTAACAACTGAGGCAGGCAGCCCCTTTTCCATCAAGATGGAGGTTTCAGCAGCCAGGCCGTTAAAGCCAGCGTTTGTAAATTGGGATGTCGTAGCTGCTCCTGAGTGAGCAGGTCTGGAATCTTGGGCAGGGCGTACTGATCTACTGCCAACTGCACGATGTCTGCGAACCACACTATTCTTGGCCAACAGGGGGCCACCAGAATGGTTGGCACCCCTTCCTGGGCTATCTTGCGCAGCACCCTGCCCAGCAGAGGAAAAGGAGGAAACACATAGAGGAGCTGAAAGCTCTTCCAAGACATTTCTAGTGCATCCAAGGCCAGAGGGTCCTGGGACAGAGAGACAAAGACTGGAAGCTTGTGATTGTGACGGGACGCAAACAGATCCACATCTGGGTGACCCCAGCGGTGGCACAGGGAGTGAAACACCCTGCTGCTGAAGGACCATTCTCCCAGACGAGAAGTCCCCCTGCTGAGGGAGTCTGCCTCCAGATTTTCCACCCCCGGGATGTACACAGCTGAGATGCAGGGAACATTCTCCTCCGCCCAAGACAGTATCAGGGACACTTCCTTGAGGGCCCTCTTGCTCCGGGTCCCTCCCTGATGATTGATGAACAGCCCGACCCCGAAGGTGTGGAGTCAATTGGGTAAAAACCAACCTTATCGCCATCAGTTCCAGAATGTTGATAGGGGTGTGGGCCTTTCAAAGGGCCCCACTGACCCTGGAATTTCAGGGATTTCTAGAAGCCCCCCCAACCTGTCAGACTGGCATCTGTGGTGACTGTCTCCCAGCACAGGGCCAGAAAGGATCTGCCCACCAACAGGTTCCTTAAGTCCAGCCACCATGAGAGGGACCGTCTGGACAGAGGGGACAGAACAAACACCTGATCCAGGGACACAGCGTCCCGATCCCATACCAACAAGAGGTGAAGTTGAAGGGGGCTCATGTGAAACTGAGCGCATGGAACCGCCTCGAAGCAAGACACCATCAGGCCCACCAGCTGCATCTCCTGCCGGATGGAGGGATGAGAGCAAGACATAAGAAGCCTGGCTTGGCCTTGAAGACTCTCCACCTTCTGCTGACGGAGAAAAATCTTGACCTGAGATGTATCCAGAGTCATGCCCAGAAAGGACCTCACCATTGACGGTGATCACCCAGCCGAATGGCTCCAGAGTAAGGAAGGATGCGAATGCCCTGAGATCTCAGCAGAGCCATTACGCCCGCCAGCACCTTGGTGAATACCCTGGGAGCCGAGGTGATACCGAAAGGAAAGGCCACAAATTGGTAGTGCTGATCCTCCAGAGCAAATCCGAAGAATCTCTTATGACCTGGAAAGATTGGTACATGAAGATAAGCGTCCTTGATGTCCACAGTGATCATGAAGTCGCCCGGGCGTAGTAAATTGACAGCTGAGCGCAGAGTCTCCATGCGAAAGTGTTTGAATCTGACAAATTTGTTGAGGCACTTTAAATCCAAGATAGGTCTGATGGACCCGTCTTTTTTGGGAACAGTGAAAAGATTGGAATAGTAGCCTCTGCCCCTTTCCCTCAAAGGCACCTGGCAGATGACCCCCAACTCCAGAAGGTTTTGGACAGTGAGGCACAGACCCTGAGCTGACAGGGGGTTTCGAGCCATCCGGGATTTGATGAATCTTGGGGGCGGCCAGGCTGCAAACTCTATCTTGTAACCGGAGGACACTACCTCCTGAATCCACGGGTCTGAGACGTGAAGCCTCCAGACGTGAGCAAAGAGCCAAAGCCGTCCCCCCACCCCGGATGGGTGAGGGCGCCCCTTCATGCTTGAGGGGGCTTGGGTGAGGATTTTGGCTTGGGACCCCAGGAGAGGCCAGGACGGTCAGGTCCTCTGCTCCTTCCCCAATGATCTCCGCGCGCCCCAGTAAAGGAGACTCCTCAGCCAGTTCTGGAACCACGGAAGGAAGGGAGAAAGGCCCCCATCCCCCGAAAAGAACCTTGACGGCCTCCTACGTTGAGGTAACCTACCGCCCCTGGCAAACAAATCCAAGCGCTCACCAAAGAGGCGCAGGCCCTTGAAAGGGAAACCAGTGAGAGCCTTCTTAGAAGCAATATCAGCTACCCAATGACGTAGTCAGACAGAGCGGCGTATAGCCACCAACAGGGCAGAAGTCCTACCACACATTCTAATGGCATCATCCATGGGAGAAAGAATATATGCAATAAATCCCTCACAAAGCAGGAGAGATCTATACTCTTCTCTACCCGCATCCTTAGATGCCCCATCCAAGAGACACTTAAGCACCCCTTTAATGGCAATAGCCGTAATAGCAGAGGCACAAACTGGGCGCAGTGCCATCCCCACACAGGCAAAGGCGTGACAGGCCAGTTGGTCCAAGCGCTGGTCCTCACCATCCCGCAGGGTAGTAATATCAGGAGAATGCATGACAGATGTATTGGACAACGCGAGAACGGGCGCATCCACCTCGGGAGGACATGACCAACGCTTAACAACATCAGCAGGAAAGGGATACCTCTTGTCCCAACTCTTAGGCACCCCTGGCAGCTTGCTAGGCCGTTCCCATTCCTTGAGCACTAGATTATTAAAGTGAGACTGCTCAGAGAACTCCCAGCGTGGCTTAACCGTATGAAAATGCTCACCCTGCTGCTGCAGAGCCACTGCCGGAGGAGAAATACAAAGCACTTCAAAAATGTGACTCAACAATCTGTCAGTGTCATCAGGGGACCACAAGTCTTCCCCAAAGGGAGTCCCAGTACCACCGTAAATTTTAGGTTGTTCCTCAGAGGATCCAAAATCAGAAAATAATTCCCCCTCCTCAAGGGGGTAGGGACCTAAGAGTGAATAAGGGCTCTCATCTTCTACAGGGAAGAGGGAAACCGTGGGTGATAAATGCCGCTTCTTAGCAGAAGCCTTACGCGGGGCAGAACCAGCAAGATGTTTTTCAATGCTGGCCACCCGTGCAGCTAAATTAGGTTGAGACTCCCCACTAGTATGCCCCTCGGTGGGGGTCAGATGTAAGCGTGGGGGGGTAGGGGGCGTACCACCAGGCCCAGTAACAGACAGCCCAGACTGCAGTGCAAGTAGCTGCTGGACACAGGATACACATACCCTGACATCATCACTTACGGGGGATACCTCACACGCAACACATAGCCGGGCTTGTCCCGAAGGAACCCCAGGCCCATTATCCCCAGAAGCCTCCATATGGTGATTTGAATGGCACAACAGGCCAGTAAGGGTTAACGCTAAGAAGCTACCCGGGATGCCCCAAGAACCCGCTAGGGAAGTGGGAGATAGTGAGGGGAGATGGCCGGGAGAAACCACAGTGCCGAAGTTTTAACCTGCCTGAAAGACATAACAAAACATTCCCATAAGAATACAGCAGAAGGAATATACTGAAAAAACAACCCCACCGGGGTTACTCACGGACCGCAGGGAGCCAGCAGCACACGCAGCTAAGGACAGGCAAGATGGCGTCCGCAGACCTGGAGGGGCGGGCCGTAGAGACGTGATGTGAAAATCGTCATCCACAGAGCCCCCCCCTCCCGAAGAGCGCAAAACGTGCCCACGTGATCCCGGCAGCCCTGAGGTAAATGACGCCGCCGTCAGCGGAGCACTGTACAAGCGTGTGGCGGCGACAGTAACACAGTACAAAAGTTAAAACATAAAAAATACAGTTTTTTACAACTAGTCAGCCCCCCCCCCCCCCCCCCCGGAGATCTCCCATAGGGAGAGCAAGGCAGGAATAGAAAGGTTTTCCAGGGAGACGACGGCGCACAAAAGACAATGGGAGGAGTGAGGGTGGAGGGGAAGCCTATGGGAATAAGGGTTAACTGCACAGGTTGAGCCTGGCAAAAACCCATGGAGCAGGGGGGGCATCCCAAAAGGCTCACCATCAGCCTGAACCGCTTACCCTGTCAGAGCAGGGACTGCAGTAGGAGCATCGCTCCTCAGCACCTAGCTGGTGCTTACTGACCTACCTTCACCCGAACCTTGTCAGCAGAGGCTGGGAGGCAACAATATGGAACGGAATGGGTGGGAATAGTCCTACAGGGCCGCAGGCATATAAGCCCCGCTCACCTGCGCCACATAGAGAGCTATCTTCTATCTTTGCAGCCCAGACTGCAGAAAAGAACTGGGGAATTTGTGGGAGGTCCCTGACTTATATAGGGCCGGGAGGAGCCACAAGCTGTTTTCTGCAGTCCAGTGCCATCTTGTGGATGTATTACCCATGTGTAAGGAATATTCTGGAACAGGACGTGCTGTATACTTAGAATAAAGGCTTGCCCAGGGGCCCCCACTACTGCCAATAACTTTGTTGTTTGCCCCACGGCCGTCAGACCAAAGTCTGAAAAGCTCCCTGGACTAGACCATAACCCAAAGGTTGGTCAAAAGTTGGTGGAAGCCCCCTTTGCAGGACAAGTGGTGGAGGCCCCGGGGCTCACGCCCCTTGCACCCCCTCATAATCCGGCCCTGCTTCTCAGTGTCTATAACTACTGATGACATCAGTAACCTACGTTGCCTCTCTCCTCTCTCCCCCTCTATTTCCCTCTCCACACAAGGCCACATCGCAGAAACTGACTCATCACTCCTCTCCTTCCTTTTCAAGTGCTGTCTCTGAGACAGCACATTGCTTTTACTCTGTGATGGGCAACATAGCACCGACGGACTCAAACTCCGTCCACTTATTCTGTAACTCCCTCCTCCCCCCCCTCCCTCCAGTATGCTAAGCCTCTCACCTCACTATTCAGTGTCTGGGAGTTCCCTAGCACTGCATGTGGTTCAGTCCCAGGTGACGCCAGGCGTCACCCCACCAGCTCTTGCAGCAGCTGCTGCTCTACAGTGGAATAACATACACTTATTTTTCACCCATACATTTAATGCTCAGTTCAAGGTTTATGTACATTACAAGTACCATTTTAATCTATGCTCCTATCAAAAATGTGTGATAGTGCTACTTTAACTTTACAATTCCATTTACAACCATGGCTTTCCTTCTGTAGTTCTGTAAGTGTCCATATTTTAGTGTCATGCATGGATTTTATCTCTTCCTTTGCAGCCTTTATCTATTTACTGGCTTCCCCTGTTGAAAGCTGAGATATGTCTTCCTAAGTTGCAGGTTCAATGGTAGTGGCAGTGCTTGTCTTGTATGAAAAACGTACAGGTGGTTTACCTCTGTTTTCTCTCATTGAGTATCTTGGTTCTGTATAGTCTGGTAGGTTATGTTATCTGTCTGGTAGGTTCTTCACTCACTTCAACTGTTTATTCAGAAGTTACAGATGACTGATTCTTCTGTTCTTACTTCCTCAGTTGTCTTGACATAAGCCTCGATTCAGAGACACATTCGTCCGGACTTCCGTAGCTGTCTGTGAAAGTTTGGGTGGGTGTTTGTCATTTTTTGCTTTATTTCGTCCATTTTTCATTTGTACGAACGTTCGGGAATGCGCTTTGGATGAACGGAAGCAAATTTGAACATTTCCGTTCGTTCAGATAACTTCCGTTGTTGGAATGGGTTTCTGTCTGATTCAGAGAGCTGATTTCCGACAGATCACCACCCTATAAATCCGTTTAATTTCCGATCCACTTACGGGACCTTTGAGGGCTCGGATTGCTATTGTTGAACATGTTTTGCGGCTATGTGGAGGAGTCTGCGCGCCTTTAGCACCAAGGCATTGCATGTATCAGCATGGCCGAGGCCATAAACTGTATAGCAATGCATACCTGAATCAATACATTTCATGTATGCCTTCTAGATGCATTTTAATGCTGACCTTAATTAGTCCTTAGCATGTAAACATTTATTTTCCCACACATCCATATAATTGCTATATTTTTTTAGACTTATGTCCTTTGTGAATTATATTTGGATTGTTGAACTTGAATCTTAATTTGTTGTAGGAGTTATTGTTTTAGTTGGTTACCTTTGCTTTGTGTAATTATTTTATATTTGGTTGCAGGAACAGCAAGATGTGCCACTCACACAACATACAAGCAGTCTTTGGTCCAGCTATGTGATTCCTCAGTGTTCTTGCAGGGCATCCAGGGTCGTTCCATGATGCTTATATTTTGCAGAGCTCCGGCTTATTTTGTCAGTTTGAGTCAGGAGAATTATCTGGTAGATGGCTTCTGGGTAGGTTTGCTCACATTCCATCAATCCATTTTCACTGTATGGCAATAAATATAGTTGATGACTCATGACTTAACCTATTGCTGTTTTTAGCCCTTGATGACATGTTAAACAATATTGTAGCTTAGAATGTGTATTTTATGTTAGTATTTTTAAATTCTTTCAGGGGATTCTGGATATCCACTCCTGGCCTTGCTCCTGATGCCCGTTCTTTGCCTGCAGAATGCGGGCCAGGGGTTCTCTAATCGGGCACTATGCAAAACCCGGCCCGTGGTGGCGAGGGCCCTCTGGCTTTTGAAGTCCAGATTTAGGTGGACCATATGGGGGGGGGGGGGGACTGCAGTATGACCCCAACAAGGTTATACCAATATTTTAATTTAAGTTTTTTAACAGGGACCACACGTGCCAGAGTGGCACAACTGAGTGTCAGGGTCCTTCAGTTGGTGGGCGAGATGCAGGAGCTGCGCAACTCGTTGGGGACCACAGATGAAGAATAATGTTCTGTGGCCTGCTATGTATTTTGTTTTTTATAGTTTTAAAAATTAGAAATTTTCAAAATTTTTAAAAATTTTATATTTTATGATATATGGTATCCCAAAAAAAAATGTTAGTGTCATTTCATTTACAAAATACATTAACACAAAACTAATGGGCCCAGAAATATTTAAAGATGAATATTCACATGACCGAGAAGTGATTTGGGTGAGCTTTAAGGGTCCAAAAGGGAAGATGGAGGATAGTGCTAAGTGATTTAGCTAAACATTGTAGTAGAAGTGAGGGTGGCAAATTTGTAGGCTAGCACTTTAATGAGTAAGGGTTCCCGTCTGGACGAATATTTATTGAAAAAGGGAAACAGAATCGAACTGGAAACATAAAGGATTCGTTGGAGGATACGATGGGAAAAGGGCAAAAACGAAAGCCTACGTTGTAACATGTGAAAATGAAACGGAAAAATCTGGATGGAAACTGACATCCTCGTATTCGTAATCTGCCGTACGAACGTACGGAAACTTTACAGAAGGTTTTCAATGCATGCATAGAATCGCTCGCACGCTCATACGAGAACGGAAACATTTCACAAAAAAAACAGATCGGCACGAAAACGGAAGTTTTTTTTGTCTCTCTGAATCGAGCCTATAATCTCTCAGATCTTAACAAAGGTTATGCTGTTACTAATGGTAACCTTGTCTTTTTGGGGATTTAGAATTCTGTAACCATTAACATTGTCACTGTATCCGACATAGATTCCTTTAAATGCTCTGTTTTATAGTTTGGTGTGTTTTTCCTCTGGAATGTAGATGAATGCGTTGCATCCCAAAAAAAAAAGGGGTTTTACACTTGGTTTCTCATTGTGCCACAATTCATAAGGAGTTTTCTCCACTGTTCTAGAAAAGAGTTTGTTTTGCAAATAAGTGGCTGTCATTGCTGTCTCACCCCAGTATTTTTGTGGTAGTCCAGAGTCTGTCAGTATACGTCTGATCATTTCAGTCCTGTTCGTTTTTTCAGCTACCCCATTTTGCTCTGGTGTGTATGGCACTGCCTTTTGATGCTTTATTACATTCAGCTTTAAATACTCTTGTACTTTGTTTCCTGTGAATTTACCTCCATTACCACTTCAAAGTATGAGAGGTTTCCTCTGAAACCTGTTACTTGCCTTTACTACACAGACCTGTAATTTGTCAATAACTTCAATCTTGTGTTGCATTAGGTAAGTGACTGTTTATCTTGAACAGTCATCTATGAACTTCACTATGTACCTGTTGCCTCCAGGTGTAAGTGGGTTTAGGGGACAACATACATCACTATGAACTAGGTCAAGTGGTCTTGAAGCTCTATTCTGACTGACTTTAGTAAGTTAGTTTAACAGAAACTGGACAAGGGGATAATGTCAGATCCTTTGGCAGATGCCTCTTTTGCAGTTCTTGTTTGCATTCTGGATTCTGGAGAATGCAGCCCCCCCAATGGTGTATTGACTGCCTTAGACAGAATTATTTTATTCTGTGTTTGGGTTGGCTCCCTTTTTATCCCACCATTATTAGTCCTCTATTACTACTGTTTATGAAGTGGCTGGGGTATACCCAGATTTGTATCAACTTTATTAAAAAATTGTCTGCAGTCTTTATGGATACCCCATCAACCCATATATTTAGAATAAGAAATGTTGTGTCCTCCACATGCCCAAAATACCTTTACTAAAACTATTTTCCTTTAGGGGCATGTGGAGGATGCTGCATTTCCTCATTCTAAACATTTGGGATGCCCCAAGCAGTAATAAGTAGGGTGTATACGAAACTGTTACAATCAACCTTCAATTGCCAAATGCAAGAAAAACAATGGCAGCTTAATTTTATTTAAACTACAGAGACTACTACTAAAGACTGAGATTCCAAGGCTCCTTTAATTTATAAAAAGGGAGGAGATATGTGCATTGTTCCTTGAAGAAACGTCTTAACAGAATAGTCTTCTGCAACAAATCTCTGAAAAAACATAGTAAAGGTGGAGAGCTGTCCTTGAACCACTTAAGTGCTAGCCATGTAAATTACACATTGATGGCATTTTCTCCCCTTTAGATGGAGAATGCCCTCATCCCCCTGTGTGCCTCTGATCCTCAGGCTGCTGTTTTTAGCAGGAAAGAGAACCTTGTTGCCACTGGGCTCCTGGCAGCTTGCTCCCCACCACGGGGGGGGCTTTCACAGCAGCAGAGTGAGCTTTCACTAGTATAAAAAGCCCCTTGCTGCAGTGGAACCCGGGAGCGGGGCAGAGAACACAGATCCTCCACCCTGCTCCTGGTTTCCACCGCTCAGCTGTGCTGGCTGAAGACAGCAAAGATTGGACGATGTCGGACAGCACCCAGTGATTGAAGTGGTTAAGTAGTAGTGTAAAGAAAAAAATAATAAAGGACTTTTTCAAGTGTGTGTGTTTTTCCAAGTATACAGCACATCCTGTTTCACCAATATTCTTTACGCTTGGGATATCCCGCCACAAGGTGGCGCAGTGGACGGCAGAAAAGGCACCTTCCGGCCCTATAAAAGGACAGGAACCTCCCACAAATTCCTAGTTTCCTTCTGCAGTCTGGACTGCGAAGATAGAAGATGGCTCTCTATATCACGCAGGCGAGCGGGGCTTAGCAGCCTGCGGCCCTGCAGGACTGTTTCCCCACGCCTGCATTTGACCCCAAGTCAGGGACATGCTAGTGGGGAATCACATTATGACTTGGCCTTGCGGGTGGCCAGCCTGGAAAGGTATATGGCTGGGCCGGTCCCTCGTAAGGCATTTAACTGTTTCCCTTTTTCCTGAGGAGGATGAGGGACAGTTTTCTTTCCCTGGCCTGTACCCCCTAGAAGAGGTGGAACTTTTCTCTGATTCTGATTCCTCTGAGGAGCAGGAGCAGGAGGTTTATGGTGGTTTTTGGAGAAGACCCATGGTCTCCTGAGGATACTGACAGGCTGTTGGCTCACATTTTTACTGTGTATTACACCTCCTGTCCTGGCTAAAAGGCAGCTGGGTGAGTTTTTTCACACTGTTAAACAACGCTTGGAGTTCCCTGAGCAGATCCACTTCAATAATTTGGTGCTCAAGGAGTGGGAACGTCCTAGCAGATTGCCCGCGGTGCCTAAGAGTTGGGACAGGAGGTATCCATTTTCTGCTGATGTGGTTAGGCGCTGGTCGTGTCCCCCCGAGGTGGATGCTCCCGTGCTTGGGTTGTCCGATACCTCGGTCATGCACGCGTTTGCTTGTGCAGGGACTGCACTGCGCCATGTGTGCGCTTCTGCCATCACTGCTATTAAAGGGCTACTCAAGTGTCTTCTGGATAATGCCTCGGATGCCAATAGGGGGAGGAGTACAGATCCCTCCTGCTTTGCTATGAATTTGTGGCATTTATTCTTTCTGCTATGGGTGATGCGGTCAGGATGTGTGGTAAGACGTCCGCCCTTTTGGTGGCTATACGCCGCTCTGTTTGGCTGTGTCAGTGGGCGGCTGATAATGCTGCTAAGAAGGCTCTCACTGGCTTCCCCTTTACTGGTCTACGGCTCTTTGGGGAGCGTCTGGATCTGTTTGCCAAGGATGGTAGGCTGCCTCAACGCAGGAGGCAGCCGCGACCCTTTCAGGGGGCTGGTTCTTCACTCCCCTCCTTCCGTGCTTTCAGGTACGGTCGGGGTGCACCATTTGCGGGGACACGTAGAGACCCTTGGGGCCGGGGTAGAGGCCGTGGTCGCCCCGGTCTCTTATGGGGTCCCAAGTCCAAATCTTCCCCCAAGCCCCCTCAGGCATTATTATTATTATTATTGTTTATTTATATAGCGCCATCAACTTCCGTAGCGCAAGTTAAGAATACAGACAAGGTAAAACATATAGCACAGAGAACAATACAAAATTAGATGCCACAGGTTAAAACCAAGTGTTGTGAGCACAGGAGACAATAGGGGGGAGTGCCCTGCCCTTGCGAGCTTACAGTCTAAAGGCATGAGGAGGCGCCCTCACCCATCCGAGTGGAAGGACGGTTGCGGCTCTTTGCTCACATTTGGAGGCTGCGCGTCTCAGACCGGTGGATTGAGGAGATGGTGTCCTCCGGGTACAAGATAGAGGCCGCCCCTAAGATTCATCAAATCCCGGATGGTTCAAAATCCCTTGTCAGCTCAGGGCTTGCGGTCCAAAGCCTTTTGGATTTGGGGGTCATTTGCCTGGTGCCCTTCCAGGAAAGGGGCAGAGGTTTCTATTCCAATCTGTTCACTGTTCCCAAAAAGGATGGGTCCCTGAGGCCCATCATGGATTTGAATCACCTTAGCAAATTTGGCAGGTTCAAGCATATTCGCATGGAGACGCTGCGCTCGGCGGTCAGTACCTTGCGCCGGGCGACTTCATGACTTCTGTGGACATCAAAGATGCTTACCTTCATGTTCCTATCTTTCCAGGTCATCAGAGATTTCTCAGGTTCGCTCTGGAGGTTCAGCACTACCAATTTGTGGCCTTACCTTTCGGTCTTACCTCAGCCCCTCGGGTCTTCACCAAGGTGCTGGTGGGAGTGATGGCTCTGTTGAGATCTCAGGGCATTCGCATCCTTCCTTATCTGGACGACATTCTGATTGCATCTCTGTCCTTCCATCAAGCCGAGCTGGATACCCAGATGGTGGTCTCCACGCTCGAGTCCTTCGGTTGGGTGATCAACTACCCCAAGTCTTCTCTGTCTCCCTCCTTGGTGACGTCCTTTCTGGGCATGACTCTGGATACATCTCAGGTCAAGGTTTTTCTGCCTCAGCAGAAGGTGGAGAGCCTGCAGATGCAGGCACAGTCTCTGCTTTCTTGCCCTTATCCCTCCATTTGGCAGGGGATGCAGTTGGTGGGCCTGATGGTGTCCTGTTTCGAGGCGGTCCCCTATGCTCAGTTTCACATGAGACCTCTTGTCAGTTTGGGATCGGGACCCAGTGTCCCTGGATCAGGAATTTGCTCTATCCCCTCGGGTCAGTCTGTCCCTCTCGTGGTGGCTGGACTCAAGGAATCTCCTAGTGGGCAGGACCTTTCGGCCCCCGTGCTGGGAGACTGTCACCACAGATGCAAGTCTGACAGGTTGGGGGAGCTTTTGGAAGTCTCTGAAGTTCCAGGGTCAGTGGGGTCCTCAGGAGGCCATGCCCCCATCAACATTCTGGAACTATGGGTGATAAGGTTGGTTCTTTCTCAGTTGACCCCACGCCTTCGGGGTCAGACTGTTCAGATACGCTCGGACAACCAGACGGTGGTTGCCTACATCAATCATCAGGGAGGGACTCGGAGCAAGCGAGCCCTCAAGGAAGTGTCCCTGATACTGTCCTGGGCGGAGGAGAATGTCCCCTGCATATCGGCTGTTTACATCCCGGGAGTGGAGAACCTGGAGGCAGACTCCTTGAGCAGGGGGATGTCTCGGCCACCGCTTGGGTCTACTGGATGTGGACCTGTTTGCTTCACGTCACAATCACAAACTTCCATTCTTTGTCTCTCTGTCACAGGATCCTCTGGCCTTTGCCACGGATGCGCTGGAAATGCCTTGGAAGGGGTTTCGGCTCCTCTATGTGTTTCCTCCTTTTCCTCTGCTGGGCAGGGTGCTGCGCAAGAAAGCCCAGGAAGGGGTGCCAGCCATTTTGGTGGCCCTCTGTTGGCCAAGAAGGGTGTGGATCACAGACATTGGGCAGCTGGCAGTAGATCAGTACGTCCTGCCCAAGGATCCAGATCTGCTCACTCAGGGGCAGCTGTGCCATCCCAATTTACAAATGCTGGCTTTGACGGCTTGGCTGCTGAAACCTCCATCTTGATGGGAAAGGGGTTGCCTGCCACTGTTGTTGATACCATGATTAGGGCTAGGAAGAAGTCCTCGTCCTTTATCTACTACAGGGTCTGGCATGCTTACATTGCCTGGTGTTAGTCCAGATCTCTTCCCTGTCGGGTGTTTTCTATTCCCACGATTCTGGAGTTCTTGCAACATGGTTTGGATTTGGGCCTTCAACTTAGTACCCTCAAGGGTCATGTTTCAGCTCTGGCAATTTTTTTCCAAAAATCTTTTGCCAGTCACCATTTGGTTAAGACTTTTTTCCAGGGGGTTTCTCACGTGTGTCCGCCACGTAAGCCTATGTTACCGGTTTGGGATTTGAATCTGGTGTTATCTGCTTTTCAGGGTCGTCCCTTTGAGCCTCTCCGTGAGGCCGCTTTGCCCATTTTGACTCTTAATGTAGCCTTTTTGGTGGCTATCACTTCTGTCAGGCGTGTTTCTGAGTTGACGGCACTTTCCATCAAACCTCCTTATTTTGAGCGACGCCAGGACAAGGTGGTGTTTTGGTTTAAGCCTGATTTCTTGCCTAAGGTTGTGTCTGCTTTTCATCTCAATCAGGACATTGTTTTGCCTTCCTTGTGTCCTAATCCTGCTAATTCCAGGACTCTGCATTTTTTAGATGTGGTCAGGGTTCTGAAGTTTTACTTGGTCGCTACTGAATCTTTCAGGAAGACTGATGCTCTTTTTGTTCTTCCTTCTGGACCTAGACAGGGTTTGCCTCTGGCTAAGTCCACTACCAGCAAGTGGATCCATCAGGCGGTGGTGCAAGCCTATTCTGCTAAGGGGAAGGAGCCTCCCTTCCGCCTTACTGCACATTCCACTCGTGCTATCGGTGCCTCCTGGGCCTTTCAGCACCAGGCTTCTGTTGAACAAGTTTGTAAGGCCGCAACTTGGTATTCTGTTCATACTTTTTCTAAGTTTTACAAGGTTGATGTTAGGACCTCAGCTGATGCTGCTTTTGGCCGCAAAGTTCTTCAGGCGGCAGTGGTTTAAACTTCCCGCTGTTGTTCTTGGGGATCCCACCCTACTTTACGGACACTGCTTTTGGACGTCCCAAGCGTAAAGAATATTGGTGAAACAGGACGTGCTGTATACTTGGAAAAATACAATTCTGCGAGTACTCACCTGTAGAATTGATTTTGTAGTATACAGCACATCCTGTTTCACCCCTCCCTTGTTATCATTTGCTTCATTTTTGTTCTCCCGGCTTCTTGTCTAACTGCTTTGTAACACTGGGAATTTGTCGGTTCCTGTCCTTTTATAGGGCCGGGAGGTGCCACAAGTCTTTTCTGCAGTCCACTGCGCCACCTTGTGGTGAAACAGGACGTGCTGTATACTACAAAATCAATTCTACAGGTGAGTACTCACAGAATTGTATTTTTTTACAATTAATCCTTTGTGAACTGGTAAGGGATCTTGGAGACCCCTATACCAGTTCAAAGAGCAGAAGGGGCTGGTAAGCAGTTGACTTGCCAAATACTTGCATCCGATGGCCAGGGGGGTCCAGAAAAACCTGGTGCCCGTTTGGACTGGTAGCCTTTGAGGCTGGGGGATGGCCGCTCAGCCTTCAGGCCCTGGTCTACCAACCCAGCTGGTGCCCAGGCTGGTTTTGCTGGAGAGGGGGGACTCAACCCTTAAGAAAAAGGCCATAAGCCCTTAATAGATATTGCAAGTTAGCTGCAAGGTTTGCATAGTAGTCTTTTCAGTTTATGGTGTCTCCTGGACAGAGTGTCTGATAGATATGTGGTAACCATGTAATCAGGAGGAATGGGACTTTTACAAACAACATGGCTTTCTTAAAAAACTTACATTTTCTGTAAAAAAAAATGCTACAAATGTCTAAAAAATGTTTTTATTTTTTTCCACGTATTTTCACCTAAAATCTTGAGAAAGCACTGAAAAATATAAAAAACAAGACATTCCCCTCGATTCAAAGAGCCAAAGTTAAGTGATTTCGTATCGAGAATCGTAAGTTTGGGTGGGTGTTTGTCATTTTTTCTTGTTTTTTTGGCCATTTCGTATTCGCACGATCGTTCGCGCATAGACGTATATGAACATACGCATTTCGTACGAGAATCGTATAATTTGCGTTAGTTCGTGTGTTTTTCCCGTCCAAATCGTATTATTTGCGTCCGATCCTATTTTTTACGTCCTTCACATGGGCTTGCGCCCAATTCAGAGAGGTGATTGCTAATTGTTTTGAAGCCCATTAAAGAGCTGCTTTACGAAATGTTTGCCGGCAGCTATTTGGCCTCGGGAGTAGGATGGAGCGGAGCGAGTTTGTGGCACATCAAGGGCTTATGCTTTTTGGCATTGAGTTGATCGAGATGTCTGAGAGCAGATTGCCCCTGCGTCGTCGCATGAACATCGATAGCATGAATGATGTTGAGCTGTTCGAGCTGACCAGGCTTAATCGCGCTTCCCTCCATAAATTATATAGTGAGCTGCGGCCATGGTTAGCCCGCACCACAAGGAAGGGGCATGCAATTTCAGGTATGACCAAGATGCTTGGCTGCCTGCAATTTTTGGCGAACGGCTCGTTCCAGAGGCTGGGTGCCCTCTCTGTGGGGATGTCACAGCCTACGCTGAGCCGCGCACTGTCTAAATTTTTGGAAGGCATGGCTGCCATAACTCAAAAATATATTTATTTTCCTGATGATATGGCAGCCAGAAACGCCATTAAGCTTGGGTTTTATAATGTGGCCGACATGCCCAACGTTATTGGTGCAATTGACTGCACACATGTGGCACTCGTACCTAGGGCAGCCGACGAGTATATATATAGGTATTGAGATTGGTTATTATGTTGCCCAACGTGTCATGTAACCTGTTTTCCTTTGCGGCAGCATATTTGTTTATCCCTCATTTGTGTAGCTGCTTTATCTCGGCTTTTCATTAGTCTTTCCCAATAGAGTGCAGACATGTTTTGTGGTTAATTTATTATTTTGGGTCAAATATCAATTACCCTTTTTGTATGTTTTTGCCTTAAGGAATCGTAAAATGGGACACTCCCTTAATGTCCAGGCCGTGGTTGGTCCGGATATGCGGTTTATGAGTGTCCTTGCCGGCTACCCCGGATCGTCCCACGACTCCTATATCCTCCGGCGATCTGGGTTGTTTCGGAGATTTGAGGCAGGTGAATTTTCGGGGGCATGGCTGCTTGGTAAGTGTGTCCTATTTGTGTGTTATTAAATGTGGCATTAATCTTGTATTTGTTGATATGTTTGTTTTTGAATTCTTTACATAAGCGTCCAACTGCCTTTTTCTTGGCTCATATATTAGGAACTTCCCAAAAAAATGCTTGCCTCGCTTTGGCCTTCAGAATGTTTTCCCTTTAGTTAGGATGTCTGTAAGTTCCTTGTGCCTAAATATATTGGTTTGGAGTTTATACCCAAGGATCTTTGACCTTTGGCTCCTTTTGTACTATTGGTCTTTAAATGTCAAAGTGGACTTAAACTGCATACATTGTAGTTTCCAGATAAATGTGGATAGGCCCTCAGCAGCATCCTAATTGTAACATGTCTGAAAACTACAAATATATGTAAAATCCAAATACCCTTGGCCGTGCAGATGTTTGTTAATTAATTGGTATATAGAAGTGCCATTTTTATTTAGGTTATACCTTAGTGGAATTTTTGGGGGCCCTAATGTGCCCTGTTTTTTTTGGGAACACTTTACCTTACATCATTATGATATCTGTGAAATTTTTGGTGTTGGTTGTGTTGCCTTTTTAATTTTGATTACATTTAATTCTCTGTTTAAGGTGATTCCGGGTACCCACTTCTACCCTGGCTCATGACGCCTGTGCTGCGGCCCCAGGATGCCTCTCAGGAAGCGTATAACCGTGCGCATCGCAAGACCCGGGCTGTTGTGGAGAGGGCCTTTGGTCTGCTGAAGACACGTTTTCGTTGCCTTGACCATACTGGGGGGGCCCTGCAATATGATCCCAAGAAAGTGATCGACATTATAATGGCATGTGCTGTTTTGCACAATTTTGCCATCATGGAACGTGTCCCACGTTATGTGGACAGCCTGCCCTCTTCAGCTGTCGAGGATGAAGTCGAGAATTTTGTGGGGCCCCCCAGTGAGTCTGGCCAATCTGTTCGAGCCAACCTGATCAGCCAGCATTTTACTTAACTTTTTTCCCTGTCTCACCATTCTGTGTGTCTGTGTTATCCTTTTTGTTACATATGTTGTTTTGCCGTAATGTGGCATTACCTCTAAGTAAAACATTTAGACCTTAATTGTTGCCTAATGTATTTCATGTAGTTTCCTTAGCTTTAGCTTTGCATTGTTACACCTCTTCAAACCCAAATTATCTGGTTTAGCCCAAGCTGTTTAAAATGTCTTCCCACTAAAAACGCCACAAGTATTGTAAGTGAAGTTTTTTTTTTACTTTGAAATGGAAAAATTATAGTGCTTAACAGAAATCATTCCACATACATCTGTGGTTACAAATGGATAACATTACAAAAAAACATCGAGCACATCTACACCTGGAAGTGAGTGGCACAACCAAACAAGGACACCCAGTCCAAAGGCCAGCCTAGTCCAGTCATTAATATTGCCTGTGCCCAGGGATATTTGGGCATGGCCATAATGTCACACAAACATGTCTGCAAACAGGAGGAGCACCAACCAAATACATATGTAAAGCCATAAGTGGCCAGATACACTCCACATAGACCTATGGCATTGGCTAGTGGCCTTAAGCATTACTCTAAGGAGCTATATGGGAGCAAATACAAAACACAACCTGCCTGAGCAACACAAAATGGATTGTTTGAAACCTCAAAGGACAAGTAAATACAGTGGGGGTTAAGAGAAAAGATGTCCCACACACCCATGGCTTAATAGGGTGGCTGCCCATAATACCCAGGTGGAGGTCCAGGTGGAGGTCCATGTGAATGGGACCTAGCCTGGGCCATGGCAGCATTGTGAATTTGAAACTGCTCCACAATGTTTCTCTGCATATTGGTCATCTCAGCCATGGCTGACTGGATGCCATTACTTGCATTGGCCACGTTGCTGTTGAGGGTACGCAACTCCGCGAGGATGCCCTGTAGACTGGTATGGATGTTGACCATGTCGGCGTGCCTTTGCTCACGCTCTGTAACGAGCTGGGCGTCATAAGAGTCCCTTTGTTGGGTCCATAATTGAAGCAGGGCACTCTGCCTCCCCTGGGAAATTGTGGGGCGGCGTAATGGCGTCCGCCGCACAATTACCCTGGCTCTTGGGCGTGCCCTGCCGCGTGGTGTCGTACCCTCAACAGCAACCGGCCTGCTTTGCAAATCCTCAGCAGCAGAGTGAACACTGGGGACTGTAGTGTCAGTCTCCCCATGTGCATGCACAATGGATGGAGATTCACTCTGCTGCTGAGGATTGGCCAGAGAAACATTATGGAGCAGTTCCAAATTGGGACCCAGGGGGAGTTCATCCGACGTGCCCTGCACGGAGACATCATCATCTTCCTCCATGTCCTGGATCTCTTCCATGAGTGTGCGGGTCTGTAGGGACATATAAAAAAAAAAGTGTAAGTTGGCGTCCAAATTTTGGATTTCAACAGTTTAACACATTCTTAAGCACTTGGTAGTATTTATGCTACTAAATTAACTTACCGGAAATCTCTGATCTGGGCTCCTATGCTGTACGGACCTGGTAGGCATAACCAAACTGGGGGGTGAGTTTACCCTTGCTGAGGGATCATGCTGGGCTGAAGAAGAGAAAAACAAACCACGTAAACACACACATAACCTTTTTTTGGATAGGTAATCAAATATAGCTCTATTTGTAATATTATTCAACTCTAGAGCAATGGTGACCTTTGTTCAAACACACGCAAGTTTACATAGGTGCAATGGCTCTCAAAAACTGCTAACTGACCTCAGTTCTAAGTCAGGAAGTGTACCCAGTCAGCATACAACTTTCAACGCACATTTTGGGATTTAGCCTACCATTCGCTAGGTCCGTGGTACTCAAACAATTGTTGTAAAGGCCCATTTCAAGGTATGTGGTGAGAGGTGAATGTCTGGCCATGGTGCTGACGCAGGGGGTGTCTAATTAAAAATAAATACACTGGTGGAGGGGCTGGAGATTTCAAAGTGCCAACTAATAAAGGCTGCTTGCCCTTGCTGGGCTGGATGGGCCAGAGCTGAGGGGACAGGGATTGGATGGCTAAAGGGGGGAGTTAACGTATTGATGGTGATGGGATGGATGGAGCCAATCTGTTACAAATGTATGGGGCTTATGTGGGGGGGGGGGCATGGGGGGACTGTGGCAGATGGGCCAGAGCAGGGGCAGCGGGACACGATTGTGGCCAGAGAAATTTTTACAAAGTTACTGTGTACCTTGCAATGCCACTTCCTGTGCAGTACTTCATATTGCAATGCTATGTTTCAGGGAGCCAGCACATTGGGCAGGAGACCAACCACTACATCGCCGATCAAGGGGGCAGCTCTGAGCACGTCAACACAGAAGTAACTGAGTGCAGGGCTGTCTGGGCAGGGGTCCTTGAATGTGGTGCCAAGGTCCGCATTGGGACCCCGGGCCGCCAGTTGAGTCTCGCTGCTCTAGGTCAGATATGTTTGTGGGTGGCTAATTAAATTGTTAACTCAAACACAACTCACACAACCAAAAGGCAACCCATACATAATGATGTGTGTTTTGTGATTGATTCCAAATATATCACTTATCTTGCGAAACTTCATGACTTTAACAATCCAATTGGACATTTGATCTTTGCCATAATGGCTGTGGGCCTAAATGTGTGATTCCCAGGGACCAAAAGAGGACACAAACAGCCACAGTAGTGCGAGGCCAAGCAAGGCAAACCATAGGGGCATCCCGTTATCTTGTTACTAGTGAACTGTAGATTATTTAGCAAACAGGCAAACATGCAGATTTAAGAGTACTCACCGTGGGTACGGGTCGGTGAGTCTGTGTCCCTTAGACCAGCATGTCCACCGACCGCGACCGGATGGAGAAGTCCAAGCACAATCTCCTCAGCAGGGGTAAACTCCAATTTAGATGGAAAGCCACCTCCAGTTTTCATGCTGAAAAGAGAAAATCGTTTGGTACTCAGAAAAGGTGCATACAGTACATCCAAAACATTATATTTAGCGAAAACATTTATTTACCTGTAATTATGCCTTTTAATTTCTTTTTGCCGTACAGCATACTTCAGATCAGAGATTTTCTTCTGAATTTGGGACACATCTTTCCTCTCTTCCCCCGCTGCATTTACTTGTCGGAGGATGGTTTCAAACAATTCCATCTTGCGCTGCTTGGTGGTGTGTTTGGATTTGCTCCCATATAGCTCGTCATAGTATAATGTAAGGCCACTAGCCAATGCCATATTTTGGTCATGGGAGAATCTCCCACTCAACTGGCCGCGACGCAATGTGCGGCCAGATGGTTGGCTTGGCTGCTCCTCCATGTGTGCAGACACATGTGGTGACATTATGGCCTGGGGCTGGGTAGGGGAATGGCCGGATTGGTGGCTTCCCAATGACTGGACTGGACTGGCCAAGGGACTGGGTGTTCTTGCGTGGCTGGCCACCGAACTTCCAGGTGTAGATGTGGTCATGGTTGCAATTCGGGGCCCTCTTGGGGGGCTAGGTTCCCGGCTGGTGCCAGGTCGGGGGCTCTGTTCCCGGCTGGTGCCAGGTCGGGGGCTTCTGGCCCTGGATGGGGTTCTTCGGGCCCTGTAGGGGCTTCTGGCCCTGGATGGGGTTCTTCGGGCCCTGTAGGGGCTTCTGGCCCTGGATGGGGTTCTTCGGGCCCTGTAGGGGCTTCTGGCCCTGGATTGGGTTCGGCGGGCCCTGTAGGGGCTTCTGGCCCTGGATGGGGCTCGGCGGGCCCTGTAGGGGCTTCTGGCCCTGGATGGGGTTCGGCGGGCCCTGTAGGGGCTTCTGGCCCTGGATTGGTTTCTGCGGCCTCTGGCTGGGCTTCGTGCCCTGGATTGGGTTCTGCGGCCTCTGGCTGGGCTTCGTGCCCTGGATGGGGTTCGGGCCCTGGATGGGGTTCGGGCCCTGGATTGGGTTCTGCGGCCTCTGGCTGGGCTTCGTGCCCTGGATGGGGTTCGGGCCCTGTAGGGGCTTCTGGCCCTGGATTGGTTTCTGCGGCCTCTGGCTGGGCTTCGTGCCCTGGATTGGGTTCTGCGGCCTCTGGCTGGGCTTCGTGCCCTGGATGGGGTTCGGGCCCTGGATGGGCTTCGTGCCCTGGATGGGGTTCGGGCCCTGGATGGGGTTCGGGCCCTGGATTGGGTTCTGCGGCCTCTGGCTGGGCTTCGTGCCCTGGATGGGGTTCGGGCCCTGGATGGGGTTCTTCGGCCTCTGGCTGGGCTTCGGGCCCTGGATGGGGTTCGGGCCCTGGATGGGCTTCGGGCCCTGCTGCGGGGCATGGGTTGCCGAACTGCCCTACTTGAAGGCATGGCCGGTGTGGGCTCCCTTGTGCTGCCTCTTCTGGGGGCAGAGGTGGTGGGTGCTGCAGTTGCCAGCTTTTTGGCTGCAGGGGCACGGGGCTTGGGGCCCCTTTTTTTGGTACCTGAGGGTCCAGGGTCCCTTGGTGGGGCCGAGGTGGGAGTCTTGCCTCTCAGTTTTCGCCGACCTTGCTGGGACCTTGTTGTTGGGCCCTCCGCGGTCTTGCTTTGCTGGGGTCGCTTGCTCATAGCCTTTTTCGGTGCCATCGTACACAAATGCTCAAAGAGAATGAGCTTTGGGTGCAGGGACCTTTAAATAATGAGCCCAGCGTGTGACGCCTATGCGCACGACTACGCGCTCGTACGAACGTACGTTCGAGCGGAACCAGGAAACCGCTGGGGTTTCACTTATCTGCTGCCTTGAAGAAGCATAAAGATGGCGCCCACTATCTTCACCCGTCAACAGGAAGAGATCCTCATGCTGGTAAGTGGCTGCCTGTGCATTTTAATCTAATAGTCAATGATGGCCTAAATGTAAATGATGCGTTTGGAACTAGTTTGGGGTCTCTTAATGTTTAATCACTGGCTCCTCACACTTCATCCTCAAGGGCCGAGCCTGGCCACGTTTTCAACTGTCTATGCTGATGTCCTAATTCGGCCAATTGCTCCGGCTTAGCAACAGTTAATTAACCTGTGGAGTAGCGGGGCGAGCTGGCAAACCTGGCCTGTCTCGGACCTTGATGCGGATGTTTGAGGAACACTGTTTTCCTAAGCCATAAAAACACAACGGGAAGCCACACACGTGGTCCAAAAGCCTAAGCATTAGGCTACATCTTGGATGTTTAAACCATCCTAACATGCCATAGATGCAGGTGGGCTGATTCTTGATGTTGGCTATTATCTGTATGTACATGGTGTGTGATACATATAACATAAGACCAGACTGTCATTCACAGTCAACGTCCTCTTTAAGGCACTCCCCAAAAATGGCTGCCACTCGAAATGTGTGTGTTAATGACATTAAATTCTCAACTTGTGATGCAACACATATGGGTCTGTGTGTAAAAGTAAAAGCTCTGTGTCCATTATGTTTTTCAGATCATGCTTCAGCGCCGGTATGACTTCGCGCCCAATGTGTGCGAGAAAAGGGACATCGCCCGGGAGATCATCGCGGAAATCCACCGTGTGACCAGCACCACCTTCACTCACACCCAGATAATGCAGCATTGGTCGGACCTGAAACGTCTGCACATGCCCCGGGTGCGGAGGTTTTTTGGGATCCATTTCCCAAGTAAGTACAAAGCAATTGCATGGTATATGTTCCAAATGTATAAGTTATGCCTTTATTTATAATGACTTTTCTTTGGTAGTGTTGGAAATGGATTTCAGAATTCGCCGCACCCGGAGACGTACAGGCCGACCAGTGCTGCATGACTCTGCATCTGTGAGTGAAGGTGGTGGATCTCCCGGGCGACGGACCTACCCCTCCTCTGTGGCCTCCTCAGACCAGCCCCTGGACCTTACCACAGAGGAGGGGCCAAGCCGCGTGGGCGTGGAGTCATACCTGGCCACGCATGGGGAAGGCTCTGGTATGTCACTCTTCATGTATAGGCACAAAGATATACATGGCAGGCCAAAAACTAAGTTATCCTTTATTATGTATTTGTAGAAGCTTCTGGAGCGGGTGAGATAGTGGAGGAGGAGGCAGCAGAGATGCTTGAAGTCGATCCTGGCGAAGGTGAGTGATGTCAGCCAGACTGGGAGCCAGATATGTTGGGAATAGTGACTCTCTACAAGTACTAACCAAATGTCACATGTTTCTCCAGGGACTTCTTCACAGCAGAGCCAGGACCAAGGGCAGCCTGTTGGCCCCAACCAGCCATCTGTCGGCCACCAACTCCGTAAGTCTCCATGCCATTATTCATATTAATGTTTGGTTAGCTAATAACACACACATAACTAAAGGCGTAGCCAATGTGTAGTTCACACTTTCATGTGGGCACTTCGTTAGCTTAAAGAGGACCCTAACTAGTATTAAGAACCAAAGAATTAGCCATCACACTGTACCTACAGATTAGAACCATGGAAAAACACCCTTCACCCATCTAATGCATGTTATTAGACTGAACAAAACCAATATTGGGGAATATGGAATGCGCAATATTTACAGGCAGCATGGGATACAGATTGAAAAAAGGAAGGTGCTGCCATGCATTGTGTGAGTGATGACCTTTCCCTCAACCCAGCTATGCTCGGGATTCCCAACGCACCACTGTAACCTACTCCCCTGTACTTTATCCAACTCTCCACTCCTCATTAAGTGTTATGCTTCAGAGTCCAGATGGCGGCGCTGTAATCCCCAAAAAACCCTAAATAACTTTGAGGTGGTGCAGAATCATTTGTGAATAGTTATTGGTTTTCATTAAATAATGTGGAAGGTCCGGTTTAAGGAGTTTAAACACTTACCTGTGGGAAATGCATTAACTGTATCCCTTTGAAGAATGACATATGTCATGCATTTACATGTATTTGATTAACCCTAAATCTATTTCCAGCATACAAACCGGTCTGGGACTCCTATTTATGTTTCTTTCTCTATTGGTTACAGGGATGATCCCCCAAACCTTGGCGGGCAAAAAAAAAAGAATGAAGGAGTTGGTGGCCGAGCTGCTGGCCATACAGGCGACGTTGGGGCCAACAGATGAAGAAGAGGATGATGAATAGTGCCCTTGGTCCTGGCTCCTTTGTTTTACTTGTTTTTACATATGTCCAAATTTTTAAAAGCCTTTTATGTATTTGTAAAAAAAACAAAAATTAGGTTTGTTTTAAACCAAACAAAAAATGTTTTTTACTGTTGAAAAAAAAAAAAAAATTCTATGTGTTTTACTGTTTTAAAAAAAAAAAAACTTAGATGTGTTTTACCGAGACAAAATTAAAAAAAAAAAAATTTAAACAAAACAACCCCAAAAAAAAAAAGAGGTTTTAACAATTATTTACAACCAAACCAAGCTAATAATGTAAATAAATTAGATTTTAAGCCTTCCTAAATGTGTCTTTTCTAATATGCACACACCCAAAAAATTACACAAACCAGAAACAACACGCTTAGAAACATATAGACATATGTAAATTATGTGATTTTCTTACGTTTTAGGGACCGAGAAATGAAGTTGGATGCAAGCGCTACGGGGTTTAGGTAAGTTTGAGGGACCGAGAAATGAAGTTGGATGCAAGCGCTAAGGGGTTTAGGTAAGTTTGAGGGACCGAGAAATGAAGTTGGATGCAAGCGCTAAGGGGTTTAGGTAAGTTTGAGGGACCGAGAAATGAAGTTGGATGCAGCCGCTACGGGGTTTAGGTAAGTTTGAGGGACCGAGAAATGAAGTTGGATGCAAGCGCTACGGGGTTTAGGTAAGTTTGAGGGACCGAGAAATGAAGTTGGATGCAGCCGCTAC
This sequence comes from Gastrophryne carolinensis, assembly GCA_027917425.1. Classification (NCBI taxonomy): domain Eukaryota; kingdom Metazoa; phylum Chordata; class Amphibia; order Anura; family Microhylidae; genus Gastrophryne; species Gastrophryne carolinensis. The sequence continues at coordinate 297,997,076 of CM051236.1, forward strand.
GGGGTTTAGGTAAGTTTGAGGGACCGAGAAATGAAGTTGGATGCAAGCGCTACGGGGTTTAGGTAAGTTTGAGGGACCGAGAAATGAAGTTGGATGCAAGCGCTACGGGGTTTAGGTAAGTTTGAGGGACCGAGAAATGAAGTTGGATGCAAGCGCTAAGGGGTTTAGGTAAGTTTGAGGGACCGAGAAATGAAGTTGGATGCAGCCGCTACGGGGTTTAGGTAAGTTTGAGGGACCGAGAAATGAAGTTGGATGCAGCCGCTAAAGGGTTTAGGTAAGTTTGAGGGACCGAGAAATGAAGTTGGATGCAGCCGCTAAAGGGTTTAGGTAAGTTTGAGGGACCGAGAAATGAAGTTGGATGCAGCCGCTAAAGGGTTTAGGTAAGTTTGAGGGACCGAGAAATGAAGTTGGATGCAGCCGCTAAAGGGTTTAGGTAAGTTTGAGGGACCGAGAAATGAAGTTGGATGCAAGCGCTAAGGGGTTTAGGTAAGTTTGAGGGACCGAGAAATGAAGTTGGATGCAGCCGCTACGGGGTTTAGGTAAGTTTGAGGGACCGAGAAATGAAGTTGGATGCAAGCGCTACGGGGTTTAGGTAAGTTTGAGGGACCGAGAAATGAAGTTGGATGCAAGCGCTACGGGGTTTAGGTAAGTTTGAGGGACCGAGAAATGAAGTTGGATGCAAGCGCTACGGGGTTTAGGTAAGTTTGAGGGACCGAGAAATGAAGTTGGATGCAAGCGCTAAGGGGTTTAGGTAAGTTTGAGGGACCGAGAAATGAAGTTGGATGCAGCCGCTAAAGGGTTTAGGTAAGTTTGAGGGACCGAGAAATGAAGTTGGATGCAGCCGCTAAAGGGTTTAGGTAAGTTTGAGGGACCGAGAAATGAAGTTGGATGCAGCCGCTAAAGGGTTTAGGTAAGTTTGAGGGACCGAGAAATGAAGTTGGATGCAAGCGCTACGGGGTTTAGGTAAGTTTGAGGGACCGAGAAATGAAGTTGGATGCAAGCGCTACGGGGTTTAGGTAAGTTTGAGGGACCGAGAAATGAAGTTGGATGCAAGCGCTAAGGGGTTTAGGTAAGTTTGAGGGACCGAGAAATGAAGTTGGATGCAGCCGCTAAAGGGTTTAGGTAAGTTTGAGGGACCGAGAAATGAAGTTGGATGCAGCCGCTAAAGGGTTTAGGTAAGTTTGAGGGACCGAGAAATGAAGTTGGATGCAGCCGCTAAAGGGTTTAGGTAAGTTTGAGGGACCGAGAAATGAAGTTGGATGCAAGCGCTACGGGGTTTAGGTAAGTTTCTGGTTGAGGGTGCGCATGCGCAAGATCTTATAAACATACGAACGCACGAATCTAAGAGGCCAAAAACCAATGAAAACCAGAGGCAAACGCAAGTAATTGGAAGAGGTTGACGATGGAAGCAGCCGAAAAAACAGGCTGCCGCCGCAACAGGTGAGCACATGAACGTGATTTTTACGATTGCCAACTGACTGAGGCAAGTTCGGGAGATATCATACGAACGGACGTATCTTTTAGGATAGAAACGTATTTGCTTATTGAATCACTCGCAAGTTCATACGAACGCACGAGCGGACATGAAAAATAGGATGATCGTGAGCCAAATCCAAGCTGTTACATGTTTCTTTGAATCAACCCAATTGTGTTAAAATCAGTAGCCTAACAGTTATGAGCAGCACACCATCTCATAAAGGATCTCCAGTATAATAGACCTTACAGGAGGTGAATTTCTGTGCACTAAGGATCATATGACAAGCTGTGAAAAGTATTTTTGCTCTATGATTGACTGTTCAATAGCTGTTGAAGATAAAAGATAGTGTCTTCAGCATATGATGTAAGATTGGTAACGGTGACAATAAGTCTGGATGAAGAGGAAGTTGAACTAGATCATCCACTGCAAGCTTCTTTAGACCAGCCTACAATGCTCTTGGCCATGCTCTGAAGCGATAAGGATCGTGATCCGCTCCAGATATAGCTGATGCAGAAGTTGTTGCATGAGCCGTAGAGCAGGAAATACATATAAACAAGGTAGAACTGAGACCAAGGAGTTACCAGGGTCCAGGGCATCGGCTTCCAGGGCTAGAGGGTCTCTTACTCTGCTCACAAAATTCTCAATGTTTTTGTTGGATGTTGACATGGATAGATCCACATCTGATGTACCCTAGTGATCACAAAGAGATCTTTTCCTAGTCTCACTTCTTGCCGGAATAAAACCCGCTGTAAAGTTTTCCACACCAGAAATGTGAACAGTCAAATTAACAGGTCCATGAATCTCTGCCCAACAGAGAATAAGGTCCACCACCTTCATTGCCGCCAAGCTGAGCCTGCCCCCTTGTACGCTACTGTCATGACATTTTCTGACTGTATACATATCGGGTGGCCTGAAAAGGTTCAGAACCAGTGACAGAGCAAAAGAAGTACCCTTTTCAATTCTAGAATGTTGGACAGCTTCAATTCTTTGAGCAACCACCTTCCCTGTGTAACAACTAATTCTCCAGAACCCCACTGCCCCCATCAGTCTGGCATCTGTGTGAATTGCCATTAATCGGGAAGGAGAGATCTCTTCACAGATAGGTGCGCTGGTTGGATCCAACATATTCAACAATACAAACCTCAGATTGTGTGGGAGAAGACACATGTTGTCTGCTTCATTTTGTTAGAACGAGCAGCTGTACCAGTCTGGTTTGAAAATTAGCATAAGGAAGGGATTCCATCGCTGCTACCATAAATGCAAAGACTGATGCATTTCAATATTTATTGAAGAGAAATTACATTTTGATTTTCTTCCATCAGCTTCAGTCTCTTCAGCTCTGGGAGAAAAAATAATTTGATGTGTTGATTACCATCCCCAGATTACCAATCTGAGAACTCCATGTGAAAGCATCTGTTGGAGAAATAAAGGTTTAGATATTTGTGGTCTAGAATTGGCCTGAAAAATCTGTCGTACAATAACTTCCAAATGTAGGAGGTTCTGAACTGGCAGTTTCAAGTTGAAAAACCTGTTGTGAGGGAAGGATAGAAATTCTATGTGGTAGCATGTGGATATCACTTCCCTGACTCAAGCATCTGAAACCTGTTCTAGCCAGACTTGAGCAAATCTGCACAGCTGCCCCCCACCACCACCTGAAAAGGTGAGGGCATCCTAGGTTTAGCTTTCCCAGACGGTTTCTTCTAAAGGATGTTTTGTCTTTACTTGTGTTGTCTGAGGAAAACTGACAATGCCCCCCCCCCCTCTGTTATTTCTGTTAAAGTATCCAAAGGGACGTTTACAGAGTGTCAAAGGCTCTTCTTTGAGGGAAAAGACCGATCTTTCCTCCTGTAACTTTCCTTATTACAGCTCAAGGCTTAATAATTCTATATGGGTAAGAGACCATCGGTCTCAGGATTGGCCTTTTTAGGGAAAAAACTATCCCTAAATAGCTCCCGCTAATTTGTTCTGCAGCTGCCACTGACTGCCGCTGGCACCCGAATTGTGGTTCCCTGTGGAAGCTGTCGTTCCCTGCCACGCCACATGCTGTCTGTACTGGCATCTGAGGAGATGTGCATGGGAGGGATGCAGGCAAGCAAGCAGCGGGCACAACGAATTAACTGCCCTGGATCGCAAGTCGGGAGAGACCATCTTGTATAGGTAAGTTGTCTTTTTTATCAGGAATTTTTTCTTTTGCCTGCTCAGGTCCTCAAGGAGGGGGGGGGGTGAGATTGGGCTGGTTGACAAGGGCTGAGTGGTAGGGGCATAACTTATGGGGGTGCAACCGCACCGGGACTCATCATTGTTGCTCCAGGGACCTGTCACATTTAGTTATGCCACTGCTGAGGCCTTGTGGGTCAGGCCCTATTTTCAGAAGATCAGCTAGGCCCCGTATTAAAATTTTACCCAGCAACTTTAATAGATCAGCCAGGTCCTATATTAATGCAGGGGGTGCCATGTATATTAATGCTGGGGTAGGGAATAACATGTATTTAATACTGGGATGCAAAACCCCTCAGATCATCCACTAGAACTCACCTTTCTCAGCTCCAATGGTGCATGCACGGTCTCACGTCCAATCAGAGTCCTTTACCTTGACTGTGTCATTCAGGCTTGGTGAGTGTGCTGCAGGCAGGGGGTTATCTAATACAGGGGTTATCCTAATTATGACTTTTGTCCCAGTTTATTGCTAGAGTTGAGGTATCATAGATTTATTGCTACGATGGAGGTGTCCTTTTTATGCTGGAGTGTAGTGGGGGAGGGAAACGTTGTGGTGCTGTGATTAACCACTGGGGCCCTGAGCTCTGTAGACCACAGTGGAGGCAAGTAGACCAAAATCTGGAATTATGGCACTTCTCCCCAGGTTTGATCTGATTCATCGAGGCATTCCTATTTGGGGTGCCCCTGTGTGTGAAACCATAATGAATTGCAGAACTCCCTCCATGCTCCGGTAGGATGCAGAGCAGACATGCTGCCAGGTGCAAGGCACCTTGGTGACAGTTGGTGATTCCGGGTGGTTTGGTGGGGTTTATGCAGCAGGGCATCCCAAATAGGAATACCTCGCTGAATCGGACTAAACCTGGGGAGAGGTGCCATAATCCCAGATTTTGGTCTACTTGACTCCACTGTGGTCTATGGGGTCTTTAAGACCTTAGGTGATGAGGGTTTTAGTCAGCTTTTAAACATCTGTCCAGGCAAAACTAATAAAAACCTCACCCCACATGCTATACTAAAAACAAATGACTCATCTGCTTTGCACTAGCCACCTGATTCCAAGACACTGGAGAAACAAACATGGTGCATGACTGACTGCTGTGTCTGCCAGTGTGCCATAGACACACTAACTGGCTGACAAGGCGGCCTAGAAGGCAAAGGCAGAGCTGTATAGCACTGTTCCTACCAAAAGATTGGACAGCCAGCGGCAAGTAGGTAAGTTTTATATTTTTCCCCTATTTCTGATTTGGCATAGGGGGAGGAATGGGAGAGTGTAGGTATTTTTTTTATTAATGGTGTCTGGAAAGCTGCTTTAACTTCTCCTTGCACTGCTCCATGAGACTGACCCAGTAATAGCTGCAGTGTGTTTGGCGCTACAGCATGCAGTCATTTCTTGGTCCCCCATGGCTTAGAGCAGCACAAGGAATAGGTAAGTAGCTCTTAAGGGAGCTGATTGCAGGTGAAAGAAGGAAGGAAGTGTGTTACAGTCCCTGCATCACATCACTCTCCTTGGCACTAAGGGGTTTTGGTCCACAGGGATCCCCTAGAGGATGTCAGACTCATGGCTCATTTGGCTTACGTGGGAGGGGGGTGCACACACTTAAGTTGTGTCCTGGCAGTTGAGGCACTATCCTGCAATCTTGCACGGGCTCCTTTCAACCTAAGACTGGCCCTGATTGTTCTTTTGGCGTTCAAGTTGCTAGAATTAATAAAAAACTATTCTGGAGGCAACTGTAAGTAACATTGCTCCAGCTAATATCTTTAAGGTGCCTTTAGGTGTCGTAAAGCAGAACAAAACCCACCAGCGGGTGGCCTGGAATCTAAAAGATTGCAGGGCTGGCTGTTGGCTTTTCCCCACTGAGTGTAAAACTCACCTTTCCATGCTACAATGGCGCATGTGTGGGCTGACTTCCAATGAGAGCCGACTGCTATGACTATGTCATTCCGCAGGTCATTCTCGTTGTTTTGAATGGAGAGTCACATCCCTAGCATCCCCAGCGGCGTGCGCACACTCTCATTCAGACAGGCTGGGGTGGGAGCCCCATGAGGCCAGGGGATGCGGAGGATGCAGCAGCGCTTGCTCCCCTTTTAAAACAATGAGAGCCGCCTGCCGAATGATGTGGCCATGGCAGATGGCTCTCATTGGACGAGAGCCTGCACATGCAAAGTCAATCAGAGCGGTTTGCCGAGAGAGGTAAAATGGCTCTGATTGGCTGAGTGCCCACACATGCACCATTGGAGTGTGGAAGAGGTGAGTTGTAGGGGGCTATCTGGGGGTTTCACACAGCAGGGCATCCCAAATTGGGGGATGGAACAAAATCTGGGAATGTCAAATTCATTCTTAAATCTTGGGTATTAGAAATGAACGTATCAAGGGAGGTACGATTTAAAACCTTGTATTCTAAATCCTTCAACCTACCTTTTGCATCTTTAGCTATTGGTGCCGAAGCACGGCTATGTAGAGCAGCTGTGTCCAGGAACATTTACTGATGTTCATGCAGCCCAGCCTATCCTCCCATGCAGGGGTCTTTAGTGAAGAATGGGGTTACCTTTAGATTCTGGAACTGAACCCTGAACAGATGAATCCTTCAGAAGGGAGGGGTTTGTCTCCTGAGCTTCCTAAAGCCTAAATAGTTGTGATCAAGTAAATGTCTCTTCGGGGTATTTTACAGTGACTATTTTTAATACCAATCTATTAATAAATCCTCTATCTACTCCATTAGGAACAAGGGCATTGGCATTGTTGACAAGTGCATAAAGGTACAAGCTGTACAGAGAGAATCTTCATCAATAAAAAATAAACTAACTTCTCCTAAAAGATTCTCATACGAAATGTATGAAAATATGGAGACTCTAGGTGGAATACGCCTTTCCTGATCAAGGCGATACCTTGTTACAGAGAGATGTGAATTATGACCATACTCTTTCATTCCCCCCTCCTTTCCCCCCTTTTTCCTCCTCCCTTCTCCCGCCTTCTCACACCTCCCGACTGCTCTTTCCCTCTCTCTTCCTTTCTTCTCCTACCCGAGGGATGGTGGTGTCGGAGCTTCACGACTGGCTGGGGTGGGCAGTATCAACCCACTCATTTATCTAACCTTACAACTGCCATAGCAATCTTTCTACTTTTATTAAAAGTAAAAACGTTTTTGTATGCATATTTGCAATAGAAATGTTAATTATACTGTACAATAATATGACATGGTGCAGTTTATTTATTGTTATTGTATTGTACATTTGAATCAAAATAACAATAAAAAGACTGAAACAGAAAAGTGCATAAAAAAGGGGCAGAATATATTTTTTTGCCACTGTTAAGATAAGGTCAGCCCTTTGTCTGCCCTGTATAGGGAATAGAGAATGTAAAATGTCATTAGTTGCCAGAAGCTCCTAATGACTTTGTCAATCCCAGCACTGATCATATGATTCAGAGTATTCAGCGTCCCATTTTAGATAGATGTCAGTCTTGCATTAAAGTAGTAATCTTTCAGATTCGTGCTTGGTAGGTTTCTTTTCTACTTTAATAAAAATAAAAACTATGGGGACTGTTGCCTAATAATCTTAATTACCTCAGCTATCTATCTCCCTCAATATCTATCTCCCCAATTAGTGTGCAACATACTCATATCAGATTAACAAATTCTGCTTTCATTCTCGGATATCTTTGGCACTCCTTTTCATTCTTCCTAAAGTGACTGTACTCTTCCTAAGTGGCAGCAAACAGCTTACCTGATGCCTATTCCATGTTCCTGTTATCCATTTCCTGCGTCGTAGGGTTAAGCAGAAGCAGGGCTCCAAATTTTGTACCTCCTTTCAATTTTATTCCTCCAGGACCACACAAAAAAGTGGTTTCTTGGGACTCTCAACGCGAATGATCACAGTAAGTTACAATGGTCCTAATCACAGGAGAGCATGCTCATGACTAAACCTGCGCCATGTTACATCCTTCCCAACTCCATCACAACCCAGAAATTAAAGCACCAAAGTTTCTTGTAGAAATTACACTATACTATATGGGGCACAATTTAATGTCGGGGGCTGGGCATGTTTAGTTAAGCATTTGCTTACAGCTCCTTAACATTGAGGCACACAACCCTCCTCTTATGAAGTTAAAGAGGAACTTCGCCGGTCCTGGAGTCTTTTAGACCAGGGCCATCCGAGTTCCACTCCTTGGGGCATCCCAAATTGGGATGCCCCGCTATGTAAAGCCCACCAGAAGCCCCATTATACTCACCTTGTCCCAGAGCCCTTGCCGCGTCTCGACTCACCTCTAGCTGTGCGTGCACCTGCGTCTGGCCTTTCTGAGGGTGCTGGAACGTCAAAGCTAGAAGGTGAGCAGGGCATGCAGCCGGCAGTGCAGCTCCCTTCGGCAACACTCAGATGCTTAGCCATCAACGGAGCCGAAGGTATAAATTGGGCTTGTTGTTCCTCTTTAATAAAAAGGAAAAACTGTGCGGCCATAAGCCACAGGGGTATAACTATAGGAAATACAGAAATAGTGACTGTTTCCATCTATATTTGTCAAAGTGTATCCAACGGAGTTAAAAAGACAGGAAAAGGGTAACTGTATGAGCCATGATGGGACCACATTTAATGTTTACACTGGGGCCAAGTCATATTTAGTTATGCCACTGGGACCCAAAGTCCCACAGCTGCAAAAGAGCCTCCAGTCTCTTGGCTCAGGGCTGATTTTTCAGGGATTTTTCCAGAGCCACAGTACAACAATTTTATAGCCAGTAGAGCCAAAGTACAACAATTTTATAGCCAGTATGCTCATCCTCAGAACCTTAGTTTAACAACAAAATAAGAAGAAATAGAAAGAAGCTTACAGGGTAGGGGCATGGCCAAAGAAGCCCAACCCCTCTCTGCCCTGTTGAAGGAGAATCACCACAGCAAAAATGTTACCCAAAGAAACTCAAGGACCAAATTCCTTTCTGGGCCTGTGAGATCTGTATGAAAGGAATTTACAAACTACAGTAACTTCACTCTGCTGGAAAACTTCATCAAATACCTGCCAGAAGAAATATGTTCTATTAAATATTTGACAAACATTCCTTTTACTTTAATAACCCCCTCCACATATATTCACACACCCCGCCTCAAACATTAATATTTACACTTGGGTTAACCCACCTGTAGGTGGTGACGTTGCAGAGAAGTCTTGAAAAACGAGCCCCTCCCGGTCTATACATACCTGGGACCTCCCACTTATCTCCCAGTGTTCTTCTCTGCGAGATGGCGACAAGACAGAAGAATGAAGTCTCCTGCTTGCAGGTAGCAGGGGTGACACCCTGGCCCCCCTTCTGGTCTATTTCTGCCCGGGCAAGGGTAGACGGCACCTTAAGGTGCCTAGGAGCTTGCTCCTCTGCTAGACCCCATACTATGGGGCAACGCGGTTATCCGGCCTGGTGATCCGTATTTGGGATGCCCCGTCCCGTTGCCCCTATGGGTATCGCCCTGTGTCCCGCTTGGTCCCTTCTCTCTGTGCTAGATGGGGGGGGGGGGCTGTGTCTGTGTGCTTGGTGCATGTTTCCTTTTTTTGTCTGTATGGCTGGGTGAGTGTTTTCTGACACTTGGTGAGGCTGGCGCGGCCGGTGGGGGGCGGGGCCGGGCGCCGTGCTTGTCACCGGCCTGCCTGTCTGTCCGGCTCGCTGGTTTGTGCTGGGCTCCGTGGAGCCCCTCTGGCTGAGGAGCGTGCACCATGTCTTCTGGCGCCCGCTGTGTGTGGCTGGTTCTCCGGAGGAGGAGGCGGGCAGGGCCGCGTCTCGCGCGGCCCGCGCTGTGCTGCTGATTGGAGGGGGGCGGGGCCGGAGCGTCTGGCGCGCTTGGTTGGGCCCGCCCTCCTTCTTCCCCCTGCCTCCTCGTTTCAGATGGCTGAATGCTGCGTCTGTCCTCTGCGCCGCCACTTTAGGTGATCGGCTTCTTAAGGTAGGCTGTGTTTTATTAAGGTGGTATTGTCATTCTGCCTTGTACTGGGGACATTAGAGTTGGCTTCTTATGTCAGGGCACGGCTGTCAGTAACCCCTCAAGGTTTGGGGTTTGTCTGGGTACTGTCAGCGTGATCTTTGGTTCTCAGCTGTATTGCAGCTGGGTCCCTTGCCCTTGTGTGTACTCATTGACATACATATATATATATATATATATATATATTTATATATATTCTATACTTCTCTGTACTGGTTCATGCTTGTTTTTGCATTTATTCATGTACTGACGCATGCTGGTCTGTAAGCTGCTTGGAGTGACTGTTGTCTTTTCTGTTACAGATCCTGGGATCCCGCGCTGAAGGGGTCTCCCGGTCTTAGATACCTGGCTAGTGGGGTTGTCCATTACAATTATATATATATATATATATATATATATATATATATATATATATTTTAAACTGCAAATCCTCCCACTACTGGGACATTAAAGGGGCATCCCGGGTCGCATACGGCGTAAATCCCTGGGTAATTGCGAATACCACAATTTCACCATATGGAGGCTTCCAAGGATACCGGAAACGGCACTTCGGGGCAATCTAGGCTGTGTGGGGGTTGTGGGGCTCTGCTCCCGGGGGATGATGTCATTATATGCATTCCATGTGCGCAGCGGAACATTGAGCGCCAGTCCGGCACCCCGGTTTCTGGCCCCTCGCCGCGCGTGTCATCTCCTACTCCTCCCCGCCTGTTCCGGACCCCGTGTAACGTTGTCATGGGTGGGGATTCGCAATCCGAGGTATGCGCCCGGTTGGCTAGCCTCAAGAAAATGTTTTCAGCTGTGGTTGCTCAGAAGGCTCCGGCTAAGCGGAAACACTTGTCCCCGCCTCCGCCAGACTCAGACGTGGAGGTTATTGAGGCATTGGATTGGTCAGATTGCCCCCCGGCTGAAGAGGGGGAGATTCTAGAGGAATTGGACGACCCTGAGGTCCAGCAGTTGTTTGGTGCTGAGGGTGACCAGGCGGTGGGGACGGTATTTGACACCCCTTCCATATTGGCTCAAATGTTTGAAGTTTTGGATTTAGACCCTCCCGAGGCGGTTCCTCCGCCTAAGGGTGAGTTGTTTGATGTGGCCAAGCCGCGTTTGGAGTTTCCCAGTCAACGACATTTTGAGAATGTCGTCCTTAAAGAATGGGAGCAGCCTACGCGTCTCGTTGGTGTTCCGCCTAGTTGGGATAAGAAGTATCCTTTTCCGGGGGACTTGGTGAAGCGTTGGTCTTTTCCTCCCAAGGTTGATGCCCCGGTTTTGGGGCTATCTAACATGGCGGTGTTGCATTCTCCTGACACGACTACCCTTAAGGATGGCGAAGATCGCCGGATTGACCAGCTGGCTCGCCACGGTTTTACCTGTGCGGGTTTGGCTTTGAGGCCTGTTTGTGCTTCGGCACTTTTGTTGTTGGCGGTTAGGTCCATTGTCAGGGATTTATGTGCGGACCTGGGTGATCAACTATCCCAAGCCCTCTCTCATTCCTGCCAGGGTGGTGTCCTTCCTGGGGATGTCCTTGGATTCTTGCCAACACAGAGTGTTTCTGCCTCAGGCCAAAGTTCTCTTGATTCAGGAATTGGCGCAGCTTCTTCTTTCCAATCCTTGCCCGTTCATCCGGCTAGGGATGAGACTGGTGGGGTTGATGGTAGCTTCCTTCGAGGCAGTTCCTTTTGCTCAGTTTCACACGAGGACGCTTCAGCTTCATCTGTTGGCGTCTTGGGACCAGCGACCGCGGTCGTTGGATCGGTCCTTCCGGATGTCCTCCCGGGTTCGGCAGTCTCTACAGTGGTGGATGGTCTCGGACAACCTCTTGAGGGGCAGGTCCTTTCTGACGCCTCTTTGGGAAACTGTCACCACGGACGCCAGTTTGTCGGGATGGGGAGGTTTCTGGAAGGACCTTCAGTTTCGGGGACGGTGGGGTCCTCTGGAGGCTCACTTGCCCATCAACGTTCTGGAGTTGAGAGCCATCAGGTTGGTTCTGTCTCACTTGACACAGCATTTACAGGGCTTACCGGTTCAGGTTCGGTCGGACAATCGGACGGCGGTTGCTAACATCAATCACCAGGGAGGGACTCGCAGTCTGAGTGCCCTCAGAGAGGTGTCTCTGATTCTAGCCTGGGCAGAGACTCATGTCCCTTGCATCTCGGCAGTGTACATTCTAGGAGTGGAAAACACGGAGGCGGACTTTCTGAGCAGGTGCTCTTCTCGCCGGGGGGAATGGTCTCTCCATCCCCAGGTTTCTTCGGTCTCTTTAGCCTCGATTCAGAGACACATTCGTCCGGACTTCCGTAGCTGTGTGTGAAAGTTTTGGTGGGTGTTTGTAATTTTTTTGCTTTTTTCGTCCATTTTCTACTCGCACGAACGTTCGGGAATGCGCTTCCGATGATCGGAAGCAAATCGGAACATTTCCGTTAGTTCGGATCATTTTCCAAACAAAATCGGAAATTTTCCGTTCCTTCAGAAAACTTCCGTTGATTCAGAGAGCTTCCGTCTGATTCAGAGAGCCGATTTCCGACGGATCACCACCCTATAAATCCGTTTAATTTCCGATCCACTTACGAGACCTTTGAGGGCTCGGATTGCTATTGTTGAACATGTTTTGTGGCTATGGGGAGGAGTCTGCACGCCTTTAGCACCATGGCATTGCATGTATCAGCATGGCCGAGGCCATAAATTGTATAGCAATGCATACCTAAATCAATACATTTCATGTATGCCTTATAGAAGCATTTTAATGCTGACCTTAATTAGTCCTTAGCATGTAAACATTTATTTTCCCACACATCCATATAATTGCTACATTTTTTTAGACTTATGTCCTTTGTGAATTATATTAGGATTGTTGAACTTGAATCTTAATTTGTTGTAGGAGTTCTTGTTTTTGTTGGTTACCTTTGCTTTGTGTAATTATTTTATATTTGGTTGCAGGAACTGCAAGATGTGCCACTCGCCCTTGCTCCTGATGCCCGTTCTTTGCCTGCAGAATGCGGGCCAGGGGTTCTCTAATCAGGCACTATGCAAAACCCGGCCCGTGGTGGCGAGGGCCCTCTGGCTTTTGAAGTCCAGATTTAGGTGTTTGGACCATACAGGGAAGGGGGGGGGGCACTGCAGTATGACCCCAACAAGGTTATACCAATATTTTAATTTACGTTTTTTAACAGGGACCAGACGTGCCAGAGTGGCACAACTGAGTGTCAGGGTCCTTCAGTTGGTGGGCGAGATGCAGGAGCTGCGCAACTCGTTGGGGACCACAGATGAAGAATAATGTTCTGTGGCCTGCCATTGCTATGTATTTTGTTTTTTATAGTTGTAAAAATGTAAAATTTTCAAAATGTTGATACATTTTATATTTTATGATGGCATCCCAAAAAAATGTTACATTGTCATTTCATTTACAAAATACATTAACACAAAACTAATGGGCCCAGAAATATTTAAAGATGAATATTCACATGACCGAGAAGTGGTTTGGGTGAGCTTTACGGTTCCAAAAGGGAAGATGGAGGATAGTGCTAAGTGGTTTGGGTGAGCTTTAAGGGGCCAAAAGGGAAGATGGAGGATAGTAGTGCTAAGTGGTTTGGGTGAGCTTTAAGGGACCAAAAGGGAAGATGGAGGATAGTGCTAAGTGGTTTGGGTGAGCTTTAAGGGGCCAAAAGGGAAGATGGAGGATAGTGCTAAGTGATTTAGCTAAACATTGTAGTAGAAGTGAGGGTGGCAAATATGTATGCGAGCACTTTAATGAGTTAAGTTTGTAGTGCGCAGGCGCAAGATCGTAAGGATTCCGTCTGGACGATTATTTTTTGTAAAATGGAAACAGAATCTATCGGGAAACGTAAAGGATTCGTTGGAGGATACGATGGGAAAAGGGCAAAACAAAAGCCTTCGGAAAACGGAAAAGTCTGGATGGAAAATAACATCCGCGTAATTCGTAATCTGCCGTACGAACGGACGGAAACTTTACAGAAGGTTTTCAATGCATGCATTGAATCGCTCGTACGCTCATACGAGAACGGAAACATTTCACAGATCGGAATTGAGGCTTTTGTCTCCGGTGGGGGACGCCGGAGGTGGATTTGTTTGCCTCTCGTGTCGCTCTCTCAGGATCCTCTGGCTCTGGCGGTGGATGCCATGTCCCTGAGCTGGGGGGACCTGGGGTTCCTTTATCTGTTTCCTCCGATCCCCATGCTAGGCAAGGTGTTGCGAAAGCTGGCCCTGGAAGGGGTTCCCGCCATTCTCGTGGCTCCAAGGTGGCCAAGGAGGGTGTGGTTCGCAGACATCGTTCGTCTGGCGGTGGATCAGGTACATCTGCCTCTTCGGCCGGATCTTCTCACACAGGGTGAACTGCGTTACCCCAATTTACCAACGCTAGCTTTGACGGCCTGGCTGCTGAAACCTCCATCTTAAGGGAGGAGGGTCTTTCGGATTCTGTTATTCAGACTCTTATTAGTGCCAGGAAGAGGTCCTCTTCTACCATCTACTATAGGACTTGGATATCTTATATTGATTGGTGTGAGGCTAGATCTTTGCCCTGTCGGGTCTTCTCTGTTTCTAGGATTTGGGAATTTCTTCAATCGGGGCTGGACTCTGGTCTTCAGCTGAGTACTTTGAAGGGGCAGGTTTCTGCCTTGTCTGTCTTTTTTCAAAAGTCTTTTGCGCTTCATCCTTTGGTCAAGACTTTTTTCCAGGGGGTCTCGCATTTGCGGCCTCCTAGGAAGCCTTTGCTCCCTGTTTGGGATTTGAATTTGGTTCTCTCTGCTCTTCAGGCTCCTCCTTTTGAGCCTCTGCAGGATATTGCTCTTTCTACTTTGACTCAGAAGGTTGCCTTTTTGGTGGCCATCACTTCGGTTCGGCGCGTTTCGGAGTTGGCAGCCTTGTCGATTCAGGCTCCTTACTTTGAGAGGCATCAGGACAAAGTGGTTTTCCGCTTCAAACCGGATTTTCTACCTAAGGTGGTCTCTGCTTTTCATCTTAACCAGGACATTGTTCTTCCTTCCTTGTGTCCTAAGCCTAGGAATGACAAGGAAAGGGTTTTGCATTGTTTGGATGTGGTACGCTGTGTGAAGTACTATTTGCTTACTACATCTCCTTTTCGTAACACTGATGCTTTTTTCGTGGTGCACTGTGGGCCTAGGAAGGGTTTGGCTCCGGCTAAGTCTTCCATTAGCAAGTGGATTCGTCAGGCTGTTGTTGGGGCCTATTCTGCCAAGGGGAAGGCTCCCCCTTTTCGTATCACTGCTCATTCTACTCGTGCTGTTGGGGCGTCTTGGGCTTTTCAGCACCAGGCTTCTGTTGAACAAGTTTGTAAGGCTGCTACTTGGTCTTCTGTTCACACTTTTTCCAAGTTTTATAGGGTTGACATGCGGGCTTCAGCGGATGCTGTGTTTGGCCGCAAGGTTCTGCAGGCTGCAGTGGTTTGAGTTTTGCATTATTGCCTTGTTGGATACCCGCCCTTTCTGGACACTGCTTTTGGATGTCCCAAGTGTAAATATTAATGTTTGAGGCGGGGTGTGTGACATACTTAGAATAAGTACTCACCTGTAAAATGGGTATTGTAAGTATGTCACACACCCCGCTTCACCCGCCCTTTTTGGTATCCTGGATCTTTATGGTGAAGCTTTGTCTACAGTTTGAGGGTTACCAATGGTTTTTTTTCTGGTACCTTGTCTTTACTGCTGTTTGAAAACTGGGAGATAAGTGGGAGGTCCCAGGTATGTATAGACCAGGAGGGGCTCGTTTTTTAAGACTTCTCTGCAACGTCGCCACCTACAGGTGGGTTAACCCAAGTGTAAATATTAATGTTTGAAGCGGGGTGTGTGACATACTTACAGTACCCATTTTACAGGTGAGTATTCACAAAATGGTATTTTTGTCCCACATCTGATAGGAGTAATAGAATGGATTTATCCCTATTAATCCTAAATCCTGTCATCTTTCTAAACTCCTCAAAAACACACATACGACACGCTGACCAAGACCTTGGTCCTCAAAAACAGAATTTCAGATGCATATAACAAAGATTTGTGTACACCCATTGAACTTTATCTGATATTCTTCTAAACCTGCTTAGGCCAAAATCTAAAATAACGCCAAGGATCCACTATAAAGTTTTGGTGATCCAGTGTTTTCTATTAAGAAGTCAGGAAAGTGATAGTCCGCACCACTGTGGCATCATGCTTCTTACCAAAATTGTGGAGTATGGAGTAGTTTGCTGTCTTTGAGTTAGGGGTACCATTTCCCCCAGGCATCCTCAAGCCCAGGTTGCCAAAAACCAAGAAATTCTGAAGTGTCCTACTTAGGGTTTGAGGATTGCCTGGAGGGCCTGTTCTTCTAACACACTCTGTCTTATGGTCAGCAGTACCACTCTCCAGTTTCTTATAAACGTATATGGATTTCTCTAAGTTGCCGCCTTGCAAATCTGGTCCAGGTGAACTCCTGTTTTGTTGGTCCAGGATGTGGTCATGGCTGAAAAATATCTAATATACTGCTGAACTATCAAAGGCAATATGAGATAACTTGGAAGCCCTGGAAAAGGTTTATCGAGCATGGGGGGGGTTATAATGTAATTGGGTCGGGTGCTCCGCCACTACTAAAGTACTTTAACTAAGATGTGCTCACTGAAATAAACTGTATAGACAAAAAATAGAGTGGACATGCATATAAGCACACCTATCTCTGAAAGAAAGAGCACCACCACTAAGTAAAAAAATAATTATACAAAATTGTTTTTATTGTAGATGTAATACAAAAAGAAGCTAAAAACACATAAACCACAGACAATTAAAAACAACCGATCATGACCAATATTAACCTATAGTTGATGCCCCAATGGGTATATCCAATTGATTAATACCCCAAGGCAATATGGCCCATCATTTGTCACCCTCAAATAAATATTTTGTGCCGGCACAAAACAGCTAATCAATATCCTACATGTATTAGCTACATATGAGAAAATAAAGTGCTAAGTGCATATAAATTACTAAACATACATGTATCAAAATCCTATTAACACCCAACTAGTAATACAACATGAAACCAACCACACACAACACGTGATAAACAAAAAATGTGAAAATATCAACCTATCGGAAAAAATGCATCAACATTGCCCAAGTAAATGATTATAACCACATATCCTTGTCCTAAATATTGCACAAACCTCATCCAATAGTCTTAAGTGTGAACCATGTGAAACAAACAAAATAAATATACAGTAGCAAGTGCCGACAGACAATACAACATAAATCTCACAATAGCAGGGCCACCCGGGGTATACAAACATAGGGTCAAGGTCGGTATAATCCACCCGCGCACGCGGCTCCCATGCCTCTTCAAGGGTGAGGGTGGGGGGGGCATAGGGAGAGATTAATTGAATTGTAATTGTGTTCTTTTCTTTTCTTTTTTCTTCATTCTTTTCTTTCTTTTATCTTAGAACTTGTTTTTGATGGGAATTACCAGATGCAAGAAAATACACAAAAAACAGTCATAATAACTTAATAGATCCAAAGAGGGAGATGGAATGTGAATTGTTCACATTATAGACTGCCATAGATATTTTCTGCTTGTATATACTGTGGTTGTTCATCTTACGAAGGGGTACAATGTATATAAACAAAATCTGTGAATAAGTACCAGAAATAGTACCATTCCTCCCCTTGTATGAGGATCAGAAATTAGCAATAATATTTAACACATCCGTTGACATCAGAACCCCTTCTATTGGATATGCTTTGTAGATCGTTTCTCTCACCCATCGAGCTAGGGTGGCCTTTAAAGCTTGTTGGCCTCTGATTTTTGCCCATGAATGTTGGAAACAGGTGGTCTGACTTTCACCATTCTCCTTCCACTCCAGATAAGCTGTTTCCCCGTTTCCTCATTCCTCTGTTAATTGTGGTTGCCTTCGAACCCTGGCAGACACATCTCCAGGGATTTATGAAATTGTGAGGCAATCCAGTAAATATAGAGGACAGGTCTCATAAGTATTCTGTCGAGCATAATCCAAAGATAGGCTTTCTTTATTTACTGTTCTTGTATATCAGTGATTTGTCTAGCAGAAGTCATAGCTACTATAGATACTGCCTTGTGTGACACATACCTGATATCTGCTTCACTCATAAGCTCAAATGGCTGTTTTGTGTGCCCTTTCAGGACTACTGATAGGTCCCATTCTGTAAAAAAAAAGGATCGGCGTCTGTTTGTTTCTGGTAAGAGCTATGCAAAAGTCTATCGATAAGACTTACTTCTAAGTCTTGATTCTAGAAAACACGGGAGTGCTGCTACCTGTACTTTTAAGGTGCTTCCTGCTAAGCCAACTTCTGCTTCATCCTAAAAAACTCAAGAATTGTTAAAATATCTTTAGTGGCAAATTGTTTTTCTTTGCAGTATGAGCTATATTTTTTATATCTAACTGTATATTTTATATGTGATCTATGATATGTGATGGTTGTTATCACCCTATTAAAAAGTCCCTTTTGTTTTGGATACTCAGTATCTGAACTTTCAACATTAGGCCGTGTGTTTGCTTGTGCAGAACTGGTCCCTGGTAGGTTATGTCTGGTCTGTGCTGTGCAACTATTATCTTGTGATTGTATAGAGTTTCTTTCAAAATTATTCTGCAACCACAGCAGATCTTTCCAGGGCTAGAGGCTTGTATGAGCAAAGATTCACCAATCAGCCAGGAGAGGCAACAAATTCATAAAGACTGTTCTTTATTCTTCCCTCAGGACTTTTGCATTCTTTCAGTGATGGTTGTTCATTGTGTCTTGGATCAGTATGAATAAAAAGTTTTTGATTGTCTTGACACTGGCCAAACAGGCAGAGAGGGTGTGGTAATATCTACATGGGACTATTCAGATTGGTCAGCTGATGTTAGCCAATCAGACAAGGAGCAGAAATTCTTTCTCTTCATTTTAGGTATGAAAGGCCTAAAATTCCTATTTTCAAATGGACACAAATCCAGATATGTAGATAGTAAATGGGAGGAGAAAGTCATGCCAATATGCTAAAGAGGTTGCTTGAATTAAAAAACAATTAACCTTTCCTGAGACAATGGATACCTCTGTTCTAGTTTAGATAAACAATGGCAACTTCCATGCTATTCAGACAATGTGGCTCTCATCCAAATTTATATAAACAATGCAAATTGGGTGCTTTCAGCTTACCCGCGACTATAACCTGACCATCTGCTGTCCACTTATATTTACCTTTGCTAGTCAGACACAATTTTGTTTTTGGGCAACAGAAAAGACCAAATAAAACATTCTACTCCTATAGAAAAACTTTGAGCTGGGTCAATCTGCCAAGATATTACCAATAAAAAGCTAAAAAAAGAAAACCCGGAAATATTTCTCATATAAAGTACGAGTTACAGGCTACTTCACGAAAGTCCAGACATTTCTGGTTTGTAAATCATTCTGCTCCAAACATCAGCACATACCCATCACAATCTCCCATTCCCTTATCGAAAGGCCAGTTGGAGACTGTCAATTTGTTGGTCACACAACTTGTCCTGGCTCCACCCTCATTCTGAAAGGAGTCCTGGACTTGAATGCCTGTGAAAATATAAAGCAGAACAGCTGAACTGACCACACCAGAAGGCTAGCACTGCCTCCTTCACAGCTATTAATTCTCTGAGATTCAATGAGGATAGGCTCAGTAATCTAGACCATTTCCCCTCAGCGGTCAGGGATCTGCAAGGGGCCCCCCCAACCCCATGAAGAGGCATCCGTCGTCACTACCATGTCTTTGTGACCAGGATAGGCCACTGACAAAGCTGTGCTTGCGTTACCACCAACTCTGAGATTCGTTCACTAAATCTCGGACTTCAATTATCCTGTCTATGAACTCCTGTCCCAAGAGTTTAGAATATGCACCTGTAGAGTCATTGAGTGTAACTGACCCCATCTTATAGTGGGGAAGGACGAGGTCATTAGCCCCAAGACCCGCATAGCTTGACAAATCAAAATCGACCGCCTGGAACACAGGGACTGAACGGTGTCCTGAAGGATAGTTGTTTTCGAATGAGGCAGAAATTTTTTTTGAAGGATTGTATTGATCTCGAACCCCAGATAAGTCATAACGTGTGATGGGATTAGACTGGTCATCTAGCAATTCAGGATTCAACCCAATCGTAGCAAAAAATCAAATTGGAAGTGCAAAAGGGAAGTGGAAGTATTTGTTCCCCCAACTTTACTGAAAATTTTAAAAAGGCTTGAGCCGACAAGCTCATCGGTGCCTGCCAATAGGCATTCTTCAGGTCTATTGAGACTGAAGGAGCCAGACAGGAGGAGATGAACTCCATGCAAAAGCGCCTGTAGTGTACCGACAGATTAAGCTTCTTCAAATTGAGAATAAAGCAGAATCCTCTGGAGGTCTTCTTTACCAGAAAACTGCTCGATAGGAACCCTCCCCTTATTGTTGGCGGGGGAACCGGGACAATCACTCCCATATCAACATAGAATCTAGACTGCTGTGAAAGTTCTTGGGAGGGGCATGCATGAATTCAATTGAGAAACCCTTTCTTATTCCCCTGGAAATAAAGGGGCAATCCAGTAGAGTCTCCCACCAAATGTGGAACTGTTTGAACCGGGCACCTATTAGGGACCCGGCGTCATTGCTTCTTAGGGACTGATTGTTTAGTACCAAACAGAGTGGATCCTATAAACTTGCCTCTCCTAGAAGTAGCCCTTCTAAACAAGTCCTTGCGGAAAGGGTCATCTATAAGAGGACTGACTAGAAAAAAATCTATTCCTGAAATCCCTACACGTAGTGGCAAAAGACTTATTTCTGTCAGCAGACCTAACAATTTCTCTAGTTCTGGGCCAAAGAGGAAAGAGGAATTTCTCGTTAAAGGCACACAGGTACAACTTTGACCCTGTATCCCCTGACCAGGTATGCACCAAATTCGTGAGGGCCATGGCCCGCACCAAAAATCTCACCAATTCTGCCGTGGCATCAGACAGAAAAGAGGCAGCTGAGAAGAGAATTGGTAAGACCTTCATAATCTCATTATTATCAGTTTGCTTCAAGAGACAAGCTTTAAGCTGCTAAAGCCAATAATTAAGATTCCTGGCAATGCAAGCAGAGGCTAGAATATGTTTGAGAGTACAAGATTCAGCCTGCCATGCTTTCTTCAAGAGAGAATCCAACTTCTTATCTAAAGGATCTTTGAGGCCCTCAAAGGCTAAATCCACCCCTTGGATACATTAGAAAAGGGGGCATCCAGTTTGGGGGGTATTTATCCCAAATATGTGAGTCTTCCTCAATGAACAGATAACACCTCTTAATAGCCCCTGGTCTATAAACCTTCTTAGCTGGATCCTTCCACTCATTAAGCATAGCCTCCTTAGCGGAGTTATGAATGGGGAAGGTCATATGGGAATCAGAAACAAAATCAGGATAGAACCCATCATGTTTAGCCTCAGGGGTGCAACTCCTATCCTAAATGCCCACAGAAAGATAAGCCATTTGAAGAGATATAATAAATCCTCTGGAGGAAAAAGGAATTTCACTGGTGAAACTGAAAAAGGGGGGTCTAGGGGATGCCCAACAAACTCCTTATGTCCAGAAAGGAAGAGGAAAACTGATCCTTCAGAACTCTCATCATATCCGTCATGCTCCTTACTCATGACCTTATTGGTACAGGGCTTGCAAAGAGGCCTATAGGAAACTAGTAGTTTGATTTCAGGCAACTCCTACTTTTATCCTTAGACTCTGAGCCAGTTTTAGTTATAGAGGGCTTGGTCTAAAATACAAAGAAGGAGTAGTAGGCTGGAAGGATTCTATATATATATTCTTCCGAAAACTTAACAATAATTTAAAGTAGCCCTTAAAACTGCAATAGCGTTCCAATAATAAAAAAAAAGGCCTTACCAGAGCAAAGCTGGACCCCTTCTTTCCAGACTGAGCAGCCGACAGAGTTTCCAATGAAATTGAATCAATCGGGTTGGAAGGATGTTGATCTGCAGCAAAGTCTCCCATAGTAGATGATAGAGGAGCAGGGACTGAAGTCTGAAGTCTGGTGTGGGGTAGAGCCCCTCCTCCCCAAGCTCAATAAATAAACAAGCAGGAGGTTCCTAATTGCTGAGTCTTTTAACCATCTAAGGTAAAATGAGAGGGAGGCCAGAAAAAGACATTTAAGATTGGCAGAGTGCTTCCCCTTTAAGCCGAAGCATGTGCATTAGCTGGGTCTCACAGCGGCACTTAGCGCTGACATTATTGGGCGCCGCCAAGTTGCCGCATATCCCACCCCTTTCATCAGGCTGAAAAAACAGAAGAGGCGCACACACATACCGCAGCCTGGCTTCTTGCGAGCTACACAGACCCACACCGCAGGCGGAAAACAGAATGCAGCCCAAATGCCTGCAGTCATACATCCAGCCGGAGCCTCACAAGCCACCATATGGTATCAGAAGAGGGAGGGGTAGGTGGGAAGGGGACCCGGAAGATTTCCACAATGCCTCAGACCGTTAGCATACTTGGTCTGAGGCTAGCATTGCCCCCCTCCCCCGCTAGCATATGAGTCAAGGATAGGGGAATCTGGCCTATCCCCTAGGAGTCCCCTGGGTCCCTGGCAGGCTGCCTCCAGAGCCAGGGAATGGGTCAACCCCATCAGACTCACAGCAACCTGGTCTACTTACCTAAAGCCATGGTTCAAGAGCTGGTGGTCTGGCTCCTGCCCCAGGCAGGAACACAAATGAAGTACTGGGGTCTGGAGGAGGAGCTAAAGCTTTTGTGTATTCTGGTGGTCATTTGTTCCTACCTTGGGGCGGAGCCTTAATATCTCAGTGGTATGCTGCCCTTAGGATGTTTTGAGAAAAATTCCCCCTCTTGCACTAACAAACGCTCACAAGGCATTTGAGGGAAAACAACAAAGTTGCTTGTCATGGTACAAATACAGAACTATTAGAGGACATGTTTATACCTATGTGCAGTGCCATGAACCAACACAGTGCAATGCATCTCACCAAACCCAGTACAAGTGTATGGGGACTACTTTACCTGTGCTGCCCATAGACTTGTATTGCTGGCCCTGCCGACACAGTGCATACAAAAGACTGCAAGCAGAACTAGTGTAATAGCACTGCTAATGACATGTAACTGTATGCATTTTGGCAGCAACAGAGCTCAGCACTATACTGCAACCACAATTCATAGGTTTGACCCTAAATCTAATGTAACCTGGGATGTCCTTGTCATTTTGGCCTTACACAATCCTCTTTTACTATGCCAGTAAATATTAAAACACAAGCTGGTCTTTAAATGAGTTGCTAAGCCGTACTCCTCCACTGTGAAACTGCAACCCCCAGCATCACCTTATGCCCAGATCACTGAAAAATACAGCCTCTCACCAACAAATATTCTCCCCAGATCGATCGGTTACTGACAGTACTAAGAATTTAAATACAAAGTACTTCTTACCAATACATTTGTCCACCATGCCCTCCAAGTGTAATACCCTGCCTGCATCCTCTGCTGCCATAATCACTGGACAAAATCCTTTCCCCAGACCCAAAAATTAGCTTTCAGAGCACAAGCAAACCTTGACCCAAAAATGAATATGCAGTGCACCAGGGAATCTAGTCCCCAGAACCAAACATTAATAAGCAGAACACCAGCGAATCCAGTCCCCTAGATACAAATATTGAAATGCAAAAGCCTGAATAGTCAGTTCCCTAGACACAACGATAATTATGCAGAGCACCAGCAGATCCTGTCTCCAGACACAAACATGTATATCCAAAGCACAAGTGGAATCTGTCCCCAGGCACAAACATTAAAGCGGAAGTCCAGTCAATATACAGAGCACCAGAAGATCATGTCCCCCTGACACAAACAATATATAGGAGTGCCTGCAGATCCTGTCCCCAGACACAAACATTAATATGCAGAGCACAGCAGATTCCTTTCACAGACACAATCATTAAAATGCAGAGTACCAGCGGATCCTGTCCCCAGACACAAACATTAATATACAGAGTGACAGTGGATCCTGTATCCAGACAAAAACATGAATATACAGTGTGCCAGCAGATCCTGTCCCCAGACACAAACATGAATATACAGTGTGCCAGCAGATCCTGTCCCCAGACACAAACATTAACATGCAGAGCACCAGCAGATCCTGTCCCCAGACACAAACATGAATATGCAGTGTGCCAGCAGATCCTGTCCCCAGACACAAACATGAATATACAGTGTGCCAGCAGATCCTGTCCCCAGACACAAACATTAACATGCAGAGCACCAGCAGATCCTGTCCCCAGACACAAACATGAATATGCAGAGCACCAGCAGATCCAGTCCACAAATATAAATATGCAGCGGCCAGCAGATCTCGTCCCAAAAAACATTAATATGTAGAACACAAGCACCCCCCAATCAAAAAGATCAATATGAACTGACAGACTTCCTGGACTAAAAATGATACGCAGAGACCAACAACCTTAGGGTGAGCGAAAGGTTTAAGTGGGCAAATAGGTGGATTAAAGTGGATCAACACCCTCCACTGATCGGCCCGGGAATCTAAGATTCCCCTGACTGCGGGGTACCCCGATCGCTGTGTGAAACCCCCCAGAAACCCATAAATCCCTACCTGCTCCTCGATCCAGCGGCACCCTGTAAGAGTGACGTGCGGGAGGCGGCGGCGGGCACGCTCTCTTGTCCGGCGGCGGGGATTGGCAGCAGCGCTCACGTGGGAGCGGGGAGAGGTGAGTTTTTGGGGCTTTCTGGGGGGGTTTCACACAGCGGGGCACCCCCGATCGGGGTGCCCCACCGAAGTGGACCAAAACCCAGGATAGTCAAAATCCTGGGTGTTGGTCCACTTTAAGGTCTGTGGGGAGGGTATTTTTTTCAGGGCACCCCAACAGGGGTGACCTGACATGTCTGGTATATTATATTTAACAAAAAATAAAAAAAAATTATTCATTGCTTTAAACTTGCTGAGAGGCCTGTGTGACCTACTTATTTTGCTAACATTTTTAACCAATCCCCTCCTTTTGGGTACTCACTTAGAACTTCTTGTCTCTAGGGTGTACTTGCCATAAACACCTTGTGAACCCTTGACATAGGGATGGAGAGAGAGACGCACAAGACATGGGGGGGCTGCAGGAAGTGTGTGTGGGGAGTGCAATGCAGGGAGACAACAGAATTGCGGGGAGATTATTGTTGGTGGTAAATAAAAAGGGTTAGTTTCACAATGTTACAGGATGTATGGGATAGGGGAGCACATGCTTAGGTACTTTGGGGATATATAGGGAAGCTCCATCTTGGGAGGTGCACTGTCTGTTTCTGTCTGGATACTTGAGATACTGCATTTGGGGGGTGCAGAGCTGGATATTTGAGAGGGAAGTAGGGGGACCTCTTGAAGGATTGAGGAGTGGCAAATACTGATGGAGGGCCTTTCCAGGAGACACAGGTCGGGAAGGGGGGGGGGGTTGTCCCTATTTTAATCTACATATGGCTATGTTCACTGCTGAGGAGCCACTTGCATGAGTCAGGGCCCCATCGCTTTGCGCCCCTCCCAGCATTTTATGTAGATTAAAGTGTGGCATCATTTGCATATTTCTGCTGTGCGCAGCCTTGCAGATGATGCACATGCGAGTGATACTGAAGTGCTGTGCATGCGCTGTGGGCTTGGTGATCTGGGGGTTTCACACAGCAGGGCATCCCAGTTCAGGATGCTCCAGAGAGGGAATCAGCCAGCCCTGACATCTCATAGACTCCAGGTTCGGTTTTGGTCCACTTTAAAGTGGACCAAAACCCTCAAAATCACCAGAACGACCTGGGAATGTGAGTTATGTGGGCAAACCCAGAGGTTTTTACACAGCAGGGAATCCCGAATCAGGAACCCCCCAGGACAGGTCTAAAAGACTCCAGGGCAGATCCAAGAGGGTTTTCATTCAGTTTAAATTAGTGACTCCACGACTGTGAGGATTCCTGAACCCTGGGTGATTGCTGGCCTCACTCCGGACAGGCACTGCATGGTGTGAGGTGGCAGATGTATAGGGCACCACACAGATCTGGAGCCGGCCCTGGTACACCCCAGTTACAGCAGGTAGATACATGGAAGGAGCACACACAGCCCTTATCTATGTCATGACAGAGAGTGATAGAAAGTTATAGGCAGCATGATACCCGTGTCACCGACACTCGGCTGACACTGGGCACGTCACCGGCAGCTGATAGGCCCCCAGCTGATTGGCAAGCACAAGGGCTTGAGAGTGGTTGCCTCGGCAACAGAAGCAAGGAGGTGCCGTGAAGTAAAGCGCCGCCCTTTGACGCCATCTTATGCTGGAAGAGGCGGCTCCGGGACTTCAGAGTGGTGAGGAGAGATGCCCTATAAAGTGAAAGGGGAGTTTGCCATGCAGCGGGCACATGCCCAACTGATAAAGCAATGGCACCCGGGGCGGGCGGGCATTTCGTACAGGGCGAGGGACTTTTTTCTATCTGGGGAGTTGGCTGTGGTCAACTATGCGGAATGTTATGTGAACACATACAAACAGATTAATTTCACAAGCTAGTTTGGGGTTGTCTATGTGAGGAGAGGTGTAGTGCAACTTGCAGGGCTATGGTGACCCTAGTGCACCCGCGAATGAATTTCTATACATTCTAATACTGTAGCTAAATGGCTAGAACTCTGTCGCCGCATCTTCTCACCTGTGCTGTGCACACGCGCCCACTGGCGGCCAAGGCGGGTACTGCAGCCCCTCGCAGCTCTGCACATGGCGACATTTCCTCTTAGTAGATATTATTAGCGAGGGCTTTGTTGCTTTTACACTTATAGTTACTGTTCTGATTAGTATTTGCCGACTGC
Source organism: Gastrophryne carolinensis (assembly GCA_027917425.1). NCBI lineage: Eukaryota > Metazoa > Chordata > Amphibia > Anura > Microhylidae > Gastrophryne > Gastrophryne carolinensis. Next base: position 298,023,541 of record CM051236.1, read on the forward strand.
TCGATTATTGAACGTTTGTGACGTGTTATAGAAAAGACAAGTCTCCGTGTGTTTTGCTTGTTGATCTTTTGTTCGATTGTACTTCCATAACCAAAATATGGCTTGAAATCAAAGCTAACAGACAAGTTACCATAAAGACAGGTCAAACTTTCCTAATCGTTCTGTGATTTATATTTTTTTGTACTTTTGTTTTACTGATTGTACACACTGTAATGAGCAAATCTGAAAGTAGGTTCAGGGCCTGTATGCCTTTCTGGCATGCGTTCATTAATTTATCCACAAAACCTACTCCAGGATCATTGAATATCTACTTCTTCAAATAATCAGACATGTCTGCTCCCCTCATTTTCATTGGAGTCACCCTATCCCCCCCCCCAGCATCAAATGTAAACTGATTTAAAACCCAACACGCTAACGCAAAAGAGTCGAGCAGGCTGATTCATCACTAACGCCAGGTAGCGACAGATGAGCGTCTGTAGCAGGCATTTCAGAGCGCCCGCTAGTAGTCGCTGTGGTCGGCCGTGGGTCACTAGTTCATAGCGACTCAGTTGCTGTGCAGCAATGATGAATACATTGTGACCAGTACAGCGCTGTATGGGAGCGCATGTTAGCGACTGGTCAGTGCGACCGACTCACAGCATATTCATTAACAAAACAGCCTCACACACCTCTGGCGCTCAAAAATGCTTCTCTGATGCCCAGAGCGCTGGAGGCTTTGTGATTAAAGTCTGTTTTTTAGCATGTAATCCACCAGTAACAAAGCGCAAACATATGGAATTACATTGTAATAACATTGTAACATGAACACATTAATGCCAGACCTGTAATGTCAATTCTGCATAAATATATAAAACATGAAAAATATTTGCAAAAATGACTTTTTCTATGCCAGAAGCGGTCACAACATTATTTGAGTTAAAAAAAAAAATAATTAAAAAAAACCCTGTTTAAATGCTAATTAAAAAAAACCCCGTTTAAATGCTAATAATTTAAATATTCAAACACCAAAAAACAAAATTTAAAAAAAATGTATGAATGTGTATAATACTAAAGTGCTAAGCACTAATACCAAATTAAACTATATTGCCATACTTACAAATCCAAAATGAGAATTATAACTAATGTGTCAATAAATATATAAATTAATAAATAAATAACACTGAAACTGTGTTGCCAGGTCACAAACCCAGAATTTGTACAACACAGTTTCAGTGTTATTCATTTATATATTTATTGACACATTAGTTATAATTAGATACCACCTCTCCCTCGTCTTACATACTAGGATTGATTCAGAGCCCCTTTCTCATCATTTTTATGGAGGTCTTGCTACCAAAGAAAAATCATGCAAAAATGAAAACATTTCACACTAAAGTTCTCGCAGAATAAAGGCTCTGCTGAATCAGACGAGGGGAAAAACGAATGGAAATTTTCCCGCAGAGAAAGGGGCTCTGAATCAACCCTAATTTACTAAAGCAATTACAAATTATCACAGATTTGGTCAAATACTATTTCTAATTTAAACTGAACTTGCTGTATTTTCATGGGCCTGACCTCAGACCTTTTGGTATATTTAACTCCGTGTGATGGGGGGGGTGGCAAGGCGCTGTGGGAGATGGTGGATGCTGATTTATCAGCTGGCACCTTCCATGGCCCTTTGTGTAGCTTTCATAGAGGTAAAAGGGTATCCGCAATGCAGGGACAGGTACTTAGGAAAAATATCCTCTTGCAGTAAATGACATAAACTTCTTTGATGTTTATGTGTCTAGCCCTGGGGCGGTACTTGGAGCCCTCTCTGTGGGCTCCCTTCATCTTTCCAGTACACAGATTTTGGGTTATTTATATATTGCCCCTGGCACCAGAGCCATCAGGTTGACATTTAAATAAAGTTTTGGCTTCCAGTTTGGGCAGGGAAGTTTTGTTCAGTCACTCTTTTACACGTTGGGGGCCCTAGACACACCCCCTGCTTACCCAATAACCGCCGCACACTATGATACAATAACAATAATATGTATAAAAATATATATAATTTTATTGAATTTGGGCTTTTAAAAGAAATTAAAACATGGAAGGACACATTAAAAAAACATTTAGACATAGAAAAAACACTAAACACTAAATGACTAAATAAAACAATAAATGAGAACAAAAATAATTATAATTAATTAACCAACTAATTAGAGGATGGATGGCAAGTTAGACCTTTACAGTGGGATTCAAAAATGTATATGAAGTGCAAAGTGCTGAATACTAAAGTGCTAGAATCCTAACATAAGTATATAAATAAATACCAAGAGAAAAAAAGCAAAATAAAACCTATGTGAAATTCTGTATAGAACATGAACTTAAACCAATACAAAACAAAACAAAAGCGACAAAAACCTCAAACGCTTTCAAACATGTCAAAATAAATAGAAATAAATACAGAGTGCAAAGTGCCTAGTGCCAATATTCACGAAAACCGGTACTCACTGCCATAACACCATCAATAAATTATATGTTAAAATACAAATAAAGAATCACATCACCAATCTAGTATGCCTCAGGGGTCCCCGCACAGCAGCCCAACACCGACGCGTTGCGTGGCCAATTGCCACTTCGCCAGGGTCACCCTGCCATCCATCCTCTAATTAGTTGGTTAATTAATTATAATTATTTTTGTTCTCATTTATTTATCCCTATTGGGTAGAAACATAAGCCTCATAAAGGGTCCCCCTCTCAGTGTTTTTTCTATGTCTAAATGTTTTTTAATGTGTCCTTCCATGTTTTCATTTCTTTTTAAAGCCCAAATTCAATAAAATGATATATATATTTTTATACATATTATTGTTATTGTATCATAGTGTGCGGCGGTTATTGGGGAAGCAGGGGGTGTGTCTAGGGCCCCCAACCCTTGTTGTCTCTTGATTGAATTTTTCCCAACATTGCCAGCACCTTCATAATTCTATACATCAATTGGTGGTTGTGCATACCCATACATTACTTTTTTACACGTTGACGTCCTTTGTCAGCCAGAAATCTGAGCTCATTGTCATTTAAAGTCCAGTTTTAAATGAGCCCCCCGCCTCCCATAAATAAAAAATCCTCACCTGTTCACAGAATCCAGCGCTGTCCTAGGATGAGGGCTGAAATAAATATATTTCTTCTTTAATGTTGGGAGGGGAGGGTACTTCAACAGCATGACATTGAACAGGCTTGCTGAATCAGTCAGCTGTTACTAATGTTTCTTACCCGTCTCTGCTGATTTCCTATAGCCATGGTGATAGGCAGTGATCCTAATCCTCTTAAACTGGACCAACAATAAAAAGTTGTTGGTATGCTTCGGAGGGGGCATCCTGATTGCCTCCCCTCGGTTAACCCCTGCAAACCCTCAAAATCTTACCTTAAACTGCGCTCCCCTGGCTAAATGTGGCTGCATGATTGGCCAGTGGCAGTCATGTCTGTTGGGGGAGTGTGATGTAAATGGAAATTTACAGATTGTAGGGGGGACCCTGGCATTTGGGATCCCCCCCCCAGCAGACCAACGCCCATTTTATGTTTGACCACCGGACTAGGAGCAATCATCTGTGGGAGATTAAAGCATAGGGTTTTTTTAAAAAAATTTTATAGCCTGGACGACTTTAAATCAGTAATTTACTATAGTTAAAGTGAACCTACACCCTAATTTATAATGCTGAGTCACAAAGGGTCCTGGGTATTCGATCAAACTTACCTTGACCATGGCTTATAATGTACAAAAGTGATACTTTACTAAAGTGGACCAAAACCCAGGATTTTGACTATCCGGGGTTCTAGTCCTAGCCCCGGAGCCCCCCGATCCCCAAGCTGTGTAAAGCCCCCCCCCCCCCCCCCCCGGGTTGCCCAAACTCACTTACCTTTCTCTGATCTTACAGCGCATGTGCGGCCTCCTGTGCAATCAGCACGCTCAAATGCGCTGACACAAGCTCGGCCAGGCTAGTCTAAGGAGCCGAGCTCCACTGAGCACTCTGGTGGCCGCATCCCCCGCTACCCTCTAACAGGGAGTGTGCCTGCGCTGGACATTCACTAATGCCCTTCTAAGGGAATAGCGGGGAGACGGCACTGCTCGCGCACACAAGAGGGTGAGTATACCAGACTACCTCGGGGGTTTCATACTCGTACGATTTTGGATGCCCTGGGGGGTAGGAATCAAGCGTCCCTGGTCCACTTTAAATATAATACACGTGATGGTGGCAGAAAACCAACATCATGCAGCCTCAGAGCTCCATCCAGTAGGGCACAGGAAGTGTCTACACACATGCGGAAACTACATTTTCTCCAGTAGAAGACATTTTTCACTGGAGTGCATGGCTTTTTCCTGCCTCCAACCTCTACCACACACGTGTCAAACTCTGGCCAGCAGTGTCATCAGATTTAGCCTGCGAGCCCTGCCCATCCAATCAGGGAAAGTGGCTTGCTGCATTAAAGAGGACCAACCATGTATTTGGCTGCCACTGGAGTCTAAAAGGCTTCAGGGCTGGCCGGTTAAAGTGGACCAAAGGCCCATAAGACTCCAGGGGCGCCTGATCCTCACTACCCGGGGCATCCCAAATCGCTATTTGAAACGCCAGGAATTTGGCCCTTAGCTGGCAAGAGCTCTCATCGGCTAAGACCAAGAAAATACAGCTAAGAAAAGCCGAATGCAGTCAAGCTCGCTGATTGTGCACATACGTCGTCAAGGTTGGACTGCGACTCTGTCCAAGTTTTAAATTTTGACCCACACTGTGTATTTGAGTTTGACACCCCTGCTCTATTGTAAAGAACTTAAGCCTTCTAGTGCCAACTACGTGAGTCCCACAATCTGAATTGCTGGGAGTGGGAGCGCGGTCACCGATATGTGAGGGAGTCAGGAACAAGGCTAGTTTCGATGCAACCCATGGATGGGGGTTTAAACAGGAAGGAAACCCGATCTGGGTTGCCCTGGGGGAAGGCCAGCATCCAGCCCTGAAATCTTTTAGATTCCAGGGCCGGCCCTGTTGGGGTTTGTTCTGCTTCAACCACCAATCCTGCTTGGTGCAATTTTATTTGTTAGACATTAAATATGTTCCACCAGTGCTTTAGCCTAAAATATATCTAAAAGGCATTAACATGTTAATTAAACATCTGAATAGTTCTGCATTTTGTCTTTTCAGGTGGAAGAGGGAAATGTCACAGGCACTTGCTGCTGATTTTGACCTTATGAATGCTCTGGATTGGAGCAACGGAATTGCTACCCTTCCTGGAAGTGAAATACGGGTAGATTATGACATTGCTTTTGGGTCATACTTTTAGTGTCTGTCTTGGCAAATACAAGCTCTAAATTACTAGCACTGATCTGCAGATTGTCTTGCAGGTGTATTCGGTAAATGTGTATTACATTTTTTTAATCAATTATTCACTTACTTTGAGCCTTTAATTAAAACCCACACTCTTTTGTTTAGTTTATGAAAGGGAAAGCATTAGTACAGCCTGTTGCTGTTTTTCTGTCTGTAATTGTGACATTTCTTCCTTGTATGTCACTGAGATAATAATCTATAATTTTTCTATTTGAATGAAATAGTTTTAGTGATTCATACAGTTTTTTGCATTATTAAAGAGATTGCCCAGGCAAACAAAACAAAAATCTACACTCGCCCCCCCCCCCCCCTTTTATCCCACGCAGAACATCTGGGGCTCCAGCTCTTACCTGATTGCTTGATTCATGTCCTGCGCCTCTCAGCCCGGTTGCTTGTTTCTTCCATGTTCTGAACGGAGAGATGTCCCCGGCCATCAGTTAGTGTGGAGTTGGCACGCCCCCTCTATTCACTTGACACACCTCTTCCATTGCAGTGAATGGAGGGGGCTGTCTGGTGCTACAGTGTACAGTGCTACACTGAAGAGACATGCAATCAGCCTGGGAGGTGTAGGACATGAATCAAGCAATTGGGTAAGAGCTGGAGCCCCGGGCTAGGAGCAATGGTCTAGGTGGGACAAAAGGCGAGTATAGCGTTTTTCTTACCCTTTTTTTTTTTTTTTTTAGTTGCTTGGACAATGTCTTTCATTTTGTTTGGCACATACAATTTTGGGGTAGGCTCTGAAAATCTCCCCTCAGGTCCCCAGAAGGTCCGCACTCTACCCAGGAAGAATTTATATCTACAAAGGTCTATATAAAAATATATCTGCTTTTATTAAATTAGAAAGACTCATAGACACATATACATAAATATACCAAAACTATAATACACATTTTAAAATACATAAACACAATGACAAAGGAGGGGGAGGGGGTTTCCCACATAGAGGCTCCAAAAAATCTTTGTATCACCTTCCTAATCTCATAAATAAATAAATAATTATTGTGGTGTGTAATTAGACACCATACTAGCTGCCAGTGTAAATAATGTGCTGGTGGGTATAGTTATAGCCACCAGCAGATAGTATATTAAACAGATAACATACAATGTGAAGACAAGGAAAGTGCCAGGGGTCCCCCATATCCTAAGCCTGCCTAAGCTTTCATTTTGTTTGGCTGCACTGATCCCTGTTGTATCACAAACATAGGGTGATTTACCTTCTGTGCTCCCTTTCTGTCTTGGTGCTGTGTGATGTGCACTGTCATTTACGAGTAGTAAAAGGTTCGGCCAGCCCTGCAGTCTTTTAAGCCATACTTTAGCAGCCTTTAAAAAGCCATACTCACATTTTGTCCTCTGCAGTTGTTGAGTTTTGCTCTGGTTGCATAGAACTTACTAGCAGTCCTTAAATATAATCCTTTTTGTGGTGTGCATCACTACATTTTCACTTTCAAAGACTTAACAATGATAGTCTGCTGCATACACAAAATATTAGACTAAACAGGTGGGAAAATCGAGTCTGCGTTAAAGCCACAAAAGCCACATTTTTAACTAACATCCCCTGAATTGCTCCTTTTTTGGGGCAAATTTCACTGCTCCTGCTTCACTCCGCTCCCAGCTTATGCCGCCTATTTTTAGCTGGAATTCTCGCCTCCTTGAGTCATTGCTGCTGTTTTGAGTGTCAGTGATGTCATTGATGCACCTATACAATGACTGGCTATTATCTCAGAAAGAACAGCCAAAAATGTGTGGTTCAGGGACAATATGATAGGTGTAAATATCCATTTCCAATTCTACATTTAAAAAAAGGAGTATCACCAGGGGCTTTCGGCCAGTTTTATTTCACATGTACGGTGGGTTTTGGTCTGCTTTAACAATTGTGACTGTGATTGTGATGCAGCAATGACTGTTGCCTGACTGTCAAGGCGAATACAGGTTAACTACTCACTCTTATCTCTCACTAGCACTTTTTCTCTATTATTTTAATACAAGAAAATATGTTTTCTCTGCATGCTGCATATTGTTTTGTGTTGTTTTACTGTGTCTCTCTCTTTTTGTCTGAGCTCTGTAATATACTCCTTTCTCTTTTCTTTATCCCCAGTAATTGACAGCTCCATTTCCTGCTTGGGCTCTTATAGTGGCTATCAGTCATCTTCAGTGACCACACCTAGGGAGGGTTCTCCAAATTATTTTGGATTGTCTGCAAATTTGGAGAGGGTAGGTTTTGCATGACTTTCTGACTCGGCACACAATTGGGGTCATGCTAATTATTTAGTGAAGCTACTTTCTCTCTGGGTGCACATTTAGGTGTCAAGTGCAACCTGCATCTCGGTGAGCGAGAGGATGGATGCAAGGCTCTAGCCCACCATTATGGCGGGGACGAGCTCGCCAGTATCAGTACATTTCATGCTACTGACATGAGTGCTTGTCTTTAAGCCTACTTCACTAAATAAATAGCATGGCTCCCTAGGTGTTCAACTCTTTCCCATGCAAATAAAGACTTGAAAAATACCTATTCCAAGTATACAGCACGTCCTGCTCCAGAAGATTCCTTACACATGGGTTATACATCCACAAGATGGCACTGGACTGCAGAAAAACAGCTTGTGGCTCCTCCCGGACCCATATAAACCAGGGACCTCCCACAAATTCCCCATTTCTTATCTGCAGTCTGGGCTGCGAAAAATAGAAGATGGCTCTTTATGCTGCGCAGGTGAGCGGGGCTATTAGCCTGCGGCCCTGTAGGACTATTCCCACCCGTTCCGAACCTACTGCCTCCCAGCTTAGGCTGCACTGGTTCGGGTGAGGGTAGGCAGCACCGGGATCTGGGGCTAAGGAGTGCTGCTCCAACCGCAGTCCCTGTCTTAAAGGGTAGGCGGTATAGGCCCATTGTGAGCCTTATGGGATGCCCCTCCTGCTTTCTGGGGTCCCCTTTATTCCCTGTCCTTGGTTGGGCCCGTCCTTTAGGTTGGTCCTGCTCTCCCTCCTCGCTCTCCCTGGGGACACCTCCGAGGGGGGGGGGGGGTGTTGTGTGCGTGTATGTGTGCTGCACCGGTTAATAAGTGTTTTTTATTACTGCCGCCGCGCGCTTGTACTGCGCTCCGCGGACGGCGGCGATGACGACATCGCCTCAGGCGCTGGCGCTCCATCATTGGCTGGTTCTATCACGTGGTTTCACGCTCTTCGGGGGGGCGGTCCTTGCGGATAACGTTTTCCGCGTCACCTCGTCCGCGGCCCACCCCTCGAGGTATATGCGAGCGCCATTTTGATTGCTTTAACGAAGCTGCGTGGCTGCTGTCTACCTACCGCGGTCCGTAAGTGCCCCTGCGGGGGGGATTTTTTTTTTGTTTATTCTTTTGAATTGTGATGCTTATGGGGATGTCTGCTTATGTCTTTCAGGTGGGTCAAACTTTTTGTGGTTTCTCCCGGTCCTCTCCCCTTAATTAGCATTAATCCTTTATTTGGAGGGCTTTTGTACTTGTACATCTCCCACTTCCCTAGCGGGCTCTTGGGGCATCCCGGGTAGCCTTATTGGCGTCAATCCCACTTGGCCTATTGTGCCACAATAATCACCATATGGAGGCTTCTCAGCATAATGTGCTTGGGGTTCCTTCGGGACAAGCCCGGCTGTGTATTGCGTGTGGGGTATCCCCTATAAGTGATGATGTCAGGGTGTGTGTACCCTGCGCCCAGCAGGTGCTTGCGCTGCAGTCTGGGTTGCCTGCGGCTGGGCCTGCTCCCCCTCTGGCTTCACCTACCCCCCCACGCTTACATCTAACTCCTAGTGAGGTGCATACCAGTGGGGTGTCTCAACCTGATTTGGCTGCACGGGTGGCCAGCATTGAAAGGCATATTGCTGTATCTGTCCCGCGTAAGGCTTCTGCTAAGAAGCGGCATTTATCACCCGCTGTTTCTCTCTTCCCAGTGGAGGCTGAGGAAATGTTTGACTTTCCTGGTTATACTCCCCTGGAGGAGGGGGAATTATTTTCTGATTCAGAATCATCTGAGGAACAGACCAAGGTTTATGGTGATACCGGGTCTGGGGCTGACCTATGGTCCCCAGATGACACTGACAGGCTTTTGGCTCATATTTTTGAGGTGCTCTGTATTTCCCCTTCTGCCGTGGCTCCGCAGCAGCAGGGTGAGCTTTTTCATACGGCTAGACCACGCTTGGAGTTTTCTGAACAAACTCACTTTAATAATCTGGTGCTCAAAGAATGGGAACGGCCTAGCAAGCTTCCTGGGGTGCCAAAGAGTTGGGATAAGAGGTATCCCTTTCCTGCTGATGTGGTTAAGGGTTGGTCATGTCCTCCCGAAGTGGATGCGCCTGTTCTGGGGCTGTCCAATACTTCCGTCGTGCATTCCCCTGATACCACTACTCTGAAGGATGGTGAGGACCGGCGCATGGACCAACTGGCTTGCCATACCTTTGCCTTTGCCGGTTTGTGCTTCTGCCATCACAGCTGTTGCTATTAAAGGCCTGCTCAAGAGTCTCTTAGATGGGGCTTCTGATGACGCAGGAGGATAAGCTTACGGTTCTCTCCTGCTTTGCCATGAATTTGTTGCGTATATTCTGTCTGCTATGGATGATACCATCAGGATGTGTGGCTATACGCTGCTCTGTCTGGCTGCGTCAGTGGGTAGCTGATAACGCTGCTAAGAAGGCTCTCACTGGCTTCCCCTTTAAGGGGCTGCGCCTATTTGGTCAACGCTTGAACTTGTTTGCTAAGGGCGGCAGGTTGCCTCAACGTAGGAGGCAGTCTCGGTCCTTTCGGGGTACAGGTGCCTTTCTCCCTTCCTTCCGTGGTTCCAGAATTGGGAGAGGAGCCTCCTTTGCTGGGGCCCGCGGTGATTTTTGGGGAAGGGGCAGAGGACTTGGCCGCCCAGGCCCCTCCTGGTGTCCCAAGCCTAAGTCCTCCCCCAAGCCCCTTCAGGCATGAAGGGGCGCCCTCACCCATCCGGGTGGGGGGACGGCTTCGGCTCTTTGCTCACGTCTGGAGGCTTCACGTCCCAGACCGGTGGATTCAGGAGGTAGTGTCCTCCGGTTACAAGATAGAGCTTGCAGTCTGGCCACCCCCAAGATTTTTCAAATCCCGGATGGCTCAAAACCCCCTGTCTGCTCAGGGTCTGTGCTTTGCTGTTCAAAACCTTTTGGAGTTGGGGGTCATCTGCCCGGTTCCTTTCAGGGAAAGGGGCAGAGGCTTCTATTCCAATCTTTTCACTGTCTCCAAAAAGGCGGGTCCCTCAGAACCATCCTGGATTTAAAGCGTCTCAGCAAGTTTGTCAGATTCAAGCATTTTCGCATGGAAACCCGGCGCTCTGCCGTCAATTCACTGCGCCCGGGTGACTTCATGACATCTGTAGACATCAAGGATGCTTACCTTTATGTACCAATTTTTCCAGGTCATCAAAAATTTCTCATGTTCGCTCTGGGAGATCAGCACTATCAGTTTGTAGCCTTGCCTTTCGGTATCACCTCGGCTCCCAGGGTTTTCACCAAGGTTCTAGCAGGAGTAATGGCTCTACAAAGATCTCAGGGCATTCGCATCCTTCCTTACTTGGACGACATCCTCATCACTTCTCAGTCTTTCCAGCAGGCAGATCTGGATACCCAGAGGGTGGTGTCCGCACTAGAGTCTTTTGGCTGGGTGATCAACCGTCCCAAGTCTTCCCGTCCTTGGTGAGGTCCTTCCTGGGCATGACTCTGGATACGTCTCAGGCCAAGATCCTTCTTCCTCAGCAGAAGGGGGAGTGTCTTCAAGCTCAGGCCCAGCTTCTTCTGTCTTGTCCTCACCCCTCCATACGGCACGGGATGCAGCTGGGGACACCTGATGGTGTCTTGCTTCGAGGCGGTTCCATACACTCAGTTTCATATGAGACCTCTTCAACTTCACCTCTTGTCAGTGTGGGATCGGGACCCTGTGTCCCTGGATCAGGTGTTTGTTCTGTCCCCTCTTGCCAGGCGGTCTCTCTCGTGGTGGCTGGACTCAAGGAACCTGTTGATGGGCAGATCCTTTCTGACCCCTTGCTGGGAGACGGTCACCACTGATGCCAGTCTGACTGATTGGGGGGGCTTCTGGAAGTCTCTGCAATTCCGGGGTCAGTGGGGTCCTCAGGAGGCCCACACTCCTATCAACATTCTGGAACTAAGGGCGATAAGGTTGGCTCTCGCTCAATTGACTCCACACCTTCGGGGTCGGGCTGTTCAGGTCCGCTCAGACAACCAAACAGCAGTTGCCTACATCAATTATCAGGGAGGGACCCGGAGCAAGAGGGCCCTCAAGGAAGTGTCTCTGATTCTGTCTTGGGCGGAGTAGAATGTCCCCTGTCTCTCAGCTGTGTACATCCCGGGGGTGGAGAATCTGGAGGCAGATTCCCTCAGCAGGGGGATGTCTCGTCTGGGGGAGTGGTCCCTCAGCAGCAGGGTGTTTCACTCCCTGTGCCACCGTTGGGGTTGGCCGGATGTGGATCTGTTTGCGTCCCGTCACAATCACAAGCTTCCAGTCTTTGTTTCTCTGTCCCAGGATCCTCTTGCCCTGGCCATGGATGCTCTAGCAATGTCTTGGAAGAGCTCCTTTATGTGTTTCCTCCGTTCCCTCTGCTGGGCAGGGTGCTGCGCAAGATCTCCCAGGAAGGGATGCCAACCATTCTGGTGGCCCCCCCGTTGGCCAATAAGAGTGTGGTTCGCAGACATCGTGCAGTTGGCAGTAGATCATTACGTCCTGCCCAAGGTTCCAGACCTGCTCGCTCAGGGGCAGCTACGCCATCCCAATTTACAAATGCTGGCTTTAACGGCCTGGCTGCTGAAACCTCCATCTTGATGGAAAAGGGGCTACCTGCCTCTGTTAGTACTATGATTCAGGCTAGGAAGAAGTCCTCGTCATCTATCTACTACAGGGTATGGCACGCTTATATTGCCTGGTGTGAGTCTAGGTCGCTTCCCTGTCGGGTGTTTTCTATCCCCAGGATTCTGGAATTCCTGCAACATGGTTTAGATCTGGGTCTTCAACTTAGTACCCTCAAAGGTCATGTTTCAGCCTTGGCTATTTTCTTCCAAAGATCTTTTGCCAACCATCGTCTGGTTAAGACCTTTTTTCAGGGGGTTACCTACGTGCGCCCCCCACGTAAGCCTATGTTTCCAGTCTGGGATTTGAACTTGGTCTTATCTACGTGCGGCCCCTTTGTCCATTTTAACGCTTAAGGTAGCCTGAGTTGGCGGCGCTTTCCATCAAACCTCCTTACTTTGAGAGACATCAGGACAAGGTGCTGTTTCGTTTTAAGCCAGATTTTCTTCCTAAGGTTGTGTCTGCCTTTCATCTCAATCAGGACATTGTGTTGCCTTCTCTGTGCCCTAATCCTAGTAACTCTAAGGAGAGAGTCTTACATTCCCTGGATGTAGTCAGGAACTTGAAATTCTATTTGGTGGCTACTGAATCCTTCAGGAAGACTGATGCTCTTTTTGTTCTCCCTTCTGGGCCTAAGAAGGGTTTAGCTCCAGCTGAGTCCACTATCAGTAAGTGGATCCATCAGGCTGTGATACAAGCCTGTTCTGCTAAGGGGAAGGAACCTCCCTTACGCCTTACTGCTCATTCTACTCATGCTATTGGTACCTCTTGGGCTTTTCAGCACCAGGCTTCTGTTGAACAAGTTTGCAAGGCCGCTACTTGGTCTTCTATTCATACCTTTTTCCAAGTTTTACAAAGTTGATGTTAGGGACTCGGCTGACTCTGCTTTTGGCCGCAAAGTTCTGCAGGCGGCAGTGGTTTAAACTGCCCGCTGTTTCTTTTTGGGGATCCCACCCTACCTTACGGACATTGCTATTGGATGTCCCATGTGTAAGGAATCTTCTGTAGCAGGACGTGCTGTATACTTGGAATAATACAATTCTGTGATTACTCACCTGTAGAATTAGTATTATAAGTATACAGCACATCCTGCTCCACCCCACCCTTGTTATCATTATTCTTAGTTACCTCTGTATGGTGATTAGTCTTATATTATAGTTCTCCCGACTTCTTGTGAAACTGCTTGTCAATACTGGGGAATTTGTGGGAGGTCCCTGGTTTATATGGGGCTGGGAGGAGCTGTTTTTCTGCAGTCCAGCGCCATCTTGTGGATGTATAACCCAAGTGTAAGGAATCTTCTGGAGCAGGACGTGCTGTATACTTATAATACCAATTCTACAGGTGAGTAATCACAGAATTGTATTTTCTTTACTAACAGATGTGTTTGGCTGACTTCTCTTTCAATCTGAAAGGGTCAGTCCAGCCAGACTGCTCATTTTGAAGGTTTTTACATGGAAAAAAAATTTACCTTAGCCGCAAATCCAGTCTTGTTGATCGGGCGACTTTTCCCCAGCCACTTATGGCGCCATACAGGGCCGCCACTAGGAATTGTCTGCCTTACCTGTTTTGATCCTGCACAAATGTTGTATTTTTTTTTTTGTTAAATAAAAAGAAAATATATATATATATATATATATATATATATATATATATATATATGCAAAGTTTGGGGCTCTAGAGATGCCCCGAATAGGCCCCCAATCAAAATTAGCCGCACACCCAAACCAGTATTTCACAAAAGATCTGTACCAATGTATTAAAGGTGGTAACGTTCCATAGAGACATCCAATTGCAGACAAATTTTAAAAACATACAGACAAACTGTGGGGTTCCCTTTTTACATGGCTCTAATTCAAGTTAATATTAGTAAGTATATATCGTTTCTGCTGTATGTGTAGGAAATCCCTAGTTTGAATCCAATTCATTGCAATTTAATAGGTAGCTGGTCGCTGTAGGAAGAGCCTCGGCTTACTGGTGATGTACATACTTTGTGGTTTTTGAGTGATAGCGCACTATGGATTTTAGGTTACTTCTCTACTTTGTCCATCCCTTTGGCACTTCAGCACTTTAATTCAATTATTTTGCACATTTATTTATGCAGATTTAGCACTTCTTGGCATTTGCACACTTTTTTTTATAATATATATATTTTTTTTTCTTCATGCAATCAATTAATTATTTTATTTATGTTTATTAATATTCACTTGAATTAGAGCCATGTAAAGGGAACCCCATAGTTTGTATGTTTTTTAAATTTGTCTGCAAATGTTGTATGTCTCTATGGAGCTTTACGATCTTTAATATATTGGTACAGATTTTTAAAATACTGGTTTGGGTGTGCGGCTTATTTTGATTGGGGGCCTATTCGGGGCATCTTTAGAGCCCCAAACTTTGCATATATATTTCTATTCAGTCCCCCATCTGCCACCACCCACTTTAATAATACAGCTTTGGTTGTGCATATCCAAAAATGGATAAAAAAAAAAGACAAAATAAACTTTGCCCAAAAGATTTTAAAGTAGATCAAAAACAGTTTAGGATGTCCCTATGTGTGAACCTTTCATCAAGACCACCAAGGTCCATGTTTGGAGGGCGGCGGCATCACTTGCATTCTTCAGCTGTGCTGTGTACGGCCATGCAAGCCATTCAGTTGCGGTGCACAGCCGGAAAAGGATGTAAGAGATGTGCCCGCTGCCGCGCATGTGCTGTGAGCTTGTTGCCAAGGCCGAGGTAAGCATACCGGGCGACTTCCCAAATCAGGATGCTCCACTGTCTGAAACCCTCCAAGTTGCCCGGTATGGTCAAGCTTTTTGTCTGCTTTAAAGCTGAACAAAACCCACCCACGGCCACCCTGGAATCTAATAGATTCCATGGTCGGCCATTGGTTTTCCCCCAGGGCATCCGAAATTGGTGTTAAACCCTCCAGGGCACCGCTAATCACTTACCCTTCCCTGGTTCATTGATGCATGTGCAGGCTTTCATCCAATGAGAGCCTTCTATCGTTACTATGACATTTGACAAAACGCTCTCATTGTTTTCAGCCATTCAGCTAGGGCAGCGGCAGCGCGCACTCCCTAATGAAGTTAATGAGAGCTGTTTGCCGAATGACATAGTCAAGGCAGATGGCTCTCGTTGGATAGCTTTGGGGGGCAAGGCCGCACCCCCCCTCGGAGCACCCCAAGGGTGGTTCTGCTGACACGTTCACCACGGTGGTGGTGAACGTGGTGGTTCTGCAAAGCACGTTCACCACGCTGTTTGCACTTCCACTTGCCCATTCAAGTGAGTGGGCGGGTGGGGAACGCACTTTACAGTGGCTCAAGAAAAGATGGCGGCACCCAGGGTTACATTGCCCGATCATCTGTGCTGGATTGCGGCTGAGTGTTTTTATGTCAAATCTGGCAGTCTGGTTGGACTGGTCCCTTAAGGCTATCCTTGGATTTAGTATTTAGGAATACTTACTCTCTGTCCACTGGTTCTCTACATTAATATTTGCATGTGTTCTTCTACATGGCTGGATGGGGAATCTCAACAGACCTAAGCTAGCCTTACACATTTTTAATACCTTTCCAGTTGACTTTACAGTTAGGGTCATGCTAAAGATCTGGTGAAGCAAGTTTACCTTGGGGTGTGCTTTTGGGTGTGAACTGAAGTTTACGCTGAGTGAGCTTTTTAACTTGACAAACACACTAAAATAACATTTTTAGTTTAATATATTCCTAAAATCACCTAACCTATGTGATCGGGCATTTTTGCAGGTGTGTTACATGTTTCCAATAAGGTAAGGATATTTTCTCATCCTTTCCATTTCAGGGCACCACCAGTAGCAACGCATGGGTTGCAGGCGAGGACTGCAAGATTCGTTCAGCTGGGTCTGAGCCCATGGGGGTCAGAAAACTTCTGCTGGCAGGGGGGCGCGATCTCTGGGCCTTGCATGGTGTGTCTCCCACTGAGCCCAGTCCCTATACTCTTTGCGTCATCTAATCCCATGACACCCTGTGAGAGGTGCAGTCTGCTTTCCCCATGGCTGCTAGGTGGTCGGGCTCCCAGGTGTCAGTGTGTGGCGCTTTTACTACTACTGGCAGCCATGCTGTCAGAGCTCATTCAGAGCTCAGCTGGCAGCGTTTGGGAGGGAGGACAAGAGGAGGGGATGGGATGGCCGCACTTACGAGGTCCGTGGCTCCACTCTCCTTCTCCTCACTAGCAGCACGAGGCAGTGCCATCTTGTGCGGTGCGGTTGCTGTCCCACGGTTTTCCCTGGTCAGGTAGGGCTCCCTCTGTGGGCAAAGCCTTTTGACTTGTACTGATTTCTTTTGAAATCATGTGAATGCAGGGGCGGGGGGTCTGTAAGCTGCTGCATTCTTGGCCGGTGGAGGGAGGTTGCTGTTCCGGTAGTGCAGGCAGGTCTGTCCAGTAGTCGACCGTGTGGAGTGAGGACCAGCACTGCAGCTGTATTAGCAGTTAGAGCAGCCATTTTACCATGTCTGAGGCATCAGAGGCACTGGGGCTTCGTATTTTAACGGAGAAAGCCAAGTGCGTCTGACCTCGGGACCCCTGTGCTCAGTTGGATCGTTCGGTTTCCCCTGCGGCTTCAGGCTCGGACTTGTCGGAGCAGGATTCCTCCTTGAGTGGGCGGCCAGGTCTATTTCTGTCCCAGGCTTCTCCCACGGAAGGGAGAGCATGGTCAGTGGGCCTTCATCAGCAGGGGCATCCCTAGTCTGTCTCTGCCCTCCATGTGGGAAGACTACGGCCAGTCGTAGGCATATTTAGACGGAATCCTCTGAGGATTCTAGCTCCTAGGTCGAGGACCTATTTAGGGGTTCAGGATCTAGTTCCAGCCGGTTGGAAGGGAAGGTGTCAGATCTAGAGAGGAACCGGAAGCTGTGCATACGCCGAGGAACCCTCCGGATTACTCGACAGATCAGATTGAGGAGCTTATTGAGGCAATATTGGAGGGTTTGCACCTCTCTACTCCTCGGCCAAAGTGGCAGATGAAGAACGGTGAACCCTACAAGCGTCAGACAGTCATGCAGGTTTTCCCAGGCTTGTCCATTTCAACAGGCTGGTGGCAAAGGAGTAGGAGATACCGTATAAGCTTCCATATCTTCCTAAGGTCCTGGACGCCAAGTACCCCTTTTGGGGTGAGGCGGTCCAGGTTTGGTTTTCGCCACCTGAGGTGGACGATCCAGTGTCGGGTCTGGCTTGGCACACCATTATCCCTACTTCAGATAGTGCTGCCTTGAGAGATCCAGCGGATAGGAGGTTGGACCAGCTGGCCAGGCATGCGTTCTCCATGGTGGGGTTGGCCATGCGCCCAGTTTGCGCCACGTCAATGGCTGCTACGGCAGGCAAGGTCTGTATGAAGCAGGAGAAGAGGCATTTGCAACATGGAGGTTTGCACTTTGCTTGAACTCCTTCGCTATGGAGGTCTTCAGATACATGGTGCCAGCTATGGACGACTTGGTGCATCTGGTGGCTAGGGGGCTGGCCTTGCTGGTCACCTTGCGACGCATGGTCTGGCTGAAACAGTGTTCAGCCGACACTGCTTTTAAGAAGACGCTTGCTGCCCTCCCCTTTTCGGGGGTTCACAGATGGGAAGTCGACTAGGCTTCCACATTGCCATGGAAACTGAGGACTTTGTTTGACAGGGCACTCCCAGAAGTTTGGAGGTTCTACCTACTTCAGACGCTGCAAGGATTCTTCGGGTAAGCGAAGCCACAGGGGAAACCTAGACCCCAACGGGCCAGCTGGCCCAAGCCCCCAGCCAAGGCCATTTAGGATTGACGTGGCGTCCTTACCCAATCGGGTGCCGGTGTGGAGGGAACGAATATCCGACGCCTGGGTCCGGGAGGATGTTTCTTCCAGGTACAAGATCGAGTTCTGAACCAGGCCACTGACTACCAGTGGGTTTCGGAGCTGGCAGCGCTTTCAAACAGATCACCCTTTTTGCCCAAGGTGGTCTCTCCCTTCCATCTTAATCAGTAGATGGTGCTACCCTCCTTGTGCCCACGCCCCACTCACGATAAGGAGCGACTCCTGCATTCTCTCGATGTGGTCAGGGCATTAAAGTGGACCGTCACCCAGGGGTGATCGGCCCGGGAATCTATAAGATTCCCAGGCCGATCACCTCCCTCACTGCGGGACATCCGAGATCGGGATGTCCTGCGGTGAGGGACCCCCCCCAAAACCCCCAAAAAACGTACCTCATCGGCGGTGGCCGCCGCCGCCTCCCGCGCGCCCCTTTAGACGTGCGCGCGCCCGCGCCGGCCGTTTGTGAATGGCCGGCGCGGGCGCACGCACTGTCAGAGGGGCGCGCGGGAGGCGGCGGCGGACGCGCTGTATTGTCCGCCGCTGTCACCCGCTTGTCCGTCGGCGGTGATTGGTCAGCGCGGCCACGTGGGAGCGTGGTGAGGTGAGTTTTGGGGACTTTCTGGGGGGTTTCAAACAGCGGGGCACCCTTAATCGGGTTGCCCCCCTGAAGTGGACCAAAACCCAGGATAGTCAAAATCCTGGGTGTTGGTCCACTTTAAAGTATTGCTTGCCCACTACTCGAAAGGTACATAAGACGGATGTCTTGTTTGTGATTCTAGAAGGACTCTAAGCAGATGGTTCAAGCAGGCGACGGTTATACAAGCCTACGCCTGCAAGGGGAGGCGCCTTTCCTATTCACCGTTCACTCCACCAAGGCGATTGCTGCGGTGGTAAACCCCTCTTCGGTGGGTCTAAGCTTGAGGTGTCAGTGCCGCAGTTGGCTGTGCTTGCATGGTCCCACCCTTATTGAGGGTACTGCTTTGGGACATCCCACACGTTGCTCCTGGTAGTGCCCCGGAATGGAAGATATGTGAAAAGAGAAATTTGTGTACTCACCGGTAAATTTCCTTTCTCGCCCTCTTCCATTCCGGGCACACTCGGCCCATGCTTTGCTACTGGTGGTGCCCCGGAATGGAAGCGGACGAGAAAGGAAATTTACTGGGGAGTACACAAATTTCCCTTTTTTCAAAGTTTGGAAACAACAGCGTCCTATGGGCTATGCAGAATGGTTTTGAAAATTCTTTAGCATATCCCATTACAGACTGTTTCTTCCAAACTTAAAAAATACCTCACCTCACAGGTAACAATGCTTGATTACAGGGGTAGGTGATTGTTTTGGAAATATCAGAACAATAATATTTACAGATTCTTTTATTGTGTTCAAGTTAAAAAGCTCACTCAAGCTTCAGTTCACACCTGAAAGCACAACCATAGATAAACTTACTTCACCAGATCTTTAGCATGACCCTGAATGTGGCCAATACACTTACCCTGGTCTAACGGCGCATGTGCGAGCCGCAGCCGCATGACTGCTATCCCTGTAGCAGGCTTTTTGCAATCTGGGGGGTTTCACACAGCGGGGCACCTCTGATAGTCAAAATCCTGGGTTTTAATATTAGTTGTGCTTTAATTATCTTGATGTGTCATAATATGTATCACAGCAGCACCAGTATAATTTATCCTTCATGTAGAAGTATATTGTGATATACTGTATACAATGTGCCTACTGCTGTCCTCCTTGCTTCTAGTTTCGCCTCAGTGAATTTGGTACCCTGGAGATCATTACAGATTCAACTGTGGTTCCTTCAAACTGTCAAAATAATAAAGAATCAACAAGCTATACTCGTTTAGCTTCTGAACAGGGTGTGTATATTTGTCACATGTGACTGTGTCTTTATAGACTGAGCCAACTTGGACTACCTATTTGACCTATTCTTATTCATCCTAGAAGTTAAAGTCACTGGTAAGGAAAAAACTGAAGAAATGGAGAGAAAAGTAAAAACAGAGGAGGGGTAAGTTCACAAACAGTATATTATAAAAGGAAATCCACATTCATTGACTTTCCTATTGGGTCTCCAGTCAGGGGTGCCTTAGTGACACGAGACTCCTCTGCTTACCTGTCACCTGGCCTCACAGAGCCAGTATCTGAAGCTGAGTGTCTCAACTCCCATCTTTCAGCTTGAATGAGGTGTATTTTGGAGTACGATTCCTGAGCAGGAGAATAATAGGGCTCCTCAGCTGAGCTTTTGTCCACAGAACTGGTTGAAAGGTAAGCAGGGGAGCCCCATATGGTGCCCCTGATCTAAGGTATGTTGTGCACAAAAAGTATTATTACTGTTTATTTCTCATCTCTTCCATTCCGGGGGCACCACCAATAGCAAGGCGTGAGTTAATCTCAGCTGTAGGCGGGGACTGCAAGATAGGAAAACACAAGCTCCTCCCTGCCTATAAAGGGCAGGCTGTGGCAGGATCTCCTCAGTTCTTTTCTACAGTGCTAACCGGTTGCAGGGTCTCCTAGCTCCTCACTAGCTGCAGCGTTCCTGGGGACCCCCGTTAGATGCCTGAAGTTGGTTCCTAAGCCGATAGCGTGGGATCGTGCAGAGTGAGGGGAGAGTGCATGGGTCCAGATAAGCGCTCTGAGGCTCGTCCAAATGGGTCTGAGCCCTGAGGATCAGGACCCCGCTGCAGCAGGTTACCTGATCTCTGGGCCTTGCATGGTGGACCTGCTGTGTGTCTCTCCCCGGCTCTCTATCCCCATGACTCCATGACACCCTGCGAGAGACGCAATCTGCCTTCCCCATGGCTGCTTGGTGGGGCCTGAGCTAGGTGGCCAGTCTCCCTTTTGTCAATGTGCTTTTGATTACTATGCTGGTCAGAGTCATCAGAACTTGGCTGCCATAATTGGGAGGGGGGGCACCGGCCATGCAGCCTGTCTATTGGTTTACTCGGGAAGGGGGCAGGCCGGCTGCACCCAGCGGGGGGGCATGGCTTCTGCCCGTTTTGGGCCTTACATTGTGGGACAGGAGGAGGGGGCAGGACGGCTCCGCCCTCCTCTTCACACCACGAGGCAGCGCCATCTAGTGCCCGGAGTTCCCTGCTGCATCCCCAGATTGTCGCTTGGCAGCTCCTGCACTGCCTCCCTGTTCTCCTGAGCTGAGGGTCAGATCAACCGTAACTACGGCCTTATGGTTTTCTCTGGTCAGATAGCGCTCCCTCTGTGGAATAAGCCTTTTGATTTGTACTGATTCCTATAGAAATCTGACATTTGTTCATGTGGTTGCAGGGTGGGGTTCCGGAAGCTGCTGCATTTATGGCCGGTGGGTTGATTTCAGCTGCAGGGAGGTTGCTTTTCCGGTAGTGCAGGTGCAAGTGCAAGTCTGATCAGTAGTCAACAGGCAGAAGGGTGTGGGCACCAGCGCCCCAGCTGTATTGCTTAGCAGTTAAAGCAGTTTTGTATGTTAACAGAGAGTGGTGCTGTGCCCTCCAGCCTGGTGCCGTGCTCCTTCATCAGTTCCCTGCCTTTGGTGCTGAACTGAGATGGACATCTGGGGGTCCCTCCAGCCCCCTCCCATTCTGCACCACCAGAGAAGCTTCCGATCCAGGGAACCACAGAGCTTGCTTTGAAAATGAGAGCGCAGCGTCCATTGTCTCGTCCCTGCGCCCCGCAGGCAAACTATTTGAGTCAATTATTTGAGTTTGTCATCAGCGCTGTCGCCAATGCAGCACCGCCTGGCATGGCGCCCCTTACCCGGACAAGATGGGAACGCTGAACAAACATACAATAACATTGCCCCGCCACCTCCGCCGCCGCCTCTGATTTTTCCCTGCCTGTTGCAGTCTCAGTCTGCCTCCGCTTCGCCCCTTCGCTGCTCAGCACTGTCAAAAGCCGAAGCGGAAGCTGTGCTCCGAGGCCGGCTCCGGGGGGGGGGGGGGGGGGGTTGGTCAGAGGGCGGAAACAAGGCTGTTTTTTTTCGTTCCGTGGAGGAGGACTTGGCTGCGTCTGTGAACATTGGCGGCGGCGGGCACCTGTGTTTTTAATACCCGCATCGCAGGCTAACAATCCTGCAGGCATTAAAAACACGTGTGCGCGCTGCTGCCACTGTTCACAGACGACCCAGAGGGTGGTGGTGGAGGCCCCTGTTGCAGGCAAAGTGGTGGAGGCCCCAGGGCGCGCGCCCCTCGAGCCCCGCCCATAATCCGGCCCTGGCCGGAGGTGAACCTCTTCACATCTCGGCACAACCATGGTGACTCCCCAACCTCCCATATCGTCTGCTTCGGGGTCCTCTGCGGCACCCCAATTCTCCAGCGCTGGCTTTAGCGGCTTGGCTGTTGAGACCAGTATATTGGAGTAGAGGGGCTGTCCGCTGCGGTAATTTGGACCTTGATTTGAGCACGGAAATGGTCATCCTCTAGAATTTACTACAGGACTTGGAGTGCCTTCGTGTCTTGTCGGGTTCAAATCAAAGGGCTACTCCTGTCGGAGGTTCTCGGTACCCAAAATTTTGGAATTCCTCTAGCAAGGCCTGCACGCTGGCCTTTAGCCCAGCACCCTTAAGGGCAAGGTCTCGGCCTTGGCCATTTTTCCAATGGACGATTGAGGAGCATGAAGACAAACTGGTGTTTGATCCAAGACACATTTTTTGTCCAAGGTGTTCTCTCCCTTCCATTTATATCAGGAAATAGTTCCCACGTCTCACTCCCCATAAGGAGTGATTCCTACATTCTTTTGATGTGGTCAGTGCATTAAAGTATTACTTGGCCACTACTCGAGAGGCATGTAAGATGGATGTCCAGAAGGACCAAGGAGGTGCCTGGCGGCTGCCAGGTGCCCTCTTAGCAGATGGATCAGGCAGGCATGGCATACAAGCCTAGGTCTGCAAGGGCAAGGAGGTGCCCTTCCTTCCCTTCACCGCTCAATGCACCAGGGGGATTGCCACGTTCGGGCTTTCCAACACCAGACGTTGGCAGAACAGGCCTGCAACGCGGCGAGCTGGTTGTCTCTCCACACTTTCACCAGTATTTACAGACTTGATATCGGGGCATCTGCCAATATGCTGTGTAAGGTGTTGCCGACAGTGGTGAAAGCCTCTTCGGGGCTCTAAGCTTGAGGTATCAGTGCCGTTGTTCGACATGGTCAGCTGTTGGCTGTTCTTGCACGGTCCCACCCTTGAGGGTACTGCTTTGGGTCGTCCCCCGCTTTGCTACTGGTGGTGCCCTGGAATGGAAGAGGACGAGAAAGGAAATTTACTAGTGAGTATTCATACAGTAGTAGTCCTACAGTAGTCTGTGGAGTTGTGGAAGGTAGATATTACAGGGGGGTAATAAATGTAAAATACTTATAATACAACAATGCATATAATACACACAGCATTTTCAGTAAGAAGTGACAGACATGTAACTAAACACACACAGATGCAGGAGCAGTTTGCTAGAGAGCGTCCTACCCTTACAAGCTTACATTCGTAAGCGGACGAACACCCACACCGCTTTAAGATACGCTGGGTATCCAGAATTCGGTAGCCCCCCCCCACATAACTCCCAGAAACTTGGATAAGGTAAGATTTACAGGTGTTCTGGGGGGGGGGGGGATGTGTGGGGGGCTCCAGCCTATCCTATAGTGGCGGGGACCAACACCTGCTTTAAAGTGGACCAACACCCACCGGTGATCGGCCCGGGAATCTATAAGATTCCCGGGCCGATCACCTCCCTCCCCGCGGGACATCCGAGATCGGGATGTCCCGCGGGGTGAAACCCCCCCAAACACCCCAAACTCCTTACCTTAGTTTCGCTCGCGCCCCTCTAGACGTGCGCACGCCCGCGCCGGCCGGCTGTGAATGGACGGCGCGGGCACGCGTGCGTCAACAGGGACGCGCGGGAGGCGGCGGCGGAGGAGCCGCTTGTCCGTCGCCGAGGACAGAGGTGAGTTCGGGGGGTTCGGGGGGGTTTCACACAGCGGGGCACCCCGATCGGGGGTGCCCCACCGAAGTGGACCAAGACCCAGGATAGTCAAAATCCTGGGTGTTGGTCCACTTTAAAGTACAACCACTTCTGCAGAATGTAAACCAGTATAGAGATTCACATCTGAATAATCATTAAAACGCTTGTGTGAATTAATTTGCCGCTAATACTGTTTTACCCTACCAAGCTTTATACAATATATTTTTTGGGGTAGGGCAAATGCATCCCCTTCTGTAGAGGAACAAAAATGTACACAGCCTTCAACCAATGAGACTGCTCCCCATGTCACCACCACCACCACAGAAAATGAACGCCCTCAGAGGCTACGAAAAAAAAGGAAGTTTCTTTTGGATTCTGGGGATGAGGAAGACTTCATTGATGAAGATGAGGTATCCCTTTTTCTTTCTGTACTTGAACAGACAAGTTGTTGTTAAAGAGGGTTTGTTCCTTTCTGGCAGGGCACCCCGATTTGGGAGATTCCACGGTGTGTATCCCCTGGAAATTCACCTTTTCCTCATTCCCACAGTGCATGCATAGGCTGCTCAGCAAATCAGCGGTGACCGCTGCCTCCAGAATGAAGCGACAGCTGCCGGCCCACATCAATGTGGCTGCCTCTAGTTGTGGGCAGCCCCTCACTGGTCATTCAGAAAGGCCTGGCAGGTGCGCGCCTAGCTAGAGATATGCAGGGGAGGCAGCCTCAGTGCAGATATTTATCCGTGGGGATTCTCCAATTGGGGATGCCCCCAAAATATTAGTGTGTGAGCTGTTTTTTGTCCAGAAGCGTAAATTGCCCTCATAGTCTGTGTAAATAGTAGCATGGATGGAAAAGGACTTTCTAATAAATAGTGTAAAAACCAAATCTATCAATTTTGAGATCCTAGTCTGAGAGGAGGAAAGGAACTTTAGGACTTTACTAACTGAGGAAGGGATTGTTTAACACAAGTGTGCAGATACTTGTATAAAGAGTGCGTTTCCAGACAGGAAAGGGCTTGCTGTCTTGTCACGGCTGGGTATGCATTTATTATAACATTTACACATTTTCTTAACAAACAGGATAAGGCCAGAGGCAGCTACAGAGGTCGAAAACCTTCCAAGCAAGTAAAAGCAGGTATGGTAAAAAGTAAAGCTTATGTTCAGCTTCGCGGAGTAGTTTATTTATACCGTTCATACTCGATTGTTTCCTTAATTCCAAGGAGCATTACCCTAAGAAATCCAAGTTGTCTCTCAGGGTTAAATAAATTTTTATTTGGGGTTTATATTTGACTTCTGTATTCAATGATAAAACACCTGTATTAAAGCAGCATTCTGCTTTTGGTCTTTATATCAAATAAATTTAACACAATTTCTAACCATTAGCGCTCTCTTCTAAAAAGAAGACATGGAACTGGGTTTCTTACCTAGAAGAGGAAAAGATGCCGGCTGCCCCCCTCAAACTATTCAAAGAGGTAATGTTTATATCATTAGTTTAAGGCTCTATTCACACCTCTCCGCTTGCACTGTGTTGGCAGTCACAACGCAAAGGAAAATGCTGCCCCTTGTTTTTAATGGGCCAGTTCACATATATACGTTAATGGACCAGTTCACATATATACTCAGTATATTAAAAACAATGGGCAGCATCTTTTTCGTGCGCTGTGCGCTGCAACGCAGCGCAAGAGATGTGAATAGAGCCAAATTATAGTATAGTATATAATATTATTTTAGTATTAATATTAATTATAGTATAGGCTCTGTTCACACCTCTGCGCTTGTACACTCTACATTGTTGCGCTGCGTTGCAACGCAGTTACAACACAACGAAAACACTACGTTATTGTAGATGTGATGTTACGTACATCTGCTCTGTGTTGTGCAACGCATTAAGCATTGCAGACACCTCTTTCAGTGCAACGTTGTAATAGTGCAGGTCAGTAGAAGTCTATGGCATTGCAAGCGCAGCGCATTTATAACTCTGTGTACCTGCACTGCGTTTGTGTTGGGCTTGCGTTGTCATAGACTTTATCATTTACTAGCTGCTCCCTTCCTGTATAGAGCAGGCTGTGAGTGGAACTTCTCAGTTCTTTTTTGCAGGCTATTCTGACTGGCTCTGAGCCCCGAGGATCAGGACCCCGCTGCCCGCAGAGTACCTGATCTCTGGGCCTTGCATGGTGGCCCTGCTGTGTGTCACCCACTGAGCCCCGGCCCCCCTACTCCCTGGATCATCCTCATTGCTGTTGGGTGGGGCCTGAGATAGGTGGCCAGGCTCCCTGGTGTCAGTGTGTTTGTGATTACTACTGCTGGCAGCCATGTTGGTCAGAGTGATTCAGGGCTTGGCTTCCAGCGTTTGGGGGCGGGGGGGGTTATGCAAGGGGGCGTGGCTGTCTGTTGGCTAACTCGGGAAGGGAACTCGCTCAGGCCTTACAGTGGAGGACAGAAGGATGGGGTGGGGCGGCTGCATTTGCGAGGTCCGCAGCACCGCCCTCCTCACTCACAGCACGAGGCAGCCCCATCTTGTGCGGTGCCCGGTGGTCCCTGCTGCATCCCCAGCTGCATTGCTTGCCATCACTTGGTCCCCATCCCCGGATTGTCGCTTGGCAGCTCCTGCACTGCCACCCTGTTCACCTGGGCTGTGGATCGGATCAGGCGCAGCTGCTGTCCCACGGTTTTTCCTGGTCAGGTAGGGCACCTTCTGGGGGAAAAAAGCCTTTTGACTTGTACTGATTGCTTTAGGAATCTGTTCTTGTTGTCGCAGGATGGTGATCGGGAAGCTACCGCATCCTTGGCCGGTGGGTTGATCTCAGCTACAGGGAGGTTGCTTTTCTGGTAGTGCAGGCAAGTCTGACCAGTAGTCGACATTCAGGTGGGTGTGGTGACCAGCGCTCCAGCTGTATCGCTTAGCAGTTAGAGCAGCCATTTTACCATGCATCAGCATCAGAGTCACCGGTGGTTCTTATTTTAATGGAGAGTGGTGGCACGTGTCCTATGTGCCATGTGAGCCTGACCTCGGGCGAGGGACCCCTGTGCACTGAGTGCACTACTGAGGGGTTCAGGATCTAGTTCCGGCTGGTTGAAGGGGGAGATGTTGTCCAGCAGCGGAGAGGAACCAGAAGCTGCGCATATGCCAGGGAACCCTCTGGATCACCCGACGGGTCAGATTGAGGAGCTTATTGAGGCAATATTGGAGGTTCTGCACCTCTCTACTCCTCAGCCAAAGTGGCTGATGAAGAAGCGTGAACCCTACAAGCGTCAGAAAGTCAGGCAGGTTTTTCCCAGGTTTGCCCATTTTGACAGGCTGGTGGGAAAGGAGCGGAGATACCGGATAAGCTTCCGTCTCTTCCTAAGGTCCTGGAGGCCAAGTCCCCCATTCCAGGTGAGGCATAAGAGTTTGGTTTTCGCAACTGGAGGTAGACAAACTGGTGTCGGGTCTGGCTCGGACACCATTATCCCTACATCGGATAGTGCTGCCTTGAGAGACCTGGCAGGAGTTTGAGCCAGCTGGCCAGGCATGCGTTCTCTATGGTGGGGTTGGCCATGCGTCCAGCTTGAATCATGTCTAGGGTCTGGATGAAGCAGCAAAGAGGGCGTTTGCGACATGGAGATTTGCGCTCCTCTGCACTTCATTTGAACTTCTTCGCTATAGAATTCTTCAGATACATTGTTCCAGCTATGGACGACTTGATGCGTCTGGTGGCTTGCATGCTGGCCTTGCTGGTCACCTTGCAGCGCACGGTCTGGCTGAAACAGTGGTTGTCCGACCCTGCTTTTTAGAAGACACTTACTGCCCTCCCCTTTCGGGGGGTCATCTTTTCGGTGAGCCTCTGGATGACCTGATCACGAGTAGGACGTTGACTAGGCTTCCACAGAAACAGAAACTGAGGACCTTGTTATGCAGGTTGACAAATTGTTGTCCCTTCTGGAAGTTTGGAGAACTTCAGACGCTGCAAAGATTATTCCGTTAAGCGAAAGCCACGGGGGAAATTTAGACCCCTAGGGGCCAGTCAGCCCAAAATTACACAAATCTACCTTTTTTTTCTTTAAAAAAAAAAAAAAGCAACGCAAGCTCAGTACTTTGCTGACGCATCAAAAGCACTGCATTTGTTTTGATACATTGCACCTCTGGCATATTTACAAAACGCTCTTAATGTAACAGAGAGGTGTGAACAGAGCCTAATAGTTCTAATATTTTAAATATTTCTTTTCTAATCTCTTGCGTGTTCTAACTAGCCTTCTTGTTTTATTGTTTAGTAAGATTAAAGTCTACTTACTAGAATTGAAAAATGAGGGAAAATAAAATATATCCTGCACTCGGCTAATAATTTTAGGTTTAAAGTTTACTAAAAAAAAGCTATGTGCTTTCTTTACTTTTTGAGAATCAGGCATTTATTTTCTTCCTAATCTTGCTTAATATTTTATGTTTATTTTATGTCATTAATTTACTTTTTAATTTCTACTTACAGCATCAAGCTTTTCCCCAGTCACGGAATGGCTTTAAAGTGGGATACAAGCTAGAAGGGATCGATCCCGAGCATCCATCTTTGTACTGTGTTCTGACTGTAGTGGAGGTAAGCGTGTTCTGATGTTTCAGTCATCATTTTGAAACCACAATTTATAAAAGGTCATGATTGTTTCATTTCTTTATTGCTTCAGTTGTGTGCTACGCCAATTTATTTTAGCGTTTTTTATTTTTATTAGAGGGATAATAAGACAATTTGCAAAACAAAATATTATACTCACATTTTTTCCCACGCAAACCATTGCTCCTAGTCTGGGGCTCCAGCTGTTACCTGCTCCACACCAATCAGCCTAATCGCTTATCGCTTGTCTTTTCAGTGTTCTCTGATGGGAGATGCCCCTCGCCATCAGTCACTGTGAGCTGGCAAGCCCCCCTTCATTCACTGCACTGCTTGGTCTTCACATGCCCCTTTCCATTGCAGTGACTGATGGTGGGGGGTGTCTCTCCATTGGAGAAGTGATGAGCCATCAGGTCGGGCGGCATGGAGTATGAGCAATCAGTTAGCGTTTAGTTTTGCCTGCACATTGTCTTTAAATTAAATTGAAAAAACATATTAGGTTAAAAGACTGTCCATGCTATGTGCAAAACAAACAATTATTTGCTTCTCTGCCATGCAGAGGATTGTTGTGCTGCTGTTGTTGCTGGGAGGTAGACTTACCTCCACCCCTCTTGAATCAGACTGGGTGGGGCCCACCTGTGCTTGTATGTACAGGGAAGTATTGTCGCTCCTTGCTCTGCTTGCGTGACTTTTCTGTGTTTTTTTGTATTCTGCAAAGTTATCTGACAGCAGATTACATAAATCTTTTTTATACTGGAAGTGTTTTGCTGTGTAGCTTTAACTATACAAACATTTGGCTGAACTGAGCCTGCTCTTCATGCAGACCCACAGAAACGGCAGCATGACCGTAGAAAAGAAATAATAATCCTACACAAAGTGTGATTTAAGGTTTTGACTTTGCAGCTTTCACCTTGTTTTTGATTTTTTCTGCGATAGTGTGTGATACATCCTTTATGTCAGACAGCAAACTAAAATCTAAAATATTAGCAAGATACTTGGCAATATTCTGACACATCTCGCTCTTTAAAAAGGTCCAAGGCTACCGACTGCGGCTTCATTTTGATGGCTATCCTGATTGTTATGATTTTTGGATTAATGCCGATTCTGTGGACATACACCCTGTAGGATGGTGTGAGAAGACTGGAAGGAGACTAACTCCTCCTAAAGGTGAAACAATTATCTTGTGATGTATCTCTGATACAGCAAATGCAGCTTGTTTGACTTATCATTAGTAATTTATAAGGACCTGGATAAGGAGAATATTTTTTGTAAAGGTTCTCCGAATCCGGGTCTTATTATATCTGTAGTGAGAAGTCATAGCAATTGCAATTGTAAAGTTTTTCATGAAGATATGCAAAGCAAGTACAGTTCTGTCCAAGAGTTGTTGGTATCATATGTGTGTTTCTTTCTAAAACATTCTTTGTTTTCAGGCTACAAGGATGGCGAGTTTAACTGGCCTTCATACCTGAAGCAATGCAAATCGCAAGCTGCCCCAAAGACATTATTTAAAAGCTATAATACGGTGAGAAGACCTTAAAACAAAATGTGGTATTATAATTAGAGGATTTTGTCTGTAGGAACCCTATTTATGATTCATTTTGATTTGACTGATAAAAATGTGCCCTAGTATTATAACACTAAAATAAGTTCGAATATAATCACCATTTGTACAACTAGCATTTGCCATTTAAGTTGAGAGGATGCTGACAAAAAATATTTTTTCTTATCAAGAAATAAAAAAAAAATTATTTTGATTACTAAAAGAACATGTTATACACGAATGTTCTAATCTACCAAAACTCTTTTGACTTGTTCCATACATTAATGCCTTAATTAATGGCTTTGATTCACTCAGAGTTGAAAAAAAAGTCAATTCAATCACCAGTTAGGAATACAATACATTTCAATGGCACTTTTGTACTCCTGAGAAAAGTGCCCTAGACTTTCATTGTCTTCCTCTCTGGTGATTCATTAAAAGTGAATACATTCTCAGGCTTTTTTCTCATGAATTGAATTTTTTTACTACCATGAGAATTTTTTCAACTCTTAGTGAATCGAGGCCTGTGTGTTGATAATGCATTGTCACACATTTTAATGGCTTGGTGATGGATTGGAAAGTAGAGTTTATTTTTGGGTAATTCAGGAATTTCTATCTACGCCTTTACACTTAAATGCATACTGCTTAACCGATTTTCTATTATTCCTTTTTTATCTTTGTTTACCTTGTTATCCTTTTTTACCTTTTTTATCATTTACCTTGTTTGTCTACAGCCTGTTACTCCTTCTGGCTTTCGAGTCGGTATGAAACTAGAAGCTGTTGATCGAAAGAATCCTTCCTTACTATGTGTTGCTACAATTTCGGACATAGTGGAGAGCAAATTACTTATTCATTTTGATAGTTGGGACCACAGTTATGATTACTGGTACTGTTAATATTTTCTTATCTTATACGGTTAAAACCTTATTTAAAGGACAAGTATCGTTAAAGAGTTCTAAAAATAAAATGGCAATTAAAAAAAATATGCATTTCACTAATACATCTCATTTAAAAACAATCTTCCCATCTGTGTTCTTTACTATAATTAAGCACTTGTGACATGGAAGCAGTGCCTGTAACAAGGGGTCGTACTGTATATTTTACTGGGCTGGAGGCTCTTGAGAAAGTAACTTATCAGCTCTGTCAGTTGGCCATTCAAATATAATTTATGGCTAATGTAAAATGTGGCTGTGTTTACCTCATCAGCCAAAGCAGAGATTCCCCCATTTGTGTCATCACTCTGCACGACCTGACCTCTGCACACGCTGCTACAGATAAGAGATAGTGTTTGCTGGGGTCACTATGGAGATTTGCTCCATTATCTGCAGCAGTTTGCGGAGCATCAAGCGGGTACTTTGGAATTGATCAAAGTAGAGACATGCCGGGCTGCACACCTATTTTTTGGTGCCAGTGTCGCCAGGGGTTGGAGACTCTTTTCAAAAAGAGGGACTTCAGCCTTGTGGTCTCATTGTACTCTAAGGGGTATTGGAGGGACAGGAAACTGCCACATAAGCAGCTGCAAGGCCATTTAGCTTGTGAAGGTACTTTTTTTCTGGCTGGGGGCCCTAGCTAGCTAAGGGGCTCATTGGGCAGTCTGCCCGGGGGGTGGGAAAAAGTAGTTATGCCATTCATCTCATCAAATTTACTGCCAAGATTGTTGGGTTCTGTGCCAGCTAACATCATGTCTGAGGCATCAGGGACACAAGTGTCTTGCAATACAGCATAGGTTTGTGCCACTTATCCCATGTGCCAGATTGTCGATGTGTGGAGAGGGGTCCCTGTGCATAGGGTGCATCACCACTCCACAGGGATTTAATTTAAAGGTTCTGCTGTATTCCCACCGGCACCTGGTCACCTATACAGTTCCTAATCCTCAGGATAGAGGTCCCAGGTGGTTACATGGATATGGATGTAGCAAATGGCCTTTTCCACCTGAAGGGATTAGTGGGGGTTGGAGGGGGAGGACTGGACAGGAAATCAGGATGCCCCCAGGGCAAGAGACCAAGCCCTGTATAGTCAAAATCCTGGGTTTTGTTCCACTTGAAGGCTGCAACCCACATAGGCAAGAAGGTCTTGTTTAAGCGCAAGCATCTCCATGTGGAGCCTTAGGAAGAATCAGACCAGGTGCCTCCTCACGGCTTGTGCCATGAATGAGGTAATGCAATGTAATGCCTCTGAATTGGAATACAGAGAGAGATAAACTTCACAAGTGAGTACTGGACAGAAATCAGGAAATCAGGATGCCCCCAGGGCAAGAGACCAAGCCCTGTATAGTCAAAATCCTGGGTTTTGTTCCACTTGAAGGCTGCAACCCACATAGGCAAGAAGGTCTTGTTTAAGCGCAAGCATCTCCATGTGGAGCCTTAGGAAGAATCAGACGAGGTGCCTCCTCACATCTTGTGCCATGAATGAGGTAATGCAATGTAATGCCTCGGAATTGGAATACAGAGAGAGATAAACTTCGCAAGTGACTATACAAAGTTAATGTATGCACCCCAAAAAATGGTAAGCTTTATCATAGGAGTTTTAAAATCTCCCCCTCACCAGCCTAACACTTGCTGGCTGTGTAGGAATAAATGAGGACTGCGTCATTATTACACAAAGCATTGTCCTCCCCAATCTTTTCTAAGAAGCAGACAAGAGAAACATTCAGCTAGAGTTAGAAGTCCGTTTATATAAAAGCTTACTGTATTTGCCCCTTTTGCCCGATTTTTAGTAGATTTCTCATTTAAAAAATTGTTTCTTGTATTGCCTTTTAATTCCAGGTGTGATACTAGCAGCCCTTACATCCGACCAGTTGGATATTGTAAAGAGTTTGGGATACCTTTGACTCCCCCACCAGGTAGACATTTCTGGACTTATCTTGAAATTTTTTATGAAAATCATGAACATTTTATTCTTAGAGCAGAAAGGAGATGTGATATTATGTGGCACCTAAACACCCAGCTGATTTGTGGCCTAAAACTGCTGTATAAATCTAGGGTGCTCAACCTTTTTGAAGACCAGGGCCACTTGATTTTGTGACCAGTCACAGGCCACATTAAAATTAAAAAGTTCATAATTTCAGATTTTTTTATTTGGAAAAGCATAATGGAAACAACAACCAGGATACCCACTGTTTAATTACAAAAACACCAATATTGGCCCCTCAGACTCCACTAGACATCAATCCCATTGCACTGGTCACCCACAACCCCTGCAAACACACAATTACTCTCTTATAGCAAACCCCATACTCTCACATACACTCACAATCCTTACTTACACTACTATTATGCAAACCAATAAATATCATTGTTTACCATTTGATGTCCTTTTCCGAGGGCTGCGGTACTAGTGACTTTTCCCTTTGCTTTCTAAGCTTACCTTTAGATACCACCGCCAATCAATGTCACTGCATTCCTTCAACCTGCCGCAGCCACCCTTTTAGTGCCCCTCCTGAATTGTACCCCTCCTATATAATGCCTATTATGTGCCTTAGCTTTCCCAATTTCCTCACAGCAAAGTGCTGGCAACCTTCTCCCACGTAATGGTCCTATCTACACTGCTTTCCACCTTCTCTTACGATTGATTTTGGGGTCACAGTAGATGTATCCATTGGCCACAGGGTGAACAGACCATATGAGTTGGGAGATTTCCTTTGCACAGATCAAGTGATCCATAACAACAATGCCACCTAGTGAGTGTCTTCATGCCATTGGAACAGTGACATATAAGATATATGTCTAATGTCTGTTGGAGCAATTAAGTCCATGATGATGACTATTTGAATATTTGACATGCGATTGATCCATTGTGGTCTAGTAAGAGTTTAACTTATCCGGTGATGGGTCTGATGACACTTACCCTGAGACATGCACTGTGAGATGCCATACCTTTTAATGATCATTTCTGGATCTGAAAATATTGAAGAAGCTCTGTGTTTTACTGCATTTGCACAGGGTGAACTTACTTGGTATAAATGATATGGTGTAAATGGTAAAATTACAGCTGTAATCTTCTTTCTTCTGATCTACATTCTAGGTTGGAATATAAAACCTGGCCTCTTTTCTTTATTGCATGGCACGGCCTGCTTTGGTATTCATAACAGTTTGGTTATTCCACCACGAGGTGGCGCAGTGGTACTGCAGAAAGCTGTGGCATCTCCCGGCCCCCTATAAAAACGGGATTAACCATAGAGTTCCCAGTGTTTCCTCTGCAGTGAAACTGCTAAGTTAGAAGATGGCTCTCTATTGCGCAGGTGAGCGGGGCAACCAAGCCTGCGACTCTGCAAGTCTATTTCCACCCGTTTCTGGACCCTCACTGCCTCCCAGCCTTGGCTGACAGATCGGGTGAGGGTAGAAGAGCACTAGGGTCAAGTGCTCCTGGAGCGCTGCTCCAAGCCGCAGACCCTGTTCCACAAAGGGTAGCCGGCCATAGGCTTTATGGTGAGCCTACTAGTAATGCGGAGTTCCTGTCCTGGCTTCTGAGGGGGTGAGTGTTTTGGGGACTGTGTCCCTTTCTTTTCCTTCAGGGTCCCCCCCCCCCCCCCTCCTGGGCCTGGATACTCGCCGCTGCCTTCTTGTCTCTCTCTCTCCCCCCTCCCCCTCTCTGACTTTGTTCGGGGGGGGGTGGTAGCTGCGAGTGGTGTTAGTTGTGGTGTTTTTGTGTGTACAGTGTGTTTTTTGCCCGCCGCACCGCTTTGTACTGCGCTCCGCGGCTGTGGGCGCTATAACCTGTGGCGTTTTTGCATTGTCATGGCGCCGGCGGGGTCACGTGGGCGTCGTTTTTGCGCTCTTCGGGGGGGCGGGGCTGGGTATGACACGTATCGCGTCGCCCCCCCACGGCCCGCCCTTGAGGTACCTCTGCCGGTGCCATTTTGGATTAGCTGCGCGTCTGGATTTCTCCTTTCCGGGCTGCAGCGCTGTTTCCTCCGGTGTGTCGCTTCATCCTGCGGTCTGTGCCTTGATGACCCTGCGGTGTCCTTGGTCCGTGAGTCCCCCTTGGAGTTTTTTTTATTGGTCTTGTGGGGCATGTGCTGCGGGATGCTCGTGTGTCGTTTTTACTTATGTCTTTCAGGCGGGATACCAGTAGGTTGTGGTTTCTCCCGGCTCTACTCCTTCCTCCCCCTCACCCCCCCCCTTTTTTTTGCTGATCTGGGCGCATCCCGTGGGAGGGCATCCCGGGTGGCTTTTGTATTAGCCTTCACCCAGCGCTGGCCTATTACGCCTGCATTAATCACCATATGGAGGCTTCTGGGGATAGCGTGCTCGGGGTCCTTTGGGGCAATCCCGGCCGTGTTCCATGTGCGGGGTATCCCCTATCAGCAATGATGTCACGGTGTGCGTGCCGTGCGCTCAAAGTGTCCTTGCGCTCCAGCTTGGTTTGCCTGCATCGCTTCCCAGCTCTGCGCCCCCTTCCGCATCACCTACCCCCCCACTGCTGGAATTAGCTCCCAGTGAGGGGGATGCTAGCAGGGGGTCACAGTCTGATCTGGCACTTCGTGTGGCCAACATTGAGAAGCAGCTTGCCAGGCCTATTCCTAGGAAGGCTTCTGGCAAGAAGCGGCACCTGACTTCCACACCCTCACGCTTCACTGAGGAGTATGAGGAATTTGATGCTACTTCAGGACTTTATTCCCTAGAAGAAGGGGAACTGTTCCAGGACTCTGAACCCCCCAGCAGGAGGGTTGCATTAGTGACCCTGGGTCTGCGTCCGGGAAGGAATCATGGTACCCTGAGGACACTGACAATCTGCTGTCACTAATTTTTGAAATCTTGCACATTGCTCCCCCTGAGGTGGCTAAGAGAAGGCAGGGTGAGCTTTTTCGTCCTGGTAAACAGCGTCTGGAGTTCCCTGAGCAGGGCCATTTCACTTCTATGTGGTGGGAACGTCCTAACAGGCTGCCCGCTGTGCCCAAAGGATTGGATAAGAGGTATCCCTTTCCTGCTGATTTAGTGAAGCGGTGGTCATGTCCCCCTGAGATGGACGCTCCCGTGCTAGGTCTGTCCAATACTTTGGTCATGGCTTCCCCTGACACTACCACTCTGAGGGACAGCGAGGACCGGCGCATGGATTAGCTGGCCTGCCATGCTTATACTTGTGTGGGGGCTGGACTGCGTCCGGCCTGTGCTGCTGCCTTTACAGCTATTGCCCTTAAGAAACTGCTCAAGCGTCTATGTGATGCCGCTATGGCTGGTAGGAGGAGGGAGGATTATAGGGCCCTCTTGCTTTGCTTTCATTTTGTTGCATTTATCCTTACTGCCATGGATGATGCTGTGAGGCTGGGTGGTAGGGCCTCTGCACTTTTGGTGGCTATGCGCCGCTGCTAAGAAGGCTCTCACTGGACACCCTTTTGCGGGGCTGCGGCTCTTCGGTGAGCGTCTTAAAGTTTTAGCCAAGGATGGCAGACTGCCTCCCCTCCCTTCGTACTACCAGGGGAGGTTGTGGCTCCCTCTTCTCAGGTAGTCGCAGAGATTCTTGGGGCCGGGGGAGATCCCGTGGTCGTCCCGGTCTCTCCTGGGGTTCCAAGCCCAAACCCCCTCCCAAGGCCCCTCAGGCATGAGGGAGCGCCCTCACCCATCTGGGTGGAGGGACGGCTTTGGCTCTTTGTTCACGTCTGGAGGCTCCACGTCTCAAGACTGGTGGATTCAAGAGGTGGTGTCCTCCGGTTACAAGATAGAGTTTGCAGCCTGGCCGCCCCCAAGATTCATCAGATACCGGATGTATTTAAGCCCTCTGTCGGCTTCTTTCACCGTTTGTTTTACGGTTTTCGTGCACTTTTTCTTGCACTGGGGACAGCGTCCCAGGCCTTTACATGTTATTGCCATTATATACTATATAATTATATATATATATTATATATATATATATATATCTATATTGTATTATATGTCCCCCTTTTGACCTTCTGACTGTGCTTGTGTATGACTGCGCTTATGGGCCCCTTTTTAATTTCAGGATGATCCTGAAGTTGATCCTAGCAGGTGTTTAAAAGGAGGGTTCTCCCGGTCCCTTGGTGTTATATTGGGATATCACTCAAATCCTCCCACTCGGGACTTATAGGGGCATCCCGGGTTGCTTTAACAGCGTAATTCCCTCTAGTCAGTGCGACTACCATAAAATCACCATATGGAGGCTCCCCAGGATACCAGGCTCGGGCTCCCTTCGGGGCAATCCCGGCAGTGTGTGGGCGGTGGGGTATCCCTTACGGGGGAATAATGTACGGATTTGCATACCATGTGCTCAGAGGCCATATCGCAGCAGTCGGGGTCCCAGGCATCTGGGTCAGTGCCGCCGGCCTCATCACCTACTCCACCCCGCCTGATCCGTTCCTCGAGTGACATTGTCATTAGAGGGAAGTCGCAATCTGATGTATGTGCTAGGCTGGCCAACATCTAGAGAATGATTTCTAGCTCTGCGGCCAGGTCAGCCCCGGCTAAGAGAAGGCACCTGTCTCCGGCTGCGCCGGTTATTGATTTTGGTGAGTATGATACCCTTGACTGGTCTGATTATTCCCCACTTGAGGAGGGGGAATTGTTTGAGGAATCTGATGCTCAGGATCAGCAGTTTTTTTATACTGATGCTGGGCGGGCGCTGGGGGATGCCGTGGATACCCCTAAAGTCCTGGCCCCTCTATTGAGGTACTGGCTATTTCTCCGCCAGCAGAGTCCCCTCCACAGAAGGGGGAATTCTTTGGGACTTCTAAGCCTCGCTTGGAGTTCCCAAATCTGAATCATTTTGAAAGCATGATTCTTAGGGAATGGGAGAGGCCTAGCCGGCTCCCCGGTGTTCCTCAAGGATGGGATAGGAGGTATCCCTTCCCGGTGGACGCGGTGAAGCGCTGGTCGTCCCCTCCCGAGGTCCCAGGTTCTGGGATTGTCCAATACCTCCGTTGTACATTCTCCAGACGCGCCACCACTCTTAAATATGGTGAGGACATTGATCAGATGGCATGCCATGCCTTTGCTAGCGTGGGTTCAGCCTTGCGGCCTGTTTGTGCCTCGGCGCTCACGGCTGTGGCTACCAGGTCTGTGGTTAGGGACCTGTTGAGTGGTTCCCAGCTTAATCCGGCCAGTTATGAATTCACAGCCCTTAAGCGGTGTGAATTATTTATGACCTTTGTTTTAGCTGCTATGGATGACGCAATTATTATGTGTAGTAGAACCTCGGCATTGCTGGTGGCTATTCGCCGATCGGTCTGGTTATGCCAGTGGGCGGCTGACATTGCGGCTAAGAAATCACTCACAGGGCTACCCTTCCTGGGTACGTGGCTGTTCGGAGATAAATTGGATTCAGTGGCGAAAGGTGGAAAGTTACCTCCGTGTAAGAAGCAGCGTCGCCCCTTTTGGGGGGCAGGCTCCTTCAATCCTTCCTTTCGTGAGAGCAGGCAGAGGCTTTGCCTACTCTAATTTCAGAGGTGATTCCTGGAACAGAGGCAGAGGACGCGCACGTCCAGGCCTTAACTGGGGTTCCAAGCTTAAGCCTGCTGCCAAGACAGCTCAGCAATGAGGGGACGCCCTCACCCTTGCGGGTGGGGGGACGGCTGCGGCACTTCTTCCAGGTCTGGGCCCAGGAGGTCACAGACAAATGGATCTTGGAAGTGGTCTCTTCCGGGTACAAACTGGAGTTCGAGTACCGGCCTCCTCCCAGATTCCTAAGGTCTTGGATGCCCTCGGATCCCCGGGCTGCGCAGGGGCTCCTGTTGGCTGTAAAGAATCTTCTGGTCATGGATGTCATATGCCCAGTGCCTTTCTCAGAGAGAGGCCGGGGCTATTATTCCAACCTCTTCACGGTTCCCAAAAAGGATGGATCCATAAGACCCATTCTGGATTTGAAGCTTTTCAACAGGTTCATCAGAACCAAGAAGTTCCGCATGGAGACTCTGCGTTCAGCCATCGGTTCCCTTCGTCAGGGGGATTTCATGACGTCCATAGACATCAAGGATGCTTACCTTCATGTACCAATCTTCCCAGCACACCAGAGATTTCTCAGGTTTGTGGTGGGAGATCAGCACTTTCAGTTTGTGGCCCTCCCTTTCGGGTTGACTTCAGCACCAAGGGTGTTCACCAAGGTGCTGGCGGGCATAATGGCCCTTCTCAGAGCCCAGGTATTCGCATTGTGCCGTATTTGGACGACCTCCTCATTACGGCATCCTCTCTGTCAGGCGGAGCTGGACACCAGGTTGGTGGTGGCGACGCTGGAGAGGTTCGGCTGGGTGATCAACCATCCCAAGTCTTCTCTCTCCCCCTCAAGGGAGATCTCGTTTATGGGCATGAATCTGGATACCATTCGGACCAGGGTGTTCCTACCTCAGTCCAAGGTGCAGATGGTTCAGGATCTGATACGTCTTCACCTGTCCAAACCTCGTCCTTCTATCCGGCTAGGGATGAGACTGGTGGGATTGATGGTGGCTTCCTTCGAGGCTCAGTTCCACATGATGTCTCCCTGGGTTTGGCAGTCCCTTCAGTGGTGGCTGGAACCAAGCAATCTGATGAGGGGCAGATCCTTTCTGACCTCTTTGTTGGGAGACGGTTACCACGGATGCCAGCCTGTCGGGCTGGGGAGGTTTTTGGAAGACACATCAGTTCAAGGGGCTGTGGGGTCCTCAGGAGGCTCACTCCCCCATCAATGTCTTGGAGCTGAGAGCTATTCGGTTGGTTCTGTCATGCTTGACACATCACCTACGGGGCTTACCTGGTTCAGGTTCGATCAGACAATCGCACTGCGGTAGCTTACATCAATCACCAAGGAGGGACTCGCAGCATGAGCGGAAAGTTTCTCTGATTCTTGCATGGGCGGAGGGCAGTGTTCCATGCATCTCAGCAGTGTACATTCCGGGAGTGGTAAACACGGAGGCGGACACCCTGAGCAGGGGATCCTCTCGCTGAGGGGAATGGTCTCTCAGCCATAAGGTATTCCGGTCCCTCTGTCACAAGTGGGGGTTTCCGGAGTTGCATCTCTTTGCCTCACATCACAATCACAAGCTCCCAAAGTTTTGTCTCTGTCTCAGGATCTTCTGGCCCTGGCAATGGACGCCATGTCTCTTGCCTGGAGGGATCTGGGGTTACTGTACCTGTTTCCCCCCTTCTCCATGGTAGGCACGGTGGTGCGCAAGCTGGCTCTAGAGGGTGCGCCAGCAATTCTGGTGGCCCCAAGGTGGCCAAGACAGGTTTTTGGTTGCAGACGTCGTAAGCCTGGCGGTAGATCAGTACGGGCTGCCCCTGTTTCCAGGATCTGATCACACAAGGTCAACTACGTTACCCCAATTTATAAGCACTGGCTTTGACGGCGTGGCTGCTGAAGCTTCCATCCTAAGGGAGGAAGGTTTGTCTGAGGCTGTGATTCAGACTCTTGTTAGAGACAGGAAGAAATCTTCCTCTAACATATACTACAGGACTTGGAGGTCCTATATTGACTGGTGTGAGGCTAGGGCCTTGGCTTGCAGGGTGTTTTCGATTTCTAGGATTTTGAAGTCTCTTCAACACGGTCTGGTTCCAGCTTAGTACCTTAAAAGGGCAGGTCTCTGCTCTGGCTGTCTTCTTTCAAGGTCTTTTGCTCTGCATCCTCTGGTTGAGACTTTTTTTTCCAGGGGGTCACTCATGTGCGGCTACCTGGAAAGCCTTTGTTGCCCGTTTGGGATTTGAATTTGGTTCTGTCGGCCCTCCGGGGGCCTCCTTTTGAGCCGGTGCAGGATGTTGCATTTCTATGCTCACTCAAAAGGTTGCCTTTTTGGTGGCTATTACCTCTGTTCGGCGTGTCTCTGAGTTGGCGGCTCTGTCCATTCAGGCCCCTTACTTTGAGAGACACCAGGACAAGGTGGTATTTCGCTTTAAGCCAGATTTCCTTCCTAAGGTGGTTTCTGCCTTCCGCCTCAATCTGGACGTAGTTCTTCCTTCCTTGTGTCCTAGGCCTAGCAATGACAAGGAGAGGGTTTTGCACTCTTTGGATGTGGTTCTTTGTGTGAAGTACTATTTGGTGGCTACTTCTCACTTTCGTAAGACGGACGCCTTGTTCGTGGTGCCCTCTGGGCCCAGGAAAGGTTTGGCGCCCGCCAAGTCTACCATTAGTAAATGGATACGTCAGGCCATTGTTGGCCTATTCTGCCAAGGGGAAGGTTCCCCCTTTTCAGATCACTGCTCTTCTACTCGTGCTGTTGGTGCGTCCTGGGCTTTTCAGCACCAGGCTTCTGTTGAACAAGTTTGTAAGGCTGCTACTTGGTCTTCCGTTCATACTTTTTTCAAGTTTTATAAGGTTGATGTGCGGGCCTCAGCGGATGCTGTTTTTGGTCCAAGTTTCTGCAGGCTGCAGTGGTTTAAGATTTGTGCATTTTTTGCCGTATTGGGATCCCCACCCATGATGGACATTGCTATTGGATGTCCCATATGTCATGAATATTGGAAGCGGGGTGTGTGACATACTTGGAATAATACCATTTTGTGATTACTCACCTGTAAAATGGGTATTATAAGTATCTCACACACCCCGCTTCATCCCGCCCTTATTGGTATTTTGGATCCTTTATATGGTGAACCTTTTAGTGTTATGATTGTTTATATTTGGCTCTTCCTGGTCCCCTTACTGCTGTCCTATACTGGGTAATGTGTGGGAGGTCCCAGGTATTTATGGACTGGGAGGGGCTCCTTTTTTTCCTGTCATCTCTGCAAAGTTTGCCCTCTACTGGCCATAACCCATATGTCAAGAATAGTGGAAGCGGGGTGTGTGACATACCCATTTTACAGGTGAGTAATCACAAAATGGTATTTTTTTTAATATGCGTAAGTGCCAGTGGGTAGAGGCTTTGCAAGCAGCAGAAGTTTATGCCACAGGGACAGCTTTCCCATAGTATTTAAGAGACTATTTAAAGGGCCAGTAAAGTCACCAGACTGGTAACATTAATATTTATGTATATTTGGCACATGAAATTTTCTGATATTAGCTGCTGCCCACACACCACTACTCTCCAGTTCATTACAGTACATTAGTACAGTGCTACATACATGTTTTCAGATGGAATAGAACTGGTAACTTCCTACCTGGATTATAACTCTATATGTAACGGTAAGGTCGTTCGTGCTGGGGGCTGGAGGATTTAAAATACATTTGTGTAATAACAAGTATGGATTCTTCTATTTAGAGTACAAAGACCCAAAAAGCTTTACCTGGGAGACGTATCTAGAGAAGACAGGATCTCAGGCAGCTCCAGCACGGGCTTTTAAAGTGGTAAATATGAAAAGCCTGTATTTCAACTTTGTTGTACAAGTGGTTTGTTACAATAAATATTATTGAAAAAATAAACCTATAGTTTAAAACAAAACCTGGGATTTTGATTATCCCGTGTTCTGTTCCTTGTCCTGGGGGCATGCCGATTTGGTATGCTTAAAGTGGAACATAACTTGTTTGCCGTGCCTATGTCTTTCGGCAGACAAGCACAAGCAGATGCATTCTATTCAAATATGCTGGGGTGGGAGCGTGCGCACAGCCAGAAGGTGCTGGGGATGTGGCCTTGTGTGCTCCCCATTGCAAACTATCAGATGCCGAATTACAAAGGCCTGGCAAACAGCCCTGATTGGATTATAGCACACGCTGGTGCCATTGGACCGAGAAGGGGGTAAGCTGTTACTGCTGATCTGGGGGGGGGAGGTTCAATCAGTGGGGCATCCCAAATCAGGAGGATGGCCAGCAGGATTTTGTTCTGCTTTAAGTATACCAAGTATTTCAAAATAAAACAAGACAATAAATCAATGGCAGCATTTAAAAGCAGTGGTGAATCGGCAGAGTTGGATTTTTTTATCAAAGCCAAAACCAAACGGAGGGGTAAGCAGAGGGGTAAAGGAGGGGAGCAAATACATCAATGAATATGCCTGTTTCTTAAAGGGCCAAAAAAAAAAGACACTCACCTTCACCCCGAACACCCGCCGCTGTCTTTCCTGGCCGGGATCTGGCAGGTGGCGCTCTTCACATCCCGTATGCTCCCACCCATTTGCTGGCTGGATTCAGGTTGAAGGTGAGTGTTATTTTTTTTACATGTGCACGATCGCTAATAGGAGGGGGCAGGGTAGGGGGATATGTTGTTTTCGCAAAGGGGCTGGAGTGGCCCTTTAATCTGAGCTTGGTATCAGGAGTAAAACTTCCTTTTTGTCAGGCTTTTGGTGTTCTGCCTTATTGTTTTCCTCTTCTGGGGTGTACAATAAACATTTGTGGTAGGATTGTGCCCCCAGACCTGTGATTTTCTTATCAGCATGCTAAGCATACAGCACGTCCTGCTCCATCTATAATAATTACACATGGGTAATACTCCGCCAGAGGGCGCTGTTCACTGCAGACATGCAAAAACAGGCTCCTCCCGGCCCTTCATATACCCAGGGACCTCCCACAAATCCCCAGATTTCTCTGCAGTGCTGAACTGCGAAGACATGAAGATATCACGCTCTCGCAGGCGAGCGGGGCTTTACAGCCCGTGGCCCTGTGGGACTATTTACACCTGTCCTCTTTATGAAGAATATGCCTCCCAGCCTGGGCTGCGTTGGTCGGGTGAAGGTAGGCAGCACCTTGTGTGCTTAACGGAGCCATGCTCCACCGCAATCCCCCACCATAGGGTAGGCGGTTAGGCCGATGGTGAGCCTCTAGTGGATGCCCCTCCCGCATTGTTGCCCGTGCCCCTCACAGAGTTACTCCCTGGACCCTGGTCCGCTTCTCCCTCGCTTCCTCCCG
This sequence comes from Gastrophryne carolinensis, assembly GCA_027917425.1. NCBI lineage: Eukaryota > Metazoa > Chordata > Amphibia > Anura > Microhylidae > Gastrophryne > Gastrophryne carolinensis. Next base: position 298,067,258 of record CM051236.1, read on the forward strand.
TAGCTCGGGGGAAAAGAAAGGGGGGGTATGTGTGGCAATCCTAGTGTAATATAACACGTTAAGGCCTTTGATCTTTTATTATACTTGGGTGTCAGTGTCACGCTCCTTGCTCCTTGCGAGCCTGTTTGTCCTTACATTAAACATTAGCGTACTGCCCAGACAGCAGCATCATTTTCCAGCGTGACAGCAATGTATGCGCTTTCTTTCCACTACTTTTCTTTCTTTCTTTTTTCCGTTGGTTAGAGCTTCGCACTCTTTGGGGGAGGCGGGGACTCGGCAAGACGCGCTCCGCGTCACAGCCTGGTCAGGCCCGCCCCTCGAGGTTCGCTTGGCGCCATTTTGACTTTCTTCGCACGCGTGGTGCGATCCGCCTCCTCCCTTGGTCATGTAAGTGCCCTCCGGGGCGGCATTGTTCTACGTGTTTATTCGGCTGCGCATGGCACTGACACCACCCCTCTTGTCCCATTATGTCTTTCAGACGCCAGGACTTCGGTGGCTTCTCCTGGCCTCACATATATTACAGCGGGTCCACATAACAAATTCTCCCACTTCCTAGCGGGTCTTGGGGCATCCAGGGTTGCCTATTGCGTAAATCCCTGCGGGCATACTGCTCAGATAATCACCATATGGAGGCATCTCAGAATTATGTACCCGGGGTCCCTCTGGGACGTGACCGGCTGTGTGCGGTGTGTGGTCAGCCCCATGCTGATGCTGACAGAGCACGGGTCTGCGGACCGTGTGCTGAACAGGCACTGACCCTGCAATCAGGTTTGCCAGTGGCTGCACCTCCCTTCAATACACCCGTCTCCCCGGACCTAAACCTCACTCCTGATGAGTCTCACTCGAGCGGGGATGACCTGCAAGCCGTGCCGCGCGTGCTGCCTATGGCGGAGCAGGTGCTGTCTGGATTGGCGGAGCGTATGGGCCCTGGAAAGAAGCGGTCCCTGACGCCTCCTGGCTCTCCGGTTCCTAACGATACCGATGACTCTGCTGATATGCAGGACCTTGATCCTTCTGAGGAAGATGAGCTATTCTCAGATTCGAGCTCCTCGGACGAGATGCCCGGGAGCTGTGATGATTCTGGGCCCGGTTCTTGGGGCCTGTGTGACACAGATGAAATTCTTACTAAGATCTTTGAGGTTTTGTCAATCTCCCCTCCTGGAGAGGCTCCCAAGCCTAAGAAGGAGAGTTTCCACACAGCGCCGCCGCGCTTGGAGTTCCTGGAACAGGATCAATTCCAGAATCTTATATCCCAAGAATGGGAATCGCCTTGTAAACTTAAAGGGGTCCCAGGGGTCTGGGATTGGAAGTACCCTTTCCCTCCTGATGTGGTTAATTTTTGGTCAGCACCTCTTGTGGTGGATGCACCGATTATAGGGGTTACTAACCCCCCCTTCATGACGGCTCCTTATTACCGTACCCTTCGGGATGCTGAGGACCGGCGCATTGACAGACTGGCTTCCCACGCCTTTTCGTGTGAAGGGACGGCTCTGCGCCCGGTCTGTGCCCCGGCCATCACTGCGGTGGCCGCCAGGACTCTTGTTAGAAAAGTACTTGACCACCGGCCTGAGGACCTCCCCTGGGGGGTGTTTAATGCGCTACCAGACTGTTTGTGAAGTTCATCCTCTCAGCGCTGGATGACACCATTAAGATGTGTGCTAGAACCTCTGCCCTTGTGGTGGCTATTCGCCGCCTGGTCTGGCTGCGACAGTGGGGTGCTGACGATGCTACGAAAAAGGCTCTCACTGGCCTTCCCTTCAGAAGATGGCGACTATTTGGGGCCCGTTTGGACCTTTTTGGGGAAAAAGGGTAAGGCACCCCTGCGCAGAAGGCCGCTCCGGCCTCCCCGGGGCAGGGTCACCCCTCCACCTCCCTATGTTAGTGTCAAACGCGAACCTGAGGTGTGCTTCCAACTGTTCGGTGTGGATTTCCACCATGGAGTGGGCAGGCCACGCCCTGGGCCCCCTGGCAGGACTAAGTCCAAATCTGCCAAGACCTCCCAAGTATGAAGGGACGCCCTCGCCCTTCTGGGCGAGGGTACTGCTGCAGCAGCTGTCTCCCATCTAGGAATGTACCTTCTCCTTCTGGTGGTTCCAGGAGGTAGTCCCCCTGGACACAGGATAGCTTTTGCTGGGCGGTCCCTCTCAGTGGTTGTCAGGGTGCTTCTAGCCCCTGTTTTTCCCTCAGGAATTGGTGCAGGCCGTACTGGGCCTACAGAGTTTGGGCTTACTTACAGGTTGCCCTTAACAGTATGGGGCTATGGCCTCTATATTAACCTTCCTTCTTCCCTCAACAGTATGAGGCAGTCTGGGCCACGCTGGCCTATGGTAGGCCTGGCAATTCTACTCACAGGTAGTCCCTATATGACATCTCTGTCTTGGGACACAGGCGCCCTGTGCAAAGGGGGGCTTTCGACCTCCTGTGGAGTTCTAGATCTTCTTAGTTCCCCCCGTGTCTGCTGGACACCAAGACCGTTACTAGGCGGTGTGGCAGGACCAACCCTGTGGCTTGTGGCATTGTTGGTGGCCTCTCTTTCGCTCCCAGGCTACTCACCATGGCGCGAATGGGGGTGATGTCTCGGACATGCCTGGGGGGGGGGGCATCCGCATTAGGACCTACCGGGTCGTCTTTCCTTACTCCCCAGTCTCTACGTCAGGCCGAGTGGATTGGTCGGCCGGCAGTGTCCCCTGGGAGTTACTGGATGGGTGCTCAGTCACCTCAATCCCTCTTGGTCCCTTATCTGCTATCTCCATTCCTTGGATTCGGTTCAGGTTTGAGCCTTCTTACTTGGCAACAAGTGGACTCCTGGTTACGGGGGCTCTGCCCCCCTTTTGCTGACATCTTACTTTCACCAGGCAGGATTGCAGCTGGTGGGCCCGTTGGTGGCGTATAAGATGATGTCCCCTATATACCGAGCCCTTGGGCTCTTCGGCACAGTAGGTTATTGATCCTACATGGGGTTCCAGCACCCCTGGGGCTTGGTCTGTGCTCATTCCCCCTTGGTAAGGTGGTTCCTCTTGAGCTGATCATATTCAAGGGCCCTGTCAGGGGGCACCCCCTTCTTTGCTTGCATCTTCCTGTGAATGGTCACCTTTGGTACCAAGTCTCGCAGGTAGGCGGGGGGACTTTCTTCCAAAGCCCCCCATGGTTCCTGGGTAGGGTCCCTTAGAGGGTCCATCTTACCTACTGGTTGTTGCAACAGTGAGCCTTCCATTGACTCTATACGGCTGGACTTCTCCTCTTTTAGGACCTGTCTATTTGGGGACTCTTGTTCTGTTGGAAGACAACGGTCTGTTTTATTATTGGCCTGGAGCTTGAAGCAGGATGATCCCTCTGGAGGGTTCCTGATCCCGATCTGGGCGGGGGTCTACGCCCCCTGCTCCTCAGCGGTATTCGCTCCAATAGATGCCTTTCAGGGGCAGGTTATGCTATCCTGGTGGCGCTCTGAGAGCCAACTAGGGGGGCTCTGTTGGGTCTCGCTTATACCACAGGGGCTCCGCCCTTGTTTTTACTGTCCCAGAATATTCTGACTCTGGTCATGGGGGCTTAGTAAAATTATGCATAGACTTTCTATTTTATATGCCTTCTCTTCGTTCACCCTACTATGTGGGGTTCTGCGCACAGTTGTGCTGATAGAGAGACCCGTGAGATTGATGGCCTGGGTGGCCTTGTGAACTGTGGTTCGCAGATCTTCTGCTGCGGTCTGCTGACCTGTACGCTCTCGCAGGAGGGCGGTTCTGCCCTTGTCAGGCCCCTTCTTTTGTCGTCTCACTCTACAGACTCTTGTCTTGGCTGTCTTGACAGCTGATTCATTCACCCCTTGGAGACGGGCTTATCTTCTGGGTGACTTGGTATATGGGGGGCTAGGAGCAAGCTTCCTCTTCCTCCGTCTATTGTGGTTCATGGTGTACCCATACTGATTGGCATGAGTTTTGGTCTCTTACCTGTTGGACGTTCTTGGTTCCCAGGGTTCTAGAGTCTTTACAGCATAGGTTGGGGTTGGCTCCCCATCTAGGTACTCTGAAGGTCCAGGTTCTGTCCTGGCTGTCTTCCTGTAGGAGTCTGGTTCTGTCTTCCTTGTGAGGAATTCTCTTGGGGTTTGCTCATGGGCATCTTCCCTTGGGACTTATGGTGGATGCTGTCTGAGCTGCTTTGTAGTCCAAGTCGCTTCTCTGGGGGCTCCTGCCTCAGTCAGACGTGTGCCTGAGAAGGTGGATCCGATTACTTAGCCTTGGCTCGATATATATACACACACCATGCCGTGGTGGTATTCCGTCTTATGCCGGACCTCTGTGCCCAAGTGGTGTTTTATGATCATTGTTAAGTCCTTTTAGTCTAACTACGGACCTTATTCTTAATAATGCTAATGTTAAGGGTCTACATTCCCTCAACAGGTGTTGCAATTTTTACTGATGGTTTCTTGTCCCTTAGGGGGACTGATGCCCTTGGGGTCTGCGGGCGCCTCCTTATGTATGCGCCTGATATCGCTTGCTTCCAGGGCCACTGCGCCCTTTGGATTGATCTTACTTGGATGCCTTCTGGTCCTGAGTAAAGCTTTCGGCTTCTTGCTAATGAAGGGGTCAGTATTCCCGCCTTTTGACGGGTGACCAGTTCTCATTCCCCTTGGGAGAGTTCTAAGTTTTCCACGAGGCTTCTGTTGCCTGTGGGCTGGTTGGGCCGTTACACTGGCCTATTCCTTTAAGGGGGAAGAATCTCCCTTTTTCATTTTATTCCGTTATATTGGTGTTTGGGTACCATTGGCCCTTCAGCACCAGGTTTTTTTCTGTTAAATAAGTTACTAGACTGTTGCTTGTCTCTGTTCATACCTTTCAAAGGTCTTGCTATGAGATTGACGTTAGAGCCTCTGCTCATGTCATACCTGGTTGCAAAGTTTTGCAGATGACAGTGCCTTTACTGTCCGCTGTGCCTTGTTTTTGGGGATTCCACCCTACTTTATGGACACTGCTATTGGATGTCCCATGTGTAAGTATTATAGATGGAGCAGGACGTGCTGTATGCTTAGAATAATACAATTCTGTGAAATACTCACCTGTAGAATTGGTATTATACGCATACAGCACGTCCTGCTCCACCCCACCCTGGTTTTACATTTTTCTGGATCCCCTGTATGGTGATTGTTATCATTACTATTGTACCAGTTGGTGGTTGGTTTCTCCCGGCTTCTTTTCTCACTGCTTTTCCATACTGGTGATTTGTGGGAGGTCCCTGGGTATATGAAGGGGCGGGAGGAGCCTGTTTTTGCATGTCTGCAGTGAACAGCGCCCTCTGGCGGAGTATTACCCATGTGTAATTATTATAGATGGAGCAGGACGTGCTGTATGCATATAATACCAATTCTACAGGTGAGTATTTCACAGAATTGTATTTCCTCTGACTCTGTCTTAGTATAACAGGAGTGGCCTTCTTGCCCTATAGTAAAACTCTTAGTATACATTCTGACTACAACTCCCACAATCCTCTGTAACAGGTGAGCTAATTGAAAGGTTTGCCTAAATCACACAGCAGCAATCATCTCTCCAGCTGATAACTCTGCCAGTAACCTTTTAGCTACTGGAACACAAGATTGTTCATCTCCCATTTCGAAATGTTTGAATTCGAGCAGAAGGGCTTGATGTTCTTGTGTCTGGCTTTGCCAATTAGATGATTAGCAAGCTAGGGTCAGGAAGGGTCTGATCTGTCTTTTTAACACACCACTTTGATGTACATTGCTAAGGTAAAACTGTTTTTTTATAACACAGAGATACAAACAAATAGAAAACAAATTAACAGATAAGCTTAGCACATCATATTGGCACACTTTAATGGAAAGTTGAAAAAATGCCTTCAAAGGTGGAATTACCCTTTACTGAAATGTAAAAATGTTTTAAAATCCTTGCTGGATCTTTTTTTTTCTTTTTTTTTTAATCTAAATCTAACATAAGTGTTTGTTTTTTTAATGCTGGTTCTAGCGTCCACCACATGGCTTCCAATCACAAATGAAACTTGAAGCTGTAGATAAGAGAAATCCCATGTTAATCCGGGTCTGCACTATTGTAGAGAGAGAAGAAAACCGGATTAAGGTAATGGTGTAAAAATCAGAAAGACAAATGATTAAAAAAGGGGGCAATGATTAATACAATGGTATTTTATTAAATATGTTAGTCAATAGAAGACTGGAGAGCCTCTCAAACACAACTGTTGTACTTTATTTTGTCGAGAACCTTTCACAATCTTTATTGGATATCAGTTGAGTGAGGTAGAGCCCATGGCAAGCCCTGACCAGGTCATACAACATAAGAAAGAAGAGAGGGAAGTATATCCCTACTATGCGTATACAAGGTGGATTGTGGTTATAGTCACATGTAGCTTTAGACAAAACTATCAATATAACCAAGCTACTGCTTGAACAGTACAAAACAATAAAACAAATGCCCAAAGGAGCCCACTGCAAGGGCACTCTCTGCTAAAGAAAAGGGGGGTGAGGCGGGGAGAGGAAAGAGGGAATGGAGGGATGGGATTGCATATATATTTGAGCGCTGCCTGTCAGGGGTCCATTAACAATTATCATTGCAACACACCTTGCTACACCACCAGGTAAATATAGAGGAAGTCTGTACCTCGAACCCCAGCCTTTTCTTTTACATTGTTTGTAGTTAGAATTCTAGATATTGTAAGTACACCAGCGATTTAATGAACTCTTTCCTGTGCCCAGGCCACTTCCATTTACTCTCCTCCATTTCTGCAATTTCTCCTGCCTTAGCCAGGCAGTGTGCTACTCATGGAGAGCTACTTTGCTTCCACATAGCAGGAATACATGCCTTACCAGCATTCAGCATATGAGAGATTTCTTATATTTAACCTAACTTAACATGTTGGTTAGGTGCAAAAGGTATGTTGCTGGATCATCCATCAAGTCAGTCTTGGTTTTCTTATGAATGCTTGCTCCAGACTGTTAAAAGTAATGGGCAGGTCCAAAAGATGTGTAACATGGATCTGGGGGCTTGTTGTCATCTCTAGCAATTTGCAGAGGTGTTGGGGAATAATCTCTAGTTTCATTGGGACCATGTACCATCTATATAACATTTTGTAGGAATTTTTCTGATGTCATTATGAGTGAAGGGATACATTGATTCCATCTGGGTTTTAGTAAAGGTTCTCCCCCACCCCTTCAGTGAACAAGGCAGTCCTAGTTCTTTTCTTTTAGTTTGGGAGATGTCTCGATGTTTTAACTGCATGAAGCACCTGTCTAGTATCCCAGTCTAGGAAGGCCTGCATTCCCTGAAGATGGTCAATCCTAAATTTTTGATTGGCTAGCTGGGGAGACTGAGTGCCTCTCAAAATTGTTGTTAACTGCCCACAGGGTAGGAGCTATGGTAGGATGTTTATCTAAACCAGGAACATGGGAGGACCTGTCAGTGGGGCCGTTATGAAAGCTTGTTCAATTTTCACCCATTGTTTATACTCGTCATGTAGGCACCAATCCAATACCCAAGCAAGACGTGAAGCTATTACTTGGGAACCCAGGTTTTTCCCCCCGGGATGTGAGGGGCCAACGCCTAGGGCATGGTTCAGGATGGGTGTCTACAGGGTAAAACATTTTTGGGTGGGAGAGAGGTGGGGAGAGGTGGAGTGATCTAGAAGCCCTCATGCAGGAGAAGGAGCTGCCTGCATGGCCTGGCTGGCAGCAAACTCAGCTCTCGCACTTTCTTCACTCACTTCGAGACTTCACGGGTGGGATGAGGCATCCTACCCCTTTTGAAGGGCTCTGCTCCAGCACAGAGGCGTCCAAGCATACACTCTCTTACATACACAAGTTATTGACATCTCCTTCGGGGGATGACGGGAAGGGTCCTAAGGAAATGGGAGGAGGATCTGGAAATCACCCTTTCAGAGGAGCAACGCAGGAGGCTTCTTGCTGCCACACACAAAACCTCCATGTGCACCAAACTATAGGAGTGCAACTACAAGATTCTCACGCGCTGGTACAGAGTGCTGGCATTGGATAGTAAGTGGCACCCGGAGACATCTGCGGAGTGTTGGAGGTGTGGGATCGCAAGAGGGGACCTGTTACATATCTTCTGGAGCTGCCCCAAACTCAAACCCTTCTGGGAGGCGGTGAGGGAGGTGGCGGGGAGAGTAGCCCGAGACAACGCCTCCGTTGAGTTCTTGAACTAGTTGCTACGAAATGTGTATAAAACTTTAAAGAGCTCTTGTTTTATCTTGTACAGTCAAAGAAAGTACACTGACAAGCATTGCTACTTGGTTTACAGATGCTTTTATTTTGCTGTATCGTATGCATCAACTGATAAAGAATTAAAAAAAAAAAAAAAGACGTGAAGCTATGTTATATGCTTTCCAATTAGGGAGGCTCTTCATCTATTTTTGTGAAGGCTAAGTATTAAACTAGATAACCTATGTGACCCCCCCCCCCGACAAATTGCATGCAGCAAGCAGAAAGCTGGGATAAAAAGGAGGTAGGAAAATAAATCGAGGGGGGGGGGGGGGGGGGGAGCCAGACCACGTTTTTTGGTTAATTTTAAATTCAAGCGTATGTAATTGTTTTAAAATGATATGCTATGTGCTTTGTTTCAGCTGCATTTTGATGGTTGGAGCTCCCATTATGACTATTGGGTGGACACTGACAGTCCAGACATTCATCCATTTGGTTGGTGTGCAAAGACTGGCCATGCTCTTCAGCTGCCACCAGGCAAGGCTTAAGTAGAATTATAGTGTTCACAGCTATTTGAGGTTATGTGTGCTATGAAATTTATTTTCTTATAGGTGTTGGAGACACAGCCCCAATCCCTGGACAGGGTTGTCCAATACCTGGCTGTAAAGGAATTGGGCATGTGCGAGGACCCCGATATGGAACACATTATACGTATGTAGCTTAACAGGGGGTTGAAACAATATGTCTGTGAATTAATTTAAATGTTCGTGCTTAATTTTTTTTCCCACAGTGCTGTTGGATGTCCCTACTCAGATGTGAACCTGAACAGGGAAAGCTTCCTGCAGGATCGTCTCAATGGGGAGCGGCCCCTTCCATCATACAGCACATTAAAGTCTAAAAGACCAGGAACACCGAACCCAACCCTTGATCCCCAACTGGATTCCTCCCAATCCCGGTAGTAGAGAAGTCGTCTTACTAATAATCAATTTCAATTGTATGTTAGCTTGCTATAACTCTCTGATTCTTTACAGGAAGTCTCCAGTTCCTTCAGAAGAGCAGTTGGGCAGCATGTGGGATATGGCAGAATGGCTAGAAGATGAAACTGATATTAAACCTCCAACTAAAAGGTAAGCACATTAATGCACTAATTAATTGCCACATTTAATTGCCTTCCCCATTTTATGATGCCTGGAGGTCTTACTATCACCAATTGCATTAATAATAATTATGATGAACAGTTGTGCTAACATGTAGGTCCACCTTAAGGTACCAGTAGTTGGATAACTAGAACTTGTTAGCTCCCCCCCCCATATGGTTGTTAACTTTGTCTGATTTTGAGTTTGTTACTTTGACCTAGAGCTCAACCAATATAAATTTATAGTGTGGGTCCACCTGAACATATCCTCCTATTATTTGCCCGCGGAAGTCTCTTTTCTGTACCATTGGGTTGTGTATGGGCTAGACATAATGACTGGTGTTCCTGATTGGAACCTGAATAAATTATTGTTTTTGATTTGCAACCTTATCAATGTATGACCCTAGTTCCAGTCTACTTTACTCACCTACTCTCGTGTCAGAGTGAATATGGGCTTACTTTTGTATTCTATAGAGTTACTGTAGCTCAGCTGATTATCTTTATATAGTTTAGGCCTGCTTTGACGCAATATAAGTATAAATGTGTCTACTGCAATAGGGATGTCCCCCTTTTTGGGATGCACAATGCTCCAATATAATAACATCCTTACCAAGCACCCATATGAGGTAGTACCTTCTTCTAAATCAGTGAGCAAAGATACATTAGTGGTAGGTATATTTCTTATTCCAAGTATGTCACCCGCTTCCACTATTCATGACATATGGGTTATGGTCCAGTAGAGGGCGAACTTCTGCAGAGATGAAAGCAAAAAAGAAGCCCCTCCCGGTCCATAAATACCTGGGACCTCCCACACATTCCCAGTTCCTTCTCTGCAGGACGGCGAGCAAGTCAGAAGATGTGGGCTGCTCTTCCTTGCAGGTAAGCCGGGCTTACGCCCGGCTATGCGGTGCCTTATTTCTGCCCGGACCCTTATTTTTTAATTCCAGTATAGCCTCCCAGCCTTGGCTGCAGGTCCGGGTGATGGTAGGCACTTTACGGTGAGGGATTATCCCCCTTCCGGGTCCCCTCGGATACCCTCCAGTGGGGGGGGGGGGGGGGGCATTGTGCCTATATTTTTCACCTTGTTACATGTGTGTGTGAGTGTGTCTGTGCGTTTTTGCTGCATGTTTCGCGCTTTGCGCTCTGCTGCCGGCCGGGGAGCTTCTCCCCCTCAGGCTGGCCCGCCCCCCCCCCCCCCCCCCCTTCTGTTTGGCGCCTTTGCGGGCCCATCCCATTGATGGGATCCGCATTGCTGGGTTAGGAGGGAAGGGGCGGAGCCTGGCGCGGCGTGCGATCCGCGCTGGCCCGCCCCTTCTTCTTCTCCCTCTCTCTCTCTCTCTGTCACGGAGGCTGCTGCACTGGACACCATTTTGCGGTGTGAGTGCCCTGTCGGGCTTCCCCTTCTAATTGCTTGGCCAGTATGTCCCAGTCGCGCTTGGGGCAGCGCTGGCCCCCCTCTGCCACTGTGTTTCATTACATGTATATTATTATTATGTGGTGTGCATGTGCTTATTGCCATATTTTGTGTCTTTCAGGAGGACTCCCTGTGCATTGCTTAAAAGGGGGTTCTCCCGGTCCTAGGGCCCCTAGCAGTATTTTGGGGCACTTATAAATCCTCCCACTTGGGACAAAAAAGGGGCATCCCGGGTTGCTTACCAGCGTAATTCCCTCTGGTCATTGCGACTACCTTAAAAAATCACCATATGGAGGCTCCACAGGATACCGGGCTCGGGCTCCCTTCGGGACAATGCCGGATGTGTGTGGGTTGTGGGGTACCCCTTACGGGGGAAAATGTACTGATTTGCATACCTTGTGTGCAACAGGCCATAACGCGGCAGTCTGGTTCCCAGGCTTCTGGGTCAGGTCATTAGTGGGGAGTCGCACTCGGAGGTCTGTGCTAGGCTGGCCAACCTCGAGAAAATTATTTCTAGCTCAGTGGGCAAAAAGGCCCCTGCCAAGAGAAGGCATCTGTCACTGGCTACGCCGGTAATTTATTTTGATGATTATGACTCCCCTGACTGGGCTGATTATTCCCCGCTTGAGGAGGGGGAACTGTTCGAGGAATCAGAGACTGAGGAACTGCAGTTCTTTGATTCAGATGCCGGGCAGGTGCTGGGGGATGCTGTTGATACCCCCAAGGTCCTGGCCCATCTCTTAGAGGTTCTGGATATTTCCCCTCCAGCGGAGGCCCCTCCTAAGAAGGGGGAATTCTTTGGGTTCTCTAAGCCCCGCTTGGAGTTTCCAAATCAGAATCATTTTGACTGCATGATTCTTAGAGAATGGGAGAGGCCGAGTCGGCTTCAAGGTTGTTCCTCAGGGATGGGATAGAAAGTATCCCTTTCCGGTGGATGCGGTGAAGCGCTGGTCTTCCCCTCCCAAGGTTGATGGGCCCGTTTTAGGATTGGCCAACACCTCCGTTGTTCATACTCCTGATGCAACTACCCTTAAGGATGGCGAGGACAAGCGCATTGATCAGATGGCATGTCATGCCTTTGCCAGTGTGGGTTCAGCCTTGCGGCCTGTCTGTGCATCTGCACTCGTGGCTGTGGCTGCCAGGTCTGAGATTAGGGACATGTTAAATGGGTCCCAGCTCAACCCGGACAGCGTTGAATTCACAAACCTTAAGAGGTGTGAATTGTTCATGAATTTTGTTTTGTCGGCTACGGACGACACTATTACCTTGTGTAGCAGAACCTCGATCGGTCTGGCTACGCCAGTGGGCGGCTGACATTGCGGCCAAGAAGTCACTTATTGCCTTCCCCTTCCTGGGTACGCGGCTGTTTGGAGACAAATTGGATTCTGTGGCGAAAGGTGGAAGGCTACCCCAGCGTAAGAGGCAGCATCGCTCCTTTCTGGGGGCAAGCTGCTTCAATCCTTCCTTTCGCGGTGCCAGAGGGGGCAGAGGTCTTGCCTACTCTGGCTTCAAAGGTGATTCCTGGAACAGGGGCGTCCAGCCTCTACCTGGGGTTCCAAGCCCGCTGCCAAGCCAGCTCAGCAATGAGGAGGCGCCCTCACCCTTACGGGTGGAGGGACGACTGCAGCTCTTCTTCCATGTCTGGGCCCGGGAGGTTACGGACAAGTGGATATTGGAAGTGGTCTCGTCTGGGTACAAACTGGAGTTCGAGTACCGGCCTCCTCCCAGATTCCTAAGGAGACCTGCCTTCGGATGCCTTCGAGTGCCTTCGGATCCTCGGGCGGCGCAGGGGCTCCTGTCAGCTGTAAAGAACCTCCTGGACATGGCGGTCATATGCCCGGTGCCTCTTTCAGAGAGAGGCCGGGGCTATTATTCCAACCTTTTCATGGTTCCCAAAAGGGATGGCTTCATAAGACCCATTCTGGATTTGAAGCTTCTCAACAGGTTCATCAGCCCGTTTGGGCTGACCTCGGCACCGAGGGTGTTTACCAAGGTTCTGGCGGGCATTATGGCCCTGCTCAGAGCCCAGGACATTCGCATTGTGCCATATCTGGACAACCTGCTCATTACAGCTTCCTCCCTCTGCCAGGCAGAGCTGGACACCAGGACGGTGGTGACGACGCTGGAGAGGTTCAGGTATCAACCACCCCAAGTCTTCTCTCTCCCCATCAAGGGAGATTTCCTTGAATTTCTGGATACCAGTCAGGCCAGAGTGTTCCTACCTCAGCCAAAGGTGCAGAGAGTTCAGGATCCGATACGTGTTCTCCTGACCAACCCTCGCCCTTCAATTCGGCTAGGGATTTTGATGGTGGCCTCCTTCGAGGCAGTCCCCTTTGCTCAATTCCACATGGGGTCGCTACAACTCCATCTATTGCTGAAATGGGACAGATGTCCACAGTCCTTGGATCAGTCGTTTCTGATGTCTCCCAGGGTTCGGCAGTCCCTTCACTGGTGGCTGGAATCAAGCAATCTGATGAAGGGCAGATCGTTCCTGGCCCCTTGTTGGGAGACTGTTACCACGGATGCCAGCCTGCCGGACTGGGGAGGTTTCTGGAAAGATCATCAGTTCCAGGGGTTGTGGGGTCCTCAGGAGGCTCACAACCCCATCAATGTCTTGGAACTCAGAGCTATCCGCTTGGTTCTGTCGCGTCTGACACTTCACCTACAGGGTTTACCGGTTCAGGTTCGATCAGAAAATCGTACTGCGGTAGCTTACATCAATCACCAAAGAGGGACTCGCAGCAGGAGTTCCCTCAGGGAAGTCTCTCTGATTCTGACATGGGCGGAGAGCAATGTTCCTTGCATCTCGGCAGTATACATTCCGGGAGTGGAGAACACGGAGGCGGACTCCCTGAGCAGGGGATTCTCTCGCCGAGGGGAATGGTCTCTCAACCACAGGGTATTTTGGGCCCTGTGTCACAAGTGGGGGACTCCAGAGGTGGATCTCTTTGCCTCTCCGCACAATCACAAGCTCCCAACCTTTGTATCTCTGTCTCAGGATCCTCTGGCCCTGCCAGTGGATGCCTTGTCCCTTGCCTGGAGGGATCTGGGGTTTCTGTACCTGTTTCCCCCTTCTCCATGGTGGGCAAGGTAGTGCACAAGCTGGCTCTAGAGGGGGCACCAGCAATTCTGGTGGCCCCAAGGTGGCCAAGACAGGTTTGGTTCGCAGACGTCGCAAGATTGGCTGTAGATCAGGCTGCCCCTGTCTCTGGATCTGATCTCTCAGGGTCAACTACGTTACCCCAATTTACAAACGCTTGCTTTGACGGCGTGGCTGCTGAAACCTTCATCCTGAGGGAGGAAGGTTTTTCTGAGGCGGTTATTCAAACCTTGATTAGAGCTAGGAAGAGGTCTTCCTCTACCATTTACTATAGGACTTGGCGGTCCTATATTGACTGGTGTGAGGCTAGGTGCCTTTTCACCTTGCAGGGTGTTTTCGATTCCTAGGATTTTGGAGTTTCTACAACACGGTCTGGATCTGGGGTTCCAGCTCAGTACTTTGAAGGGTCAGGTTTCTGCCCTGGCTGTCTCTTTTCAAAGGTCTTTTGCTTTGCATCATCTGGTCAAGACTTTTTTCCAAGGGGTCACTCATGTTCGGCCCCCTAGAAGGCCTTTGGTTCCCATTTGGGACCTAAATTTGGTTCTTTCGGCCCTCCAGGGGCCTCCCTTTGAACCGATGCAGGATGTGGCTCTTTCTGTGCTCACTCAAAAGGTTGCCTTTTTGGTGGCTATTACCTCTGTTCGGCGTGTCTCTGAGTTGGCGGCTCTGTCTATTCAGGCCCCTTACTTTGAGATACACCAGGATAAGGTGGTTTTTCGCTTTAAACCAGATTTCCTTCCTAAGGTGGTTTCTGCCTTCCATCTCAATCAGGATGTAGTTCTTCCTTCTTTGTGTCCTAGGCCTAGCAATGACAAGGAGAGGGTTTTGCACTCTTTGGATGTGGTTCGTTGTGTGAAGTACTATTTGGTTGCTACTTCTCCTTTTCATAAGACGGACGCCTTGTTCCTGGTGCCTTCTGGGCCCAGAAAGGGTCTACCATTAGTAAATGGATACGCCAGGCCATTGTTGGGGCCTATTCTGCTAAGGGGAGGGTTCCTCCTTTTAAGATTACTGCTCATTCTACTCGTGCTGTTGGGGCTTCCTGGGCTTTTCAGCACCAGGCTTCTGTTGAACAAGTTTGTAAGGCTGCTACTTGGTCTTCCGTTCATACTTTTTCAAAGTTTTATAAGGTTGTTGTGCGGGCCTCAGCGGATGCTTTTTTGGCCACAAGGTTCTGCAAGCTGCAGTGGTTTAAATTGGTGCATTTTTTTGATGTATTTGGATCCCCACCCATGACGGACACTGCTATTGGATATCCCATATGAATAGTGGAAGCGGGGTGTGTGACATACTTGGAATAATACCATTTTGTGATTACTCACCTTTAAAATGGGTATTATAAGTATGTCACACACCCCGCTTCATCCCGCCCTTTTGTATTCTGGATCCTTTATATGGTGAACCTTTTTATGGTTAAGAATGTTTTATTAGCTCTTCCTGGTCCCCTTACTGCTGTCATATACTGGGGAATGTGTGGGAGGTCCCAGGTATTTATGGACCGGGAGGGGCTTCTTTTTTGCTTTCATCTCTGAATAGTGGAAGCGGGGTGTGTGACATACTTATAATACCCATTTTAAAGGTGAATAATTACAAAATGGTATATTCTTAGTATACAGTACGTCCTGCTCCAGATAGATTGCTTACACTTGGGTTATCCTCCACCAGATGGCGCTGCACTGCAGAGACATGTAAAACAGGCTCCTCCCGGCCCCTCAAATACCCGGGGACCTCCCACAAATCCCCAGATTTCTCTGCAGTGCTTACTGCGAAGACATGAAATTATCATTCTCTCGCAGGTGAGCGGGGCCATTAGCCTGCGGCCCTGTTGGACTATTCCCACCCGTCCTTCGTGTGATGTGCCTCCCAGCCTGGGCTGCGCTGGTCGGGTGAAGGTAGGCGGCACCATGCGTGCTTATGGAGCGCTGCTCCACCGCAGTCCCCCACCAAAGGGTAGGCGGTATAGGCTGATGGTGAGCCTTTATGGGATGCCCCTCCCGCATTATTGTCCCATGCCCCAGTAGCGGTGGGCCCTGTACAAAGGGCCGCCATCCTCCCTCATTCTCCCTGTAGCCTTCGGGGGGGGAAAGAAGGGGGGGGGTGTGGGTGAGCGTGTATCGTGCTTCGTGCATACGGCCTTTTGTCATGTTTTTTGGACTAGTATATGTGGTGTCAGGCACCGTGGTGACTTTCTTTTTACTATTGCAAATGCCGCCGCCGCGCGCGCGCCTTTTCCTTCATTTGGATGTTCCGCGCCGGGCGGCGGCGTTACCTCAGCCGCTTCTGCATTCTCATTGGCTGCTTGTCGGTGGACTTTGCGCTCTTCAGGGGGGCGGGGCCTGGCGCGCCCTGCTTCACGGCTCGTTCTGGCCCGCCCTTCGAGGTACTCGGCGCCATGTTGTCAGGTCGCGCGCGCGTGTGACGTTCTTACCAGGGTCCGTAAGTGCCCTCGCGGGCGGCTTTATACTCATTGTAGTGTGTTTGGTTCTGACACCCTTTCTTCTCATTGTGTCTTTCAGACGGGTGAATTCATTGGCTTCTCCCGGCCCGGTGTAATTGATAGTTGGGCCTTGTAAAATTACTCCCACTTCCCTAGCGGGTCATTGGGGCATCCAGTTTTGCTTTATAGCGTCAATCCCTACTGGCATATTGTGCCTAATAATCACCATATGGAGGCATCTCAGGATAATGTGACCGGGGTCCTCTTGGGACAAGACCGGCTGTGTATGGCGTGTGGACAGCCTCATTGTCACCAATCGGCACTTACCTGGGCCCCGGTCCAGCGTTGTCGGCGGCCGGCCGGCCCCAGCAGCTCCGGCCCGGCGGCCGCGCCGTGCGGCGTCTGCTCAGGCGGCGCCGAGCACGGCCTCTCTCCCTCCTCGCGCGCGCGTCATCAGTTCCCGGGCGCGCGCGCGTGCCCGAGACCTGTAGATTAGCCAGGGGGCATTGGCACGCCCCCTGGTTCGGATTAAAGGGCCAATGAGCCCTAGGTTCTGTTGGGGCTTACGCCCCCCTCCTTGTTTGGGCCAATGAGCCCAAGAGAGAGGTTCTGGGCTACACGCCCTTTTTAGGTTCTGGCCCAATGTGTGTTAAGATTGTAGTTGCACCAATCATACACTCACCTCCCATCATGTCTGTCCCTATATAAGGTTCACCCTGTCGGTTGCTCAGCACCTGTGATAGTGCCTTGTACCTAGTAGCTGCTTGTCTCTTGTGAATATTCTGAACTCCCATTGCCGACCACCGCCTGTCTTGACTATCCCCGATCTGCGTTCCTGTTGCCGACCTTCGCCTGTGTTTGACCATCCCCGATCTGATCTCCTGTTGCCGACCTCTGCTTGATCCTCGACCACGAATTGTCCAACCCTATTGTACCGCTGCCATCTCAGAACTTCCGTTGCTGACCCTAAGCCTGTTTGGACTTCCGTTATACGCTCAGCGATTGGGCTACTCAGTACCACTTCCAGCCACGGGTTCTCCAGGCCTCTGAACAGTAAGACTCCAATCTTTGAGCCATTGAAGTCCTGGGGGCAACCGATCCCGGGCAGGCGTGTTCTGCGTCCCGGCAAGCGGGGGCTCCTATAGGTGAAGCTGGCTGCGGAGATTGGGGGTTGAGGTCTTACCGAGAGGGCTGGAGTTGTCTAAGTGGATTGCTGTAGTACCCGGAGCGTGACATTATCACAGGCCAAAAGATGGATGACCTGGTACAGCAGGTACAAGCTATGGCTACGGCGATAAACCAGCTCGCTCAAAGAGTGGCCACTCAGGAATCTCGTCAGTTACCGGCATCCTCTGTACCACCTCATATCTCAGAACTAAAGATTCCACTGCCTGAAAAGTTTTGGGGAGAACGAGCAAAATTTTCCAATTTTAAGAATGCCAGCGAACTGTATTTCAAGCTGAGACCCATCTCCTCAGGCACTGAGTCCCAACGAGTAGGCCTAGTCATTTCTGTGCTTCAAGGAAACCCGCAGTCCTGGGCCTTTAGTTTACCATCTCATGATTCTGCCCTACAATCCGTTACAGCATTCTTTAATGCTATGGGCGTTTTATATGCTGATCCTGATCAACAATCTACGGCAGAGAATAGGCTTCGGGCCCTAAGACAAGGACGGAATTCGGCTGAAGATTATAGTGCTGAATTCCGCCGCTGGGCCATTGAATCGAGGTGGAATGATCCCGCTCTGTGTAGTCAGTTCAGGGTGGGACTGTCGGAAAGCATCAAGGATACTTTGGTCAATTTTCCTCCACCCGCAGACCTCGACCAATTAATGCAGGTCTCCATTAAAATAGACAGGCGTCTTAGAGAGATGGCTAGGGAGAGAGCCAGGGCTCCCACGTCCTTCAGGTCCCTCCAGAGTCTTAGTTCCCCGGTTACCCGTGGGGAAAATACCTCATCTCCTTCCCAGGAAGAACCCATGCAATTAGGGAGAACCCGGTTATCCCAAGAGGAAAAGCAGCGTAGGCGATCCAAGGGGTTATGCCTATATTGTGGGAACTCGGGACATTTCGCAGGTTCCTGTCCCAACAAGGGGAGACCGGCGGAAAACTTCCGCACCCAGACCAGGTAGAGAGTACTGATCTGGGTGAGTCAGTTTGCAACTCTCGCCAAAATAAAATGTTAGTGCCCATTGACCTGTTTTGGGGTTCTTCCAAGCAAACAGTTTCCGTCTTTATCGACAGTGGTGCGGCGGGAAACTTTCTGGACAGGAGTATGATCTCCCTTTTAGGTATCCCTTTAGTTCCTCTTGAAAGATCCCTACAAGTTTTGGCCATCAATGGGAAGGCCATCCAGGGGGGACCTATAAACACCAAGACCCCACCTCTTCGGTTAATTGTTGGCTCTTCCCACTCTGAGTTCTTAGAATTTTTCATCTTCGACTGTCCAGAGACTCCGGTGGTTTTGGGATACCCCTGGTTACAACTCCACAACCCGGTGTTAGATTGGCGGGTTGGAGAATTGATCAAGTGGAGTGACCATTGTAAAAGTCACTGCTTTACTACAGGCCTTAGAAGTGTGCAAGTTTTACCTCAGGGATTACCACAACCATACGCAGACTGGGTTGATTTCTTCTCTGAACGTTCTGCGGATACCCTTCCTCCACATCGGTCTTATGACTGCCCTATTGACTTGCTCCCTGGCACGATTCCCCCGAGGGGAAACATTTATAATCTTACCCTGCCCGAAGAGCAAGCAATGAGGGAGTACATCACCGAAAATTTAAGGAAGGGATTTATTCGCCCCTCTACCTCGCCTGCCGGGGCTGGATTCTTTTTTGTAGAGAAAAAAGATGGCGACCTGAGACCATGCATAGATTATCGAGCCTTGAATAAAATCACTGTTAAGAACCGATACCCCTTGCCCTTGATCGGGGATCTGTTCAATCAAGTCACAGGGTCTCAAATTTTTTCCAAGTTGGATTTAAGAGGGGCTTACAATCTGATTCGCATCCGACAGGGGGATGAGTGGAAAACCGCATTTAATGTGAAAGACGGCCATTACGAGTACCTGGTCATGCCTTTTGGTCTTTGTAACGCGCCAGCCGTTTTTCAAGATTTTGTTAACGATATTTTCAGAGAGTATCTCGGTAGATTTGTGGTCATATACTTAGACGATATTCTCATTTTTTCTAATTCCTTGTTGGAGCACAGACGTCATGTTAAATTGGTACTACAAAAATTAAGAGAGAACAACTTATTTGCTAAACTTTCTAAATGCGTGTTTGAAGTCACCACAGTTCCTTTCTTAGGGTATATTATTACCAACCAGGGTTTAGAGATGGACGCGGGGAAAGTTTCGGCGGTTCAGGATTGGGTTCAACCCAAGACCTTAAAAGAATTGCAGCATTTTCTAGGTTTTGCTAATTTTTATCGGCGGTTCATCAAAGGCTTCTCTCATGTTGTTGCACCTCTTACCAATCTTACCCGCAAGGGGGCCTTCACTGCTAACTGGTCTCCCTCTGTCTGTGAGGCCTTCCTGACCTTGAAACGGGCCTTCACTTCGGCACCAGTGTTAATTCACCCAGACATTCGTAAGGCCTTCATTGTTGAGGTGGACGCTTCAGAGCTGGGAGTGGGTGCAGTTTTGTCGCAATATTCCGGTAACCCTGAGCGTTTTCATCCATGCGCTTATTTTTCACGTAAATTCAGTACCGCGGAGCAAAATTATGATGTCGGTAATAGGGAACTATTAGCTATTAAACTGGCTTTTGATGAATGGCGACACTGGCTGGAGGGTTCATTACATCCTATAACTGTGTATACCGATCACAAAAATCTTGAATACATTGGGTCTGCCAAGAGATTGAACTCTCGTCTAGCACGTTGGGCATTATTCTTCTCGCGTTTTAATTTTATTATTACGTTCAAGCCGGGTGTAAAAAATACTAAAGCGGATGCTCTATCTCGCATGTTCGGTGAATGTAAGGATCGGGGTGATACTGGTGACCCGATTCTACCTATGGGTTGTGTGGTCGGGGCATTACTTCCTGATCTCTCTAACACCTTGGAGCCGTTTCAAGACCAGTCTCCTAGTGATGTTCCCTTGGGATGCCAGTTTGTACCGCCACATTTGCGTTCAGATGTAATTCGCGAGTTTCACGATGCTAAAACTGCTGGTCATCTGGGTAACCGAAAAACCTTTATGCTTGCCCGTCGCCATGTATGGTGGCCAACCATGAGACGCGATATTACTGCCTTTATCGACGCTTGTGCTGTTTGCGCTCAAAGTAAAGGGGTTCATAAGGCTCCCAGTGGCGGTTTGGTTCCTCTTGAAATCCCTACTGAACCTTGGACTCATATTTCTATGGATTTTATTGTAGATTTGCCTTTATCACACGGGAATACTGTTATTTGGGTGGTCGTAGATCGTTTCAGTAAAATGGCACACTTCATTCCTTTGGCTAAGCTTCCTTCTGCACCAGAGCTTTCTCGACTATTTACTTCACACATTTTTCGTATTCATGGTATTCCGTACAATATAGTCTCTGATCGGGGCGTCCAATTTACTTCCCGTTTTTGGAAACATTTCTGTTCGCGGTTGGGTATACAGATCTCTCTTTCGTCTGCCTACCATCCCCAGTCCAATGGGCAGACGGAAAGAACTAATCAATCTCTGGAACAGTACTTAAGGTGTTATGTCTCTGATGCCCAAGAACAATGGGCAGAATTTATTGATTTCGCCGAATTTGCTTACAATAATGCGCCTAGTGAGAGTACCAAGATATCGCCTTTTTATTGTAACTTAGGGAAAAATCCTAGAGCTTCTTCCCTTTCAGGGTCACCCTCCAACTTGCCGGCGTTGGAGGAGTGGCTTCAAGAACGGAAGAATATCTGGACACATGTTCAGGAAATTCTTAAAACCACTAGTTTAAGATATAAGAAATTTGCTGATCGTCGTAGATCACGGGAACCTACTCTTCAAGTAGGCGATCTAGTTTGGGTCTCCACTAAAAATATTGCGCTCCGTCAACCTTCTTGCAAGTTGGGTCCAAAATTCATTGGCCCCTTTCCTATAATTAAAAGGTTGAATAATGTGTCTTTTAAAGTTCAACTCCCGCCAACTATTAGAATACCCAACTCTTTTCACGTTTCACTGTTAAAACCGGCGAAGAATACGCCTCTTGCTGGTCCTGCACCTATTCTTGTGGATAATGAGCCCGAGTATGAAGTAAATAAGATCTTGGATTCTCGTAGGATGCGCAATTCTTTACAATACTTGGTGGACTGGGTTGGCTATGGTCCAGAAGAAAGATGTTGGGTGGCTGCGAGGGATGTTCATGCCAAAGCTCTTGTACGGAAATTCCACCGTGATAATCCGGAAAAACCGGGTGAGGGTCCGGAGGCCCCTCCTGAAGGGGGGGTAGTGTCACCAATCGGCACTTACCTGGGCCCCGGTCCAGCGTTGTCGGCGGCCGGCCGGCCCCAGCAGCTCCGGCCCGGCGGCCGCGCCGAGCACGGCCTCTCTCCCTCCTCGCGCGCGCGTCATCAGTTCCCGGGCGCGCGCGCGTGCCCGAGACCTGTTTTCCCTCCGGCGGCGCTGTGCTCAGCGCGCCCGCCGGAGGCTGTAGATTAGCCAGGGGGCTTTGGTACACCCCCTGGTTCGGATTAAAGGGCCAATGAGCCCTAGGTCTGTGGGGGCTTACGCCCCCCTCCTTGTTTGGGCCAATGAGCCCAAGAGAGAGGTTCTGGGCTACACGCCCTTTTTAGGTTCTGGCCCAATGTGTGTTAAGATTGTATTTGCACCAATCATACACTCACCTCCCATCATGTCTGTCCCTATATAAGGTTCACCCTGTCAGTTGCTCAGCGCCTGTGATAGTGCCTTGTACCTAGTAGCTGCTTGTCACTTGTGAATATTCTGAACTCCCGTTGCTGACCACCGCCTGTCTTGACTATCCCCGATCTGCGTTCCTGTTGCCGACCTTCGCCTGTGTTTGACCATCCCCGATCTGATCTCCTGTTGCCGACCTCTGCTTGATCCTCGACCACGAATTGTCCAACCCTATTGTACCGCTGCCATCTCAGAACTTCCGTTGCTGACCCTAAGCCTGTTTGGACTTCCGTTATACGCTCAGCGATTGGGCTACTCAGTACCACTTCCAGCCACAGGTTCTCCAGGCCTCTGAACAGTAAGACTCCATTGAAGTCCTGGGGGCAACCGATCCCGGGCAGGCGTGTTCTGCGTCCCGGCAAGCGGGGGCTCCTATAGGTGAAGCTGGCTGCGGAGATTGGGGGTTGAGGTCTTACCGAGAGGGCTGGAGTTGTCTAAGTGGATTGCTGTAGTACCCGGAGCGTGACACTCATGCTGACGCTGACAAGGCATGGGTCTGCGTACCCTGTGCTGAGCAAGCGCTGGCTTTGCAATCTGGCCTGCCAGTGGCTGCACCTTGTTTCATTACTCCCCCCAGCTCAAATCTCTCTCCTGTTGAGTTGCATACTTCTGGGGATTCTCAGCCTGATTTGTCTTTCTAGACTGCCTACTGCTGAACAGATTATTGCGAGGTCTTTAGTGCGTAAGGGCCCTGGTAAGAAGCGGCACTTGACGCCTTATGTTACTGTTTTCCCTATGGGATCTCCGGAGTTTATGAATCTGTGTGGCTATACCCTTTCTGATGAAGGAGAGCTCTTTTCTGACTCAGGCTCATCTGATGAGAGACCAAGTGGTCATGACGATTCTAGCTCTGACCCCTGGGCCCCGGATGACTATTGACCCAGATCTTTGAGGTTCTGTCTATCTCTCTCCCTGGTGAGGCTCCCAGGCAAAAAGGGGAGCGTTTTCATACAGCAACATCACGTTTGGAATTTCTAGAGCAGGCACATTTCCATACCCTTGTGCTCAAGGAATGGGAGTGCCCCAGTAAACTTCCCGGGGTTCCAAGGGATTGGGATAGGAAGTATCCTTTTCCCCCTGAGGTGGTTAAATGTTGGTCATCCCCCCCCGAGGTGGATGTCCTGATCCTAGGGCTATCTAACACCCCTGTCATGCATTCCCCTGATTCTACTTCACTGCGGGATGCTGAGGACCGGCGCATTGACCTGCTGGCCTCCCACGCCTTTGCATGTGCGGGGACGGCGCTGCGCCCGGTCTGTGCCTCTGCCATTACTGCTGTGGCCACTAGAACCCTTATCAGAAAAATGCTTGATAGTGCCCCTGATGATCTCCCTTGTGAGGTGTTTAATGCACTCTCCAGTTGTGATGTTTTTGTAAATTTTGTCCTATTGGCATTGGATGACACCATCAGAATGTGTGCAAGAACTTCTGCCCTCGTGGTGGCTATACACCGCTTGGTTTGGCTGCGACAGCGGGGTGCTGACAATGCTGCGAAGAAGGCCCTCACTGGGCTTCCTTTTAAGGGGCTACACCTGTTTGGGGCCCGTCTAGACCTGTTTGCTAAGAGAGGTAAGTTACCCCAGCGCAGACGGCTGTCTCGGCCCCTTCGGGGCCAGTGCCCCCCTTCACCCCCCTACCATGGTGTTAAACAAGAAACAGGGGGGTCCTTTGCGGGGGCTCGCGCAGATTCCTGTCACAGGAGCAGAAGACAATGTCCTGGCTCCTGCGGGGGGCCAAACCCAAATCCTCTCCCAAGTCCCCTCAGGCATGATGGGGCGCCCTCGCCCGTCAGGGTGAGGGGACGGCTGTGGCACTTTGCTCAAGTCTGGAGGCATCACGCCTCAGACCGGTGGATTCAGGAGGTAGTGTCCTCCGGCTACAAGATAGAGTTTGCTGTGCGGCCTCCCCCAAGATTATCAGGTCCCGGATACTCCTGGTCCCTGCCTCTGCTCAGGTGTTGGCGCAGGCCGTGCAAAGCCTGCTGGATCTGGGGGTCATTTGCAGATTTCCCCTTAAAAGACAGAGGCAAGGGACTCTACACCAACTTTTCCACAGTTCCCAAAAAAGATGGGTTAGTCGGGCCCATTCTGGATTTACAGATCTTCAGCAAAATTGTCAAGAACAGGCGTTTTTCGCATGGGAACCCTGCGCTCGGCCATCAGCTCCTTGCGCCCCGGGGGTTTCATGACGTCTGTGGATATCAAAGATACTTACCTTCACATCCCTGTGTTTTCAGGACACCAAGGCTCCCCAGATTCGCGTTGGAAGATCAACACTGCCAATTTGTGGCCTTTGCCATCTGGCCTCTCTTCAGCTCCCAGAGTGCTCACCAAGGTGCTGGTGGGGGTGATGTCTCTGATGAGGCCAAGGGGCGTCCGCGTGCTGCCCTACCTGGACGTCCTCATCACTTCCCAGTCTCTACATCAGGCAAAGTTGGATACTCAGCTGGTGGTGTCCATTCTGGAGTCACTGTCCCCTTCCTTGGTAACTCCATTCCTAGGAATTAATCTGGATACAGTTCAGGCAAGGATCTTCCTTTCTCAGCAGAAGGTGGACAATCTGCTTGCACAGGCTCAGTCCCTCCTAGTTTGTCCCCATCCCTCCACCAGGCAGGGGATGCAGCTGGTGGGCCTGATGGTGACGTGCTTCGAAGCGGTCTTATGCTCAGTTCCACCTGGGGCTTCTGCAACTTCTACTATTGTCTGTATGGGACAAGGACCCAGCATCCCTGGACAGGGTCTGCGTGCTTTCCCCCCTGGTAAGGAGGTCCCTCTTATGGATGGACTCAAGGAACCTGTTGGGGGGCAGATCCTTTCTTGCCCCTTCCTGGGAGACGGTCACCACGGATGCCAGTCTATCAGGTTGGGGGGGGGGGGTTTCTGGAAGTCCCTGCGGTTCCAGGGGAGGTGGGGCCCTCAGGAGGCCCACACATCTATCAATGTCTTGAAGCTGTGAGCGATCATGTTCTGGCTCGCTTGACTACTCATCTTCAGGGCCTGCCTGTTCAGGGGCGCTCGGACAACCTGACGGCAGTTGCCTTCATCAATCATCAGGGAGGGACCCGGAGCAACAGGGCCCTCCAGGAAGTGTCTCTGATCTTGACCTGGGTGGAGGCCAATGTTCCCTGCCTATCAGCGGTATACATTCTGGGGGGGTCCCTCTGCAACAGGGTGTTCCAATCTCTGTGTCACCTTTGGGGCAAACCAAATGTGAATCTGTTTGTGTCCTGTCACAATCACAAGCTCCCGGCCTTTGTCTCCCTGTCCCAGGATCCTCTGGCCGTGACCACGGATGCTTTAGTAATGTCATGGCAGGACAGTATTGTATGTCTTTCCTCCGTTCCCCCTGCTGAGAAGTTTCTGCGCAAGATTTCTCTGGGAGGGGGTGCCAGCAATTCTGGTGGCCCCCAGGTGGCCAAGAAGAGTGTGGTTCACAGACGTGGTACAGATGGCAGTAGACCAGTGCGTTCTGCCAGGGGTGCCAGATCTGTTCACTCAGGGCCCCTTACACCATCCCAATTTACAAACTCTGGCTTTGACGACCTGGCTGCTGAAACCTCCATCTTGATGGAGAAAGGCTTGTCCGCCTCGGTGGTTGATACCATGGTGCAGGCTAGGAAGAAAACTTCTTCTTCCATCTATTTCAGGGTTTGGCGTACCTACTTTGACTGGTGTGAGTCTAGGTCTTCCCTGTCGGGTGTTTTCAGTCCCCAGGGTTCTGGAGTTCTTACAGCATGGGTTGGAATCGGGACTCCAACTCAGTACTCTGAAGGGTCAGGCTTCTGCCCTGTCTGTTTTCTTTCAGAAGTCTTTTGTTCAGCATTCTCTGATTTAGACCTTTTTTCCCAGGGGGTCGCTCATGTGCGTTCCCCACGTAAACCTGTGGTCCCTGTTTGGGATTTGAACTTGGTTTTGTCTGATTTGCAGGGTGCTCCCTTTGAACCTATGCAGGATTCTGCTCTGGCTGTTTTTACCTTCAGGGTTGTTTTTCTGGTAGCCATTACTTCGGTCAGGTGTGTGTCTGAGTTGGCGGCTTTTTCTATTCAGCCCCCATACCTTGGGAGACACCAGGACAAGGTGGTGTTCCGCGTTAAGCCAGTTTTTCTGCCTAGGGTAGTGTCTGCCTTTCTTTGAATCAAGATTTTGTTCTTCCTTCTTTGTGCCCTAATCCTAGCTACGCTAAGGAGAGGGTTTTGCATTCCTTGGATGTGGTCAGGTGTTTGAAGTATTTCCTGGGGGTCACTGCGTCCTTCAGGAAAACTCATGCTCTTTTTGTGGTCCCTTCTGGGCCCAGGATGGGTTTGGCTCATGCCAAGTCTACTATTAGCAAATGGATCCGTCTGGCCGTGATTCAGGCCTATTCTGCTAAGGGGAAGAGTCCTCCCTTCACCTTACTGCTCATTCTACTCCTGCTATTGGGGCCTCTTGGGCCTTCCAGCACCAGGCTTCTGTTGAACAAGTTTGCAAGGCCGCTACTTGGTCTTCTGTTCATACCTTTTCAAAGTTTTACAAGGTTGATGTTAAGGCCTCAGCTGATGCTGTTTTTGGCTGCAAGGTTTTGCAGGCGGCAGTGGTTTAAACTGTCTGCTGTTACCTTTTGTATTGGGGATCCCACCCTACTTTATGGACGTTGCTATTGGATGTCCCAAGTGTAATCTATTTGGAGCAGGACGTACTGTATACTAAGAATAATACAATTCTGTGAAATACTCACCTGTAGAATTGGTATTATAAGTATACAGTGCGTCCTGCTCCACCCCACCCTTGGTTTTGCATTATTCTGGATCCCCTGTATGGCGATTGTTGTCATTGTTATAGTTACCAGTTTTTGGGTGGTTAAATTCTCCCGGCTTCTTGTTCACTGCTTTTCAATGCTGGGGATTTGTGGGAGGTCCCTGGGTATTTGAAGGGCCGGGAGGAGCCTGTTTTACATGTCTCTGCAGTGCAGCGCCATCTGGCGGAGGATAACCCAAGTGTAAATAATCTATCTGGAGCAGGACGTACTGTATACTTACCAATTCTACAGGTGAATATTTCACAGAATTGTATTTTTTTTTTATCCTGTATATACCAATTTTTAAATAAATAATTTTCTTTTTTTGATGCCCATCTCCACACAATTCCACCACATTAGTGTGTCCATGCCGCTTTCCCCTGGGCTCATGCACATGGTAGTTTATTAATCTACCTATAACTACCATGTCAGCTGTTCCAGGTTTGTTATGGGGTAATTTACCCTGCCTGAATAGAGGTGACTTTTTCTGTGTCTAGCTGAAAGACAGCTGATTTCTCACTCTCTTCCCTGTTGGAGCCTATCAGTTTGCCTTTTCATGTAAGAGATGCTTTGATTGGCCCATTTTGTGATGACACCTTGCATTGGTTATTTCCAGCCTGGCAGGGTGGGACTTTGTGAGCACTGTTTTTGGACCAACATGTTTTGCTTTTATTGGGGCCACTGTGCAGGTGTGCAGTGTTCACTGCTTGACAAAGGGGGAACCCCCCTCCCGAACCATGTTGCAGTTGTGGGGTACGGGAAATGGGACCTTGTGTAAGCGCTTTATTTACTGATTTTACTAACAGTAAAAGGTAGGTTTTAATGTTTTTTCACTGTGGGGTCTGGCAATTCTGGATTTTCTCAAGATTTGCAAAATATGTGTTTGGGGATCCCAGCGCCACTTCCATGCACCAACCTGACCGTGCTCTAATTTTGGTCAAGCATTGAAGCTGTGTGGAACTACAACTTCAGCAGAAAAAGTGATCTGCTTATGCTGCAAATGCTTATTCACCTCCATAGATGTCATGGGTCTGCTGGATATGTTGTCCTATGTTACAGCCGGGCCAGGACCATGGAAACGGTGCTTATTTGCGTATTCATGCTTGTTACCAACTCTTCCTGGAGGTGAGCATAGCATTAAAGGGGCATCCTATGGAGGCAGAGAAGCAAAGTGTCATTATGGTCAATTCCAGCAAAGCTCCACCTCGCAACATTTCTGCCAGCCAACTAATTTATAAACTTTTTAGCACAATGACTAACTTCTTTAAGAAGGGTTAGCTCCTCCATTGGTGCCAAGGTTGGGCACCCAGAAAAATGTAGGATGGATGTCATTATTATCAGAGCAAGAAGTAAGAACAGCCTTTAGGAGCGTGAACACGAAGAAGGCTGCCAGGGTCCAGAAGGGATCCCAGGTCATGTACTAAATGCCTGCGCCAATTGTCTCAATCCAGTGTTCACCATAATATTTAAACTGGACCAATGCTCATTCTTTCTCTAACAGGTGTTGGTCCTGCTGACAGCACATAAAAACAAACTCAAGGGGGGGGGGGGGGCATCTAGTATGTTTGGAGCCCCCCCCCCCCCCCCCCAAGAATGCCCAACATGCTTACCTTCGACGTCCCGTGATTGGCGGCAGGGTGGTCACATGGGCCATGGTTGCGTGTGTGGCGCCTGGCCACCAGAGTGCGTGCAATCGCAAGACTGCTTTTCCAGCACAGGCTCCAGGAGAAGGTAAGGATTTGGTTCTGTTTTTATGTGCTGTCAGCGGGACCAACACCCATAAGAGAAAAAATAGGTGTAGGTCCGGTTTGATGCAATGATGCAATCTGTGATGCCATCGTCCGTCATTGTACTGTACCGAAATAACCCCAACCATCTTGTCGCACACAATGACTATCACCCAGTAGCCCCTACCTCCTGTAATGATTTAGTATTTTGAGGAGACATAATAACCTCTTCACAGATGGTGCAATCTGCCACCTTTTGCATACTATTCTATCACCTCTGGATGAGGAGGGTATGTCAGGCTATTGTTTCTTTGGGCAAATGGATTACACATTTTGACAGACAGGGCATAGGTTGTATGAGTCTGGAATTGGGTAATAAATGCTCTCATCCTTCACACAGGAGCCCCTCAAGGTTACCTGCTGAGTTCACCCTCTTGTGATAAACTGCACTCCTGTGGAGAGCATGTGTGAGTTCCAGTACATCTTACACAGGACCTCTTGCAACTATTATAAGTAATGCCAAAAAAGGCAGAGCGAATACTGGGCTCTTTACCCCAATGCCATCAGGAAACGCTTTCAGGCTACTAGAAAGCAGATCAAAAACAGCTTTTTTTTCACCCGACTGTCATGTCCCCAAACCGAATTAACTATGACCAAGCTATGACTAAGATTCCCATGACTATGACTATAAGATTCCCATGCAATTGATTCCCTCCCCGGGGCTTCCAAAATCGGGATGCCCCGCTGTGTGAAACCTCCAGGACGCCCCATACACTTACCTTGTTTCCAGGTCCAACGGCGCATGCGCGAGCCGCAGCCGCATCCCCGCTATCCCTCTAGCAGGGTGCGTGCCCATGCAAGGCATTTCTGAATGCTCCCTGTTAGAGGGTAGCAGGGGGTGCAGCCGTCAGCTGGCTCATAGGCCCCTGCTTTAGACGACTTGACATCAGCGGCTCCGAGCGCACTGATTGGACAAGCGGCCATGCATGTGCCGTAGGACTGGGAAGAGGTGAGTTGATTTCGGCCACCAGGGGGGTTTCACACAGCAAGGGGGCAAGGACCAAAACCCAGGATAGTCAAAATCCTGGGTTTTGGTCCACTTAAGCCATTCACATCGGGCTCCTGCTTTAGCAGTCTGTAAAGTGAGGGATCACCAAGAACACATGAGGAGTTCCTGGACATAGACTTTTTTCCAATGTGTCATGAGCTGACATTTAGCAATCCTGTGCCGCTTTGCTGAGCTGATTGGGGGACAGGATACAAATAAGAGAATGTCATTGGCTGAACATATAAACCTCAATATCTCGGCCATTTCTGCTTCAATTTAAAAATGGAAAACAGTTTAGGACAGCGCCAAATGTAGCCTAATGCAATGGTGTAACAATTACCTTTGCCTGACATCTTATATTAATTGTTGCTCCAAAATATGGGTTTTTGGCATTCCCGCTGCTGTCCTTTAAGTTCCACTGCTTTGCAAGTGTAGTGGTTTGCTCCTCTCAGTGACTGGAAGCAACCACAATGCTCTCATTTATGCTCAGGAGTGAAGTGACTCCAGTACGACTTCTTGATATGTTCGGGGTAGGTGTTATTTTCAAGGAAACAGGGTAGCGGGTAGTCTGCCTCTGGCTTCCTAGGGAGTTGGTGTGCAGATGTGCTGCCAGGGGAAGAGAATGAGGGGAGGTCCTAAATCCTTGGTTTATCTCTCAGCTGATAGCCCAAAGCACATTAGCTTTGCTGGCCCTTGACGGATATGACGGAGGTCTGATTCCAATACAAAGAGTCTATCGTGTGTCTTATGTTTATATCAACTTTTGGAAAGCTTGCCAGTTGTATAAACCTTTAAATGTTGTAAATATACCTGCTTGGATTTTGTTTTGTAGAGGTGCTCACACATACATCCGACTTCAGCTTATTAAACAGGATACGGATGGTACTGGTAAGTGGCATTTTGATTGGGAATTTGTGTGTGAGATCTTTTTATATTGATTGCATGTCTCACTCCTGTTTTTATCACCATTAGATTGTGAACTAAGCTTAGAGCAAGCTCTTCATCAGTCTGTGTTCATGACATCATTGTCACCTGACCCTGGTCACAGAATACACCTGTGCTGGCAACAGCAATGCAACCTTCTGCCAGAAGTGTCCGCATATAGTTCCAAAACGGTTACCAAGTGGACTGCCGAAGAGGTAAAGGCTGTAAAATAGGATGTGAAATAGCTATGGAGGACTGTATGTTCTGACTTTTTCTGATGGTCTTCTGTAAACATCCCTCCCTCCTCCTCACTGCTTATCTAAAACACCGACATCTTCGGCAGCATTCCTGACCCCTTTGCACCCCCTCAGCCGTTACTGAGTGAAGGCTGCAAGCCTTAGCCGTACTCCCCCTTCACCAGCCCTCTTCAAATGTCCCTCGCCGCTCTTCAATTCTTGCGGGATTTGCGCATCTGAGATCTGAGGGGCAGCACAGAGCATGACGGAACAGCAAGATGGCACTGCCCAACAGAGGCGGCACAGGGCCAAGGGATGCCGGGGGGCCAGCAAGCCAAGTTTGGGGAGTTTTTATTAACTTCCCAATAGCTGCAGCCTCTTTAAAGCTAATGTTAAATGAATGCTGCCCACTAACCCAGAATAACAGAATGGCTCATCATTCTGTGTCACTAGGCAGACTAGGAGTCCTGCAAATCATTTCTCTATAACGGGGGGGGGGGGGAGGGTGGATAGGCATAAATCAGCACACTGCGGTAGAGGCTATAGATTCCTCAGGCAAAACTAAAAACGGCTGCTTGAAAGGATTGGATAGGGCAAAAAGACATAAAACAAAGTTTGTGTGTACCTTGCAATGCCACTTCCCGCCTGTGCAGTACTTCATATTGCAATACTAGGTGCCAGGGAGCCATGACACTGCATAGCGACACTACATTGCCGATCAAGGGGGCAGCTCGAAGCAGAGAAATACAGAGGCAACTGAATGCAGGGCTGTCAGGGCAGGGGTCCGGAAATCTGGTGCAAAGGTCCACATTTGGACCCAGGTCCACCAGTTGAGTATCTCTGCTCTATAGGGTTGATATATTTTTTTACTCAGGTTTTTTTTTTTTTTAGAGAATTTTTTTCCCGTAATTTTCTTCTTGGTGCAATTCAGCACCATATTTAGCTGTGCACATTAAAAAGTGGTACTGAATTGTACAGAGGAGAAAATCATGAGGAGAAAGCATTTGTCCCCCACAGATGATTGGAGCTAGTTTGTTGATCAGCAACTAACCTGATCACTGGATCCCACGTTTCCCAGTGTCTGCATTCCAAACATGGGGTTGGGCTTGATGGTGTGTCAGGCTTACAACCTGCCATCAGTTACAGAAGCGCTGCCACATCCACTCTATTGATTGCAATGTGTGTGAACCAAGGCCTACCACACCCCCTTTCTCGTAGTGAATGGAGAGGGTGTAGCCACCCCCTGTGGCTGATGGCAGGAGCCAACACAGAAGCGCCGGTGAATAGAGTTTAGGACTGGGGACGATAAGGGAAGTGAGGGCTGCAGTGCAGGCTGGAAACCAGCAATCAGGTGAGTTGCTGATAACAGTATTAGCACGGATCCGCTGTGGGGGACAAAAGGACAGTACCCTTTATTGGGGGGGGTTGATTTTGCAAATACTAGAACGTATAATAATACTATAACATGTCTGTATGAGTCTAATTTGGCAACTCTACAGTTGGCTACTTCAGCATTTCTTTTCCTTTCTGCTTCTTCCTTAGGTCGCTCAGTTTGTCCAGCAGCTACCGGGCTGTACAGAACAAGCATCTGTCTTCAGGGAAGAGGTTGGCTGTTTCTTTCATAATAGATATAACTTAGTCAGTAGCAGTTTTAAAGGAGCAGTATCGCGAAATTTGCATTAAAAAAGCTAAATAATTAAATAGCCACACAATAGCTCCTAACATGTGTATAAATAATGTGGCGATAGAAAAAGGAAAAAATATATGCCTTACTTTTAAATTGTATAATGACAATGGCTCAGTCCATTTGCTGAATAGGGGGATCTGCTGGGTTGTATTTAGTGAGCTGCTTCATTTAGCCCACTGGTCTCCTAGCAACACTTTACCTCAGAGGCTGACACTGTAATCAGTGGTAACGGCTGTGTGTGTGTGAGGTGCTGCTTTTGTTATGATACCAGGTGACTCAAATGTGTAAAATCTATACAAAATAAACTAAACTGACTGAAAATGACTGAAATTCTTCTTTGAATAACTGTGCAGGAAAATCTAAAGGTATTAAAGTGGAACAAAACCCTGAGTGGCCGACCCTGAAGTCTATAAGACTCGGCCATTGACCTTCCCCCTTGGGCATTCTAAATCGGGATGCCCCACTGTGTGAAACGACCCCTGGATAACCACAGATCCCATTTTTCTGGCGCACTCACGCAGATAGTCATTTAGACAGGCCGGACGGCCAGGAAGGTTACTGCTCAGGCTCCCCATCTGCGTGCAAACAGAGCTGATTGGATGAGAGCCCACGCATGCACTGTGGGACAGGGAAAGGTACGTTTTCACAGGCGAACTT
This sequence comes from Gastrophryne carolinensis, assembly GCA_027917425.1. Classification (NCBI taxonomy): domain Eukaryota; kingdom Metazoa; phylum Chordata; class Amphibia; order Anura; family Microhylidae; genus Gastrophryne; species Gastrophryne carolinensis. Next base: position 298,100,458 of record CM051236.1, read on the forward strand.
GGGGATTTCACATATCAGGGCATCCCAAGTCGGGATGTCCCTAGGGGCACAAAACAAATCTCCAGATAGTGAAAATCCTGGGTTGGGCTTTGCTCAAAACACACAAAGCTGAAAGAAAGATCATATGGAAAAATGTGTTGAGAAAAAAGAGAGAAAATGGTAAACTGAAAGATTCTGCAGCAGAGCCAACATGAAGGGAAAACTGTCAAAATCAGCTAAATGACTTCTAGACCTTTTCTTTCTGTTTTAGATATATTAGTTCTGGCCAGGCAATGTTGTTATCTTATGCTGGACGCTGCCAGCACTGAACAGCTGATACTTTGTTACATTATTTACCCCTCTCCTCAGCGTGGAACAGGTCAGAGTGTCGGCCCCGACACTCAGCAGAGATAAACATGAGCTATTAGTCTCCAGCTGCACAACACAGACATCATTTTTTTCTACATTTGTAATTCTTACTCCAACACTTACCTATATTCAAAGTACCATTTAAATATGTCACCAAAAATCGCGATACTGCTCCTTTAAATAAAGGTTGAAACCTTTGTTATTACCCTATCTGCACTTGATCTGAATGTAGCCACATCCACTCATTAACAACAAGCAATAATGGCACTATATTGAAACCGATAGAGACATAGTTGATTCTGCCTTTGGAAGCTCTTGACAATTAGAATTTGCTATTTTTAATAAATTTATGTTTAAAATGTAATAATTCACCAAAAGAAAATAATGGAGGAATGTTACGGAGAATCCTCCGTAGAAACGAATGGCAGAACTTTTCTCATATTCCATCCATCCGTCTCCAATTCAGATAACTCTCAGACGTAGGAGGTACTACAAGATAAAAAGGTGTAGCTCCTTCCACATATACTTTTGGCTGCTTGTCCTGCAGTCAGACTTGCTTTGTAGCAAGGATTTTAATTTTTACATTACTATTTTCCCCTTGCAAATTGTTTGCAGTTTTCTTCAGGGTCTTACAACGTATTACAAATTTTACCCTGGTTAGACAGTCACAGAATTCCCAGAGTATGAAGATTATGGGATCCATCATATAAGGGCAAATGCACCCTACCAGTGAATTATAAGGTTTTTAATAGCAACTCAAGACCAAAGGATGAGTTTAGGAAAACCTCCAATGTTTGTAATTTACAAGGGTGAGTTATTATTTTCTTGTTATACACAGTCTGCAATAAGCAGAGTGCCAATAAGATGAGCATGCTTGGGATAGATGTTAGTCAGTTACATGGTGTGCAGTTGGCGATTCCTAGTCTGATGTAATGGTAGTCTCTCCTGTACACAGAGAGGTTGAGGGTAGGTGTGGTATTGTTCTGATATGTTGGTCATTCTAGTTAATGTGATAAGGGGGTCACATGGATTCATAAACAATAATAATTTGGCCAGTTTTATTATTTTCTGGTGGTTGGTCGGTATGTGGTGCTGGTGACACAGAGTCCAATGCAGTCTTATATAGAATACCACTTGAACCTCTCCCCTGGTTGGAATGGGCCCAGAAGAAAATGAACCTTACATCTGGACCTTTCAGACAACTGCTCCTGGTCTTTATCATTGCGGCTGACCTTGTCCCTAGCAACAGCAGCAGTTTCCTGGCCCCGTTCCTTTTGGGCCCCTGATTGCCCCACAAAATCTTGATGGATCAACTGATGTCTTTTTGGATCAGGCCAGAAAATGTAACTCGCACCGTCACTTTTTTTTTTCTATGGACAGGGGAAGACAACCACTCACAATCCATATTACATCTCCTGTGTGACCCTCTGGGTGTTTTCTAATACTATATTCTAAGTATACAGCACGTCCTGCTCCAGAGAGTAATTCCTTACGTTTGGGTTATACATCCACAAGATGGCGCTGGACTGCAGAGACAGCAAAAAAGTGGCTCCTCCCAGCCCCTTATATTCCAGGGACCTCCCACAAAATCCCCAATTGGCGCTGCGATGACAAGAAGATGGCTCTCTCTACACGCAGGTGAGCGGGGCTATTAGCCTGCGGCCCTGTAGGACTATTCCCACCCGTTCCTCCTTTTCATGCCTCCCAGCTTTGGCTGCACTGGACGGGTGACGGTAGGCAGCACCGTTGTCAGGTGCTTAAGGAGCGCTGCTCCGACCGCAATCCCCCACCAAAGTGTAGGCGGTATAGGCCCATGTTGAGCCTTATGGGATGCCCCTCCCGCGCTATCGCCCCTTGCCTCCTGTCCATCTGTGGGCTCCTGTTAGGTTGGCCGCTGCCCTCCCTCGCTCTCCCTGGTATTTCTCAGGAGGGGGGGCCCCTGCGGGTTGGCTTATCTTTTATATATTGTTGTGTATGCATACCGTTAATGGGACTTTCTGTTTATGTCTTGCAGGCGGGGCAAACTTAATTGTGGTTTCTCCCGGCCTATCCCCTCTATTTAGTTGCTATTAGAGGCCTACTCTGCCTTTACCTCCCACTTCCCTAGCGGGTTATTGGGCATCCCGGGTGACTTTATTGTGTAAATCCCTATTGGCCGGTGGCCGCAATAATCACCATATGGAGGCTTCTCAGGATAATGTGCTTGGGGTTCCTTCGGGACAAGCCCAGCTGTGTGTGGCGTGTGGGGTGTCCCCTACTAGTGATGACAATGTGCGGGTCTGTGTACCCTGTGCCCAGCGGGTGCTTGCGCTGCAATCTGGGTTGCCTGTAGCTGGGCCTGCGCCCCGTGTGGTTTCGCCCACTCCCCCACGCTTACATCTGACTCCCAGTGAGGTGCATACCAGTGGGGAGTCTCAGCCTGATTTGTCTACCAGGGTGGCTAGTATTGAGAAGCTGATTGCTAGCTCTATGGCGCGTAAGGCCTCGGCTAAGAGGCGGCATCTGGCACCTGGCGTTAACTTATTTCCTATGGAGGCTGAGGAATTTTTTGACCTGGCTGGCTATACCCCCCCTGGAAGAGGGGGAATTGTTTTCTAATTCAGAATCATCTGATGAGCAGCCTAAGGGTTATGCTGATTCTGGCTCTGACCCATGGGCTCCAGATGATACTGACAGACTTTTGGCTCACATTTTTGAAGTGCTTTCTATCTCTCCTCCTGCCGCGGCTCCTCGGCAGCAGGGGGAGTTGTTTCACACGGCTAAGCCACGTTTGGCGTTTCCTGAGCAAACTCACATTAATAATCTTGTGTCCAAGGAGTGGGAGCGACCGAGCAGGCTCCCTGGGGTGCTAAGAATTGGGATAAGAGGTACCCTTTTCCTGCTGAAGTGGTTAAGCGTTGGTCGTCCCCTCCAGAAGTGGATGCAACAATTCTGAGGTTGTCCAACACTTCTGTCATGCATTCCCCTGACTCTACTACACTGAGGGATGGTGAGGACCGGCGCATTGATCAGCTGGCTTCCCATGCCTTTGCCTGTGCGGGGTCTGCGGTGCGCCTGGTTTGTGCCTCTGCCATTACAGCTGTGGCTGTTAGGACTCTGCTCAGGAGTATTTTAGATGGGGCTCCTGATGAGGCAGCTAGTGCAGAGTATAGTGCCCTTCTACGTTGTGAGGAATTTGTTGCATATGTCCTCTCGCCCTTGGATGATACCATTAGAATGTGTGGCGGTGGCTATACGCCGCTCGGTTTGGCTGCGCCAGTGGGCAGCTGACAACGCTGCCAAGAAGCCTCTCACTGGGTTCCCCTTTAAAGGGCTGTGTCTCTTTAGGGATCGTCTGGACCTGTTTGCTAAGGGAGGCAGGTTACCCCAGCTCAAGAAACAGTCTCGGCCCTTTCGGGGTTCAGGTTTCTTTCTTCCCTCCTACCGTGGGTCCAGAATGGGAAGGGGAGCGTCATTTGCAGGGGCCGGGGAGAGGACGTGGCCGCCCCGGACCCTCCTGGGGTTCCAAATCTAAGTCTTCCCCCAAGCCCCCTCAGGCATGAAGGGGCGCCCTCACCCATCCGGGTGGGGGGACGGCTTCGGCTCTTTGCTCACGTCTGGAGGCGTCACGTCTCAGACCGGTGGATTCAGGAGGTAGTGTCCTCCGGTTACAAGATTCATCAGATCCTGGATGCCTCAAGACCCCCTGTCAGCTCAGGGCCTGTTGCTTGCTGTGCAGAATCTACTGGAGCTGGGGGTCATCTACCAAGTGCCCTTAGGGGACTTTTCACCATTCCCAAAAGAGATGGGTCTGTCAGACCCATCCTGGACTTAAAGCTTCTCAACAAGTTTGTCAGACTCAAGGATGCTTACCTCCATGTTCCAGTCTTTCCAGGTCATCAGAGAATCCTCAGGTTCGCTCTGGACGATCAGCATTACCAGTTTGTGGCATTGCCCTTCGGTCTTACTTCAGCTCCCAGGGTATTCACCAAGGTGCTGGCGGGCATTATGGCTCTGCTGAGAGCTCAGGGAATTTGCATTCTTCCCTATTTGGACGACATCACTTCTCCGTCCTTCCAACAGGCAGAGCTGGATACTCAGCGGGTGGTGACCACACTGGAGTCATTCGGCTGGGTGATAAACCACTCCAAATCCTCACTGTCTCCCTCTTTGGTAAAGCCAATTCTAGGTATGAATCTGGATACAGCTCGGGCCAGGATCTTTCTTCCTCAGCAGAAGGTGGACAGTCTACAAGCGCAGGCTCAGCTCCTTCTGTCCTGCCCTCATCCTTCCATCAGGCAGGGAATGCAGCTGGTGGGCCTGATGGTGTCCTGCTTCGAGGCGGTTCCTTATGCTCAGTTTCACATGAGGCCTCTTCAACTCCACCTCTTGTCTGTATGGGACAGGGACCCTGTGTCCCTGGATCAGGTTTTGGTTCTGTCCCCCCTAGCCAGGCGGTCTCTCTCAGGGTGGCTGGACTCAAGGAACCTGTTAGTGGGCAGATCCTTTCTAGCCCCTTGCTGGGAGACAGTCACCACGGATGCCAGTCTGACAGGTTGGGGGGGCTTCTGGAGATCCCTAACATTCCAGGGGCAGTGGGGCCCTCAGGAGGCCCACACCCCTATCAACATTCTGGAACTGAGGGCGATCAGGTTGGTTCTAGCCCACTTGACCCCGCACCTTCGGGGTCGGGCTGTTCAGGTCCGCTCGGACAACCAGACGGCAGTTGCCTACGTCAATCATCAGGGAGGGACCCGGAACAAGGGAGCCCTCAAGGAAGGGTCTCTGATCCTGTCCTGGGTGGAGGACAATGTTCCCTGCATCTCAGCTGTGTACATTCCGGGGGTGGAGAATCTGGAGGCAAACTCTCTGAGCAGGGGGACTTCTCGCCTGGGGGAATGGTCCCTCAGCAACAGGGTGTTTCGTTCTCTGTGTCACCGTTGGGGTCAGCCAGATGTGGATCTGTGTGCGTCCCGTCACAATCACAAGCTTCCAGTCTTTGTGTCTCTGTCCCAGGACCCTCTGGCCTTTGCCGTGGATGCTCTGACAATGCCCTGGCAGGGCTTTCAGCTACTGTATGTCTTTCCTCCGTTTCCCCTGTTGGGCAGGGTTCTGCGAAAGATAGCTCAGGAAGGGGTGCCAGCAATCCTGGTGGCCCCCTGTTGGCCAAGAAGAGTGTGGTTCGCAGACATTGTGCAGCTGGCGGTAGATCAGTACGCTCTGCCAAGGATCCAGACCTGCTCACTCAGGGGCGGCTATGCTACCCCAATTTACAAACGCTGGCTTTAACGACCTGGCTGCTGAAACCTCCATCTTAATAGAAAAGGAGCTGCCTGCCTCTGTTGTTAACACCATGATCAGGGTTAGGAAAAAGTCTTCTTCTTCCATCTACTATAGGGCTTGGCGTATCTACATTGACTGGTGTGAGGCTAAATCTCTTCCCTGTCGTGTGTTTTCTATTCCTAGGATTCTGGAATTTCTCCAACATGGTTTGGATCTGGGGCTTCAACTCAGCACTCTGAAGGGTCATGTGTCTGCCTTGGCTGTTTTATTTCAGAGATCTTTTGCTCAGCATTATCTGGCCAGGACTTTTTTCCAGGGGGTTACTCATGTGCGCCCCCCACTTAAGCCTATGTTACCAGTCTGGGACTTGAACTTGGTCCTATCTGCCTTGCAGGGGGCTCATTTTGAGCCTGTGCATGAGGCTGCTTTGTCCATTCTTATGCTTAAGGTAGTCTTTTTGGTGGCTATCACTTCTGTTAGGCGTGTTTCTGAGTTGGCGGCGCTTTCCATCAAGCCCCCTTACTTTGAGAGACACCAGGACACGGTGGTGTTTCGCTTTAAACCAGATTTTCTGCCTAAGGTTGTGTCTGCTTTTCATCTCAATCAGGACATTGTTCTGCCTTCTCTGTGCCTTAATCCTAGTAACCCTAAAGAGAGGGCTCTACATTCTTTGGATGTGGTCAGGAACCTGAAGTTCTATTTGGTGGCTACTGAGCCCTTCCGGAAGACTGATGCTCTTTTTGTGGTCCCTTCAGGTCCTAAGAAGGGTCTGGCTCCAGCTAAGTCTACCATCAGCAAGTGGATCCGTCAGGCTGTTATTCAGGCCTATTCTGCTAAAGGGAAGGAACCTCCCTTCCGCCTTACTGCTCATTCCACTCGTGCCTCTTGGGCCTTTCAGCACCAGGCTTCTGTTGAACAAGTTTGCAAGGCCGCTACTTGGTCTTCTGTTCATACTTTTTCTAAGGTTTTACAAGGTTGATGTTAGGGCCTCAGCTGATGCTGCTTTTGGCCGCAAGGTTCTGCAGGCGGCAGTGGTTTGATCTGCATGTTGTTGCTTTTGGGGATCCCACCCTACCTTACGGACACTGCTTTTGGATGTCCCAAACGTAAGGAATTACTCTCTGGAGCAGGACGTGCTTGTTTTCATTGTTCTTAGTGCCTCTGTATGGTGATCTCATATGGTGTTATCATGGTTAAAATTGTTTGATTATGGTTATTATTCTCCTGGCTTCTTGCTAACTGCTTGTCAATACTGGGGATTTTGTGGGAGGTCCCTGGAATATACATAAGGGGCCGGGGGGAGCCATTTTTTTGCTGTCTCTGCAGTCCAGCGCCATCTTGTGGATGTATAACCCAAATGTAAGGAATTACTCTCTGGAGCAGGATGTGTTGTATACGTATAATACCAATTCTACAGGTGAGTAATCACAGAATTGTATTATTAAATACTTGTATAGCTTTCTGGACATTGAGATATGATTTCCTGGTAATTGTTTTTTCCTGGTCTAGTATTTTGATTGGTTTATATGAATAAGATTATACAAGAAGCGGACTAATGTCTTTTTGTTCTCTTTAATTCTCCTCAGCAAATAGATGGTGTGGCTTTTTTGCTTCTTACTCGCAACGACTTAGTGAAGATACTGGGGCTAAAACTCGGTCCAGCTCTAAAGATCTACAATTCAATCAATATGTTCAACAGTTTGGAGCAGAATTAATGTAATGAAACTACTAAAAAGATTGCTTTAAAATGTGAATATGAACTAAAATTGTGTGAAGAATTCAAAACAGATTTTGAAAGGTGTGACCAGCTATATTGAATAGGAAGTCCAATACAGACTGGGCAATGAAACACTTCATACTTGATGGTTTACAAATACTCAGCAAGAACTGCACCGACCTATAGCTGAGCTCATCTACTAGTGTCCTCGGCCTGTTCAACTGTTACCGTTTGTGAAGAAACATGCTGTAGCATTGGAGCAGCATTGCAACGGACATTCAGCAGGATGAGTGTGCTGATGTGGTGCCTTACTGCTTAGTTTTCTGGTGATTTACTCCAGGATTGAGAAGGTGACAAGAGTGAATACTAATTTTCTCAAAGGACAATTAAATGTCTTTGATGGGACCTCAAATTTTCTTTGGAATGATGTATGTATACTATAGAAAACCAGTCCTATGTGGCCAGCCCATAACAACTAACCATGAAGCTTTTCCAAGAAGAGTGTACTTGTTTGAGGACAAGGGGTTTTGGGCCTGGTTTGGGGTGAACAACCAAATCCCCCCCCCCTTCCTGGGCAAACTCACCTCTCCAAAATAGAACGATAAACAAAGTTGGATACATTAATAGTCGATCAATAATTAATTATAAATAGTGTCACCCCATTTATATAGTCAAAAATTGTATCCAAAATCAGAACAAATAAAAAAAATCACAAAACCAACACAGAAAAAAGTGAAGCAAAAATTTAAAACAGATTGGTGATTGCTGTTATGATACATCAAAACAAGCCCAATACTGCCTACACACACACTATTATATATGCACAGTGTTGGGATGTAATGACATTAAAAGGGTTAGTAAAAGAGGTCTCAGTGTTGGGAAGTAGCAGATAGTCCAGTTGCTTACACATATACTGTGAATGGATGAATTGGAACCTTTACAGACCAAGGTCACAGTAATGATTTGCTCTTTGCTAATGCCTGTTTAAATGTTACTGCTATAAATGTCACACAGTGCTGTGCTAAGTGATCTCTTGTTGAGCCCCCATAGTCTGCTTTTAGGGATAGGGAGTTATTGAAGGCAGATGGTGGAACATGCTAGTGTCTATGGTGTTCTGGCTAATGGGGGGGGGGGGGTTCGTACAAACAGAAGTCCACAAAGCAGCCCTAGATCGCCATATTTAGGTAAGCACAGCTAAACCAGTGTGTGTGTGTGTATATATCAAAATTTACCTGGTGGGGGGATGGGTTGGTAGGGGGTGTGGTACCTTTAATCTAAATCTCCCTTAATCAGATGTTTGCAGCAGTGTCTGGATCCCTAATTAGGCAAAGCTATGCAGGGAAAAGAAAGGTATCTGCTCAATGTGAGGCTCATGGGTGGGGGCTAGTGTCCCTGTCACATTGGCACTAAACTAACCAAACCTACCCCTCATGCCATCAGTGAGCCCTGCACTATGAAGCAGAGGGCCTTCCAGTGGGGACTAGAAATGGGTACTGCAGTGTGGCACTTACCCCTACCTCCACTGCCTATATCTGCGGTCTTCACTGCATCAATTGAGCTGCTGCTAGGTCCTCTGGTCTTCACTTTCTGATTCTTACTGCTGCCATGGGGTCCTCTGCTCTTTTTCACCATCACTGCTCCACCAGCAACCACACTTACACCCCCACACACTCAGCAGCCACACCTACACACCCACCTCCCTCGCAACCACACTTTACCCCCAACTTCCCACCCGCAGCCACATTTTCACCCCCCCCTCCCCTTTGTAGCTACACATAAACCCCCCACTCCCCCCTCTGCAGCTGCATTTATACACCCCTCTCTCTCTGTGCAGCACTTACACCCCCACCTCCTCTGGCTAACCCCTGAAATACTTCTTTTTTTATCCTGGTGCTGGGTGGTGGCCAGGTCACATCGGCTGCTACCTGCTGTGCTGGAAATCCCAATCTTTGCCATGGTCCCTGCTGCACCCCAATCTCTGCTCTGGCCCCCGCTGCACCCCCACCTCCGCCCAGTGGCAGTACAATATATGCTGCAGTTAGGCTGGAGCATGTTGAGCATGGCAAGAGTGTGGGTGAGCTCTTTTTGTTAATGAACAGAATGATGCTGCCAGCAGTCATATGTCTAGAAAACAGATAGAGAGATACCAACCGAGTAGCATTATCCCTTTTATCATTATCCCAGCTCAATGTGCTCCAGGGCGGCCACAACATCTGGGCACCTTGGGGGACTTTTCAGGGTGGGGTGGGGGGGTTGGCAACTAGGACCCCTCTCCCCTTGTAGGTTTGTCCCTGAGAAAACCCACACACTAATAACCAATGAAATATTTGCACAATACCTTAGTAGTTCCAACGATGCAATAAAGAAGCTCCTATGGGCTAAACACAACATAAAAGTGGATCTAAAGTGCTAAACAATTGTTCATAAGGTCAAATAATCTCGTGGGGGGGGGGGGGGGGGCTCCAGCGCCCCACGCATTCATTTGTTAAATCGCTTTCCCAGAGCTCGGGTTTCCCTGGCAAAGTAGTTTGAACATGGAAGGTGTGTAAGGCCCTATCAGAGTTCTCTGCCATTTTCTGTCCATACACAGCCGGGATATTCTAAGCATACAGTACGTCCTGTTCCAATATAATACTTACACGTCGGTAATCCTCCGCCAGAGGGCGCTGTTCACTGCAGACATGCAAAAACAGGCTCCTCCCGGCCCTTCATATACCCAGGGACCTCCCACAAATCCCCAGATTTCTCTGCAGTGCTGACTGCGAAGACATGAAGTATCAACTCTCTCGCAGGTGAGCGGGGCTATTACACCCTGCGGCCCTGTGGGACTATTACCTCCCGTCCTCTTCGATAAAGATATGCCTCCCAGCCTGGGCTGCGCTGGTCGGGTGAAGGTAGGCACTACCTCGTGTGCTCACGGAGCTACGCTCCACCGCAATCCCCCACCATAGGGTAGGCCGATGGTGAGCCTCCATTAGATGCCCCTCCCGCATTGTTGCCCGTGCCCCTCATAGCGATGAACTCTGGGTGCAGGTCCGCTTCTCCCTCGCTTCCTCCCGTAGCTCGGGGGAAAAGAAAGGGGGGGGTATGTGTGTGGCGGTCCCAGCGTAATGTTAACACGTTTATGGCCGTTGATCTTTTAATTAAACGTGGGTGTCAGTGCCGCGTTCCTCGCTCCACATAAACCTTCTGGTTGCGCGCGTGTGTGTCCTTTCATTACATAAGTGTGCAGCCCGGGCGGCAGCATCATTCTCTAGTGTGAGAGCAATCTCCTTAATTACATTCTGTATGTGTGTCCTACCCACTACTGTCATTGACGTTGCGCTGGTTAGAGCTTCGCGCTCTTTGGGGGAGGCGGGGACTCGGCATGACGCGCCCCGCATCATGGCCAGATCAGGCCCGCCCCTCGAGGTTCGCTTGGCGCCATTTTGACGGTCTTCGCGCGCGTGGTTGCGATCCGCCTCCTCCCTTGGTCATGTAAGTGCCCTCCCAGGCGGTTTTTGTTCCTATGATTTTTTATTCAGCTGCGCATGGCACCCCCCTCTTATCCCCTTATGTTTTTCAGACGCCAGGATTTCGGTGGCTTCTCCCGGCCTGACATATATTATAGCGGGTTCACATAACAAATTCTCCCACATTCCTAGCGGGTCTTGGGGCATCCAGGGTTGCCTATTGCGTAAATCCCTGCAGGCATACTGTTCAGATAATCACCATATGGAGGCATCTCAGAATTATGTACCGGGCTCCCTCGGGACACGACCGGCTGTGTACAGTGTGTGGTCAGCCCCATGCTGATGCTGACAGAGCACGTGTCTGCAGACCGTGTGCCGAACAGGCACTGACCCTGCAATCAGGTTTGCCAGTGGCTGCACCTCACTTCAATACACCTGTCTCCCCGGACCTAAATCTCACCCCTGATGAGTCTCGCTCGAGCGGGGATGACCAGCAAGTCGTGCCGCGCAGGCTGCCTATGGCTGAGCAGGTGCTGTCTAGTTTGGCGGAGAACTTGGGCCCTGGAAAGAAGCGGTCCCTGACGCCTCCTGGTTCTCCGGTTCCTGCTATGCAGGACCTTGATCCTTCTGATGAAGGTGAGCTATTCTCCGATTCGGGCTCCTCGGATGAGATGCCCTGGAGCTGTGATGATTCTGGGCCCGGTTCTTGGGGCCTGTGTGACACAGATGAACTACTTATTAAGATCTTTGAGGTTTTGTCTATCTCCCCTCCTGGAGAGGCTCCCAAGCCTAAGAAAGAGAGTTTCCACACAGCGCCGTCGCGCTTGGAATTCCTGGAACAGGAGCATTTCCAGAATCTCATATCCCAAGAATGGGAATTGCCTTGTAAACTTAAAGGGGTCCCAGGGGTCTGGGATGGGAAGTACCCTTTCCCTCCTGATGTGGTTAACTTTTGGTCAGCACCTCCTGTGGTGGATGCACCGATTATAGGGGTTACTAACCCCCCCTTCATGACTGCTCCCTATTACCGTACCCTTCGGGATGCTGAGGACCGCCGCATTGACAGACTGGCCTCCCACGCCTTTTTGTGTGCAGGGACGGCTCTGCACCCGGTCTGTGCCACGGCCATCACTGCGGTGGCCGCCAGGACTCTCATTAGAAAACTACTTGATCACCGACCTGAGGACCTCCCCTGGGAGGTATTTAATGCGCTCTCAGACTGTGATGTGTTTGTAAGGTTTATCCTCTCAGCGCTGGATGACACCATTAAGATGTGTGCTAGAACCTCTGCCCTTGTGGTAGCTATTCGCCCCCTCGTCTGGCTGCGACAGTGGGGTGCTGACGATATGAAAAAGGCTCTCACTGGCCTTCCTTTCAGAGGACGGAGTCTATTTGGGGCCCGTTTGGACCTTTTTGGAAAAAAGGGTAAGGCACCCCTACGCAGAAGGCCGTCTCGGCCTCCTCGGGGCAGGGACACCCCTCCCCCTCCCTACATTAGTGTCAAACGCGAACCTGAGGTGTGCTTCCAACTTTTCGGAGTGGATTTCCACCACGGGGTGGGCAGGCAACGCCCTGGGCCCTCTGGCAGGGCTAAGTCCAAATCTGCCAAGACTTCCCAAGCATGAGGGGACTGCCACAGCACCTGGCTCCTATCTGGGAGAGTATCTTCTCCTTCTGGTGGTTCCAGGAGGTAGTTCACCTGGACACAGGGTAGAATTTGCTGGGCGGTCCCTCTCGGAGGTTGTCAGGGTGCTTCTAGCCCCTGTTTTCCCCTCAGGAGGTGGTGCAGGCCGTACTCGGCCTGCAGGGTCTGGGCTTACTTGCAGGTTGCCCTTAACAGAATGGGGCAATGGCCTCTATGTTAACCTTTCTCTTTCCCTCAAAATGATGAGGCAGTCTGGGCCATGCTGGCCTATGGTAGGCTTGGCAATTCTACACTCACAGGTAGTCCCTGTATGATATCTCTGTCTTGGGACACAGGCGCCCTGTGCAAGGGGGGCTTCTGGCCTCCTGTGGCGTTCTAGATCCTGTTAGTTCCCCCTGTGTCTTCTAGATACCAAGACCGTTACTAGTCAGTGTTGCAGGACCAACCCTGCGGATTGGGGCCTTGTTTTTGGCCTCTCTTCAGCTCCCAGGCTACTCGCCATGGCGCGGATGGGGGTGATGTCTCGGACATGCCTGTGGGGCGTCCGCACTAGGACCTACCGGGTCGTCTTTCCTTACTCCCCAATCTCTACATCAGGCCGAGTGGGTTAGTCGGCCAGCGGTGTCCCCTGGGAGTTACTGGATGGGTGCTCAGTCACCTCAATCCCTCATGGTCCCTTATTCGCTATCTCCATTCCTTGGATTCGGTTCAGGCTTGAGCCTTCTTCCTTGGCAACAAGTGGACTCCTGGTTACGGGGGCTCTGTCCCCCTTTGCTGACATCTTTCACCAGGCAGGATTGCAGCTGGTGGGCCCGTTGGTGGCATATCAGATGATGTCCCTTATTTACAGAGCCTTTGGGCTCTTCGGCACAGTAGGTTATTGATCCTAGATGGGGTTCCAGCACCCCGGGAGCTAGGTCTGTGCTCATTCCCCTTTGGTACGGTGGTTCCTCTTGAGCTGGTTATATTCAAGGACCCTGTCAGGGGGCACCCCCTTCTTTGCTTGCATCTTCCTGTGAATGGTCACCTTGGGTACCAAGTCGAGCAGGTTGGCGGGGGGGGGGAATTTCTTCCAAAACCCCCCGTGGTTCCTAGGTAGGGTCCCTTAGAGGGTCCATCTTACCTACTGGCTTTGTTAAAACAATGAGCCTTCAGTTGACTCTATACTGCAGGACTTCTCCTCTTCAGGACCTGTCTATTTGGGGACTCTTGGCCTGTTGGAAGACAATGGCCTGTTTTATTATTGGTCTGGAACTTGAAGCAGGATGATTCTCCTGGAAAGGTTCCTGATCCTGATCTGGGTGGGGGTCTACGTCCCCTGCTCCTCAGTGGTATTCGCTCCAATGGATGTCTTTCAGTGGCAGGTTGTGCTATCCTGGTGCCCCTCTGAGAGCCAACTAGGGTGGCTCTGTTGGGTCTCGCTAATATCACAGGGGCTCTGCCCTTGTTTTTACTGCCCCAGAATATTCTGACTCTGGTCATGGGGGCTTAGTAAATGTATGTATAGACTTTCTATTTTATGTGTCTTCTCTTCATTCACCCTGCTATGTGGGGTTCTGCGAACGGTCGTGCTGATAAAGAGACCCGTGAGATTGATGGCCCCTGGGTGGCCTAGTGAACTGTGGTTCGCAGATGCTTTTGCTGAGGTCAGCTGACCTGTACGCTCTCTCAGGAGTGCGGTTCTGCCCTTGTCAGGCTCCTTCTTATGTCGTCCCAATCTACAGACTCTAGTCTGAGGGCTTGACAGCTGATTCATTCACCCCTTTGGAGACGGGTTTATCTTCTGGGTGACTTGGTCTATGGGGGGCTAGGAGCAAGCTTCCTTGGCTTCTTCTTCCTCCGTCTATTGTGGGTTATGGTGTACCCATATTGATTGGCATGAGTCTTGGTCTCTCCCCTGTTGGACGTCTTGGTTCCCAGGGTTCTAGAGTTGTTACAGCATAGGTTGGGGTTGGCTCCCCATCTAGGTACTCTGAAGGTTCAGGTTCTGTCCTGTCTGCCTTCCTGTAGAAGTCTGGTTCAGTCTTCCTTGTTAGGAGTTCTCTTGGGGATTGCTCAGGGGCATCTCCCAAGTATTTCTATGGCCCCTGTTGGGATCAATTTTCATTCTGTTTGCCCTGCGGATTGTTCCCTCGGGACTTATTCTGGATGCTGTCTGAGCTGTTTTGTAGTTCAAGTCGCCCCTCAAGTGCCTGAGAAGGTGGCTCTGATTACTTAGCCTTCATTCATTATATACCATGATGTGGTAATATTCAGCCTTAGGCCGGACCATTTTGTCCAAGGTGGTGTTTTATGATCATAATTTAATTCCTTTTAGTCTGCCTATGGGCCTTGTTCTTAGTAATGCTGAAGTAAGGGGTCTACATTCCCTCAACAGGTGTTAAAATTTTCCTGGTTGTCCCCTTAAGGGGACTGTTGCCCTTTGGGGTCTGCGGGCGCCTCCATATGTATGCGCCTGATCTCGTTTGCTTCCAGGGCCTATGCGCCCTTTGGACTGATCTTACTTGGATGGTTTGCCTTCCTGGTCCTGAGTAAAGGTTTCGGCTTCTTGCTGATCCTTGTTAGTGAAGGGGTCAGTATCCCCGCCTGTCTTGCGGGAGACCAGTTTTCATTTCCCCGTTGGGGAGAGTTCTAAGTTTTACCGCGGCTTCTGCTGCCTTTGGGTTGGTTAGGCCGTTACACTGGCCTATTCCTTTAAGGGGGAAGAATCTCCCTCTCTTTTTATTCTGTTCTACTGGTGTTTGGGTACCTTTGGCCCTTCAGCACCAGGTTTTCTGTTAAACTGGTTTGCTAGACCGCTGCTTGTTTTCTGTTCATACCTTTTTCAAAGATTTTGTTATGAGATTGACGTTAGAGCCTTTGCTCATGTCATACTTGGTAGCAAGGTTTGCAGGTGACAGCGCCTTACTGTCTGCTGTGCCTTTTTTGTTGGGGATCCCACCCTTCTTTATGGACACTGCTATTGGATGTCCCACGTGTAAGTATTATATTGGAGCAGGACGTACTGTATGCTTAGAATAATACAATTCTGTGAAATACTCACCTGTAGAATTGGTATTATACGCCCTGCTCCACCCCACCCTGGTTTTACATTTTCTGGATCCCCCTGTATGGTGATTGTTATCATTACTATTGTTACCAGTTTGGTGGTTGGTTTCTCCCGGATTCTTTTCGCACTGTTTTTCAATACTGGGGATTTGTGGGAGCTCCCTGGGCATATGAAGGGCCGGGAGGAGCCTGTTTTTGCATGTCTGCAGTGAACAGCGCCCTCTGGCGGAGGATTACCCACGTGTAAGTATTATATTGGAGCAGGACGTACTGTATGCGTATAATAATATAGTACAATATATAGTACAATTCTACAGGTGAGTATTTCACAGAATTGTATTGTTACAATGTTCTAATTGTTCTTCCTTTTTAAAAACAAAGCTATATTGCCAGAGTAATTATAAAATAAGTTTCACCCCACATTGTGCTGTCCGCTGTGATGGGAGTGGCAGGGCTGAGTAATGACTTGTACTCCCTACACACTGTGTCCATTGCATTGGAGTGGGCTGGGCATGAGTGACAGTCTGGAGGGCTCTGATCATAGGTTTTATTAATTACAGACAATGTTAATACATCTAACACAATTAGGCTAAAAACAAAAAAAAACATTTAACACCTTTTCTTTCCCACAGCCTTTCTGGTTTAATAAAACTTACTGGGTCCTGATATCAAGTCCCACAGCTGAATGGAGCGTTAGCCGCCGACTGCACCCCCAAGAACCTGTAGCAGCCATTCAGAAATGCCTGGCACAGGTACACGCATCTGTTGGAAGGAAGCTTCAGTGGGGTTACTATACACAGCGATCCAGCGGTTTTCACACAAAAGATCTATTCTTAGTATACAGTACGTCCTGCTCCAGATAGATTACTTACACTTGGGTTATCCTCCGCCAGATGGCGCTGCACTGCAGAGACATGTAAAACAGGCTCCTCCCGGCCCCTCAAATACCCGGGGACCTCCCACAAATCCCCATATTTCTCTGCAGTGCTTACTGCGAAGACATGAAATTATCACTCTGTCGCAGGTGAGTGGGGCTATTAGCCTGCGGCCCTGTTGGACTATTCCCACCCGTCCTTCGTGTGATGTGCCTCCCAGCCTGGGCTGCGCTGGTCGGGTGAAGGTAGGCGGCACCATGCGTGCTTATGGAGCGCTGCTCCACCGCAGTCCCCCACCAAAGGGTAGGCGGTATAGGCTGATGGTGAGCCTTTATGGGATGCCCCTCCCGCATTATTGTCCCATGCCCCGGTAGCGGTGGGCCCTGTACAAAGGGCCGCCATCCTCCCTCATTCTCCCTGTAGCCTTCGGGGGGGGGGAAGAAGGGGGGGTGTCAGTGTGTCGTGATTATGTGCATATGGCCTTGGTAATGTCTTTTTGGACTAGTAGTTGTGGTGTCAGCCGCCGCACTGACTTGTCTTTTTACTCTTGCAAACGCCGCCGCCGCGCGTGCCTTATTCTCAGTGTGCCACACACCCTGCTTCCCCTTTAATTTTTACGATCGGGTTACTCCACCAGCAGGTGGCGACGTGCAGGGAGAAGTCTTGAAAACGAGCCCCTTCCGGCCTATATATACCTGGGACCTCCCGCTGAATCACCAGTTTTTTATCTCTGCATGAAGCGACAAGACAGAAGAATGAAGTCTCCTGCTTGCAGGTAGCCGGGGTCAAACCCGGCATCCCCTTTTGGTCTATTTCTGCCCAGTTCTATTTATTATGCCTAGTTAAATGGAAGCCTCCCAGCCTAGGCTGCGGGCTGGGCAAAGGTAGATGGCACTTTAGGTGCCTAGGAGCTTATATCCTCCGCTCGACCCCACTTGTGGGGCAATGCGGCTATCCGACTGGTGATCCGGATTTGGGATGCCCCTGTCCCGATGTTCCCTTTAGGTCACCTTCTCCCGCTCAGTCCTTCTCCCTTCGCTAAGGGGTGTGTGTGTGTGTAGTGTGCATGGGTGCTTTACTTATGCTTTGTGAAAGGTCTTGGCAGTTTTCAGTGTTCAGCGCGTGGCTGGGGCTGCTGGGGCCTGTTTTAGTTACTGCACGTTTGTATTTCCCTCTTTTTTTCGGTTGCGGCTTGCCATTGGACTAGCCGCGCTCTTTGCAGCCTCGCTCTGCGTGTAAAGGCGGCGTGGCCGGGGCGCGCTGTCTCTGGGCCCGCCCTTCGCTTCCCTGGTCTCATTAGAGACCTGTACGCTGCAGCCGGTGGGGGAAGAGCCTTCTGTGCGGCTGAAACTTCACAGGTAAACGGCCCCACCATTGCGCACGTGGGGCCGTTCTTATGCTATGTGCTGCTTGTGTAGCGTTTTCTCTCCTGGGGCATTTCTACTTATGGGGATGTTTTTTATGTCATCCTTCTGATTTGTTGACCTAATATATCACATATCTGTAGGATATATGCTCCAGTTGTTGCAACAATGCACATTACCATTCTGATAGTGTGTTTATATGTATGTGTATTTGTCTGTGTGTGTATATATATATATATATATATATATATATGGCATGTATTCATACCGGTATGTACTGTGATTTTTTATTGATGCACTCTTTGGCTTTGCCATGAAATTGCATGTGTCATGTATATTTATTCAAGATGTTTAAGATAGCCATATATGTTTGCCTTATTGGTTTTGTATGATTGTGGTGCATTCTGGCTGGGGGATTGATTGTGGTCTCTTTTCCCCCACAGATTTTGGGATTCCCTCACTGCAGGCTCTCCCAGTCTGTTATACCTGGCTAGTCTTAGTCTCTAAATTGGGATTTTCCTAGGCTTAAAAAAAAAAAAAAAAAATCCTCCCACTTCCGGGACTTTAATTACAAAGGGGCATCCCGGGTTGCTTAATGCGTAAAACCCTGGGTTGTTGCGAATACCACAAATTCACCATATGGAGGCTTCCAACGTTACCGGAAATGGCTCCTCGGGGCTATCCAGGTTGTGTGGGGGCTGTGGGGTTCCGCTCCCAGGCGATGATGTCATATTATGCGTTCCATGTGCTCAGCAGAACATTGCGCACCAGTCCGTTGCTCCGGCTTCTGGCTCCTCGCAACTTCCGTCATCTCCTATCCCCCCCAGCCTAGTCTGAACCCCGTGTGACACTGTCAAAAATGGGGATTCGCATTCCGAGGTGCATGCGCGGTTGGCCAACCTCGAGAAAATTATCTCCGCTTCAGTGGCTCAGAAGGCTACGGCAAAGCGGAAGCACCTTTCTCCGGCAGTGCCTGCCTCGGAGGGTGAGGTACCTGAATTTTTGGATTATTCCGATTGTCCCCCTGATGAGGACGGGGAACTCCTTGAGGAGTCGGATGAGCCTGCAGACCAGCTATTGTTTGACACTGCTGGTGATCAGGCTGTGGGGGTGTCCCTTGACACTCCTTCCATTTTGGCTCAAATGTTTAAAGTTTTGGCCTTGGATCCGCCTGTGGTGGTCCCTCTGCCAAAGGGTGAGTTGTTTGATGTACCCCAGCAGCGTTTGGTGTTTCCCAGGCAACAGCACTTTGAGAAGCTTGTCCTTAAAGAATGGGAACAACCCACGCGCCTGGCTGGAACTCCTCCTAATTGGGATAAGCGTTATCCCTTTCCGGAGGACTTGGTGAAGCTTTGGTCAGTGCCCCCCGAAGTCGATACCCCGGTGTTTGGGTTGACTGGCCCGGCTGCGTTGCACCTTTCTGGCACCACTACCATTAAGGATGGTGAGGATCGTCGGGTTGATCAATTGGCTCGCCATGGTTTTATCAGTGCCGGGTCGACACTACAGCCAATTTGTGCTTCAGCGCTTCTTTTGCTGGCTGTTAGATCCATTATTAGGGATCTGCTCGCAGATCTTGATCCCGTTTGTGATATGTTTAGCTCTCTCAAGCAGTGTGAGTCGTTTGTTTCGTTTGCCCTGACTGCTCAGGACGATGCTCTTGCGACGAGTAGCAGGACAGCGGCATTGCTGGTGGCTATTCGTCGGTCTATATGGCTGCGCCAGTGGACGGCGAACCTTAACTCTAAAAGGGCGCTTACAGCGCTACCCTTCTTAGGTTTACGCCTTTTTGGCAAGAAATTGGATGCTGTTACCAAGGATGGTAAGTTGCCTCAATTCAAGAAACCTCGTCGCTCCTTTAGGGGTGCGAGTTCCTTTAGTCCCTCCTTTCGAGGAGCCAGAGCGGGCAGAGGTGCTTCCCTTCCAGTTACCGGGGCTGTAGGTTGGTCCCGGGGAAGAGGTCGTGGCCGTCCCGGTCAGTCCTGGGGCCCCAAGCCCAAACCTACTGCTAAGCCCACTCAGCAATGAGGGGCTGCCCTCACCCGTGCGGGTGGGGGGGCGATTGCGACACTTCTCCCTGATTTAAGGCCGGGAGTTTCCGGACACGTAGATCTGGGGGAGGTGGTGTCGCCCGGTTACAAACCGGAGTTCGAGTCTCGCCCTCCTTCACGGTTTTTCCTGGAAATGGCGGTCATCCGGCTGGTGCCGCACTTAGAGGTGGGCCTCGATTTTTACTCCATTCTCTTCGCAGTCCCCTAGAAGGACGGGTCAGCTTGCCCCGTCCTGCATCTGAAGTTCTTCAAACTTCCCAGGTCCCCCCTTGCTCCGGCCAGGGTGGTGTCCGAATGCGGTCGGATTTCGGTCAACACAGGGTGTTGCTCACTCAGTCCAAGTTTTGTCTGATTCAGGAGTTGGCTTGGATCCTTCTTTCCAATCCTCGGCCGTCTGTTCTGGACCTGAGAGCCTTCCGTCTGGTTCTTGCTCTTTTGTCTACTATCATGGTCTGGGCCTTCTGGTTCAGCTACGCTCGGACAATCAAACAGCGGTTGCTTACTTCAATCATCAGGGAGGGACTTCCAGTCTGGGTGCCCTCAGAGTGGGGTCCCTGATCCTGACCTGGGCGAAGGCACATGTTCCTTGTCTCTCAGCAGTCTGCAGCCCGCTCCGGTGGGGGACTCCGGAGGTGGTCCTGTTTCCCTTTCGTCACAACTGCAGGCTCCCGATCTTTGTGTCGCCCTCCCAGGATCCTCTGGTTCTGGCGGCGGAAGCTGTATCCCTGAACCAGGGGAACCTGGGTTTTCTGTACCTGTTTCCTCTGATACCCATGCTAGGCTGGGTGGTACAGAAGCTGGTTCTGGAAAGGGTGTCCGCCATTCTCATGGCCCCAAGACGGCCAAGACGAGTGTGGTGCGCAGACATCGTTTGGCTGACAGTGAATCAGCTCATTCTGCCTCTTCGGTCCGATCTGCTCACTCAGGGTCGGCTGTCTTACCCCAGTTTACCAACGCTGGTTTTGATGGCTTGGCCGCTGAGACCTCCATCTTGGAGGAGGGTCTTTCTGACTCGGTTTTTAAGACTCTGATCGGTGCCCGAAAGAGGTCTTCTTCTATCACCTACTATACGACTTGGAAAGCCTATATCACTTGGTGTGAGGTTAGATCTTTTCCTTGTAGGGTCTTTTCGGTCTCCAGGATTCTGGAGTTTTTACAATCTGGGCTGGACTCTGGTCTTCAGCTGAGTACTTTGAAAGGGCAGGTTTCTGCCTTATCTATCTTTTTTCAGAAGCGTTTTGCGCTTCATCCCTTAGTTAAAACTTTTTTCCAGGGGGTTACGCATGTGCGGCCTCCCAGGAAACCATTACTCCCTGTTTGGGACTTGGATTTGGTTCTTTCTGCCCTTCAGGCTCCTCCTTTTGAGCCTTTGCAAGATATTGCTTTGTCTACCCTGACTCAGAAGATTGTCTTCTTGGTAGCTATCACTTCGGTTCGGCGTGTCTCGGAGTTGGCGGCCTTGTCTATTCAGGCGCCCTACTTTGAGAGGCATCAGGACAAAGTGGTCTTTCGGTTCAAAACAGACTTTCTTCCTAAGGTTGTTTCTGCTTTTCATTTGAACCAAGATATTGTTCTTCCCTCCTTGTGTCCTAAGCCTAAGAATGACAAGGAGAGGGTTTTGCATTGTTTGGATGTAGTACGCTGTGTTACCGTATTTGCCGGCGTATAAGACGACTTTTCCCCCCTGTAAAATGTGCCTCCAAGTGGGGGGGTCGTCTTATACGCTGGGTGCACCCAGGGCCGTATTTCCCCTAAGGCGGCGGCATGGAGGCGGCCTGACGGCGGCTGCAGTAGCTTTTTTTTTTCCTTTGTAAGCATTGGTGGTCAGTGGAGGTGCGCTGGGGCGCGAGTGCGTGATCGCGCTAGTGCACGTGGGGGGGAGCGATCGTGCCCGGCGCACGCGATCGCTCACTCGCGCACCAGCGAGATTGCACACCGACGGCATCCCCCCTCCCCCCCCCCCCCTTACCTCACCTCCCCATCTGCCCGCTGCGCAGCTGTGAGTTAGATGTGAGTGTGGCCTGCCCAGCCGGCTCCGCCCACCTGATGTCCTCCCAGCACCGAAGACACGTGAGTTTGCTGCTCGATCTCTTGAGGTAAGGAGGAAGTGGGCGGGTAGTTAGAAAGTGTTTTTTTTTGTTTCAATGTGTAATAGGTTTATGTATATATGCATGAATGGGGGGGGGAGACATGGCATTTGGAGCAGGGAAATTTTATTACACACAAGTCTTAAAGGAGCCACAGCACTCAACCCTGTCAGCTTGCAGGCCAGCCTATAATCTGTCTCTAAACTTGGTTAAAAACAGAGGACTCGGTCACACACATCTGCAGAAGTATGCTTAAGCTGCACCACTACGCCAAAGTGCCTTTGTGGGGTGCAGTCCTAACTCTAATCTCTGAGAGCCCATCTGGGACATACAGTGCAATAGATAAATTGGGAGCAGGCTTACCTGAGGTTGCCCTAAACCTCTCAAGTGCAAGCCATGGGGTGGAAGGGTCAAAGACCTTGCAATACAGCCTAGACCCCACACACCATGTGCTTGCACAAATTCAAAAGAAACAAAGGGGGGGTGGCAGCCGCTCAGACCATTTTATAACTAACCTGGGAGGTGCACGTTAGCAAGGCAATTAGTACACACAAGTCTTAAAGGAGCCACAGCACTCAACCCTGTCAGCTTGCAGGCCAGCCTATAATCTGTCTCTAAACTTGGTTAAAAACAGAGGACTCGGTCACACACATCTGCAGAAGTATGCTTAAGCTGCACCACTACGCCAAAGTGCCTCTGTGGGGTGCAGTCCTAACTCTAATCTCTGAGAGCCCATCTGGGACATACAGTGCAATAGATAAATTGGGAGCAGGCTTACCTGAGGTTGCCCTAAACCTCTCAAGTGCAAGGGAAATTTTATTAAAGGGGAGCAAAATCCACTGCGGCACCCCGAAGGGGAGGGGGTTGCACAAAGTGGGGCATCCTCCCCTGGGTAAGGCCATTGGCGAGCCCTGGAGTCCTTTAGGGCTTTACCCGGGGGCGTTCCATATCAGGATGCCCCACTTTGTGCAACCCCCTCCCCCGGGGCACCACAGAACTCACCTGCCTCCTTGCACCCTAGGCTGGGGGCAGAAGCATCCACACTGCTGGGTATGCAGGCGCTTGCCAAAGCTGTGTATGTGAACAGAGCCGTTTGCCAAGCATTACATATGCAGGGCAAACGGTTCGGTTCTGATTGATCAAGAGTTTTTCTGAATTTTCTGGAGGGTTTCACAAAGTGGGGCATCCCAATTCGGGATCTTTATATAATAGGGAGGGGGGTGTATTGGTGTGCATATGTGTATGGAGGAGGAGACACATAGATTGGTGGGGGGGGGGGCTAGCAGATTGCTCTTTTGGAATGTGGGATAATACCATTTTGTGAGTACTCACCTGAAAAATGGATATTGTCAGTGTGCCACACACCCCCCTTCCCCTTTAATTCTTACGATTGGGTTACTCACCGCCAGGTGACGAAGTTGCAGAGAGGAAGTCTTGTAACGAGCCCCCTTCCGGCCCATATATACCTGGTACCTCCCACTTAACA
This sequence comes from Gastrophryne carolinensis, assembly GCA_027917425.1. Classification (NCBI taxonomy): domain Eukaryota; kingdom Metazoa; phylum Chordata; class Amphibia; order Anura; family Microhylidae; genus Gastrophryne; species Gastrophryne carolinensis. The sequence goes on from CM051236.1 coordinate 298,123,793, forward strand.
CCAGTGATTTAAAAAGCAGAAAGACAAGGTACCAGGAAATCCAACGGTAACCTCAAAATAAAAGCTTCACCATATAAAGGATCCGGGATACCGAAAAGGGCGGATGAAGCGGGGTGTGTGGCACACTGACAATATCCATTTTTCAGGTGAGTACTCACAAAATGGTATTATTCTCAGTGTGCCACACACCCCGCTTCCCCTTACGATTGGGACATCCAAACACAGTGTCCACAAGGGATGGGTATCCGAAGGCAAAAATGAAGCATAACTTAAATGACTGCAGTCTGCAGAACTTTGCGGCCAAAAACAGCATCCGCTGAGGCCCGCACATCAACTTTGTAAAACTTATAAAAAGTATGAACAGAAGACCAAGTAGCAGCCTTACGAACTTGTTCAACAGAAGCTTGGTGCTGAAAAGCCCAAGACGCTCCAACGGCGCGAGTAGAATGAGCAGTGATACGAAAAGGGGGAACTTTCCCCTTAGCAGAATAGGCCGCAATAACGGCCTGACGTATCCATTTGCTAATGGAAGATTTGGCCGGTGCCAAACCCTTCTTAGGCCCACAGGGCACAACAAAAAAGGCATCTGTTCTACGAAAAGGAGACGTAATAATCAAATAGTACTTAACACAGCGTACTACATCCAAACAATGCAAAACCCTCTCTTTGTCATTCTTAGGATTAGGACACAAGGAGGGAAGAACAATATCCTGATGAAAAGCAGAAACAACCTTAGGAAGAAAGTCTGGTTTGAACCGAAAGACCACTTTATCCTGATGCCTCTCAAAGTAGGGCACCTGAATAGACAAGGCCGCCAACTCCAAGACACGCCGGACCGAAGTGATAGCTACCAAGAAGACAATCTTCTGAGTCAGGGTAGACAAAGCAATATCTTGCAAAGGCTCAAAAGGAGGAGCCTGAAGAGCAGAAAGAACCAAATTCAAGTCCCAAACAGGGAGTAATGGTTTCCTGGGAGGCCGCACATGCGTAACCCCCTGGAAAAAAGTTTTAAATAAAGGATGAAGCGCAAAACGCTTCTGAAAAAAGATAGATTAGGCAGAAACTTGCCCTTTCAACGTACTTAGCTGAAGACCAGAGTACAGGCCAGATTGTAAAAACTCCAGAATCCTGGAGACCGAAAAGACCCTACAAGGAAAAGATCTAATCTCACACCAAGCGATATAGGCTTTCCAAGTCCTATAGTAGATGATAGAAGAAGACCTCTTCCGGGCACTGATCAGAGTCTTAATGACTGAGTCAGAAAGACCCTCCTCCTTCAAGATGGAGGTTTCAGCAGCCAGGCCGTCAAACCCAGCGTTAGTAAATTGGGGTAACACAACCGACCCTGAGTGAGCAGTTCGGGCCGAAGAGGCAGAACGAACTGGTCCACTGCCAGCCGAACGATGTCTGTGAACCATACTCGCCTTGGCCACCTTGGGGCCACGAGAATGGCGGACACCTTTTCCAGAGCCAGCTTCCGTACCACCCTGCCTAGCATGGGTATCGGGGGAAACAGGTAAAAAACCCCAGATCCCCCCAGCTCAGGGACATGGCGTCCACTGCCAGAGCCAGAGGATCCTGGGAGAGCGGCACGAAGTTTGGGAGCCTGCAATTGTGACGAGAGGCAAACAGGTCCACCTCCGGCGTCCCCCATCGGAGACACAGTGAGCGAAAAACCTGAGGATGGAGAGCCCATTCTCCCAGACGGGAAGAACCCCTGCTCAACCGGTCTGCTTCCTGGTTTTCCACCCCTGGGATGTACACCGCCGAGAGACAAGGAACATGGGCCTCCGCCCAGGTCAGGACCAGGGACACCTCTCTGAGAGCACCCAGACTGCGAGTCCCTCCCTGATGATTAATGTAAGCAACCGCTGTTCGATTGTCTGAACGAACCTGGACCGGAAGGCCCAGAACGTGTTGAGTCAGAAGGGCAAGAACCCGACGGATGGCTCTCAGTTCCAGAATATTGATGGGTAAGTGGGCCTCTTGAGGTCCCCACTGCCCCTGGAACTGAAGCTCCTTCCAGAATCCCCCCCATCCCAAAAGACTGGCATCCGTGGTGACAATTTCCCAAAGAGGGGTCAGGAAAGACCTGCCCTTCACGAGATTGGCCGAGACCAACCAACATTGGAGGGACTGCCGGACCCGGGAGGACAACTGGAAGGGCCGATCCAGCGACCGAGGCCGCTGGTCCCAGGACGCCAACAGATAGAGCTGAAGCGTCCTCGTGTGAAATTGAGCAAAAGGAACTGCCTCGAACGAGGCAACCATCAACCCTACCAGCCTCATCCCCAGACGGATGGACGGCCGAGGATTGGAAATTAGGACCCGAGCCAACTCTTGAATCAGATAAATTTTGGACTGAGGGAGAAACACCCTGTGTTGAAAAGAGTCCAACTGCATCCCCAGAAAGGACACCACCCTGGCCGGAGCGAGGGAGGACTTGGGAAAGTTGATCACCCAACCAAAGCTTTCCAGCGTGGAGACCACCATCCTGGTGTCTGTCTCTGATTGATTGAGGGACGGAGCCATGATGAGAAGGTCGTCCAGATAAGGTACGACACGAATTCCCCCGAGATCTGAAAATGGTCATCACCCCTGCCAGCACCTTGGTGAACACTCTTGGGGCCGAGGTAAGGCCAAACGGAAGTGCCACGAATTGAAAATGCTGATCTTTCATCACGAATCGAAGAAAACGTTGATGAGCCTGGCAGATGGGAACATGAAGATAAGCATCCTTGATGTCTATGGACGTCATGAAGTCCCCCTGCCGAAGAGAACCGATGGCCGTACGCAAAGTTTCCATGCGAAACTTCCGAATACGGATGAACCTGTTGAGTAATTTCAGGTCCAGGACGGGACGAACCGACCCGTCCTTTTTGGGGACTGCGAAAAGATTGGAGTAGAAACCGAGGCCCATCTCTAAGCACGGTACCGGCCGGATGACCGCCATTTCTAAAAGATTCCTTATCGACGCCAGGAGCCCCTGTGCGGCCAAAGGATCGATGGGCACCCGAGATCGAAAGAACCGTGAAGGAGGGCGAGACTCAAACTCCAGTTTGTAACCGGACGACACCACCTCCTGGATCCATCTGTCCGGAACCTCCTGGTCCCAAACCTGGGAGAAGTGTCGCAATCGTCCCCCCACCCGCACGGGTGAGGGCAGCCCCTCATTGCTGAGCGGGCTTACCAGCAGGTTTGGGCTTGGCGCCCCAGGACTGAGCGGGACGGCCACGGCCCCTCCCCCGGGTCCAACCTGCACCTCTGGTAGCGGGAAAGGAAGCCCCCCTACCCGCTCTACCCCCGAAAGGAAGGTCTAAAGGCACTTGCACCCTGAAAGGAGCGAAGAGGCCTCTTGCGTTGAGGCAATTTACCACCTTTTGCAACTGAGTCTTAATTTATCACCAAACAGTCGCAAACCCAAAAATGGAAGTGCTGTAAGCACCCTTTTAGAGACCAAGTCCGCCGACCACTGGCGCAGCCACACTGACCGACGAATAGCCACCAGCATTGCCGCTGTCCTGCTACTCATCGCCAGAGCATCGTCTTGAGCGGTCAGGACAAAGGAAATAAATGATTCACACTGTTTAAGAGCACTAAACTCATCACAAGCGGGATCAAGGTCTGCGCATAGATCCCGAATAATGGACCTAACTGCCAACAGAAGAAGCGCCGAAGCACACACCGGCTGCATCGTCGATCTGGCACTGATAAAACCATGGCGAGCATACTGGTCTGATTGCCAACAGCATCAATCTCTAGCTGGTCTGCAGGCTCATCTGACTCCACAAGGAGTTCCCCCTCCTCGTCCAGGGAATAATCGGACCAATCCACAACTTCGCACCTCTCATCCTCCGAAGCAGGAGCTGCCGGAGAAAGGTGTTTCCGCTTCGCTGTAGCCTTCTGAGCTACTTTGGCGGAAAATATCTTCTCGAGGTTGGTCAATCGCGCACACACCTCGGATTGCGAATCCCCACTTTTGACAATGTCACACTGGGTCCGGAATAGGGAGGGGGGGTAGGAGATGACGGAAGTTGCGAGGAGCCAGAAGCCGGAGCGACGGACTGACGCACAATATTCTGCTTTGCACAAGGAATGCATAATATAACACCATCGCCTGGGAGCGGAGTCCCACAACCCCCACACAGCCTAGATGGCCCCGAAGAGCTATTTCCGGTATTGTCGGAAGCCTCCATATGGTGATTTTATGGTATTCGCAACAACCGTGGGAAGGGAGGATTTACATTTTAATTATCCCTTTTTTTTTTTTTTTTTTTTTTTATATATTTCCCAATTTAGAGTAATAAGACTAGCCAGGTATAACAGAACCAGGAAGCCACTGCGGTGAGGGGATCCCAGGATCTGTGGGGAAAGAAACAACAGTAAGATCCCCAGAAAAAAAGGGGCAGCATGCAGTACAACATTCATACAGAAAGCAGCATATACCAACACATTGCAAAAAACCCCAAAGCGCTTTAAGAGGCCAGCCAATATAACTTCAAACAAGTTGAAACAATCCAAGTATAAACAGAACGGCCCCACATGAGGTGAGGCCGCTTACCTGCACAAGGCTGAAGAGCAAAGGCCAGCAGCAGCAGCAGAGTCTGAATTCCACTTCCTGCAGCTGAGTCCCCCGCACCTGACTCCTGATTAGAAGGAGGAAGTGCGGCGGGGCCGAGCTGCGAGTCAAGCCGCTCAGGCCACGCCCCCTCATCGTGTCATCCTGGCCCCGCCCCCCTTGATTCAAACAGTGCGGCCCGCCAAATGGCAGTGCCACATACCGAGAGGGCGCCCCGACGCCCTCGGATAGTGTGGGGAGTATAACCCTGGCAGTTTCAGGTCGTGCACCTGAAACTGCCAACAGCGCGGCCTGCCAATGGCGGCCGCATCCGAGAGCGGAGCCTAATACAACCCTGGCAGTTCAGGCCGTGCCTGAAACTGCCAACAGCGCGGCCCGCACAATGGCGGTGCCGCAACAGTGAGGGCGCCCCGACGCCCTCGATCAGTGGGGGGGAAAACACATGTACACACAATAGAAAGTCTTAGCAGGTCAGGCCACGTGCGCGCATCCCGCGGCGCTGACCTTAAACTTTCAATGGTTAATACACAAGTAAAAAACACCACATGCATATAATACACCCCCCAACCCCCCCCCCCCCCCCATAGTGAAGGGAGAAGGGACCGTAACGGGAGAGAAAGGGGCCAAGGGGAACCTCGGGACAGGGGCATCCCAAATCCGGATCACCATGCCGGATAGCCGCATTGCCCCACGCGTGAGGTCGAGCGGAGGAGATAAGCTCCTAGGCACCTATAGTGCCATCTACCGTTTGCCCAGTGAGCAGCCTGGGCTGGGAGGCTTCCATTAACCCTGTAGGTAACAAACAATCAAACTGGGCAGAAATAGACCCAAAGGGGGTGCCGGGGCAAGACCCCGGCTACCTGCAAGCAGGAGACTTCTTTCTTCTGTCTTGTCGCCATGCAGAGAGAAAAACACTGGTGTTAAGTGGGAGGTACCAGGTATATATGGGCCGGAAGGGGGCTCGTTACAAGACTTCCTCTCTGCAACTTCGTCACCTGGCGGTGAGTAACCCAATCGTAAGAATTAAAGGGGAAGCGGGGTGTGTGGCACACTGAGAATAAGCATTTGAATATAAATTAACATGTTGAAATAAAATCTGATGTTCTTTTATGTTTTATTTGGTGTGCGGAAGAGGGAGTAGCCTTATACGGCGAGTATAACAAACTCTATATTTTTAGTGGAAATGTTCGGGGGTCGTCTTATACGCCCAGTCGTCTTATACGCCGGCAAATACGGTAAGTACTATTTGATTATTACTTCTCCTTTTCGTAAAACTGATGCCTTTTTTGTTGTGCCCTGTGGGCCTAGGAAGGGTTTGGCGCTGGCCAAATCTTCCATTAGCAAATGGATACGTCAGGCCATTATTGCGGCCTATTCTGCTAAGGGGAAAGTTCCCCCTTTTCGTATCACTGCTCATTCTACTCGCGCCGTTGGAGCGTCTTGGGTTTTTCAGCACCAAGCGTCTGTTGAACAAGTTTGTAAGGCTGCTACTTAGTCTTCTGTTCATACTTTTTCTAAGTTTTACAAGGTTGATGTGCAGGCCTCAGCAGATGCTGTATTTGGCCGCAAAGTTCTGCAGACTGCAGTCATTTAAGTTATGCTTCACCTTGCCTTTGGATACCCATCCCTTGCGGACACTGCTTTTGGATGTCCCGATCGTAAGAATTAAAGGGGAAGCGGGGTGTGTGGCACACTGAGAATAATACCATTTTGTGAGTACTCACCTGAAAAATGAATATTGTCAGTGTGCCACACACCCCGCTTCACCCGCCCTTTTTGGTATCCTGGATCCTTTATATGGTGAAGCTTTTCTTTATTTTGAGGTTACCGTTGGATTTCCTGGTACCTTGTCTTTCTGCTTTTTAAATAACTGGTGATTCAGTGGGAGGTCCCAGGTATATATAGGCCGGAAGGGGCTCGTTTTCAAGACTTCTCCCTGCGCGTCGCCACCTGCTGGTGGAGTAACCCGATCGTAAGAATTAAAGGGGAAGCGGGGTGTGTGGCACACTGACAATATCCATTTTTCAGGTGAGTACTCACAAAATGGTATTTTCCTTCATTTGGATGTTCCGCGCCGGGCGGTGCCGTTACCTCAGACGCTTCTGCGTCCTCATTGGCTGCTTGTCGGTTGGACTGGTGCCCCGCGTCACGGCTCGCTCTGGCCCGCCCTTCGAGGTACTCGGCGCCATGTTGTCAAGTCGCGCGCGCGTGTGACGTTCTTACTTACCGTGGTCCGTAAGTGCCCTCGCGGGCGGCTTTATACTCATTGTAGTGTGTTCGGTTCTGACACCCCTTCTTCTCCTTGTGTCTTTCAGACGGATGAATCCATTGGCTTCTCCCGGCCCGGTGAAATTGATAGTCGGGCCTTGTAAAATTACTCCCACTTCCCTAGCGGGTCATTGGGGCATCCAGGGTTGCTTTATAGCGTCAATCACTACTGGCATATTGTGCCTAATAATCACCATATGGAGGCATCTCAGGATAATTTGACCGGGGTCCCTTTGGGACAGGACCGGCTGTGTATGGCGTGTGGACAACCTCATGCTGACGCTGACAAGGCATGGGTCTGCGTACCCTGTGCTGAGCAAGCGCTGGTTTTGCAATCTGGCCTGCCAGTGGCTGCACCTCGTTTCATTACTCCCCCCAGCTTAAATCTCTCCCCTGTTGAGTTGCAGGGATTCTCAGCCTGATGTGTCTTCTAGACTGCCTACTGCTGCACAGATTATTGCGAGGTCTTTAGCACGTAAGGGCCCTGGTAAGAAGCGGCACTTGGCGCCTTATGTTACTGTTTTCCCTATGGGATCTCAGGAGTTTATGAATTTGTGTGGCTATACCCCTTCTGATGAAGGAGAGCTCTTTTCTGACAGGCTCATCTGATGAGAGACCAAGGGGTCATGACGATTCTAGCTCTGACCCCTGGGCCCTGGATGACACTGACAGATTATTGACCCAGATCTTTGAGGTTCTGTCTATCTCTCTCCCTGGTGAGGCTCCCAGGCAAAGAGGGGAGCGTTTCCATACAGCAACATCACGTTTGGAATTTCTAGAGCAGGCACATTTCCATACCCTTGTGCTCAAGGAATGGGAGTGCCCCAGTAAACTTCCCAGGGTTCCAAGGGATTGGGATAGGAAGTATCCTTTTCCACCTGAGGTGGTTAAATGTTGGTCATCCCCCACCCCGAGGTGGATGTCCCGATCATAGGACTGTCTAACACCCCTGTCATGCATCCCCCTGATTCTACTACCCTGCGGGATGCTGAGGACCGGCGTATTGACCTGCTGGCCTCCCACGCCTTTGCATGTGCGGGGGCGGCGCTGCGCCCAGTCTGTGCCTCTGCCATTACTACTGTGGCCACTAGAACACTCATCAGAAATATGCTTCATAGTGCCCCTGATGATCTCCCTTGTGATGTGTTTAATGCACTCTCCAGTTGCGATGTGTTTGTAAATTTTGTCCTAGTAGCATTGGATGACACCCCCCCTTCTACCCCTACCATGGTGTTAAACAGGGGTGTCCTACGCGGGGGCTCGCGCAGATTCCTGTCCCAGGAGCAGAAGAAAACACCCTGGCTCTTCTGGGGGGGCTAAGCCCAAATCCTCTCCCAAGTCAGAGGCAAGGGACTCTACACCAACCTTTTCACAGTTCCCAAAAAAGATGGGTCAGTCAGGCCCATTCTGGATTTACAGATCTTCAGCAAATTGTCAAGTACAGGCGTTTTCCGCATGGAAACTCTGCGCTCGGCCATCAGCTCTTTGCGCCCTGGGGGCTTCATGCCGCTTGTGGATATCAAAGATGCTTACTTTCACATCCCTGTGTTTTCAGGACACCAAGGTTCCTCAGATTCGCGTTGGAAGATCAACACTGTCAATTTGTGGCCTTGCCATCTGGCCTCTCTTCAGCTCCCAGAGTGCTCACCAAGGTGCTGGCGGGGGTGATGTCTCTGATGAGGCCAAGGGGCGTCCGCCTGCTGCCCTACCTGGACGTCCTCATCACTTCCCAGTCTCTACATCAGGCAAAGTTGGATACTCAGCTGCTGGTGTCCATTCTGGAGTCATTTGGATGGGTGATCAACCACCCCAAGTACTCACTGTCCCCTTCCTTGGTAACTCCATTCCTAGGAATGAATCTGGATACAGTTCAGGCAAGGTTCTTCCTTCCTCAGCAGAAGGTGGACAATCTGCTTGCACAGGTCAGTCCCTCCTAGCTGTCCCCGTCCCTCCACCAGGCAGGGGATGCAGCTGGTGGGCCTGATGGTGGCATGCTTGGAAGCGGTCCCTTATGCTCAGTCCCACTTGGGGCGTCTGCAACTTCTCCTATTGTCTGTATGGGACAAGGACCCAGCATACCTGGACAGGGTCTGTGTGCTTTCCCCCCTGGTAAGGAGGTCCCTCTTGTAGTGGATGGACTCAAGGAACCTGTTGGGGGGCAGATTCTTTCTTGCCCCTTCCTGGGAGACGGTCACCACTGATACCAGTCTATCAGGTTGGGGGGGGGGTTTCTGGAAGTCCCTGCGGTTCCAGGGGAGGTGGGGCCCTTAGGAGGCCCATACACCTATCAATATTTTGATGGTGTGAGCGATCAGGTTAGTTCTGGCTCGCTTTACTACTCATCTTCAGGGCCTGCCTGTTCAGGGGCGCTCAGTCAGTCTGAAGGCAGTTGCCTACATCAATCATCAGGGAGGGACGCGGAGCAAGAGGGCCCTCCAGGTAGTTCCCTGATCTTGACCTGGGTGGAGGCCAATATTCCCTGCATATCAGAGGTATACATTCCGGGGTTGGAAAATCTGCTGGCAGACCCTCTGAGCAGGGGGACCTCTCGCCAGGGAGAATGGTCCCTCTGCAACAGGGTGTTTCAATCTCTGTGTCACCATTGGGGCCAACCAGATGTGGATTTGTTTGCGTCCCCGTCACAATCACCAGCTCCCGGCCTTTGTCTCCCTGTCCCAGGATCCTCTGGCCATGACCACGGATGCTTTAGTAATGTCATGGCAGGACATTCAGGTTCTGTATGTCTTTCCTCCATTCCCCCTGCTAGGCAGGGTCCTTCACAACATCGCTTTGGAGGGGGTGCCAGCGATTCTGGTGGCCCCCAGGTGGCCAAGAAGAGTGTGGTGCAGATGGCAGTAGATCAGTACTTTCTGCCAGGAGTGCCAGATCTGCTCACTCAGGGCCCCTTACGCCATCCCAATTACAAACTCTGGCTGTGACGGCCTGGCTGCTGAAACCTCCATCTTGATGGAGAAAGGCTTGTCTGCCTCGGTGGTTGAGTCCATGGTAAAGGCTAGGAAGAAAACTTCTTCTTCCATCTATTACAGGGTATGGCGTACCTACATTGACTGGTGTGAGTCTAGGTCTCTTCCCTGTTGGGTGTTCTCAGTTCCCAGGGTTCTGGAGTTTTTACTGCATGGGTTGGAGTCGGGTCTCCTACTCAGTACTTTGAAGGGTCAGGTTTCTGCCCTGTCTGTCTTCTTTCAGAAGTCTTTTGCTCAGCATTCTTTGGTTAAGACTTTCTTTCAGGGGGTTACTCATGTGCGTCCCCCACGAAAACCTATGGTCCCTGTTTGGGATTTGAACTTGGTCTTGTCTGCCTTGCAGGGTGCTCCCTTTGAACCTATTCAGGATGCTGCTCTGGCTGTACTTACCCTCAAGGTTGTCTTTCTGGTGGCTATTACTTGGGTCAGGCGTGTGTCTGAGCTGGCGGCTCTGTCTATCCAGCCCCCATACTTTGAGAGACACCAGGATAAGGTGGTGTTCCACTTTAAGCCGGATTTTCTGCTTTTCATTTGAATCAAGATATTGTTCTTCCTTCATTGTGCCCTAATCCTAGCAATGCTAAGGAAAGGGTTTTGCATTCCTTGGATGTGGTCAGGTGTCTGCAGTATTACCTAGTAGTCACTGCGTCCTTCAGGAAAACAGATGCTCTTTTTGTGGTCCCTTCTGGTCCTAGGAAGGGTTTGGCTCCTGCCAAGTCTACTATCAGCAAATGGATCCGTCAGGCTGTGATTCAGGCCTATTCTGCTAAGGGGAAGAATCCTCCCTTCCGCCTTACTGTTCATTCTACTCGTGCTATTGGTGCCTCATGGGCCTTCCAGCACCAGGCTTCTGTTGAACAAGTTTGCAAGGCCGCTACTTCGGTCTTCTGTTCATTTTCAAAGTTTTACAAGGTTGATGTTAGGGCCTCAGCTGATGCTGTTTTTGGCTCAAGGTTTTGCAGGCGGCAGTGGTTTAAACTGTCTGCTGTTACCTTTTTTGTTGGGGATCCCACCCTACTTTATGGACACTGCTATTGGATGTCCCAAGTGTAAGTAATCTATCTGGAGCAGGACGTACTGTATACTAAGAATAATACAATTCTGTGAAATACTCACCTGTAGAATTGGTATTATAAGTATACAGTACGTCCTGCTCCACCCCACCCTGGTTTTTGCATTATTCTGGATCCCCTGTATGGTGATTGTTATCATTGTTATAAGTTACCAGTTTTTGGGTGGTTAAATTCTCCCGGCTTCTTGTTCACTGCTTTTCAATGCTGGGGATTTGTGGGAGGTCCCCGGGTATTTGAGGGGCCGGGAGGAGCCTGTTTTTACATGTCTCTGCAGTGCAGCGCCATCTGGCGGAGGATAACCCAAGTGTAAGTAATCTATCTGGAGCAGGATGTACTGTATACTTATAATACCAATTCTACAGGTGAGTATTTCACAGAATTGTATTTTTTTTAATTGAACGTTTTTATTAAGGATGACACGAAGCACAGGCCAACATCAACTGAAACAATCAGTAAGGCATCAGAAGCGACTGAGCATGAGATTATATGACAACTGAGGTATTATACAATGATTGCCCAGAACAACATCACATAGTATATAGTAAAGTTTTTCCGGACATCGGCTGCGTCCTGCCTCTCCTTATAAAATTTTTAAAGGATAACGACACAAGCAAAAACTAAAAACAGAGACAAGGACACACCGACAGCCACATAGCCATAGTGGGTGGATCCGAAGATTTTCAGCAAGTGGGGATGCAGGTCTTAGCAGTGAGCAGAAGAGGGGCCAAGAGGGATTTTCCTCTAACCCGCAGGGAAGTGGGCGCTAAATTCAAGAGATAACTTGCCGGGTCAACCCCCAAATCAATACCTGTGAGGCGCTCAACAATCGCCCTCACATTGGCCCAGAACCTTGATAGCCCAGGGCAGTCCCAGAAAATATGGATCATAGTACCCCTATGATCACCTCCAGCAAAGGGGGGAGGCAGAGGGAAACATCCTCTCCAATTTAGATAGAGTCAGGTACCACCTGGAAAGAATTTTATAGGAGGCTACCTGATAGCGATTAGATATGGAGGATTTGTGGGTAAGCTGAAACATCGCTCGCCTCTGATGGGACGAAAAGTTCCGTCTAAGTTCCCTCTCCCACCCCTCCATGAAGGACGGAACAAAGGAATCAGGGGGGTTCACCAACATCGCATATGCGCAGGACAGGGTACCTTTAATATGACCCACCCCATGCAGATTTTCTCAAATGGGGTTAAGGCTCTTGGTACCTGGAACGAACGTGGGATAGATTTTTGATAGTGGGAAAGTTGGAGAGCCTGCCATTCATTGAGGGGCTGCAAAGAAAGCCTCTCAGCCAGCTCCCCCAACCCGCACCACTCCCCCCTCTCACTCAAATGTTGAATTCTGAAGCAGTTTTGTTTTGCCCAGGCCTAGAAGGGAGCATCAGAGAGACTCACTGGGAAGTCAGGGTGGCCAATAACCGGCGTCAGGGGCGAGGGGAGATATCTAACCCCTAGAAGAACTTCGCTGCTATCTTCCTAGTTGGGCCTATCGTTGGGTGCTTATTCATCGCTGGGAAGTGATTGACCAGGATCCAAGGGAGACCCGCAAGGACTGTAGGGGAGTCGGCCTGTTCAATCAGGGTCCATTGCTTATAACTAGCGTGCCTACACCAGTCTATAATGCGGACCAGGCGGGCCGCCGCCTGATAGAGTTTCCAATTCGGAAGACCGATGCCCCCCGCCCCCTTCGGAAGAGCCAACAGGGAGGCCGCCAGACGGTGAGATTTCCCAGCCCACACAAACCTTGTACACAGGCCCGAGAGCTTCTTAAAGAATGACCGTGGGGCCTCCACCGGGAGGGCCTGGAACAGATATAATACTCTGGGCAAGATATTCATTTTTATAACATTCGCTCTACCGAACCAAGTAAAGGTGCCCCGGGACCATCTCTGCAGGTCCTCCTGTACCCTCTTCAGCAGCAGGGGGAAGTTAGAACTATACATTTTCTGGGGGAGTGCTGGAATTTGTGTACCCAGGTATGTTATAGCCTCTCTCTCCCATGAGAAGGGCAAGTTCTCCATGATGCGCTCCATTCTTTTGGGTGGGACATTGATATTGAGGGCCGAGGATTTATGGTGGTTTATTTTGTAATTTGATAATGTTTGGTATGTTTTGAATTCAGCTAGAAGGACCTGGAGGGTCGTTTCGGGTTTTGTTAAGAAAAAAATTAGGTCATCCGCATAGGCTGTGACCTTGGGCTCCACCCGCCCAGCACGGATACCCACAATATCAGGGTTATTCCAGACAGTGCGGAAAAAATGGTTCCAGGAACAGAATAAAGATTTTCAAAGGGGAGAGTGGGCAGCCTTGCCTCGTACCGTTGGCCAGAGCAAAGGACCCGGAAGGGAGGCCGTTCACTCTGACCGACGCAGAGGGGACTGTATAAGAGGCCGATATCCACCGATACATATTTTCCCCCAGGCCAATGTGTCTGAGGACTGCAAATACAAAGTCCCAACTGACCCTGTCAAATGCCTTTTTGGCATCCGTCGAGAGGAGGACTGAAGCTATTTTATTTGAATGTGTCCAATGTATTAGATTGATTACCCTTGTGGTATTATCCCTGCCCTCCCTTGATGGGACAAAGCCCACCTGGTCCCAGTGAACCAGAGAGGGGATAAATGGAGCCAATCTGTCTGCGATTATTTTGTTAAAGATTTTAAGGTCGCAATGTAACAGGGATATGGGTCTGTAACTGCCACACTGCGTCGGGTCTTTGCCTTCCTTAGGTATGACAGTTATGCTAGCCCTGAGAGTGTCCCTGTGCGGAGCCAACCCGTCCTTAAGGGAGTTAAAGGCCGCCACAAACCGGGGGCCAAGGGTCCCCGCAAATCCTTTATAGTAGCTCAGGCCAAAGCCGTCAGGGCCTGGTGCCCTACCTGGCTTTGCATTTTTAATGGCTCTCGAGAATTCGTCTAGTTCAATCTCCCTATCGAGAGAATCTATTATCTCCTGGTTCAATCTGGGGAGACCCGACCCCCGGATGTAGGCGGCTATATTATCCTGACGGTCAGCAGTCCGGGTCTAGGGGAGGTTATAGAGGGCCTCGTAGTAGTCCCTAAATGAGTTGGCTATGTCTGCCGTCATGCACTTCCTGTTCCCCCTTGCGTCGAGAATGAGTGGGATGAAGTTCTTGCCTCGCTGAACTCTGAGGGATCTGGCCAATGCCCTACCGCATTTGTTACCAAATTCGTAAAAAAATCTACGGCATCTAACTGCCAAGCCCCTCGCCTCCCCGAAGCAGATGTCCCTGAGGGAGTCCCGTAGACTTGTTAATTTGGCTCCCACCTCCCCCGACAGGGTCTGTTTGTGGAGGGCTTCCAATTTGCTAATTTCTTGGGTTACCTTGACAATTTGTTCATTTCTCTCCTTCTTCAGTCGGGCACCATGCTTGATTAGCACCCCTCTGATTACACATTTGTGGGCCTTCCACAAGGACATCCGCAAGACCTCCCCATTGCTATTCAATTCAAAATATTCCCTAATGGCAGCTGTAGCAGTGAATCATTAAGTCGCCACTGGCCCCTAAAGAGGAGAGCATCGGGGATGGACAGGGTGAGGGTAATCAGGGCATGGTCTGAGAGAGTAATGTGTCCTAAATCCATGTTCACTATGAGATGCAAAAACTTGTGGGGGACTAGGAACCAATCTATGCGGGAATATGAGTTGTGTGGATTGGAGAAAAACGTGTAATCTCTACCTCTTGGGTTAAGGGTCCGCCAAACATCCATCAACTGATTGATGAGAAGCAGAGGCTTTACTTTTTTGAGAGTTGAGAAAGGGACATGGGAGGACCCCTTGGACGTGTCCAGGGATGGATCTAAGGTCAGATTGAAATCCCCCCAACACTAAGATCCCCTCCGGGAAAGTGGCCAATTTATCTAGAGTCAACTGTTTGTACTGGCTGTCGTTGGGGCAATAACAGGTTGCCAGGGTCATTTTCTGGGAAAAGAGTGTCCCCTTAACAAAAAGGAACCTCCCTTCGGCATCCTTAAGAGAATCAAGGTGAGACCAGGGCAGGGAACCGGCCACTAGGATTGCCACCCCCCACGATTTAGAGTCTGGGGAGACACTATGATACCTAAAGGTCTGATTGGTGAGGGTGTGAGAGCGCCCCTTCTTCAGGTGGGTCTCCTGTAGGAAGGCAATATGAGATTTCAGGCGTTTCAGGTTCCTGAGGATGGAGGTTCTCTTAATTGGGGAGTTCAAACCTTTGACGTTGAGGGATGTGCACCTAACCGCGGTCATACAGAGCGCTTGAGCGCAGATCTAATGAGGAACAATGGAATAGAACCACGCAGAGAGTCATCCACGGGGGGGGGGGTTACCGCTGGGGGGGGGAAGAGAGGGAGGACTAGGGAGGAACACAGAGGGGAGAGAAGAGGCGTACGAAGCCCAAAGATAGGACTAGAGGGTTGAAGAGAGAACGGACAGACAGGTAAGAAGTAAAAGATCAAAAATGGAAAATACAAAACAGGTATGAACAAATATAACCTTCCGACTAAGCGGAAAGAAGAACTTTCCAAAAAACTAGGTGCCCCCTTTCCCCCGTACGAGGCCGGAGGAGAGGGAGACCCGACCTATTGTGGGAACGAGGCGGAGCAGAGGGGAAGCAGAGCCCCCTCCAGCCAGCCGCAACCCCCGGTCAATTGGCTACACCGCAACCTTCAAGTCGTAGAGAACTATAGTGTGGGGGGGCCACCCACCACCAACAACAAAGTGAGCAAAAAAGAGCGTACTATCCCGAGGTCTCCTGCGCTCCGACCGCCGCGAAACAAGAGAGACAGTGGATCCATCGCGAACCCCTGTGGCAAGAAGGCAGGAGGCCCCGGGAAGAACCTCCCCGTACGGACCTCTCCCAGGCGTTCCGAGCGCAGGAGAATACAGCGGAACGAACTACAAAGTGATCAAGACTAAGCTCGGCAAGGCAAAGAGAGAGAGGAAACTTGTATAAATCTAGAAGTCTATTTAAAGGATCTTGAGTGTCCGCTCTGGGAACAGGGTGCCTAGACTTCATTGACCATGGGCCGGCACGTATCCCCCTCCCTTCTGCCCCTCCTTCTATTGGGTGCAGCACCCCCCCGGCCCGGCGGGGTCCAGCTGGCTGCCACCTTCTGGGCTGCTAGAGTGACGGGAGTGGCGGCAAGTCCAGCCAATTAGGGACATCAATATGCCCCGAGTCCAGGAAGGCAAAAAGTTCAGGGAGATCCGCCGGGGACCTCAGAGCGAAGACTTGTTGGTTCCTGCGCACCAGGAGATTGAAGGGGTATCCCCAACGGTAGGATGCTCCACATTTCTGTATCTTTCCCAAAAGGGGTCTAAGCAGGCGCCTCATCTGGAGGGACCTCCTGGAAACATCCGGAAAAATCTGAATTTCAGCCCGTCAAAACAGAGCCGACCTTTCTCCCAAGCCTTCTTGACAATCTCCTCCTTGACGGTGAAATAGTGGAGTCGACAAACCACGTCCTGTGGGCGGCTAGGGTCAGTTGGTTTGGGGCCCAGGGCCCTATGGATACGGTCCATCACGATCTCTGAATCCGGCGGACAGTTCAGGATATCATTAAAGATGCCCGCGACTTTATGGCGGAGTTGCTCCGGGCCTGTAGCCTCAGGGAGGCCCAGGACCCGGATATTAGGCTCGATTCAGAGGCACATTTGTCTGAACTTTCGTAGCTGTCTGTTGTTTCTGCTGGCTGAAAGTTTTTGTGTGTGTTTGTCATTTTTTTTGTTTTTTTCGTTCATTTTTCATTTGTACGAACGTTCGGGCAAATGCGTATATGCACTTTCGATGGACGAATCTAAATCAGATCATTTGCATTAGTTCGGCTCATTTTCGGATCTAAACCTGATAATTTGCGTTACTTCAGATAACTTACGTTGTTGGGATGGGTTTCCGTGTGATTCAGAGACCTGATTGCCGATGGACCTCTGCCCTATAAAACGGATTCTTTTCCGCTTCACTTACGGGTCCTTTGAGGACTCGGATTGCTATTGTTGAACATGTTTTGCGGCTATGTGGAGGAGTCTGAGCGCCTTCAGCTCCAAGGCATTGCATGTATCTGCATGGCCGAGGTCATAAATTGTATAGCAATGCATACCTGAATCAATACATTTCATGTATGCCTTATAGAAGCATTTTAATGCTGACCTTAATTAGTCCTTAGCATGTAAACCTTTATTTTCCCACACATCCATATAATTGCTATATTTTTTTAGACTTATGTCCTTTTGTTATATATATTTGTATTGTTGAACTTGAATCTTAATTTGTTGTTGGAGTTATTGTTTTAGTTGGTTACCTTTGCTTTGTGTTATTATTTTATATTTGGTTGCAGGAACCGCAAGATGTGCCACTCGCACAACATACAAGCAGTGTTTGGTCCGGATATGCGATTCCTCAGTGTTCTTGCAGGGCATCCAGGGTCGTCCCATGATGACTATATATTGCGGAGCTCTGGCTTATTTAGTCAGTTTGAGTCAGGAGAATTATCTGGTGGATGGCTCCTGGGTAAGTTTGCTCACATTCCATCAATCCATTTTCACTGTATGGCAATGAATATAGTTGATGACCCATGTCTTAACCTATGGCTGTTTTTAGCCCTTGATGACATGTCAAACAATATTGTTGCTTAGAATGTGTATTTTATGTTAGTATTTTTAAATTATTTCAGTGGATTCTGGATATCCGCTCCTGCCCTTGCTCCTGACGCTTTTGAAGTCCAGATTTAGGTGTTTGGACCATACGGGGGGGGGGACACTGCAGTATGACACCAACAAGGTTATACCAATAATTTATTTTATGTTTTTTAACAGCGACCACACGTGCCAGAGTGGCACAACTGAGCACCATGGTCCTTCAGTTGGTGGGCGAGATGCAGGAGCTGCGATCTGTGGGGACCACAGATGAAGAATAATGTTCTGTGGCCTGCCATTGCTATGTATATATTTTATTACGTTTTATATGTTATTTTAACAATTTAAAATATGTTAAAAGTTTTATATTTAAAATATTTAAAAAATATTTTGTCATTTCCTTTTCTAAATACACTGCAAAACACTAAATTTAGATATGAAGATTTGCCAGACCGCGAAGTGATTTAGGTAAGCTTTAGGTGTGAGAAATGGAAGAAGAATGAGACCGCAAAGTGATTTGGGTCAGTTTTAGGTGTGGGAAATGGAATAATATACTGAGCGCGATGTGATTTAGCTAAGCATTGTAGCAGAAGTGAGTGAACCAAATATGTAGGGGAGCACATTAATGAGTTAAGTTTGTAGTGCGCAGGCGTAAGGTTGTAAAGATTTTCATTGGGACGATTATTTATAGAAAAAGGAATTCAGAAACGTAAATGATTCGGGAAACGTAAATGATTCATTCGAGGAGACGATGGAAAAAGGGCAAAAACTAAAGTCTACGTTGTAACATGAGTAACATATACGGAAAACGAAAGCTTGCAAATGACATTCTCGTTGGCATACGAACGAACGGATACTTTACTGAAGGTTTGCGATGCATGCTTTGAATCACTTGTACACTCATACACGAGCGGGAACAAAACTAAAAAAATACAGATTGGCACAAAAACGAAAGTCTTTTTTTGTCTCTCTGAATCAACCCTATTGTTCCGGCGGCTCCTATTTTCAAGATCGTCCAGGTGCAAGATTGTCGCTTGTGAAATGAACTGCTGGTATGCCATGGTTTTCTCCAGGGCCTTTATTCTCTGAAGGGCCGAGCCATGGGAGTGTTCTAGCCCAGACATCTTAGTATCAAGGGTCTCCACTGAGTTTTGCAGGACCGAGATTTCCTTCTTAAAAGAATTTTCCACTCTTGTGATGAAGGCTTCTAGGTTCGCTTTAGAGGGGAGGGCTTTGATTTCAGCTCTAATGTCCGCCAAAACTGAGTTGTTGTAATCTGATCGGAGCGGGTGAGTCTCGACCCCCTGGCAAGTCCCCGGGACTCTTCTGCAGATCTCTCGAAGCAAACGGGGCGGGTTTCCCATGTGGACATCTGTTTGACGGCATCTCCCGACGCAAAGACTGGATGGTTCTCCAAAGGCTGGGCTGGGATCAGTCAGGACATGGGCAAAGGTCTCAGGGGGCCTATCGTCGGGAAGGACAACTCTCTGGGCTCCCCGGGCGCACAAATCTTCACAGGGCTGGCATGCCAAGAGCTCCCCCCAGCCCCATGCGAGGAACCTCAGGGGGGTGTGGGTGCGATAAGGATGCCTCCACTGGAGGAAAACCACTCAGCCACCAAATTCGGGGGAGCCACCGAGGAGGCCAGGGATTCGGGGCTCGAGAGTGCCACCCGAGGGGAGTCCGGACTGGGCATTGGATGCTGGGAACGATCCTCAGCTTCACTGAAGCTGGGGCTGTCCGTCCCTGAAGTCGGGAGCCTTGGAGAATTGAGGGGCTGGGAGCGTGTGACTGGGCTCCCCCCCCATGGATCAGCGCCCCGGAGCGTAGGGCTAGGGGACCCTCTCCCCCAGGAGGGACTAGGAGAGACCTTATTGTGGGGGGTGGGGCACAGCCCACTCATGATCCCGGGCTCCTCAGCTCCATCTCTCCCCCCCCCCCCGCCGCCTCACGGAGCGGCGAGGCTGCTCTTCACTTCGTTCACCGGCTGTCCCCGCATGCAGAGAGCCGGGCGAAGCAGCGGTGACGTCACCTGCACCACCGGCGGGAGCAGCCTCTCGCTGCCTCTCACCGCACCCGCTGCTTGTTTCACCGGGAGGGGCACGGAGCCCCCTTCCCCCCGGCGCATACCTTCTCTTCACCGCGTCTGATGGGCGGTGTTCTTCTGCAGGCTGTCTCCCCTCCCACTGCCGTCATGACACCGCCTCTCTCCTCATCTCCCCTGGTCGCCACCATCTTGGGTCCGGCCACCCTCACCTCACTGTACCTGCCTGCAGCCAGGTAGGCACTAATTTTCTTATTCTGGTGCGCTGGTGGGGTACTCTGTCCTCTCTTTTTTTTTTGCCATATTTAGTGGGTCGGTGTGGCGTCCCGACG
The DNA here is from genome assembly GCA_027917425.1 of Gastrophryne carolinensis. NCBI lineage: Eukaryota > Metazoa > Chordata > Amphibia > Anura > Microhylidae > Gastrophryne > Gastrophryne carolinensis. The sequence goes on from CM051236.1 coordinate 298,143,714, forward strand.
TCCCTGTAAAAGATGGGGATTTTGTTCCGGCCGAAGGGAGCTCACAAGAAATGCTGCCTCAGCTGCCTCAGCCGTTTGTTACCTTTTTTACCTTTATTACCTCCCGGCTTCTTGTATAACTGCTTGTCAACACTGGAGAGGTCTATGGTGATTCTTGTTTTTATATGGGGCCGGGAGGAGCCACAACTCTTCTGCAGTACCTTGTGGCGGAATATCCCATATGTAAGCACTTCTTGAAGCAGGCCGTGACATGCATAGTAAAAGCAATTCTACAGGTGAGTACTCACAGAATTGTCTTTTTAAGGCCGTAACTAGCTAGCCATGTCTTGGAGTACTTTGATGCATGCGACAGAGCATTGTCCTGTACAAATTCAGTTTTTTTTTAAAGGTTCAGACTTATTCCTGTACGGTTGCTTGCATAAAGTGTCCTCTAAAAACTGGCATTAAGTTTGGGAGATGGTATTGAGTCCATCTTCAACATAAAAAGGTCCAGCTAGCCTATCTTTAACAATAACGTCCCATAACAGTACCTCTTCTTCACTGGCATCTTAGGTGACGTGTATCTCTGTGCCCATAACTGATCTAGCCAAGGGCCCGTCTATCTGGTCCATCAAGAGTCCAAGTCTTCAGATATTTCTTAGCCCAGTCTTGACATTTTAAATTACATATTTTGTTCAGTGGGGGTTGGGTTAGAGGCTTCTTTACCTTGTCCATGTCTTTGAGTGTTGAAGAGCTTGTACTTCCATGACAGCACTGGAGGATAATGGATTTCTGGTCGCTTCACGTTTTATTCTTCTTTGGCAGTTAGTTGTGTCTTTTGTTCTGAACAGGACTCATGGGACTCTGTTTACTGTTTGAAACAAATAGAATATTAAGGACACATCCCTTATGACTGGAGTATCTATAATTTCCCTTCCCACCTTTATTTACCTCTTCTCACTATATTCCTGTTCTCCTCACCTCTGCTCACCTCTCCCCACATCTGCTAACCTCACCTCTGCCCATCTGACGTCTATCCGACATGCGCCTTTGTGATTCCCCACTGTCAAACTCAGGTTCTCTCACCTTTCCATATTTCTACCTACCTTAACTCTGCTCTAGTCACCTCTCTTCCTTACCTCTGCTCACTCCTCACATACCTTCTGCCCACTTCCTTCCATATCACTTCTGCTCACCTCAACACATTTCCTTTTTGTTAACCCCACCTCACCTCTGCTCCACTCTCCCTCCCTCAATTCTGGCCAACACATCTCTTCCCATCTCACCTCTGCCCACCTCACCACTTCTCTCTTAACCTCAGCTCACCTGTCCCTGCCTTACCTTTGCCCACCTGACCTCTTCCTTTCTTACCTCTACCCACCTCATCCCTGCTCATCTCTTTCCATATCTGTTTGCATTTTTGCAGCTAACATTTTATTATGTCCCCTGGAAAGGGAGAGATAAGACAATGTGGTTCATGCACCTGTGCCTTAGAGTCACTGAAAATGACATTGCATGGCTGTCAGTCTCAGCAATAGGTTCATAGGCTTCAATTGTATTAGAAATGTAGAGCAACAGAAAGTGATCTAAATAGTAAACCGATCTAACCAGCATGGAAATGAGGCTAAGCCATATTTTTCACTCTGGGTGGGAATAAATACCAGATGACACCTTCCACCTAGAAGATGGCTCACAGCAGATTTCCCTGCTCGTCTCTGGCTGCTCCCCAGCTATTAGCAATGATTGTAGAATGTGATCACATTCAATACTCTCTCTCTCTTGGTCTATAAATATATATCTATTGCATCTTTCATGGAAGGCCATGTTTTATTAATTAATCTGTGGCCACAGCTCTGTGGAAAAGGTCTAAGCAGAAATAACTGCTCCAGATGCTGCAGTTGCCATGTTTCTCCATATGTATCATATATAAGATTTAACGCCAAAAGAGGCATGTCCTGATCAGATGCCTGCTGTAGAGGCCGAGCAGCCTCTCTCATTCTAATTAAAATCATTGTTTCTTTATTTGTTTCATTCTATATCCCCCGGAGCAATATTTAAAGTTTAAAGCGGAATTCCAGTCATACATTAACCACCCCCGCCCTGCCAACCTCCCCTGGAGCTGAACCTTACCTCGCCTGGTCCATTGCTGCTCTACGGGGTCTGTGCAGCCGCCACACAGAAAGTCACAGAGCGGCATCCCCGGCTCCTTACACCCATTTAAGTGAATGGGCAGAAGAGGGGGTGCATGGATCCAGGGGATGCTGCTTTGTGCTTTCACTCAAGATGGTGGCATCCAGGATCTGGAGCCCTGAGTGTGTGACAGTGGCCCATGGGTAAGGCATGTTTTTTTTTTTTTTGCTTGTAACTCCCCATCCTGCCTCAGTGCCAGGGGAGGGTGGCATGGCAGGAGGGTTAATGTCTGACTGGACTTTAAAGAGGAAGATGCCCCATTCCCTTGTTCCCACTGCACATGTGTGGACTGCCAGCCAAGCCGAGGCAAGGCAATGATGCGAGCACCACCAACCGCATCACCAGTAGCTGTGGCGTGGCCATGCTACCCATTCAGAGAGGCCTGGCACAGGTGCATACCTACTTGGAGGTATAGCGGGGATGCAGCTATGCTGATTTGGGATGCCCCATAAAGACCACTGATCCAAGATTCAAGGGGGTGATACCTCTTTAACTACAAAATCTGTTTCCTACCATGCAACACTGGGGACCTGCTGCTAAGCATTCAGCATTGTGTTGAAACAGTGTTTGTATACCACAGGGATCCCCAACCTGTAGCTTAGAACCCACATTTGGCCTGTGACTCAGGGCCAAATGTGCCAAAGTTTAGTCGGATTGTTGGCTAAACCTTTGGTCTTTGACCACGACACCCCCCCCCCCCTGCTGATGGTGAATAGATGGTATAGCCCATAGCTACATTAACATGCCAATTGCAGTGTCAGTGATGCTGGAAAACGCAGAGCTATCAGCCTTGGTCTTGATGCTGCAATGTGGGGGTTATTTTTGTTTGTTTATCGATTTGGGCCAAATTTTGTGGCTTGTATGAACAAAAGAACACATTTACCTTACCGCCCCCCGTAGCTGATCCAGTGCCGAGCTGACTGCAAAAGACGTGTGGTTATGTATTTTTTTTCTGGACCATAAATAGAGAAGTGCAATATTTTTAATGGTCTAGGCTGGTGCCAGCAAAAAATAAAAGCTACAGCATTCAAATGGGCGGCTTAGGGAAGTAGGGACGCGCATGGCAGCACAGACAGGCGCGTATGAAATCGCATAAGCCATAGCAGAGGACGATCTAGCACTGGATCCCCAACTTGAGGCTCCTTTAACAAAGTGCCTCGTAGCGCCACTTGAGCGTCTGCCGACAGTGCTGTTAGTGTTCGGCGCTGAAGCCTATGTGGTCCTGTACCTTTGCTTGATTATTTTTCAATGGAGATAGTTACAGGTAGAGAAGGTGGCGCTTCGCTGCCTCATGACGTATTTTACATGTAAAGCCACAGAGCCAGCGCTGGCGCTCTAAAACCGTGACTCTCCATACAGCACCAGGTGCAATACAGAAAAGGGCTTTAACATAGGCTAGCTGCACAGCGACCAAGTGAGAACACATGGAATGACATCAGGGACATACAAATGACATAACATATGATTGGCAGGCATGAAAACACAAGTTTGCTGTGGATAACGGAAGTACAATAAATGAAGCAAAAAACACATTTTATTTTTTTGTGCTCAGTCAAGTGACACAGTATCCCTGGCCTGAGCACAAAATAAAATAAAATACGCTAACCAGAAGTCACCAAAAATAACATAACTAGAATGGCTAATTGAAGTCTATGGGAGTGCCTGATGTGATGTGGCGCTGTAGAGAACACAGCCCCAGCACTAACCTCCCAACGCTCTTGATAAATGTAGTCCTACATGGCGCTATACATGTGGCACTAAACATTTTTTCACATCATAAATACGGCCTGCTAGTGGCAGTGCAGAAAAACACCTTCAGTTACGTAGTGCTAAATGGTGCTAGCTTAAATAAGGCCCAATCATTGCAAAAGCAAAGAAACAACAAAAAACAACAATAAACATTGGCAAGACATTAATAACAACTGGTCAAGCCAGAGCTGAGTGGGGATCTTCCCTGAGGGAGCTCAGTGTGAAACGCAATGGAAGACCAGCTTGACAACTTGTGTCAGAGTATCGGATAGGTTTTTAATATTTTTTATCATATTTTGGATATAGTAAATTTTTGTATATCTACTATAACCATCCAAAATAAAAGTAAATACAGTATGATTGATAATGAGATGGATATGTACTAATGAATATGGGTAGAAGAAATTTGGTGTCCAAGTGAGGTTGGAACCATATGGGGGGGTGTCACTGCTCAGCGACTGGGTGACTAAGCAGTCACTTAAGCTTAGTGCAGAAGCTCAGAAGGAGGAAGCAGAGCTGTACAGTGCTGCTCCCACCAAGGGATTGAGCTCCCAGTGCCATTAAATTGTATAATCACCCAAATCATCGTGGAGGCTGATTTATTACTAGTTCCACATATCGCCATGTGAGCTCCTGTATAGCGGAGCTTAGAGCGACCACTAGTAGGCACTGTAATTGGGCGTCGGGCGTTGTAACCTAGCGTAGCGGTCGCTGTAGTATCCTGGCCGGCATTGATGAATGTGATGTGTGGTGGGTGTTGTAGAAGCGCTGTCCCTGATTCATTGCAGAGCCAATGGAGAACGCTAGGTGGTGTCCTAAGGTCAAAGTGCCGAAGCCTACATCACATCTAACAAGAGGACAACGCTGCAGCCAGCGATGGGTAGCGCCAGCTCAGTGCATCCGGCACTCAGCACTCCACACCATATTTAAGAAAAAACTACACACACAGCGTTGGCGCTTTAAAGCTGGGCGCTATAACATAGAGCGACAGACGCTGTGTGATTAAAGTCTGTTTCTGAACACATATACACCAGTAACAAAGCGAAAACACATGGAATTACATTGTTTTAACACTGTGACATTAACACTTTAGTGCCAGACCTGTACATACATAAATTTATAAAAGTGTTTATTTGCAGCCAGGAGAGGTTTTGATTGCCCCAAACGCTATTTAAACACAAGCAAATAAAACCCCATTGAAATTTATGGCAGAGCGACAGAGTGAGTGAAAGGTACTACATGGCGCTGCTGAATCTAGAGCGCCGGTGCTATAAACTGAGCCTCCTCTAGTAATACATGTGACGCTACATGGCGCGGTTAGAGGCGCTCACCAAGCCAGTGTTCACCAGACGCTACCTGCCGCTACATGGCACTACCTAGTGCTAGCATTTCTTTTTACTTAGTATGCCTGGACTGACGCTTTAAGTGAGCCTTGCTGGCCTGGAGGAATCACTGGCTATGGAGGAGCATGCTCTCCCAGAAACAGCTGACAGTAGGAAAGAGAGATGTTCAGCACTGGATAAGCTGCCTGGAAGTATGGTAGGAATTCCATTTTTTTTTATTTAACCTAGTAGACGTTAGCAGAGCATCAGTGTGTATTTTCACGGCTCCTGCACTTGAGTTACTCGGAAAAATGAGCAGCGTGCTTGTGCTTCTTTAACAATGCCTCCTCCCTTCTTGCCATCTCCTGTCTCCTCCCTGTTCCAGAAAGTTAGTTTCTTAACCCAAACTGTAGATCCCAGGACGGCTCCGAGTACAGAGACGAGCGGAGAAGAGGAATACTCTGTCCTTCTCGCACTATTTGTTTAAACCTTTTAGGATAAATGGAAACCTGAACGCAATGGGCTTTTGTATGTGCGATAATGAGGAGCTGAGTGATCGTTACCAGAAATGCTGAATGAGCAGAAAGCTGGCAAGCAAAGCGCTCTCTATTGATGATCAGCTTGGAAAGGTAAGGACCTCCACTATGTCTTGGTCTGGCTTATTCATCCAAAATGCTGAACTATTTTACAGGCAGGTAATTCCTCCCGTGCTTGAGATAGGAATATCTGTATGAACACACTGCAGTGTAAACAGTTACGGCCGGCTCCAGACTTCTTTGGATATGTTTGGTAGCCATGCCTACTGTAGTTTTAAATAAATCGGGACTAAGCTGTTAAATATTTACTGCATAATAAGTACAGCTAGCCATAAACATGTCACTCGAGGGTTTACTAAATACTATGCCCTTGCTAAAAAAAATGGTATTGCTTTATAGTCCAGCTTTAGTGTCCTTTACCCCCATAAGGCCATATATGGGCTGGACAACTTATTTTCCTGGATTCTGCTGGCACTCCCTGTGTGGGAACATTTCATATCCAATGATAAATGCATGGTGATTACACATAGCATTTACTTGGCATCCACTACCCTCTGACCATTGCTAACAGTGAAATCATGGCTCAAAAAAAACAGACTCATTCACAACTAAGTACAAGTAGCTTCCCTTGCTTTTTGTGTGGGAAAAGGTTAGTATTCAAACCCTAAGGATAGGTTGTTATTTTCACGTAGGCCCCCATTGAGTAGATTTACTTAGGTACCATGCTGTATACTTATCAGCAGTGGTCACAGGAAGCAACAGCTTTGCTGCTCTCTCCCCTCTGCTCGCCCGGCAGTGACTCACAGAGCAGAGAGAGCTAGCATATAGAACCTGGAAGAAAGGGATAATACAGCATGGTACCTGGCTTTTCTGTAGGGATTCCACTGAGAACTGGGAAAAATTGACAGTCGACCATAAAACCATTTAGACATTTGCTTCGACTTTGAGTGACAACCTAGGTTTAAAACAAAAAATCTGATTTAATAACAGCACCATGAATGTGACAGATACAAAATGTATTTTCAAGCACAATAGTGACAGTTTTCTAACTTCCTGTCCTGATAAGATGACTACTCTAATTTCATCTTTCTGGTCTTCATGGACAAGTTTGTACTATAGTTCTACTCTACTGTTATTCAAGCCAGGCAGACATTAGGTCAGTCTGCGGGGCCCAGACAGAGCCTGTATTGCAAGAGAGCCAATGGGTTGGCTGCAGCTATCAGTATCAATGGCTATTCTTATGGGTGCCCCTGTCTTATTTAGAGTGTGCAACAGGGACAAGGGTTGGCTAATGAGGGCAGGCCTGATATCCATAAAGAAGAGGGAGTCCAGGTAATTAAGAAGGAAGGAAGGAAGGCGGTTCTATATGCTAGCTGTATGGCTGATGGGGAGGGGGGGCATATATTTGTGATGGTCTCCTAGTTCATTTAGCCATTAAACCTGTAACCTACCAATTAATCAACTAGAGTTTATGTAACTCTGTAGGAAATACAAATTCCAGGGTAAGTAAGAGCCAAGGATGGGTGGGGTAACTGAATGCCTCAAGTCAGCCTTAAGGTTTTTTTTTCACTTTTGATTGCCCCAAATTCTGGGATAACCCCTCCCTACCATCTGATTTTGTATATTTGCTTTCTGAATTTCTCTTCTCCTCCTTGGACCCGGACCCCTTCCGTGCAGTGGGAACTGGCTGCCTGAGTAATGAGTCCTGGGGCTGAGAAGCCTTTCCCTTAATCCCTATTCCTTATTCTGCCAGTTCTGGAATGGTTTGAAGTTTAGCCCCCTACCTACCTACCTGTTGAATTAAGTCTCCCTGTAATGTATTCACCCTGCAACAATGGAAAAATGAGTAAATGAGAAGTCTGTCTAATGTAAAATCCAAGGTTGTCATTAGTACCCAAAGGTGATGACTAGTGTATAGTATACATGGTTTAGTGCCACTCATACCCCCCTGGTCCCAGTCACATCCAATGCGCTACTGTTACATGATCTTTCTATATATCCCAAAGAAGGTCGCAGGAAGTATAAATAACATTACAATGGCGCTAAACCTTTCTCTATTCAAAACTAAAAGAAATATGGGATGAAGCTTGCTCCACTGGAGCTCTGTATTAACAAATGGAAGGGCCCCTGATGGTAGCCAAGGCTCAGAGCCGGCATCAACTGGGATTCACAGTCCAACTAGAGAACTGACATGATGGGGATAAATATGTTTAATGACACACAGAGCAAAATCAAGGCCATTTTTGTTGAAGACATTTTGTTCTAGCAGCATGACATTTTTATATAAGTTCCAACATTGTTTATGTGTAAGTTAGAAGGAATTCAAATTGAATGCATAGTAACCACATGTGAAATAAGCTGACCCCCCCTCCCCCCCCCCACCAATCGCATTCCAGCAGCATCTGGCAACACTATTGTTTTACTAGTCATTGAAATGCTTAACTGCAAGGAAACTATTTAAAGGAAAACTCCCCTTTGTCCGGTTTTTGGTGTTCTGCTTTATTGTTTTACTCTTCTGGGATGCAAATACAATTTTTTGTTAGGATTGTGCCCCCATACCTGGCGATTTACTTATCAGTATGTTGTTTCCAAATGTCTCATATTCCTGGGGCTCAGTTTTGCTACAGTTGAAGTGGTTTACCCTTTAACCCTTTATTCTTTTTCCTCTCCAGAACATTTGATCATTATGAAGCGATTGACTACGCATCACCTGGATGTACACGTGTTGCCTCGTTTCCTGGGTTTATTCCGGAAATGCCGCTCATCCCCTCCACCTCCAGGTGCCCCACCCAAGGCACAGCTTCGCTTTCGTTCCCTGCCTGGTGCTTTTGCATTTGCAGGGATCTTTCTGGTCTTAGTAGGGTTAATAGTGGCTGTGATTGGCTATTGGCCCTATAAATCGAATGACCCATTGCCATCAATAGCACCACCACAGCCCAGGCACACAGAGAAACTGAAGTTAATCGGTCCAGTCATAATGGGGTTTGGCTTATTTGTGTTTATATGTGCCAACACACTTTTGTATGAAAACCGAGATATGGAGACAAGGAGGCTTCTCCAAAGCAGAGTGGCCAAACAGGCTCATACAGACATGGATGGCAGCAGTGGGGTTAAAGTCCATGCCCAGAACACATGGACTGACAGCTCTGGGGAACTGGACAACAGAAGGAACATCTTAATAAGGGCACAGCTTTTATGTCCACCTCTAAATGATGTATCTGTATCCTTGGTCAGCTTACACTCAAATCCATGCATCACATCCTTACCACAATTGGCTAGCAAGCTGAGACAAAAGGCTCCTGAGAGAGGCTACAGCTCTGATGTCAGGCTCAACATAGGAGAAGAAACCACAAGAAGGGAAGACGCTGAAATGGGTCAAAGATGTCGCAGCTGGCCAAGACTAGACTGTGAAGAAGATCACACAGAAGTGCATATTCCATTAGAGGATGAGTTAGAAGGAACCAGAGAAAGCAGCCAAGAGACTGTTCCAGATGTGGCATGTATTTCCACACAGCCTTGACTTTACAGACCACCCACCTCAATCTTATTGGTCAGTGACTTGTACATACAGAATACACCTTTGCATTTTTATATGTTAATAAATTATATACAAATCTCTATGGCATTTTTATGTTGCTGGACACATTCATGTGATATTTAAGTCTATTTAGTAGTTCGTTGGTTGATGTATTAGTGATGCCTTAGACACAAATGGTTAAATCCTGAAAGTTCAGACTGCATTCATGAAAGACGCCCCATCTGGGGAAGAAGTGATCGGACCCAGATGTGGAAATCACACAGCCAGATAGGCCCACCTCTGGAGATCAGTTTACCCTGCGTATTAGAAGACCTTATGAAGGATCATAGGTAACATTAAAACTCTTCCTCTATAAAGGTTTGAATATGAACGTGGAACTAAAGCAAAAGAGCATGAACAGTGATATTTTATACACTATAGTGTAAATAATAGGTATTCATTACTTATGCTAAGGCAGTAATAATCTATAGCATACACAGGGAATGAAGCACAGTAATAATCTATAGTATACACAGGGAATGAAGCACAGTAATAATCTATAGCATACACAGGGGATGAAGCACAGTAATAATCTATAGCATACACAGGGGATGAAGCACAGTAAAAATCTATAGAAAACACAGGGGATGAAGCGCAGTAACAATCTATAGCATACACAGGGGATAAGGGGAATAATAATCTATAGCATACACAGGGGATGAAGCACAGTAATAGTCTATAGCATACACAGAGGATGAAGCGCAGTAGTAATCTATAGAAAACACGAGATGAAGCGCAGTAACAATCTATAGCATACACAGGGGATAAGGGGAATAATAATCTATAGCATACACATGGGATGAAGCACAGTAATAGTCTATACCATACACAGGGGATGAAGCGCAGTAATAGTCTATAGCATACACAGGGGATGAAGCACAGTAATAATCTATAGCATACACATGGGATGAAGCACAGTAATAGTCTATACCATACACAGGGGATGAAGCGCAGTAATAGTCTATAGCATACACAGGGGATGAAGCACAGTAATAATCTATAGCATACACAGGGGATAAGGGGAATAAAAATCTATAGCATACACAGGGTATGAAGCACAGCAATATTCTATAGCATACACAGGGTATGAAGCACAGCAATATTCTGTAGCATACACAGGGTATGAAGCACAGTAATAATCTTTAGCATACACAGGGGATGAAGCACAGTAATAATCTATAGCATACACAGGGGATGAAGCGCAGTAATAGTCTTTAGCATACACAGGGGATGAAGCGCAGTAAAAGTCTATAGCATACACAGGGGAGGAAGCACAGTAATAATCTGTAGCATACACAGGGGATGAAGCACAGTAATAATCTATAGCCTACACAGGGGAAGAAGTGCAGTAACAATCTATAGCATACACAGGGGATGAAGCCCAGTAATCTATAGCATACACAGGGGATGAAGCGCAGTAATAATCTATAGCATACACAGGGGATGAAGCACAGTAATAATCTATAGCATACACAGGGGATGAAGCACAGTAATAATTTATAGCATACACAGGGGATGAAGCACAGTAAAAATCTATAGAAAACACAGGGGATGAAGCGCAGTAACAATCTATAGCATACACAGGGGATAAGGGGAATAATAATCTATAGCATACACAGGGGATGAAGCACAGTAATAGTCTATAGCATACACAGGGGATGAAGCACAGTAATAGTCTATAGAATACACAGAGGATGAAGCGCAGTAGTAATCTATAGAAAACACGAGATGAAGCGCAGTAACAATCTATAGCATACACAGCGGATAAGGGGAATAATAATCTATAGCATACACATGGGATGAAGCACAGTAATAGTCTATAGCATACACAGGGGATGAAGCACAGTAATAATCTATAGCATACACAGGGGATGGAGCACAGTAATAATCTATAGCATACACAGGGGATAAGGGGAATAAAAATCTATAGCATACACAGGGTATGAAGCACAGCAATATTCTATAGCATACACAGGGTATGAAGCACAGCAATATTCTGTAGCATACACAGGGTATGAAGCACAGTAATAATCTTTAGCATACACAGGGGATGAAGCACAGTAATAATCTATAGCATACACAGGGGATGGAGCACAGTAATAATCTATAGCATACACAGGGGATAAGGGGAATAAAAATCTATAGCATACACAGGGGATGAAGCACAGTAATAATCTATAGCATACACAGGGGATGAAGCGCAGTAATAGTCTTTAGCATACACAGGGGATGAAGCGCAGTAATAGTCTTTAGCATACACAGGGGATGAAGCGCAGTAAAAGTCTATAGCATACACAGGGGAGGAAGCACAGTAATAATCTGTAGCATACACAGGGGATGAAGCACAGTAATAATCTATAGCCTACACAGGGGAAGAAGTGCAGTAACAATCTATAGCATACACAGGGGATGAAGCCCAGTAATCTATAGCATACACAGGGGATGAAGCGCAGTAATAATCTATAGCATACACAGGGGATGAAGCACAGTAATAATCTATAGCATACAAAGGGGATGAAGCGCAGTAATAATCTATAGCATACACAGGGGATGAAGCGCAGTAATAATCTATAGCATACACAGGGGATGAAGCGCAGTAATAATCTATAGCATACACAGGGGATGAAGCGCAGTAATAATCTATAGCATACGCAGGGGATGAAGCACAGTAATAATTTATTGCATACACAGGGGATAAGGGGAATAATAATATATAGCATACACAGGGGATAAAGCTCAGAAATAATCTATAGCCTACACAGGGGATGAAGCGCAGTAATAATCTATAGCATACACAGGGGATGAAGTGCAGTAATCTATAGCATACACAGGGGATGGAGCACAGTAATAATCTATAGCATACACAGGGGATAAGGAGAAAAATAATACACAAGGGATAAGGGGAATACTAATCTATAGCATACACAGGGGATAAAGCTCAGAAATAATCTATAGCCTACACAGGGGCTGAAGTGCAGTAATAATCTCTAGCATACACAGGGGATGAAGCGCAGTAATAATCTCTAGCATACACAGGGGATGAAGCACAGTAACAATCTATAGCATACACAGGGGATAAGGGTAATAATAATCTATAGCATACACAGGGGATGAAGCACAGTAATAATCTGTAGCATACAGAGGGGATGAAGCACAGTAATAATCTGTAGCCTACGCAGGGGATGAAGTGCAGTAATAATCTATAGCATACACAGGAGATGAAGCACAGTAATAATCTATAGCATACACAGGAGATGAAGCGCAGTAATAATCTATAGCATACACAGGGGATGAAGCGCAGTAATAATCTATAGCCTACACAGGGGATGAAGCTCAGTAATAATCTATAGCATACACAGGGGATGAAGCACAGTAATAGTCTGTAGCATACACAGAGGATAAGGGGAATAATAATCTATAGCATACACAAGGAATGAAGCACAGTAATTATCTATAGCATATACAGGGGATAAGGGGAATAATATTCTATAGCATACACAGGGGATGCAGCACAGTAACAATCTGTAGCATATACAGGGGATAAGGGAAATAATAATCTATAGCATACACAGGGGATAAAGCTCAGAAATAATCTATAGCCTACACAGGGGATGAAGCACAGTAATATTCTATAGTATACACAGGGGATGAAGCACAGTAATAATCTATAGCATACACAGGGGATGGAGCACAGTAATAATCTATAGCATACACAGGGGATAAGGGGAATAAAAATCTATAGCATACACAGGGTATGAAGCACAGCAATATTCTATAGCATACACAGGGTATGAAGCACAGCAATATTCTGTAGCATACACAGGGTATGAAGCACAGTAATAATCTTTAGCATACACAGGGGATGAAGCACAGTAATAATCTATAGCATACACAGGGGATGAAGCGCAGTAATAGTCTTTAGCATACACAGGGGATGAAGCACAGTAATATTCTATAGTATACACAGGGGATGAAGCACAGTAATAATCTATAGCATACACAGGGGATGGAGCACAGTAATAATCTATAGCATACACAGGGGATAAGGGGAATAAAAATCTATAGCATACACAGGGTATGAAGCACAGCAATATTCTATAGCATACACAGGGTATGAAGCACAGCAATATTCTGTAGCATACACAGGGTATGAAGCACAGTAATAATCTTTAGCATACACAGGGGATGAAGCACAGTAATAATCTATAGCATACACAGGGGATGAAGCGCAGTAATAGTCTTTAGCATACACAGGGGATGAAGCGCAGTAATAGTCTTTAGCATACACAGGGGATGAAGCGCAGTAAAAGTCTATAGCATACACAGGGGAGGAAGCACAGTAATAATCTGTAGCATACACAGGGGATGAAGCACAGTAATAATCTATAGCCTACACAGGGGAAGAAGTGCAGTAACAATCTATAGCATACACAGGGGATGAAGCCCAGTAATCTATAGCATACACAGTGGATGAAGCGCAGTAATAATCTATAGCATACACAGGGGATGAAGCACAGCAATATTCTATAGCATACACAGGGTATGAAGCACAGCAATATTCTGTAGCATACACAGGGTATGAAGCACAGTAATAATCTTTAGCATACACAGGGGATGAAGCACAGTAATAATCTATAGCATACACAGGGGATGAAGCGCAGTAATAGTCTTTAGCATACACAGGGGATGAAGCGCAGTAATAGTCTTTAGCATACACAGGGGATGAAGCGCAGTAAAAGTCTATAGCATACACAGGGGAGGAAGCACAGTAATAATCTGTAGCATACACAGGGGATGAAGCACAGTAATAATCTATAGCCTACACAGGGGAAGAAGTGCAGTAACAATCTATAGCATACACAGGGGATGAAGCCCAGTAATCTATAGCATACACAGTGGATGAAGCGCAGTAATAATCTATAGCATACACAGGGGATGAAGCACAGTAATAATCTATAGCATACAAAGGGGATGAAGTGCAGTAATAATCTATAGCATACACAGGGGATGAAGCGCAGTAATAATCTATAGCATACACAGGGGATGAAGCGCAGTAATAATCTATAGCATACACAGGGGATGAAGCGCAGTAATAATCTATAGCATACGCAGGGGATGAAGCACAGTAATAATCTATTGCATACACAGGGGATAAGGGGAATAATAATATATAGCATACACAGGGGATAAAGCTCAGAAATAATCTATAGCCTACACAGGGGATGAAGCGCAGTAATAATCTATAGCATACACAGGGGATGAAGCGCAGTAATCTATAGCATACACAGGGGATGGAGCACAGTAATAATCTATAGCATACACAGGGGATAAGGAGAAAAATAATACACAGGGGATAAGGGAAATACTAATCTATAGCATACACAGGGGATAAAGCTCAGAAATAATCTATAGCCTACACAGGGGCTGAAGTGCAGTAATAATCTCTAGCATACACAGGGGATGAAGCGCAGTAATAATCTCTAGCATACACAGGGGATGAAGCACAGTAACAATCTATAGCATACACAGGGGATAAGGGTAATAATAATCTATAGCATACACAGGGGATGAAGCACAGTAATAATCTGTAGCATACACAGGGGATGAAGCACAGTAATAATCTGTAGCCTACGCAGGGGATGAAGTGCAGTAATAATCTATAGCATACACAGGAGATGAAGCACAGTAATAATCTATAGCATACACAGGAGATGAAGCGCAGTAATAATCTATAGCATACACAGGGGATGAAGCGCAGTAATAATCTATAGCCTACACAGGGGATGAAGCTCAGTAATAATCTATAGCATACACAGGGGATGAAGCACAGTAATAATCTGTAGCATACACAGAGGATAAGGGGAATAATAATCTATAGCATACACAAGGAATGAAGCACAGTAATTATCTATAGCATATACAGGGGATAAGGGGAATAATATTCTATAGCATACACAGGGGATGCAGCACAGTAATAATCTGTAGCATATACAGGGGATAAGGGAAATAATAATCTATAGCATACACAGGGGATAAAGCTCAGAAATAATCTATAGCCTACACAGGGGATGAAGCACAGTAATATTCTATAGCATACACAGGGGATGAAGCGCAGTAATAATCTATAGCCTACACAGGGGATGAAGCAAAGTAATATTCTATAGTATACACAGGGGATGAAGCACAGTAATAATCTATAGCATACACAGGGGATAAGGGTAATAATAATCTATAGCATACACAGGGTATGAAGCACAGCAATTTTCTGTAGCATACACAGGGGATGAAGCACAGTAATAATCTGTAGCCTACGCAGGGAATGAAGTGCACTAATAATCTATAGCATACACAGAGGATAAAGCGCAGTAATATACTATAGCATACACAGGGGATGAAGCACAGTAATAACCTATAGTATACACAGGGGATGAAGCGCAGTAATAATCTATAGCCTACACAGGGGATGAAGCTTAGTAATAATCTATAGCATACACAGGGGGTATGGGGAATAATAATCTATAGCAAACACAGGGGATGAAGCACAGTAATAATCTGTAGCATACACAGGGGGTAAGGGGAATAATAATCTATAGCAAACACAGGGGATGAAGCACAGTAATAATCTATAGCATACACAGGGGATAAGTGGAATAATAATCTATAGCATACACAGGGGATAAAGCTCAGAAATAATCTATAGCCTACACAGGGGATGAAGCACAGTAATAATCTATAGCATACACAGGGGATGAAGCGCAGTAATAATCTGTAGCATACACAGGGGATGAAGCACAGTAATAATCTATAGCCTACACAGGGTATGAAACACAGTAATAATCTAAATCTTAAACATGGGAATGAAGTGCAGTAATAATCTATAGCATACACAGGGGATGAAGCACAGTAACAATTTATAGCATACACGGGGGATGAAGCGCAGTAATAATCTATAGCATACACAGGGGATGAAGCACAGTAATAATCTATAGCATACACAGGGGATGAAGCTCAGTAATAATCTATAGCATATACAGGGGATGAAGCACAGTAATAATCTATAGCATACACAGGGGATGAAGCACAGTAAAAATCTATAGCATACACAGGGGATGAAGCACAGTAACAATTTATAGCATACACAGGGGATGAAGCACAGTAATAATCTATAGCATACACAGGGGATGAAGCTCAGTAATAATCTGTAGCATACACAGGGTATGAAGCTCAGTAATAATCTGTAGCCTATGCAGGGAATGAAGCACAGTAATAATCTGTAGCATACACAAAGGCGGAAGCGCAGTAATAAACTCTAGAATACACAGGGGATGAAGCATAGTAATAATCTGTAGCCTACGCAGCGGATGAAGTGCAGTAATAATCTATAGCATACACAGAGGATGAAGCGCAGAAATAATCTATTGCATACACAGGGGATGAAGCTCGGTAATAATCTATAGCATACACAGGGGATAAGGGGAATAATAATCTATAGCATACACAGGGGATGAAGCGCAGTAAAAATCTGTAGCTTACGCAGCGGATGTAGTGCAGTAATAATCTATTGCATACACAGGGGATGAAGCTCAGTATTAATCTAAAGCCTACACAGGGATGAAGCACAGTCATAATATATAGCATACACAGGGGATGAAGCGCAGTAAAAATCTATAGCATACACAGGGGATGAAGCACAGTAATAATCTGTAGCTTACGCAGTGGATGTAGTGCAGTACTAATCTATTGCTTACACAGGGGATGAAGCGCAGAAAAAAACTATAGCATACATAGGGGATATGGTGAATAATAATCTATAGCATACATAGGGGATAAGGTGAATAATAATCTATAGCATACATAGGGGATAAGGTGAATAATAATCTATAGCATACATAGGGGATGAAGCGCAGTAATAATCTATAGCATACACAGGGGATAAAGCTCAGAAATAATCTATAGCCTACACAGGGGCTGAAGCGCAGTAATAATCTATAGCATACACAGGGGATAAGGGGAATAATACTCTATAGCATACACAGGGGATGCAGCACACTAATAATCTGTAGCATACACAGGGGATAAAGGGTAATAATAATCTATAGCATACACAGGGGATGAAGCACAGAAATAATCTATTGCATACACAGGGGATGAAGCGCAGTAACAATCTATAGCATACACAGGGGATGAAGCGCAGTAATAATCTATAGCATACATAGGGGATAATGGGAATAATAATCTATAGCATACACAGGGGATGAAGCACAGTAATAATCTATAGCATACACAGGGGATAAGGGGAATAATATTCTATAGCATACACAGGGGATGCAGCACAGTAATAATATATAGGATACACAGGGGACAAGGGGAATAATATTCTATAGCATACACAGGGGATGCAGCACACTAATAATCTGTAGCATACACAGGGGATAAAGGGTAATAATAATCTATAGCATACACAGGGGATGAAGCACAGTAATCATCTATAGCCTATGCAGGGGATGAAGCGCAGTAATAATCTAGAGCCTACACAGGGGATGAAGCACAGAAATAATCTATAGCATACACAGGGGATGAAGCACAGTAATAATCTATAGCCTACACAGGGGCTGAAGCGCAGTAATAATCTATAGCATACTCAGGGGATGAAGCGCAGTAATAATCTATAGCATACACAGGGGATAAAGCACAGTAATAATATATAGGATACACAGGGGACAAGGGGAATAATATTCTATAGCATACACAGGGGATGCAGCACACTAATAATCTGTAGCATACACAGGGGATAAAGGGTAATAATAATCTATAGCATACACAGGGGATGAAGCGCAGTAATAATCTATAGCATACACAGGGGATAAGGGGAATAATATTCTATAGCATACACAGGGGATGCAGCACACTAATAATCTGTAGCATACACAGGGGATAAAGGGTAATAATAATCTATAGCATACACAGGGGATGAAGCACAGTAATAATCTATAGCCTATACAGGGGATGAAGCGCAGTAATAATCTAGAGCCTACACAGGGGATGAAGCACAGTAATAATCTTCAGCATACACAGGGGATGAAGCACAGTAATAATCTATAGCATACACAGGGGATGAAGCACAGTAATAATCTATAGCATACACAGGGGATAAGGGGAATAATAATCTATAGCATACAGAGGGGATGAAGCGCAGTAATAATCTATAGCATACACAGGGGATGAAGCACAGTAATAATCTATAGCATACACAGGGGATGAAGCGCAGTAATAATCTATAGCATACACAGGGGATGAAGCACAGTAATAATCTATAGCATACACAGGGGATGAAGCGCAGTAATAATCTATAGCATACACAGGGGATGAAGCGCAGTAATAATCTATAGCCTACACAGGGGATGAAGCACAGTAATAATCTATAGCATACATAGGGGATGAAGCACAGTAATAATAGCATACACAGGGGATGAAGCACAGTAATAATCTATAGCCTACACAGGGGATGAAGCACAGTAATAATCTATAGTAGGGATGAGCGAATCGATCCGGACGAACCCGGATTCGATCCGAATTTCATGAAAAATTCGATTCGGATCGAATCCGAATTTCCCCGTGCTTCAATCGCTCGAAGTTTTCCTTTAACATCCATTCATTTACATTACAGGCATTCTAAGATGGCGGATGGGACATGTCCAGACATCTACCCCGCTCCAGTGCATGCTGGGGCAGTCACATGCAGCCTATCAGCAGCCAGCAAGCCCGGTGACATCACAGCGCTATTTAAGGCGGCGGCCATCTTGCTTTTCCTCATTTCTCTATTGCATTCGTGAGAGACAGGACGCTGCTGTAGTCAGGGAGAGACAGTTAGAGAGCCAGGGACAGGCAGGAGACAGGCAGGAGACAGGCAGGAAGTCAGCGAGAAGCAGGGAAAGTTAGGAAAAATCGGAGGCAGTCACAGGGAGATTTTTTTTTTTTCATCCAGCCTGAGAGTTGCTGGCTGACTGGCTTTTTTAGCAGTTTCAGGCTGCTTATACACTTTTGATGTTGTGCATATATACTGAACTGATCCCAAGTCTGCTGTGGGAACATTACCATTTTGTAAAATCTCATTAGCCTCTGTATTTACTCTAAGCTGCACAGTTATTTAAAGTAATTTGGCCTGTTTGAGCCTGCTTAGACACTGTTGCTGTGCATATATACTGATCTCAAGTCTGCTGTGGGGCATCCCATTCTGTAACATCACATTAGCCTCTGTATTTACTGTAAGCTGCACAGTTATTTAAAGTAATTTGGCCTGTTTGAGCCTGCTTAGACACTGTTGCTGTGCATATATACTGATCTCAAGTCTGCTGTGGGGCATCCCATTCTGTAACATCCCATTAGCCTCTGTATTTACTCTAAGCAGCAAACTTATTTAAAGTAATTTGGCCTGTTTGAGCCTGCTTAGACACTGTTGCTGTGCATATATACTGATCTCAAGTCTGCTGTGGGGCATCCCATTCTGTAACATCCCATTAGCCTCTGTATTTACTCTAAGCTGCACACTTATTTAAAGTAATTTGGCCTGTTTGAGCCTGCTTAGACACTGTTGCTGTGCATATATACTGATCTCAAGTCTGCTGTGGGGCATCCCATTCTGTAACATCCCATTAGCCTCTGTATTTACTCTAAGCAGCAAACTTATTTAAAGTAATTTGGCCTGTTTGAGCCTGCTTAGACACTGTTGCTGTGCATCCCATTCTGTAACATCCCATTAGCCTCTGTATTTACTCTAAGCTGCACACTTATTTAAAGTAATTTGGCCTGTTTGAGCCTGCTTAGACACTGTTGCTGTGCATATATACTGATCTCAAGTCTGCTGTGGGGCATCCCATTCTGTAACATCCCATTAGCCTCTGTATTTACTCTAAGCAGCAAACTTATTTAAAGTAATTTGGCTTGTTTGAGCCTGCTTAGACACTGTTGCTGTGCATATATACTGATCTCAAGTCTGCTGTGGGGCATCCCATTCTGTAACATCCCATTAGCCTCTGTATTTACTCTAATCTGCACACTTATTTAAAGTAATTTGGCCTGTTTGAGCCTGCTTAGACACTGTTGCTGTGCATATATACTGATCTCAAGTCTGCTGTGGGGCATCCCATTCTGTAACATCACATTAGCCTCTGTATTTACTGTAAGCTGCACAGTTATTTAAAGTAATTTGGCCTGTTTGAGCCTGCTTAGACACTGTTGCTGTGTGCATATATACTGATCTCAAGTCTGCTGTGGGGCATCCCATTCTGTAACATCACATTAGCCTCTGTATTTACTCTAAGCTGCACAGTTATTTAAAGTAATTTGGCCTGTTTGAGCCTGCTTAGACACTGTTGCTGTGCATATATACTGATCTCAAGTCTGCTGTGGGGCATCCCATTCTGTAACATCCCATTAGCCTCTGTATTTACTCTAAGCTGCACAGTTATTTAAAGTAATTTGGCCTGTTGAAGCCTGCTTATCCACTGTTGCTGTGCATATATACTGTTATAAAGCCTGCTTGGGGGCATCCCATTCTGTAACATCACATTAGCCTCTGTATTTACTCTAACCTGCACAGTTATTTAAAGTAATTTGGCCTGTTGGAGCCTGCTTATACACTGTTGCTGTGCATATATACTGATCTCAGGTCTGCTGTGGGGGCATCCCATTTGTTTTTGACTGCTTTTAATAAACCAGGCCGCAGGGCACCGCAAAACTGCACATTGAACCCTATCTGTTTATACTAAAAAAGGAAATACATAAAAATGTCAGGCAGACAAGTGCCAGGATGTTCAAAGAGGAGTGGCAGAGGCCAAGATTCAGCAGGCAGAGGTCGCAGCAGACTAGGGGCGAGTGGCAGCAGGAGTCACGGTGAGAGACCTGGTCTGCCAGTATCTGCTAGCGGTCGTGTCTCCACCAGTAACACATCTGCCGTGGTAGATTGGTTAACGCGCTCATCAACAACATCATCACAAGTTACGTCTGAGACCCCCAGTCTAGGGTCGGTAGGTTCCTCTGACACAACCCTGAGTTGGCATGCCCCGAGAGCAATCCCTGTCCTCCTATTGCCTCTGTCCTATGCCGTTCCCTCCCCCAGCGACGTATCCTATGCTTTGGGTTCAGCTCCACTCTTTAGTGAGGAGGACGATCAGATAGAGGACAGTCAGCAGCTACTGCCCAGCCAAGAAATGGAGGTGGCTTCTTTAGCTAGGCAGACAAATAGTGATGTGGACAGTGTCGTGGGTGCTGCGAGCGTTCCAGCTCCTGTGCCAGACACTGTTGACGAATCCACGAACATCAGTGATGTACAGCCACAACTCGGTGATAATGATGATGACGATGAAGCCGATCGCACTTGGGAGCCGGGTGATGAAGGGGCTTCATCGTCATCATCAGGAGAAGAGGGGCGCAGGTTGCCCCGGTGTCAGCAGCTCAGGCAGCAAGGTGTTAGCAGCATGGTTGGCAGGCAGCATAGGGGCACAATTGTAAAGCCTGGAGCCAAACGGGGCCGGGGTAGAGCACCTGCTGCGCGGCAGGGTACCTTATCGGGAGGTAGTGGGGCAGGGGTTCCTGGAGTTGGCGACAATAGCAGCGAATCATTGAGGCCTGTTGGTGGGAAAAGTAGCTACTCGGCAGTGTGGCAGTTTTTCCTGAAGCATCCGCAGGAGGGTAACATGGCCACATGCAAGATATGTAGGCAGAAGGTGAAGCGTGGCCAGGGCCCAAATGTTGGCACCACAGCCCTGCGTCAACATATGATGCGTCACCATAAAGCGACCTGGGAGAACCGAGGCTCCCAAGGGGTGGTCCAGTCTGCTTCCTCACCAAGTGGCACGCCGCTCCCAATTTCTGCCAGCCAAGGCTCCAGCACCTCAGCCGAAGGCAGCTGTGCGTCATACCCATCCTCTGTCGCTCCTGCTCCTCCTCCTCCAAGTCATGCATCCCGCCAGCAATCCATCAGCGAAGCCATGTCCAAGAGACAGCAGTATGCGCCCACTCATCCTACGGCGCAGAAGCTGAATGTGCTCCTGTCCAAGTTGCTGGTGCTGCAGTCGCTCTCTTTTCAGGTGGTGGACTCTGCACCTTTCAGAGAACTAATGGCTTGTGCCGAGCCGAGGTGGAGAGTCCCAAGCCGTAATTTCTTTGCCAAGAAGGCATTACCAGCGCTGCACATTTTTGTTGAACAGAAGGTGGGCCAGTCCTTGAGCCTGTCGGTGTGTAGCAAAGTGCATGGCAGCGCCGACGTCTGGAGCTGTAACTACGGTCAGGGACAGTACATGTCGTTTACGGCCCACTGGGTGAATGTGGTCCCTTTGCAGCAGCAACTTGGACAGGTCACGCCGCTTCGGCCTCCGCGTTCCCTGCCCGTTGGGCCTGTGACACTGTGTGACTCGGCCTCCTCATCCTCCGCCATCTCCTCACCCTCCACTGTAGGCTCAAGTCTCAGTGCCCCTCCAGTCTACCATGTGTGCAGGGCACGGAGGTGTCACGCAGTGCTTCACATGGTTTGTCTTGGCGAACCACACAGGGGAGGAACTGCTTAAATTTATTCATCAGGAAATCCAAACATGGCTTACTCCAAGAAAACTTAAAATGGGAATCATGGTTACCGACAATGGGAAGAACATTTTGTCTGCGCTGCGCCAAGGAAGGCTGACCCATGCCCCCTGCATGGCTCACGTCTTCAATCTGGTAGTCAAGCAGTTTCTGAAGTGTTCCCCCCATATGCAAGACATCCTAACAACTTCAAGGAAACTTTGCATGAACTTCAGCCACTCATACACCGCCAAACACACCCTTCTTGAGCTACAGCGTCAGAAAGGTATCCCCCAATATAGTCTGATTTGCGATGTTTCCACCCGTTGGAATTCTACCCTTCACATGTTGGACCGATTATATGAACAGAGAAAAGCCATCACGGATTTCCTGATGATCCAAGCGGATAGGGGGACTCCCCTGTGTAACTTCAATGTCAACCAGTGGCAGCTCATACGTGACACCTGACATTTGCTCAGGCCACTTTATTTGTCAGTCGGCAGGATTACGGGATGAACGACGTGATTCCACTGCTTCATGTACTACAGCACATGTTGGAAACCATGGCTGGTCAGGGCACTGGAGACATGGAGTCTACATCTTATGGCCACATGAACCCCGTTGGAGCTGAACTGGAGGAGGAGGAGGAGGAAGAGGAGGAGGAGGGGCACAGTGAAGCACAGTTTAGGCTTGGCGAAATGGCTGGTTTATCTAGTCAGCGGACAGGAGAGGAGGAGCAGGAGCAGCCAGAGGAGCTAGAGGGTTTTGAGGAAGGCGAGACAGAGGACCCGGACACACCGTTTCAGTATGCAGTGGAGATGGAGACAGGTAGTCCCTCCGAGTCACTTGCGCAAATGGCAGGAAGCATGCTCACGTGCTTGCGTAGTGACCCCAGAATTGTTTCCATTTGTCAGCGGGATGACTTCTGGCTCTCCACCTTATTGGACCCTCGCTTCCGGCACAAAATGGGGGCATTTTTTAAACCCGCCGAGAGGGAGGACAAACTGAACTACTACAAAGACATTCTACGTAGTCAGTTGGCCGATGCCTATTTGCGCCATGGTCCATACTCTCGCAGGTCTGACTCGAGGGGACCTCTGCGCTCACCTTCCACTGCCATGGCTGCTGGGGGGGTTGGCAGGAGCAGCAGCAGCAGCTCCATCAGCAGCAGCCTCAGTCTTCAGTCGCTAATGAGTAGCTTTCTACACCCGCATAGTGAGGCTACTCATGAGCAGCAGGAAGACCTGGAGCAGGACCTCAACCAGCAGGTCATGTCATACCTTGACATGACCATGCCAACACACCTTGAGGATCCGCTGGACTTCTGGGCAGCCAAACTTGATTTGTGGCCGCAACTAGCAGAGTTTGCCCTGGAAAAGCTGTCCTGCCCGGCAAGTAGCGTGCCATCTAAGCGGGTGTTTAGTGCGGCGGGGGCCATAGTTACGGCGAGGAGAACTCGTCTGTCAACTAAAAATGTGGAGAGACTCACCTTTGTCAAAATGAATCAGGGATGGATCAGCCAGGATTTCCACCCACCAATGCCTGATGCATTCGACTAGATTCAGCATGGTGCCACGTTTAACACTTTCCAAATGGTGCAAAACATTTATGTCTTTAGGCCAATTTTTGGGCTCCTGCTGATGCCAACTTCAGGGTGTGCCTTCCAACCAATTTTTGGCCTCCTGCTGATGCCAACTTCAGGGTGTGCCTTTCAGCCAATGTTTGGCCTCCTGCTGCTGCTTGCAACTCCAGGGTGTGATTCATCCAATTTTTGGGCTCCTGAAGCCAACCCCAGTGTCTCTTTAAAGTAATGTTTGGGCTCCTGCTGCTGCTGCCAACTCCAGGGTGTGATTCATCCAATTTTTGGGCTCCTGAAGCCAACCCCAGTGTCTCTTTAAAGTAATGTTTGGGCTCCTGCTGCTGCTGCTGCTGCAAACTCCAGGGTGTGATTCATCCAATTTTTGGGCTCCTGAAGCCAACCCCAGTGTCTCTTTAAAGTAATGTTTGGGCTCCTGCTGCTGCTGCTGCTGCAAACTCCAGGGTGTGATTCATCCAATTTTTGGGCTCCTGAAGCCAACCCCAGTGTCTCTTTAAAGTAATGTTTGGGCTCCTGCTGCTGCTGCTGCCAACTCCAGGGTGTGATTCATCCAATTTTTGGGCTCCTGCTGCCAACTCCAGTGTCTCTTTAAAGTTATGTTTGGGCTCCTGCTGCTGCTGCTGCCAACTCCAGGGTGTGATTCATCCAATTTTTGGGCTCCTGAAGCCAACCCCAGTGTCTCTTTAAAGTAATGTTTGGGCTCCTGCTGCTGCTGCCAACTTCAGGGTGTGATTCAACCAATTTTTGGGCTCCTGAAGCCAACCCCAGTGTCTCGTTAAAGTAATGTTTGGGCTCCTGCTGCTGCCAACTCCAGGGTGTGATTCATCCAATTTTTGGGCTCCTGAAGCCAACCCCAGTGTCTCTTTAAAGTAATGTTTGGGCTCCTGCTGCTGCTTCCAACTCCAGGGTGTGATTCATCCAATTTTTGGGCTCCTGAAGCCAACCCCAGTGTCTCTTTAAAGTTATGTTTGGGCTCCTGCTGCTGCGGCTGCCAACTCCAGGGTGTGATTCATCCAATTTTTGGGCTCCTGAAGCCAACTCCAGTGTCTCTTTAAAGTAATGTTTGGGCTCCTGCTGCTGCTGCTGCCAACTCCAGGGTGTGATTCATCCAATTTTTGGGCTCCTGAAGCCAACCCCAGTGTCTCTTTAAAGTAATGTTTAGGCTCCTGCTGCTGCTGCCAACTTCAGGGTGTGATTCATCCAATTTTTGGGCTCCTGAAGCCAACCCCAGTGTCTCTTTAAAGTTATGTTTGGGCTCCTGCTGCTTCCAACTCCAGGGAGTGATTCATCCAATTTTTGGGCTCCTGAAGCCAACCCCAGTGTCTCTTTAAAGTAATGTTTGGGCTCCCGCTGCTGCTGCTGCCAACTCCAGGGTGTGATTCATCCAATTTTTGGGCTCCTGAAGCAAACTCCAGTGTCTCTTTAAAGTAATGTTTGGGCTCCTGCTGCTGCTGCTGCCAACTCCAGGGTGTGATTCATCCAATTTCTGGGCTCCTGAAGCCAACCCCAGTGTCTCTTTAAAGTAATGTTTGGGCTCCTGCTGCTGCCAACTCCAGGGTGTGATTCATCCAATTTTTGGGCTCCTGCTGCCAACTCCAGTGTCTCTTCAAAGTTATGTTTGGGCTCCTGCTGCTGCTGCTGCCAACTCCAGGGTGTGATTCATCCAATTTTTGGGCTCCTGAAGCCAACCCCAGTGTCTCTTTAAAGTAATGTTTGGGTTCCTGCTGCTGCTGCTGCCAACTCCAGGGTGTGATTCATCCAATTTTTGGGCTCCTGAAGCCAACCCCAGTGTCTCTTTAAAGTAATGTTTAGGCTCCTGCTGCTGCTGCCAACTTCAGGGTGTGATTCATCCAATTTTTGGGCTCCTGAAGCCAACCCCAGTGAATCTTTAAAGTAATGTTTGGGCTCCTGCTGCTGCTGCAGCCAACTACAGGGTGTGATTCATCCAATTTTTGGGCTCCTGCTGCCAACCCCAGTGTCTCTTTAAAGTTATGTTTGGGCTCCTGCTGCTGCCAACTCCAGGGTGTGATTCATCCAATTTTTGGGCTCCTGCTGCCAACTCCAGTGTCTCTTTAAAGTTATGTTTGGGCTCCTGCTGCTGCTGCCAACTCCAGGGTGTGAGTCATCCAATTTTTGTGCTCCTGAAGCCAACTCCAGTGTCTCTTTAAAGTAATGTTTGGGTTCCTGCTGCTGCCAACTCCAGGGTGTGATTCATCCAATTTTTGGGCTCCTGAAGCCAACCCCAGTGTCTCTTTAAAGTAATGTTTAGGCTCCTGCTGCTGCTGCCAACTTCAGGGTGTGATTCATCCAATTTTTGGGCTCCTGAAGCCAACCCCAGTGTCTCTTTAAAGTAATGTTTGGGCTCCTGCTGCTGCTGACAACTCCAGGGTGTGATTCATCCAATTTTTGGGCTCCTGAAGCCAACCCCAGTGTCTCTTTAAAGTAATGTTTGGGCTCCTGCTGCTGCTGCAGCCAACTACAGTGTGTGATTCATCCAATTTTTGGGCTCCTGCTGCCAACCCCAGTGTCTCTTTAAAGTTATGTTTGGGCTCCTGCTGCTGCTGCTGCTGCCAACTCCAGGGTGTGATTCATCCAATTTTTGGGCTCCTGCTGCCAACTCCAGTGTCTCTTTAAAGTTATGTTTGGGCTCCTGCTGCTGCTGCCAACTCCAGGGTGTGATTCATCCAATTGTTGGGCTCCTGCTGCCAACTCCAGTGTCTCTTTAAAGTTATGTTTGGGCTCCTGCTGCTGCTGCTGCTGCCAACTCCAGGGTGTGATTCATCCAATTTTTGGGCTCCTGAAGCCAACCCCAGTGTCTCTTTAAAGTAATGTTTGGGCTCCTGCTGCTGCTGATGCCAACTCCAGGGTGTGATTCATCCAATTTTTGGGCTCCTGAAGCCAACCCCAGTGTTTCTTTAAAGTAATGTTTGGGCTCCTGCTGCTGCTGCTGCCAACTCCAGGGTGTGATTCATCCAATTTTTGTGCTCCTGAAGCCAACTCCAGTGTCTTTTTAAAGTAATGTTTGGGCTCCTGCTGCTGCTGCTGCCAACTCCAGGGTGTGATTCATCCAATTTTTGGGCTCCTGAAACCAACCCCAGTGTCTCTTTAAAGTAATGTTTGGGCTCCTGCTGCTGCTGCTGCCAACTCCAGGGTGTGATTCATCCAATTTTTGGGCTCCTGAAGCCAACCCCAGTGTCTCTTTAAAGTAATGTTTGGGCTCCTGCTGCTGCTGCTGCCAACTCCAGGGTGTGATTCATCCAATTTTGGGCTCCTGCTGCCAAATCCAGTGTCTCTTTAAAGTAATGTTTGGGCTCCTGCTGCTGCTGCCAACTCCAGGGTGTGATTCATCCAATTTCTGGGCTCCTGAAGCCAACCCCAGTGTCTCTTTAAAGTAATGTTTGGGCTCCTGCTGCTGCTGCTGCTTGCAACTCCAGGGTGTGATTCATCCAATCTTTGGGCTCCTGCAGCCAACTCCAGTGTCTCTTTCAAGCTATGTTTGGGCTCCTGCTGCTGCTGCTGCTTGAAACTCCAGGGTGTGTCAGTCAATTTTTGGGCTCCTGTTGCTGCCAACTCCAGTGTCTCTTTCAGCCAATGTTTGGGCTTCTGCTGCTGCTTGCAACTCCAGGGTGCGATTCATTAAATTTTTGGGCTCCTGCTGCTGCCAACTCCAGTGTCAATGTTTGGGTTCCTGCCCCTCATAGTGATGCCACTTCAACTCTCTGCAATTGTGCCGCTCTGCGATTCTATTAGCGATGCCTCTGATCTGCATGTGATATTTATTTAAAGTATTATTTAACTAACCCAGCACGCATCCTATGCGTGTTACAGCAAGGCAGAATGGTTTACAACCCTATTGAGGCTCTAGGAGGCTCAGAAATAGCCGTTTTTAATAGCGATTCGTCGCGAATAAATTCGGCGAATCAGTCGAATCGAATTTTTCAAAAGTTCGCTCATCTCTAATCTATAGCCTACACAGGGGATGAAGCGCAGTAATAATCTATAGCATACACGGGGGATGAAGCACAGTAATAATCTATAGCCTACACAGGGGATGAAGCACAGTAATAATCTATAGCCTACACATGGGATGAAGCACAGTAATAATCTATAGCCTACACAGGGGATGAAGCACAGTAATAATCTATAGCCTACACAGGGGATGAAGCGCAGTAATAATCTATTGCATACACAGGGGATGAAGCACAGTAATAATCTATAGCATACACAGGGGATGAAGCGCAGTAATAATCTATAGCATACACAGGGGATGAGCCAAGATACAGCTTTGGATGGTCACTGCCATCTGCTTGCTACAGACAACATTGCTTCCATTGTGATGTGAAGGGTAATTAAAAGCAATATATTGAACAAGTAAGCTGAGGAAGGTGTCGGCAGCAGAGTAACAATGGAGGAATAAGTCACATTTAGCGTCTGTTCTAACATTTGTGTAGCGTGAAGCTCAGCATTCCTAAGTTTAGTTCTCTCCGCCTTTTTCTCCTTTACAGGAATTTTCAGCAAGCAGAATATGTTACAGCGGCAATTGGAAACAGATGACACAAAGCCATGAACCAGCAAGAAAGCTTTATTTAACACTAAAAGCACCAGTAAGAAGCTGCCATTAACCCATCTGCTGCTTCATGCTAAAACTTCTTAGTGACTGCAGTTGATTAATGGGCAGCAATAAGAAATCACTAAGCAAAGTGTCTTTGCCTTCAGCCTCAGGGTGATATCTGGGCACAATACGTCTAAAGATGGACACTCTGCAAATATAAAAATCTAGCTGCAGTCTACTGGGTACAAACTCTAGCTACAGATGCCCACAGGGCCGGATTAAGTGTGGTGGAGGTCTCTGGGCACAAAATATGGTGGAGGTCCCAGATACAGTATTTTTTTCCTTTAAAATAATAGTCCAGCCAAGTAACTGATTGGTGGTTGTCTGGTACTCGCCTACTTACTGGAACGTGAGATCGAGTCTCTTGTGCGACCCTTGTGCGGGTGCGTGCTGCTCGGGATCTCCTGCTCTGCCAATCTTGGGGGGGGGGGGGGGTGTAGGGTAGTGTAGTCGCCCCGATGATCCAGCAGAAAACAGTTTCCTTAGATTGAGATGCCAGCTGAGAGCTTTGTTGCTGGCCTGTCAGAACAAATACTGAAAAGCCTCCTGGACCAGACCACCAGGGTGCGCCCCTTATGCCCCCATCATAATTCATCCCTGGATGCCCAGCTCGAGCACATGAAACCACATTAGGGATTTTATTTTACCTGCTCTCTTATCTAGCAGTGTTTCACCAGAGGAAATGTTGCAGTATCAGTGTGTATCAGTTGCTTGACAAATAAACTTGCAACCCATTAGGTCTACCTTAATGCTGCTTTGGGGGCTTCATGGCTGTATGTAGTGCTCCCCATTTATTTTACTGGTAGATAGGCCATTAACCAGAATGAGCCGCACTGCAGGCATGTAACTAAAAGAAGTGGTGGCCTCGCCATAGGGAGATTTAGGTGTATTCCGCATGAGCTGCACTCTGTCCTCTTTGGGACTGGCTGGGCTGGATGTAGCCCACTCTGCCCCCGAGTCTGTGCCAGGCTCCTGTTAATGCACTGCTGTTCCTAACACCCTCCAATCTAAATGATTTGTATTGCATTTTTTGGAAGCTTCAGCCTTGAGAAACTTTCCGACTAAACATAAAATAAAGTGCAACAATTTATTATTCAAGGTTTTTTTTTAAAAAGGCCATGTGCCGTAATGGTGTGGGGGCTGATTTTTTCCAGTAGGGGCTATGCCAGTTTGAAACTTGCAGGACATAATTTGTCCAGGGAGTTAAGGATATTTTAAAAAGTAGATTTAACAACACCCTATGGTTAGGGAGAAATAAATCAGGCTGCTGCCATTTCCAATTTGTTCAAAATAAAATAATTCGCATCAAGCCAACAAGCTGGCCCCCGCGCCGTTCTACAACCCCCAATAGCTGGTCCCTGGGCTGGTTATGCTGGGTAGTGGGACCCCATGTCATTTTGGGGGGGGGATTTTTAAGGGCTTTTAAGGGGGGACCCTATGTCATTCTTTAAAAAATTAACCCCTTATGCTCTGTCGCCCAGCAGCTATAAAAGGCTTCCAGCAGCAGCAAGAGAGCAGAAGCCAGAGTGATCAGCGTGGGACACAGTGCCCAAGGATGAATGGGAGGTAAGTATAAAAAAAATAAAAAATTTGTCTGTGTGTGTTTTTTTACACTTAACCCTTTGTGAACTGGTAAGGGATCCATGAGACCTGCAGCTAGCAGGTGACTTGCCATTAACCCCCAGCACCCCAATTAGCTCCCTTCCTAAAGCCCAAGGGGGGGGGGCAGAAGAGCCAGGCCCACAAAGCTTGTAGCCGGCAGGGTGGGGGGCCACCAAAGCTGGCCCCTGCGCCCTGTTTTACAAGCCCCAATAGCTGGTCGTGGGCTGGTTATGATGGGTAAGGGGGGCCCCATGTCATTTTTTTTGGGGGGGGGGGATTTTTAAGGGGTTTAACCCTTAAAATTCACCCCAGAAATGGCCCCCCGGTCGTTTTTTTTTAAATAATTAACCCTTATGTTTATAGTGTGGATAGTATTTGTATTTTATTTGTAAATGTTATAAAGTGCTCTTTTCAGTTTGGGGGGTCTCCTGGGCAAGTATGGGGGGGCTACCGATACATATGTGGTACCGTTGTAATCGGGAGAAATGGGGCTTTCACATGCAATATGCTTTTCATTAATAAAACAAATGTTTTATTTAAAATAAAGGAGACAATTTTCTAAAAAAATAATTTATTTTTTTTGTTTTTTTACGCAAAAATATTTTAAAAAACTGTAGAAAAATTCCAAACAACACATTTCATGTTAAAGCCTAAACTCTGCTGCAAAAAAAAAAAATTTAATTTTCCTGGAAATTCCTTCAAAAATCACAGTTAAACATGGCATAAAATGGTAAAAAGTGACCTATCAACAGAGTGTGACAAAACTTCAAGTAGGCTGGCCATTTATCTGCTGGCAATCTGCTCGGGGGACCTTGCGCCTTCAGATTTAGCTTGTTTTTTCTTGTTTGCATATTGATATTTTAGGAAAACATGTTTTTTATTCTGATTTTGTATACATTTTTTAGGGAAACCCTGTGCAAGAATTCTTCGAGGGATTACTTCCAGAAAGATGAGCCCACTACAACAAGCTGGGTACGCTTAGAAAGCTTTCTTGTTTGCATATAGTTTTCTTTTAGGAAAATGTGGCTTTGATTCTTCCTTTTTAATCTTTTTTTAGGGAAACTCTGTTCAACCAAAGAATTGATTGAGGGATTACGTCTAAAAACTGTGGCCACATAAACAAGCCTGGTACGCTTAGAAAGCTTGATGTGTGTACTTCCAGAGAATATATCGTTTGTGGGGGGTATTTCAAATGTAAAGGGTTGTTTTCTTGCAAAACTGCAAGGTGCACATAGCACATAGCACAGTTGCATTTTATTTGAAAATCTCCTAAAGCGCTGTTTCAGTTTGGGGGAGTCTCCTGGGCAGGAAAAACACTACAAATTGCAAAAAACAGATTTTAAAAAAAAATTTAGCACATATTTCATCAAAAAGTATTGAGAATACACTAAAAAAGGGCAAACAAGACATTCCATGTTGAATCCCAGACTCTACTGAAAAAAAACAATATATAACTTTCCTGCAAAATCCCTGGAAATCCCCTCAAAAATCAAGGTTGAACATGTGGAGCGCAAAATAGTGAAACGTGGTCTGGCAACAGGGGGGGTGACAAAAATTCTAGGAAGGCTGGCACTTAAAGGGTTAAACACTCATCCAACCTTTTAGCCATCCTCTCCCCCAGAACAGATGCAGCCTCCCCATTAAGGTACAGCTCATCCCTGCCAAAGAATCTGTAGCCCACTGTGAAGTCGGCCCAGTTCTCTAAGAACCCAGACCCCTCCTTTTTGAGCCACCTGTTTACCCCCCTAATCTCCAGTTGCTTCTTTGGTGTGGCTCTTGGTACTGGTAGTATTTCTAATAATACTACTTACCACTGGCCTAAGTCCCTGAAATCTTATTTAAGGACCTTCCACCCACTTCTTCCTATGTCATTGGTGCCAGTTTGCACTATGACCGCTGGGTTTTTGCCAGCCCCTCCCAATGATCTGTCAGCCCGCCCGCAACATGCTGTATTCTTGCCCCAGGAAGGCAACACCCCGTTCGGCAATCCCAGTCTTTGTGACAGATTGCCCTGTCTGTTCCCCTAAAAATAGAGTCACCCACTGCCAGTCTTGCCTGCATTGTTCTCCCATTTCACTTCCTTACTGGAGCAGACAGTGGTGTTGTCTCTAATGGTGTCACGCTATGTCATTTCTTTGTTGTTTTCATGAGCCACAACCTTACATAATACATCTGGAAGTTTTAATTAAATCCCTCATTGGAGAAATTAATTAATGTGAAATATAATCGGAGGTGCCATACTCCTGCGGACATAAAAGGTATTGAAGGATTCCTTCAATGTTCAATGGCAAATTAAATCAATCACATAGCTTAGGAGTACAAATCACAAACAGCCAACTATTCATCCTTACTCTCACAATTACAGAACTTATTAGAAAAATTGTCTCACCAAAATCTATCTTGTTTGGGCAGATTAGCAGCCGTTAAAATGACATTGTTTACCCAAACTAATGTATTGCCGGTAGGCATCCCTAAACACATCACTAAAGGAAAACACCCTTTATTATCAGGTTTTTAGTGTTCTGCCTTATTGTTTTCCACTTTTGTGCCTCTGTACCTGTGATTTCCTTATCAGAACTGCCTTCGATTGGAAAAAAAGAAATTTAGTCTCCGGAGGAGACAATCGTTTTTTTTTATCATAAGAACTATAAATCTATGGAATAGCCTCCCACAGAAGCTTGTCACAGCATCAACTGCTGACAGCTTCAAAAAAGGATTAGATGCTCATTTAGATGAAAATAACATTAACAGTTACTATTAGCGGTTATCAATAAAAGAAAAATTAAACAAAAAATAATATACCGTATATACTCGAGTATAAGCCGAGTTTTTCAGCCCACTTTTTGGGCTGAAAAAAGCCGCCTCGGCTTATACTCGAGTCCACTAGTGAAGTAAACTGTAAAGCCCCCATCTCCTTACCTCGCTGCTGATTGAAGAAAGGGAAAGCCTATGTGGTCATAGTGCCGGCGACGCAGGCTCCAGTGCCACCTACAGGAGACACACGCACAGCGCAGCCATGATCAATCGAAGCCCGCTAAGTGGATGAGAACGCTGACCTCAGACCCGATCAATCGACTGCCGAGAAAACCGGTCCAAGTGTCAGAACGGCGGCGGCTGGCGGCTGCCAGGAGGAGCTGAATGGAGCGACCGGCGGCAGGAGGAGGAGGGGAGGGGGACCCCTCTGCCCCTCTGCAGGGTAACCTCGGCCAAACCCTGACCCCCGACACCTGCGCATCTGAGAGCGGCGGCAGCAGCAGCAGCAGGTACCCACAGTGTGTGTGTGTGTGTGTGTGTGTGTCTCTTTCTGTGTGTGTGTGTGTCTGTGTCTTTTTCTGTGTGTGTGTCTCTTTCTGTGTGTGTGTTCCTGTGTGTGTGTGTGTGTGTGTGTGTGTGTGTGTGTGTGTGTGTGTGTGTCCCTGTGTGTGTGTGTGTGTGTGTGTGTGTGTCTCTTTCTGTGTGTGTGTCCCTTTCTGTGTGTGTGTCTCTCTCTCTTTCTGTGTGTCAACTCCAATTCCAATTGAAAAAAGCCGCCTCGGCTTATACTCGAGTCAATAACTTGTTCCATTTTTTTGTAGTATAATTAGGTGCCTCGGCTTATAGTTGGGTCGGCCTATACTCGAGTATATACGGTAACTTCCCCTATAAAATAAAAAATAACTTCCCCTACCCCAAACACCCTCAGTTGAACTTGATGGGCATATGTCTTTTTTCAACCGTATTAACTATGTAACTATGTAGCATGCTGTTTTCATGATTCTCATTCTTTGGGCTCCGTTTTGCTACAGTGGGAGTGGTTTTCATGGCCTTTGGTCAAAACAATAGACTACAAGTCCCACAATTCTTCCAATGTAACAGGTGAACTCTTTGGCTAAGTCTAAGCAACCCGATGACCTCTCCAGCTGAGAACCCGGCCATTAACTCTTGCTACTGGAACACAAAACTGTGATCGTACCAAAATGAAGAAGTTGAATTTCAGCAGAATGGGTTAAACAAGTCATCCATGCATTAGCCAATCACAGGAAGTCATGGAAAACAGTTTTCTTTTATAATCCAGAGAAGCAAACAAATAGAAAAAATACAATTCTGTGATTACTTACCTGTAGAATTGATATTATACGTATACAGCACGTCCTGTTCCAGAATATTCCTTACACATGGGTATTACATCCACAAGATGGCGCTGGACTGCAGAAAACAGCTTGTGGCTCCTCCCGGCCCTATATAAGTCAGGGACCTCCCACAAATTCCCCAGTATTTACAAGCAGTTAACAAGAAGCCGGGAGAACAATAATAACCAGAATTTCAAAAATGAACATATGAACAATCACCATACAGAGGTAACTAAGAATAATGATAACAAGGGATGGAACAGGACATGCTGTATACGTATAATACCAATTCTACAGGTGAGTAATCACAGAATTGTATTATTCTAAGTATACAGCACGTCCTGTTCCAGAATATTCCTTACACATGGGACATCCAATAGCAGTGTCCGTAAAGTAGGGTGGGATCCCCAAAAAGTAACAGCGGGCAGTTTAAACCACTGCCGCCTGCAGAACTTTGCGACCAAAAGCAGCAGCAGCTGAGGCCCTAACATCAACCTTGTAAAACTTAGAAAAAGTATGAACCGATGACCAAGTAGCGGCCTTACAAACTTGTTCAACAGAAGCTTGGTGCTGAAAAGCCCAAGAGGCACCAATAGCACGAGTAGAATGAGCAGTAAGGCGAAAGGGAGGCTCCTTCCCCTTAGCAGAATAGGCCTGTACCACAGCCTGACGGATCCGCTTGCTGATAGTGGACTTAGCTGGAGCCAGACCCTTCTTAGGTCCAGACGGGAGCACAAATCCTGACCACATCCAGAGAGTGTAAACCCCGCTCCTTAGGGTTACTAGGATTAGGGCACAGAGAAGGCAAAACAATGTCCTGATTGAGATGAAAAGCAGACACAGCCTTAGGCAGAAAATCTGGCTTAAAACGAAACACCACCTTGTCCTGGTGTCTCTCAAAGTAAGGGGGTTTAATGGAAAGAGCCGCCAACTCAGAAACACGCCTAACAGATGTGATAGCCACCAAAAAGACCACCTTAAGAGTCAAAATGGACAAAAGGGCCTCACACAAAGGCTCAAAGGGAGACCCCTGCAAGGCAGATAAGACCCAGACTGGTAACATAGGTTTACGTGGAGGACGCACGTGAGTAACCCCCTGGAAGAAAGTCTTGACCAGACGATGGTGAGCAAAGGATCTTTGGAAGAAAATGGCAAAAGCAGAAACGTGACCTTTGAGGGTACTAAGTTGAAGACCCAAATCCAAACCATGTTGCAGGAATTACAGAATCCTAGGGATAGAAAACACCCTACAGGGAAGTGACTTAGACTCACACCAGTCAATGTAAGCATGCCATATCCTATAGTAGATGGATGACGGGGACTTCTTCCTAGCCCGAATCATGGTATTAACAACAGAGGCAGGCAGCCCCTTTCCCATCAAGATGGAGGTTTCAGCAGCCAGGCCGTTAAAGCCAGCGTTTGTAAATTGGGATGGCATAGCTGCCCCTGAGTGGGCAGGTCTGGATCCTTGGGCAGAGCATACTGATCTGCTGCCAACTGCACGACGTCTGCGAACCACACCCTTCTTGGCCAACAGGGGGCCACCAGAATGGTTGGCACCCCTTCCTAAGCAATCCTGCGCAGCACCTTGCCCAGCAGAGGAAAAGGAGGGAACACATAGAGAAGCTGAAAGCTCTTCCAAGACATTGCTAGTGCATCCATGGCCAAGGCCAGAGCGTCCTAGGACAGAGAGACAAAGACTGGAAGCTTGTGATTGTGACGGGACGCAAACAGATCCACATCTGGCTGACCCCAGCGGTAGCACAGGGAGCGAAACACCCTGCTGCTGAGGGACCATTCTCCCAGACGAGAGGTCCCGCTGCTGAGGGAGTCTGCCTCCAGATTCTCCACTACCGGGATGTACACAGCTGAGATGCAGGGAACATTCTCCTCTGCCCAAGACAGTATCAGGGACACTTTCTTGAGGGCCCTCTTGCTCTGTGTCCCTCCCTGATGATTGATGTAGGCAATCGTTGTCTGGTTGTCCGAGCGGACCTGAACCGCCCGACCCCGAAGGTGTGGAGTCAATTGGGCAAGAACCAACCTTATCGCCCTCAATTCCAGAATGTTGATAGGAATGTGGGCCTCCTGAGGGCCCCACTGACCCTGGAATTTCAGGGATTTCCAGAAGCCCCCGCAACCTGTCAGACTGGCATCTGTGGTGACTGTCTCCCAGCACGGGGCCAGAAAGGGTCTGCCCACCAAAAGGTTTCTTGAGTCCAGCCACCACGAGAGAGACCGTCTGGCCAGAGAGGACCGAACCAACACCTGATCCAGGGGCCGAGGGTCCCGATCCCAAACTGACAAGAGGTGAAGTTGAAGAGGTCTCATGTGAAACTAAGCGCATGGAACCGCCTCAAAGCAAGACACCATCAGGCCCACCAGCTGCATACCCTGCCGGATGGAGGGATGAGGGCAAGACATAAGGAACCTGGCTTGGGCCTGAAGACTCTCCACCTTCTGCTGAGGGAGAAAAATCTTGACCTGAGATGTATCCAGAGTCATGCCCAGAACGGACCTCACCATTGATGGTGACAGGAAAGACTTGGGGTGGTTGATCACCCAGCCGAAGGACTCCAGTGTGGACACCACCAGCTGAGTATCCAGCTCGGCCTGCTGGAGAGATTGAGACATGATGAGAATGTCGTCTAAGTAAGGAAGGATGCAAATGCCCTAAGATCTCAGCAGAGCCAGTACGCCCGCCAGCACCTTGGTGAATACCCTGGGAGGTGATACCGAAAGGCA
Source organism: Gastrophryne carolinensis (assembly GCA_027917425.1). Classification (NCBI taxonomy): domain Eukaryota; kingdom Metazoa; phylum Chordata; class Amphibia; order Anura; family Microhylidae; genus Gastrophryne; species Gastrophryne carolinensis. Next base: position 298,181,289 of record CM051236.1, read on the forward strand.
AAGCCACAAATTGATAGTGCTGATCCTCCAGAACGAACCTGAGGAATCTCTGATGACCTGGAAAGATTGGTACATGAAGGTAAGCGTCCTTGATGTCTACAGAGGTCATGAAGTCCCCTGGGCGTAATGAATTGACAGCTGAGCGCAGAGTCTCCATGTGAAAGTGTTTGAATCTGACAAATTTGTTGAGGCCCGTCTTTTTTGGGAACAGTGAAAAGATTGGAATAGTAGCCTCTGCCCCTTTCCCTCAAAGGCACTTGGCAGATGACCCCCAACTCCAGAAGGTTTTGGACAGCAAGGCACAGACCCTGAGCTGACAGGGGGTTTAGAGCCATTCAGGATTTGATGAATCTTGGGGGCGGCCAGGCTGCAAACTCTATCTCCTGAATCCACCGGTCTGAGACGTGAAGCCTCCAGACGTGAGCAAAGAGCCAAAGCTGTCCCCCCACCCAGATGGGTGAGGGCACCCCTTCATGCCTGAGGGGGCTTAGGTGAGGATTTTGGCTTGGGACCCCAGGAGAGGCCAGGACGGCCACGTCCTCTGCCCTTCCCCATTGATCACCGCAGGCCCCAGGTCTGGAACCACGGAAGGATGGAAGAAGGGCACCCATCCCCCGAAAGGACCGGGACGGCCTCCTACGTTGAGGTAACCTACCGCCCCTGGCAAACAAATCCAAGCATTCACCAAAGAGGCGCAGGCCCTTGAAAGGGAAACCAGTGAGAGCCTTCTTAGCAGCATTATAAGCTACCCACTGCAGTAGCCAGACAGAGCGGCGTATAGCCACCAACAGGGCAGAAGTTCTACCACACATTCTAATGGCATCAACCATGGCAGACAGAACATATGCAACAAATTCATAGCAAAGCAGGAGAGATCTATACTCTTCTCCTCCCGCGTTATCAGAGGCCCCCTCTAAGAGACTCTTTAACAAACCCTTAATAGCAATAGCTGTAATGGCAGAGGCACAAACCGGGTGTAGCGCGGTCCCCACACAGGCAAAAGCATGGCAAGCCAGCTGGTCCATGCGCCGGTCCTCACCATCCCTCAGGGTAGTAGTGTCAGGAGAATGCATGACAGATGTATTGGACAGCCCCAGAACGGGCGCGTCCACCTCGGGAGGACATGACGAACGCTTAATCACCTCAGCAGTAAAGGGATACCTCTTGTCCCAACTCTTGGGCACCCCTGGCAGCCTGCTAGGCCACTTCCATTCTTTGAGCACCAGATCATTAAAGTGAGACTGCTCCAAACGTGGTTTAACCGTATGAAAAAGCTCACCCTGCTGCTGCGGAGCCACGGCAGGAGGGGAGATACAGAGCACTTCAAAAATATGAGCCAAAAGCTGTCAGTGTCATCTGAGGACCATAGATCTTCCCCAAAGGGAGACCCTGTACCACCATAAACCCTAGGCTGGTCCTCAGATGATTCTGAATCAAAGAACAATTCCCCCTCCTCCAGGGGGGAATAACCAGTAGTGTAAAAAAATTCCTCAGCTTCCATAGGAAAGAGGGAAATGGCGGGAGATAAATGCAGCTTCTTAGCAGAAGCCTTACGCGAGGCAGACCCAGCAATATGTTTCTCTATGCTGGCCACCCGTGCAGCCAAATCAGGCTGAGACTCCCCGCTGGTATGCTCCTCGTTGGGGGTCAGATGTAAGCATGGGGGGGGTAGGCGAAGCCTGAGGGGGCGCAGGCCGAGCAACAGGTAACCCAGACTGCAGTGCAAGTACCTGCTGGGCGCAGGATACACATACCCTGACATTATCACTTATGGGGGATACCCCACACGCAACACATAGCCAGGCTTGTCCCGAAGGAACCCCAGGCCCATTATCCCCAGAAGCCTCCATATGGTGATTTGAATGGCACAGTAGGCCAGTAAAGGTTAACGCTAAGTAGCTACCTGGGATGCCCCAATAACCCGCTAGGGAAGTGGGAGATAATGAGGGGAGATGGCCGGGAGAAACCACAGTGCTGAATTTTTAACCCGCCTGAAAGACATAACAACATGCCCATGAGAATACAGTAAGAAATCCCTAAAAACATTTTTTACCCCACTGGGGTTACTCACGGACCGCTTTGGGAGCCAGACAGCACACACAGCAATGGCAAGAAAATGGCTTCCGCAGACCTCTAGGGGCGGGCTCCGTGGAGATGTGACGTCAAAATTTTCATCCCCGGAGCCTGCCCCCCCCCCCCCCCCGAAGAGCGCGAAATGCGCACACGTGACCCTGCCGGCCAATAGTGGCCCGGCAGCTCTGAAGTGAATGACGCGGAGCGCAGTACAAGTGTGCGGCGGCGTACACAGTGAAAACACCAAGGCACAGCTTAAAACAACCGGACAACTCCCCCCCCCCGAGATCACCCAGAGGGAGAACGAGAGGGGTTAAAGACAGGATTCCCGGGGAGCCAAGGGCGCCCAGGGGAAAAAGTGAGAAGAGGGAGGAGGGGAACCTATGGTAAGGAGTAAGGCACAGATAGAGCCTGACCAACCCAAGAAGCAGTGGGGGCATCCCAAAAGGCTCACCATCAGCCTAAACCGCCTACCCTGTCGGAGCAGGGACTGCGGTAGGAGCATAGCTCCTCAGCACCTTTTTTACTGGTGCTTACTAACCTACCATCACCCGAACCATGTCAGCCAAGGCTGGGAGGCAGTATAGAGAACGTAACGGGTGGGAATAGTCCTGCAGGGCCGCAGGCAATAAGCCCCGCTCACCTGCGCCACAAGAGAGCTATCTTCTATCTTCTCAGCGCAGACTGCAGAAATAACCTGGGGAATTTGTGGGAGGTCCCTGACTTATATAGGGCCGGGAGGAGCCACAAGCTGTTTTCTGCAGTCCAGCACCATCTTGTGGATGTATTACCCATGTGTAAGGAATATTCTGGAACAGGACGTGCTGTATACTTAGAATATATAAAAATAACAGATAAGCTTAGCACATTGAAGACATCATTTTGCCACACAATAATGGAAGCTTTTAAAAATTGGGAAGGGGAGGGGGGTTTTCTGCCCCCTGAAGTTGAGTAGTTTATAGGACTATTAATAATAGATATGATATATGTTTAAAATAGCATCAATAAGTTTATTTTCTCTTCAATAGTTCATTCATAGTAGTTCATTCATAAATTGTAACATCAGTCTATTGTTTCCTATGAGGATATTTTTCACATATTTTCTATTGTATTAACACATACAGTTCCACGTACATATTTTTTCACATATTTTGGTGATACACAAATGATAATAGCAAGGTAAACAGATAATAAAGTCTTATCTGGGTAAACAGATAATAAAGTCTTATCTGGATTCTTCTCAAAGTGTAATAGTTTGTTTTGCACAGTTCGTAGCAGCAGTAAGTTTCGCAGTTTGCAGCAAGCGTGTCACCCTTAGGTATATACAGTAGAGTGTGCAGACGTTTCGCAAAAAATGCTTCCTCAGTGCACTCACTAATAGAAATATAATGCAGTCATTAACTATATTATACATTGTGCAATTGCTGAATTGTTTATGGACATAGCATGGATCATATATAATAGATAATAAATTGGTACCTCTATCAGATGAGATGTGAAGGAGCGCTTGCTTTCATTGTGTACAGTCTGGAGAGGCTGTATGCATATATAATCATGTGGAAAGGTTACCTTATTTACTATAAGTGTAGCGTCTATGTCTCCCGCTAGCGCTTTGTGCAGGTTCTGGGCAATTGCTAGAAGTATATATATCTAATGTAAGTGTTATGGGTATATTAGCAAGGGGAAGGATAGTGAATGTGACCTGCTTACCTCTTCCAGAGTCTTGTATCCGTTCCTCTTTTGGGGACGGGTGGTGCCTACAGTCCCGCTGGGTGCTGCATGCTGGGTGGCGCACCGCTCAAGATGTTTGATGGCCAGCCAGTGTGCGGGCGATGGATAGTGGGCGGGGCTGTTGCCATGACAATGGCATAGGGAGTGACGCTAGAGAGCGTGTCACTTCCGGTCCGGGCGGCCCCTTTAGACTTTGGAATATATGAAGGCTTAGTACCACGCCATTTTTTGTGGTCCCTCTGTATGCTAAAAAGAGAAAGGAAGCGCTCCTCCGTACATGTAATTAAGGGTACTCTCCTACACAGTGGAAACTATCATAGACATAAGTGTCAGAAGTCAATAGAATTAAAAGTAAACCATGAACAGAGTTAGGTTGCATAACGTTGGTCAATAATAGTTTCTAAGTGCTTATGTTTCTTCCTTCTATATTTAATACCAATATTTCTGGATCTACTGTCAGTAAGTTTTACTTTTCTAACTTGGTATAGGTAGCTAGTCTGAGTGTGTTCTATTCCTGTTTGTGACACATGTTCAATGGCTGGGAAGGAATGGGAGAGGGGCAATGGGTTGTCTGTAATGCTATACATATATATATATATATATATATATATATATATATATATATATATACACAAATACACATACATTCACAATTACATTTGTACACCCTAGGGGGGGGGGTTGGGTTTTTTTTTTATCAGTAGCTCTCATGGGGCCCTATGGTTGTAATCAGTCTATCAGTCTAGTTAGCGGGTTTTTTTTTAAATTATCTTAAAAAAGGGACATAGCTGCATGTTTCATTGAGGCCTGGGGGGGGGGGGGGTACATGCTTTTAGTTTGGAAATCCACTTGGTTTCCTGCTGTAAGGTCTTCTTACGGATATCTCCACCCCTGGGATGTTTATGTATTCTGTCCAAAACTTGGAAGGAGATGCCTGTCATATTTCCATTATGGTGGTATGTCCAATGAGTACCTACGGGGGTCAGCAGGTTCTTATTTTTTATGTCCCTCGTGTGCTCGTATATACAAGTTTTTAATTTCCTATTTGTCTTCCCGATGTAAAAGTTTGGACAATTACAGGTTAAGATATAAATGACATCTGTGGTGTTGCAATTTGCATAGTGCCGCTGTTTGATAATATCTCCACTTGGTAGTTCTATGTTTGTGCCAGTTTTTATGTATTGACAGGTGGAGCACCCTTCACATCTGTATGTGCCTTTTCCTTCTTTCGTGAAGTGGCTACTGACTAGTTGGTCTCTGATGGATTTTCCTTTTCTAAAGGTGATCCTTGGTGTGTCCGAGACGAAGGTCCCGATTTCAGCGTCTCGGCGTAGGATGTGCCAGTGGTTGTGTAAGATTTCCCTAATCGTCTGATGTTGTGCGTGAATATAACTGGAGTGCATTCTAACTCTTTTTTGCTCTGGTGTGTTCCTGTATTCAGGAGGGATATTCTGTCTCTTATCTGTGCTTTATTATATGCCTTTCTGAGGGTTCTATTTGAATATCCACGTTCTCTTAGTCTGTATCTTATCCCATCTGCTGCTATCTTGTAGTCTTCAGGAGTAGTGCAGTTTCGTACCACCCGTCCCCAAAAGAGGAACGGGTACAAGACTCTGGAAGAGGTAAGCAGGTCATATTCACTATCCTTCCCCTTGTTAATATACCCATAACACTTACATTATATATATATATACTTCTAGCAATTGCCCAGAACCTGCACAAAGCGCTAGCGGGAGACATAGACGCTACACTTATAGTAAATAAGGTAACCTTTCCACATGATTATATATGCATACAGCCTCTCTATGTACCCTAGTCCATGCTAAGTTATTAATCCTTAATTCCCTCCAGACTGTACACAATGAAAGCAAGCGCTCCTTCACATCTCATCTGATTGAGGTACCAATTTATTATCTATTATATACTGTATGATCCATGCTATGTCCATAAATAATTCAGTAATTGCACAGTGTATAATATAGTTAATGACTGCATTATATTTCTATTAGTGAGTGCACTGAGGAAGCATTTTTTGTGAAACGTCTGCACTCTACTGTATATACCTAAGGGTGACACGCTTGCTGCAAACTGCAAAACTTACTGCTGCTACGAACTTTGCAAAACTACACTTTGAGAAGAATCCGGATAAGACTTTATTATCTGTTTACCTTGCTATTATCATTTGTGTATCACCAAAATACGTGAAAAAATATGTACGTGGAAATGTGTTAATACAATAGAAAATATGTGAAAAAAATCCTCATAGGAAACAATAGACTGATGTTACAATTAAGCTCTTTAATCATATGAGACTATGAATGAACTACTATGAATGAACTATTGAAGAGAAAATAAACTTATTGATGCTATTTCAAACATATATCATATCTATTATTAATAGTCCTATAAACTACTCAACTTCAGGGGGCAGAAAACCCCCCTCCCCTTCCCAATTATTATAATAGAGTAGGGACTCCCTAACACTGGACAGCCTTTTCCCCAGGTACTTCCCAATTGAAGTATCCATAGGGCTCACCGTTAAAGCTTTTAAAAATGCAATTGAAGGTGGAATTACCCTGTAACTCCTTACAATTGGAGAAAAACAAAGCCTTTGGGGATTGATTAAGACTACCACTTGCCTCAATCATAGACCACCCTTCTTTCCCAGCTTACTCACATTCTTTTGTAACTTGTCCACACATTGTGATGTGAAGTCCTTTCCCATAATTCGGGCCAGCAATGATTTCCCATCTTCAGAAACCTTTCGCTATTTATAGATTAAACATTTCATACAATCACACCTTAGTTTAGGAAATAAACCTTTCAAAATGGCTGAATTTGAAAAAGCTTGTATAGATTTTCCCAGGTATATAGGAATTATCTTTATGATCTACAAGATTCTTCTCAACAATAATTATAAAGAAGTAAGACACTTTCTAAATATGCCGATAAATGGTGCAGATCTTTCCCTCACATAGTCAGATAAGGAATGGAATGCAGTTTGGAGAAATATTTTACAAGGATATATGGATGTTGAAGCATGGGAAATCCATGTAAACATATGAATGTGTTGGTACCAAGTACCAGAACGGATTCATCACTCCATACAAAGCGCATCACCTGTTTTTGAAACGGTCAGAATTTAGGTTCATATTTTCATACTTGGTGGAAATGTCTTGTAGCAAAAATGTTCTGGACCAGAATGTCTGACTTAATATCTAAACTATTCTGGTGTACTGTCAACCCTTCTCCTGAATATGCATTGCTGGCAGTAAAACCCCTGGAATGTAATAGAAACCAGTTACTAAAACATATCTTAACAGCAGCTAAAATCATTATAGCAGCTTCCTGGAAAAGCGATCAACTGCCATTCCAAGACCTTTCAACCAGAGTCAATAAAGTAATGACAAGTGAGAAAATATCTGCTATACTAAATATTCTTTGTAATTATTCATTCATATCTGGAATCCTTGGATTTAATACTTCTTTCCAAACCACATGGATATGACAAAACTCATAACCTTATAATACATTATCAGTTTGTCTGGGCATTGACATCCTTTCTCATTACCTCCATTTATTCTTCTTAAAGGAGCACTATCGCGAAATTGTGTAATTTTAAAAAGTCATATAAACACTTTAGCTAATGAGGGGAGGGTCACTTATATACCTGAATTGATTAAAACTCCCACCAAGCTTGTGGTTTTCTTCCCCTGGTAGGAATAAAATCCTGGGGTTAAAGGTGTAGTCCTCTTCCTTTCATTAAAATAAAAAAACAAGCCTGGCTGGATATTTCTTGATGCCGGGTGGATAAGTGACCCCTCCTCCCTCCATCCATCATATTTTTATGGATTTTTATTCTTGGGCCATTTTTTCGCGATAGTGCTTCTTTAAGTAATGTTAAGAATTTGCTCTTTTATCCCAACTAATTTAAAGTGATACAGTAGGCAAAAGGCAATTGCTACACCATTGGCAATGTCCTAAACTATTTTCCATTTTTGAATTGAAGAACAAATGGCCAATATATGGAGGTTTACAGTTTTATCTTATGATTTCTCTTTAAAAAAAAGTGGGGGCGGCACTTGGATCTGTTATGCTTCATAATAATCAGCATAATGAATGGGGTCTGTAAGATTCCCAGAACTTGCATAAGACATCCTGGCTGTGCAATGTGAATCTGGAGGAGGCGGAGGGACCAGCAATTTTGTCCCGCTTTGCTGAGCTGATTGTGGGATAGTATGAAAAATACAATTCTGTGATTCTTACCTGTAGAATTGATTTTTCTCTTCTTCGACTGCAGGGTGTCACTGAATCAGATACGAATGGGTTAACTCTCGTCCGGTAATTTTTTTAATTCAAAGCTAGAAATAATTATATATAAACAAGCTTCACCAGGACTATGGCATCTAAGGAATGGATACAGTAGCCTAGCAGATAGGGGTGGGCGTGATGCCCTGGAGTGAAAGAAGAGAGAATATACAATTCTGTGATTACTCACCTGTAGAATTGGTATTATATGTATACAGCACGTCCTGTTCCAGAATATTCCTTACTCCTGGGTAATACATCCACAAGATGGCGCTGGACTGCAGAAAACAGCTTATGGCTCCTCCCGGCCCTATATAAGTCGGGGACCTCCCACAAATTCCCCAGTATTGACAAGCAGTTAACAAGAAGCCGGGAGAACAATAATAACAGGAATTCAAAAATGAACATATGAACAATCACCATACAGAGGTAACTAAGAATAATGATAACAAGGGTGGGATGGAACAGGACGTGCTGTATACATATAATACCAATTCTACAGGTGAATAATCACAGAATTGTATTATTCTAAGTATACAGCACGTCCTCTTCCAGAATATTCCTTACTCCTGGGCAGTGTCCGTAAGGTAGGGTGGGATCCCCAAAAAGTAACAGCAGGCAGTTTAAACCACTGCTGCCTGCAGAACTTTGCGACCAAAAGCAGCATCAGCTGAGGCCCTAACATCAACCTTGTAAAACTTAGAAAAAGTATGAACAGAAGACCAAGTAGCGGCCTTGCAAACTTGTTCAACAGAAGCTTGGTGCTGAAAAGCCCAAGAGGCACCAATAGCACGGGTAGAATGAGCCGTAAGGCGGAGGGGAGGCTCCTTCCCGTTAGCAGAGTAGGCCTGTACCACAGCCTGGCGGATCCACTTGCTGATAGTGGACTTAGCTGGAGCCAGACCCTTCTTAGGTCCAGACGGGAGCACAAAAAGAGCATCAGTCTTCCTGAAGGATTCAGTAGCCACCAAATAGAACTTCAGAGTCCTGACCACATCCAGAGAGTGTAAAACCCGCTCCTTAGGGTTACTAGAATTAGGGCATAGAGAAGTCAAAACAATGTCCTGATTGAGATGAAAAGCAGACACAACCTTAGGCAGAAAATCTGGCTTAAAACGAAAAACCACCTTGTCCTGGTGTCTCTCAAAGTAAGGGGGTTTGATGGAAAGCGCCGCCAACTCAGAAACACGCCTAACAGAAGTGATGGCCACCAAAAAGACTACCTTAAGAGTCAAAATGGACGAAGGGGCCTCACGCAAAGGCTCAAAGGGAGACCCCTGCAAGGCAGATAAGACAAAGTTCAAATCCCAGACTGGTAACATAGGCTTACGTGGAGGACGCATGTGAGTAACTCCCTGGAAGAAGGTCTTGACCAGACGATGATGAGCAAAGGATCTTTGGAAGAAAATGGCCAAAGCAGAAACATGACCTTTGAGGGTACTAAGTTGAAGATCCAAATCCAAACCATGTTGCAGGATTTCCAGAATCCTGGGGATAGAAAACACCCTACAGGGAAGTGACTTAGACTCACACCAGTCAATGTAAGCATGCCAGACCCTATAGTAGCTGGATGACGAGGACTTCTTCCTAGCCCGAATCATGGTATTAGCAACAGAGGCAGGCAGCCCCTTTTCCATCAAGATGGAGGTTTCAGCAGCCAGGCCGTTAAAGCCAGCGTTTGTAAATTGGGATGGCGTAGCTGCCCCTGAGTGAGCAGGTTTGGATCCTTGGGCAGAGCATACTGATCTGCTGCCAACTGCACGATGTCTGCGAACCACACCCTTCTTGGCCAACAGGGGGCAACCAGAATGGTTGGTACCCCTTCCTGAGCAATCTTGCGCAGCACCTTGCCCAGCAGAGGAAAAGGAGGGAACACATAGAGAAGCTGAAAGCTCTTCAAAGACATTGCTAGTGCATCCATGGCCAAGGCCAGAGGGTCCTGGGCCAGAGAGACAAAGACTGGAAGCTTGTGATGTGACGCAAACAGATCCACATCTGGCTGACCCCAGCGGTGGCAAAGGGAGCGAAACACCCTGCTGCTGAGGGACCATTCTCCCAGATGAGAGGGAGTCTGCCTCCAGATTCTCCACCCCCGGGATGTACACAGCTGAGATGCAGAGAACATTCTCCTCCACCCTTGACAGTATCAGGGACACTTCCTTGAGGGCCCTCTTGCTCCGTGTCCCCCCCTGATGATTGATGTAGGCAACCGCCGTCTGGTTGTCCGAGCGGACCTGAACCGGCCGACCCCGAATGTGTGGAGTCAATTGGGCGAGAACCAACCTTATCGCCCTCAATTCCAGAGCGTTGATAGGGGTGTGGGCCTCCTGAGGGCCCCACTGACCCTGGAATTTCAGGGATTTCCAGAAGCCCCCCCAACCTGTCAGACTGGCATCTGTGGTGACTGTCTCCCAGCACGGGGCCAGAAAGGGTCTGCCCACCAACAAGTTTCTTGAGTCCAGCCACCATGAGAGAGACCGTCTGTCCAGAGGGGACAGAACCAACACCTGATCCAGGGACCCGATCCCAAACTGACAAGAGGTGAAGTTGAAGAGGTCTCATGTGAAACTGAGCGTATGGAACCAACTCGAAGCAAGACACCATCAGGCCCACCAGCTGCATCCCCTGCCGGATGGAGGGATGAGGGCAAGACATAAGGAGCCTGGCTTGGACCTGAGATGTATCCAAAGTCATGCCCAGAAAGGACCTCACCATTGACGGTGACGGGAAAGACTTGGGGTGGTTGATCACCCAGCCGAAGGACTCCAGTGTGGACACCACCAGCTGAGTATCCAGCTCGGCCTGCTGGAGAGATTGAGACATGATGAGAATGTCGTCTAAGTAAGGAAGGATGCAAATGCCCTGAGATCTCAGCAGAGCCAGTACGCCCGCCAGCACCTTGGTGAATACCCTGGGAGCCGAAGTGATACCGAAAGGCAAAGCCACAAATTGATAGTGCTGATCCTCCAGAACGAACCCGAGGAATCTCTGATGACATGGAAAGATTGGTACATGAAGTTAAGCGTCCTTGATGTCTACAGAGGTCATGAAGTCCCCTGGGCGTAGTGAATTGACAGCTGAGCGCTTAGTCTCCATGCGAAAGTGTTTGAATCTGACAAATATGTTGAGGCACTTTAAATCCAGGATAGGTCTGATGGACCCGTGTTTTTTGGGAACAGTGAAAAGATTGGAATAGTAGCTTCTGCCCCTTTCCCTCAAAGGCACCTGGCAGATGACCCCCAACTCCAGAAGGTTTTGGACAGCAAGGCACAGACCCTGAGCTGACCCTGGGGGTTCAGAGCCATCCGGGATTTGATGAATCTTGGGGGTGGCCAGGTTGCAAACTATCTTGTAACCGGAGGACACTATCTCCTGAATCCACCGGTCTGAGACTTGAAGCCTCCAGACGTGAGCAAAGAGCCGAAGCCGCCCCCCCACCCGGATGGGTGAGGGTGCCCTTTCATGCCTGAGGAGGCTTGGGTGAGGATTTTGGCTTAGGACCCCAGAAGAGACCGGGACGGCCACGTCCTCTGCCCCTTCCCCAGTGATCACCGCGGGCCCCAGTAAAGGAGACTCCTCGCCAGGTCTGGAACCACGGAAGGATGGGCACCCATCCCCCGAAAGGACCGTGAAGCCTCCTACGTTGAGGTAACCTACCTCCCCTGGCAAACAAATCTAAGCATTCCCCAAAAAGGCGCAGGCCCTTGAAAGGGAAACCTGTGAGAGCCTTCTTAGCAGCATTATCAGCTACCCACTGACGTAGCCAGACAGAGCGGCGTATAGCCACCAACAGGGCAGAAGTTCTACCACACATTCTAATGGCATCATCCATAGCAGACAGGACATATGCAACAAATTCATAGCAAAGCAGGAGAGATCTATATACTCTTCTCCTCCCGCGTCATCAGAGGCCCCCTCTAAGAGACTCTTAAGCAAACCCTTAATAGCAATAGCTGTTATGGCAGAGGCACAAACCGGGCGTAGCGCGGTCCCCACATAGGCAAAGGCATGGCAAGCCAGTTGCTCCATACGCCGGTCCTCACCATCCCTTGGGGTAGTAGTGTCAGGAGAATGCATGACAGATGTATTGGACAGCCCCAGAACGGGCGCGTCCACCTCGGGAGGACATGACCAACGCTTAATCACATCAGCAGGAAAGGGATACCTCTTGTCCCAACTCTTGGGCACCCCTGGCAGCTTGCTAGGCCGCTCCCATTCTTTGAGCACCAGATTATTAAAGTGAGACTGCTCCGGGAATTCCAGGGGGGAATAACCAGTAGTGTCAAAAATGTCCTCAGTTTCCACAGGAAAGAGGGAGACGGCGGGAGATAAATGCCGCTTCTTAGCAGAAGCCTTACGCGAGGCAGACCCAGCACTATGTTTTTCAATGCTGGCCACCCGTGCAGCCAAATCAGGCTGGTATGCTCCTCGTAAGGGGTCAGATGCAGGCGTGGGGGGGGGTAGGCGAAGCCCGAGGGGGCGCAGGCCCAGCAACAAGTAACCCAGACTGCAGTGCAAGTACCTGCTTGGCGCAGGATCCACATACCCTGACGTCATCACCGATTGGGGATACCCCACACGCAACACATAGCCGGGCTTGTCCCGAAGGAACCCCAGGCTAATTTTTCCCAGAAGCCTCCATATGATGATTTGAAAGGCAGAGTAGACCAGTAAGGGTTAATGCTAAAGAGCTACCCGGGATGCCCCAATGAACCGCTAGGGAAGTGGGAGATAATGAGGGGAGAGGGACGGGAGAAACTGTGGGCGAAACTGGGAAGGATGCCAGGACTAGGATTCAGAAGCATCTCTCTACGATTAGGTTGGCAGCGAGAGATGCTAGTGAGAATAAGATCCTGACACCAGTGGCGTCACACTTTTTATCACACCATGGCGGGGATTACAGTGATTTGCAGGTGGTGCTCATAGATCAGGTCATTCTGGGAGCTAGGGGGGGCAACCGGAAGAGAAAATTATTACAGAAAGAGACCCAATGGATCTACACACTTCAAACCAGATCCCCCCTGGGAATGAATGAGGATTTCTCTTTCCAGGCATTTTTAGGGCGAGAGTGATCTAATGGTGTACATATCGCACAACAGACACCTAGATCATAATCTCGTAATGTAAAAAATATATCCTCTTAACCATATAGACACCCTGTATATGATTAGGGCGATTACATCTCTGTGGCTTTATTTTTATTAATAGTCGCATGGAATTATCTGGACCACATAGGTGCCCTGTATACAAGCAGGTAAGTAGGTGATTGGGTGCCATTATAGCAGCAGCGAGATAGGCCCTTAACCCTACCATTATATATTTTATATCCAGTAAAAGTTTCTGCTCGGATACCACTTGTGTGGATGACAGGGATGACAGGGATTGTTTCTATATGTTCTAATCCGGGTGTATTTTTTGTCTCTTGAGGTACCCATATGAGGATCTTCTACTTGGGAACCTAGCCCCATCAGGAGCTCGACAAAGGAGAGGGGATGTCTCTGTGAAAATTGCGGAACCCTTTCAAAGGAGAGGGGATGCTGTGCGACAATATATCCCTCGGTGTGGAGGAGGACTAATGACCACAGATTTAAAAATTCCGCCTATATATAAGAGTCTGACCCCTGGGGGACAATAGAGCCGAATGAAGGATCATGGACACTATTACCCGGGATGAGACTAGGATAATCATCACAATAATATGTGGAAATACCGTAGGTCTTCTGGAAATAGCCCTGACATACCTCAAAGTATTTGTTATTATGAGACATATGTGAAGTCCCATTTGGGGTCAGTAGTAATCTAAAGATCATATGCACAATGCACTTGAAATGGGCTTGCTAGGCAGACCCTTTTTCTATATAAGGGTTTAATTGGGCTCGGCTTTATTATGCTTGAAAGTGTGGGGTATCCACCTTCTATATTATGCTTGGGCCAGAGGATACACTAGGATTTAGGGTTAAATGATTGTCGTTACCACAAGTATCATGAATTAGTTTAATAGCAACCTGTCTGTAATTAAGGCATTCATATGTAATTAGTTGTATTAGTGTAGTAATATGTGTATAGAGTAAACATAGGAGTTGTTTCCTGTTTCCATTTGATACAATTACCTCCCACAATCCGTTGACAGTTTTGATTGACAGGGTGGGCTGGAGGGTGTGTCGGCTGTGCGCCCGTGCTCGGGCGCGCGGCCGCCCGGGACCTCCTACTGCAGGGGAGTGTGCCCGGGCGGTCGCGCGCCGGAGCCGGGTGCTCTCTGACGCACTTCCGGTTTTCGGCGTCATTTTGGGCGGATGTGACGCACTCACCCCGCATTGCCCTTACGGGGGAACTTCCTGCCGGACGGGGCGTGCGTGTGGGGGGTGGCGCGCGCAGACGGACATCCTGACAGCCGGTTTTCACAGGTATATATAAATGGGAACAGGACAGGTACGGTTCATACACCCTGGCGAAGTGGCGTAGAGCCACGCAACGCGTCGGTGGGAACCGTTTGGAGGCGACCCCGGAGGCCTGACTATATGGTGATGTAAACAATATTTGTTATTACATAGGATTTTGATTGATTCGATTACCTGAACCATTGGGGTAGATAATATACTCTTATGGATTCCCTTTTGCACAATGCACTTTGGCACTTGATTTAATGGATTCATATGATTATTATTGCACATGTTTTTTCGATGTTTTTATACTTGCACTAGTTTTTCTCTTTTTTCTTTTTGTTTGCCTTTGATAGAGGAGTGAGTTGTAGTTTCACATGTCAGTACACATGCACATCCACAGGTTCTATTTCCAATACTCCTGTTACCCCATTTTTACAGTAAAGGTTCAGTGTCATTATTACATCCATCTAGCTATTAAGGATTATGGAGCCATTTGAGGGGTCTGGACCTCTGACACAGTGTGTTTATGTTTTTTAATGTGTCTTTTATGTAAATAGTGTATATTTTGAATGCCTTGTAGAAATAAATTAATATATTTTTTCAATATTGTTTAGATATGTATTGATATTAGTGTGCGGCAGAAAAGCCTCCTTCTGCAGGGATAGAGGTTTCAATAGCCAGGCTGTCAAAGCCAGAACTCGAAAAACTGGATTGCCGTAGAGGCCCCTGTGTGAGAAGATCTGGATCGTCAGGCATCCACCAGTGGTCACCTTCCAACATTCTTACCATGTCTTAAAATTTCTACTTGGACAATGGACAATGAGGTGCTACCATCCTGAGATTCTATGGCAGCATAAACATCCTTCTACTCGGAATCAGTAGACTCCATGGAAACCAAATGTTTCCGCTTCTTAGACGCCTTTAAAGATCTTGAGACCAGAGGATCTTTGGGACCCTTAGGATGGTAGTGGCTTTCCAGGGGGGGCAAGCTCTCCGCTACTTCCAGATGGAAATGGAAACCTGGAAAATCGGAACAAGGTGGAGCTGCTGGAGGAGCAGTACGCCCCGAGGAAGTGAGGCTTCCATGGAGGGAAATACCTCCAGGGGTGGTAGCTGCCTCCTTAATCTGGAAAGTACCACCGAGGCGGTACATTCTGAGCAGATGGGGCTGTCCTCTTCTGGAGGCCTTTGCAGGCACAGAGGACAAGGGGCGACACTCTCTTCTAACATACGAGTCCCCCCAGATGCCTCAGTCAATCTATTATCCCTAAAGGCTTAGGACCGAAGTATATGAGGAATCTCGATCATCATAAGTGACTACTCCGGGACCATAGAGGTGGACCACGATCTAAAATCCCTTATCCACAAAATCTAAAAACCAGAAAGAGAATAGCCGAAGTTTTCAAAATACTACACACAATAGAATAAACTAGAAAATAAAAGGACCTATCAGATCCACAGCAGAACCGATTGAAGGAGGGCAGCACAGATGCGGCATTGAGACCCCAGGTCGACAGCAAGACTAGGGAGGCCAGAAAGAGACAGGCAGGAACACGTGGCGGAGCGGCAGCAGCCTGCAAGGAGGTGGCCATCGAGGTGCAGCCAGCAGCTCGAGCTGTGGGCGGAAGTCCAAGCAGAGGCAGGATGCAGATGCTGACGATCCGGCACCCCCGAGAGGCGGATCCTCCCCCTCTCCTGAGAAGATGCGGTGGCAGGCTCTGACAGACCGAGCCGAAAACCGCCTCACCGCCGCCAGAAGGGCCCGCCCCCCCCCCCAACGGCATTCCTGTCCCCTTCTTCTGGAGCGTAATTTAAAGAGACTCATACACAGCATCCTTGCAACAGCCCTCACCTCCTTGAACGTTCAATAAAACTAAGGTCCAATGTAAAGTATAAGTGGAAAAGGAACAGGCAAAGGGGAAATCTTTTTTCCCATGGTCCCCCCTGCAGGTTTACCAGACAAAACCCGCGGCTGGTTGTCCCAGCCCTTGGGGGTAGCGCCCGCAGGTCCCTGGTGCTTGCCCTTAATTCACTCTGATCCGATGCTATCGGCCTAAACGACTCCAGAAGGCATAGGTGGGTCCACCGGCTCAGCAGGAACATAAGGACCTGGAAGACAGGTCCAAAATCCTTAAATTCACTGCTTCCTGAATAAAAACATTTATACAAAGGAAAAATACATGAATTTGAGGAAAATAAATAAATCCAAGCACAACCTTCACAGTCAAGTGGAATTGCAAGAATGAAACAAGATTGCGGAGAGTAGCCAGAAGTATATATAGGCCAGGAGGAACCACACCTTTTTATCTTGCATTCCCACCCTTTGGATGAGAGTTAACCCATTTGTATCTGATTCAGTGACGCCCTGGAGTGGAATATGAGAAAAAAGAAAATGTCATTGGCTGAACCTGTAAACCCAGATAGCTCGGCCATTTCCGCTTCAATTTAAAAACCGAGTTGAGGACAGTGCCAAATGTAGCCCGACGCAATGGTGTAACAAATTATTTAGATACCTCAAGCTTTTATTATCTATAATACTTGTACCAGTAGTATTATATGGAAATAACATATATATAGTTCACTTAAACTGATTGTATACCGTAACTATATTATTACACTGTTTATTGTAACTTTACAATAAACATTTTGAAAGAGGAAAAAAGTACTTTATTGTTTTTTTTTTTTCCTCTACTCGCCTCTAATCCAATGCTGATTGCTCAGCTGCATTTGAATTGCATTTCTTTAGTTTATAGCTATTCCTTATACTGCAAAATAGTTATGCTATACTGAGAAGTAAAGGCGATCCACGTATTGCGCAAGAGATAATAAATGTAACCGGATGAAGAATAATTTAGCTTTAATGTGGAATCCATACAAAATAAAACACGCAGACCGGCATCTCAGAAGCTACAAATATTTACTTCAATGTGTAATCTTGCAACAACAAGATGAAAATGTACTTTTTCACACCTCAGAAGCCAGTAAAATATGCTAAAAGTATGACCTATCACAATTCATCTGCATATATAAAAATTGAATTAAACCACATTTACAAATATCCTTCATTATTTAAAAGTAGAAAATAATACATCATGAGGTCTGTGTTTTTTATTTTTTGTCTTTTTTTGTTTTTTATTTTCTCTGAATGAGATCTGATAATAGCAAATATAATAAAAAAAAAAAAAAAAGTCACACACAATTGGAGTTGGCCCTCACCCCTTGTGAAGGGGACAAATAAGGGAAACCTTATAAGGATTCCTACTTGCCAAAAAAAAAAAAAAAAAAAAAGCGGGATATATTAGCTTATTCTCATCCTTGCCTCAGTCATTCTAAAATGAAGGTTATGATGCGGGGAATAAAAAAATCTTCCTATAGGGAACACAGTGCAACAGAGAGGGAGGGTATACGCTCTGTGACTACCACTGCATTGTGACATTTCAAAAGGAATTGATAAAACTTAATGAGTGGTGAGGATGACACAGTAAAGATAACTACAGCTAATGACCTGGGTTTTAATCTACACAAGGTGACGCTAGTGTTCATCCAAGGATCAAATATTTCCAAGAACTAAAGAAGACATAGATCACATAGACTTATCTATACCTGTCATCTGCACTGCAAGCTATAGCATCGCACAGTCATTCCTTTACTCCAGTAATAAAAATAAAAGACTGTAACCAAGACCTTACATACAGGTCAGCATGGTGAACAGTGTCTAAACGGACATTCCAGTGTACTACATGTACAGTTACATTCATCATTCACAGTATACAACAAAACCTTAAGCTGGCCATACACCTGACATTAGACGTTTTTTTCTGGCCCCAAGCCGCGCTGTGAATCTGCTGCATGCCTCTCAATGTGTTGGATGCTTCCTCTAAACATAGAAGGATGTATATTGGAATGGAAACAATGCTACTGCTCTTGATTGTTATTGGTTGATTGGCAGACCAAAAACGGTTGTCGTAGCAGAAGATAACTTGCTCAATCGCATCGGTCAACTGTGGCAACAATACATTAGGGTGGGTCCTATTCTGGCCCATAGCGCTGGGAAAGGTGGTATTAGCTCAGTGACCAGTGCTGTAAGGATAGATAAGCGATGTCATTTCATGTATAATTGCTAAACTGTCAATTTCTGGAAAACCAGACATATTCAGGTTTTGTTAGAGAAAAGTGAATGTGGGGTAAACAAGTTATGGTTTTACAAAAGAATGGAGTGTTCGACTAAAGGTTCTTGCCAAGACTGTGGTAATAAATCTGGGGTGGGGGCATTGTTAGGAAACTGCTGGTTTTCTGTGAAGAAATCTTTGTGGTCCCATTGGAGTCTTGAAAGTTCAACCTGAAAAGATAATAGAAAATAGTTAGATTACCATTTCCATTGGAGATTTATTCAGTGTATAACGGTTATATAATCTTGTTTGATATCACTACAGTCTGTATTCCCAATGGGACTTTAGGTTCCTGTTCCCAAGACTAAAGTTGTACTGTAACATGAACTTGACGTTCTCCCTGCATTCCCATAGATATGCTGTTAAAGACCAATCTCTAACATGCAGGAATCTGTGCTACTAACTCAGAATGATAATGATAGAGTGATAGAGAATGATAGAGACGAGAGGTTGCTAAAGCTCAAAGGTGTGTAAAGAAAGATTATTAATTTCCTCTGAACAATACACTAGTTTAGGACCAGGAATGTTTCAAAATTCATTTCATTCTCTTCTGGAAAAGCAAACACTACGCACAAATTCCTCCCACATGACCAAAGCCTGGAGGCAGGGAAATCAGGTCAGCTGGGAGATGCTCTGGCCGCAGACTAGGTTTAACAATTTGCACCCTCTCCCCCCTGCACGCACACGCGCACACACACACACCTGTTGTGTGGATGGGGGGCACTCATGAAGGGGTATTAAGGTGCCAGCAAGGGTTTTTGTTATCTACAGCAGTAATAGCACACTCCATAGCACCCCCCAGCAAGTGGCCACCCTAGGCACAGGCCCTGACGCTAAGGGAGTATTGTTAGGGGCATCAGCCAAATTTATTTTACAAGTTCAATGGATTTTGAGCCACATGCACCCCCCCAAACACATATTCATACAGCCTACTAGGGAGAGGAGCTGACGTGGGGCAGATTTAAATAATTTGTGTACTCACCGGTAAACTTTTCTCGTCATCTTCTATTCCTGGGCACCACCAGTAGCAACGCATGGGTTTACAATGCAAGCTAGAAAAAAATTCTACTGGCCTATATAGGACAGGCTGTGGCCGGACCCCCTCAATTAATTCAAAAGCAGCTCAGCCACAGCCCTGGGAGGGGAGAAGCATTCATTTGCGCATAATGACTAGGTGAAAAAAACACAAAACCTTAGAAACCCGCAGAAGGCACCAACCGTGCAGTCATAACACAACAGAAGGGTGAGAGTGATGCCCCGGAATGGAAGAGGACGAGAAAAGAAATTTACCGGTGAGTAAGCAAATTTCCCTTTTCTCGTCCCTTCCATTCCGGGGCACCACCAGTCAGCAATGTGTGGGCTGTCCCAAAGCAGTACCCTCAATAAGGGTGGGACCATGATATACAGCCAATTGCCAACTGATCAATATATTCAGGAACAGTGGAACTGAAAACCTCTAGACTAGACCCCTGGAGAGTGGTTTACCACAGTCTGCAACAGCTTACGCCCCAGAGCGGCATCAGCCAATGCCCTGGAGAGATGACCAGGTCGCTGCCTTGCATACCTGGTCTGTTGACGCCTGTTGCTGGCGCCCTGGTAGAGTGTGAGGTGACCCGGAAGTGTGCATGCCAGGCTCCTCCCTGCTCCTTCCAGGAACACGAACAAGACATCCATCTTACATACCTCTTGAGTAGCAACCAAGTAGTACTTTCATGCCCTAAATCTAGGGAATGCAGGAGTCGCTCATTACGAGCGGGCACAAGGAGGGTAGATGGAAGAGAGAGACCACCTTGGGCAAAAAATCCTGCATCACATGCAACACCGCTTTGTCTTTATGCAGCACCAAAAAGGGTGACTTGTTGATAAACGTTGACGTTAAATCGTATGCGAAATCCTTGGCGAGTCGACTACAACCTCTCCTTCCTGATATCATTAACTAGGATCAAGTGGGTTTTATTTGCAGAAGGGGGGGGGGATAACACTATAAAAACCATTACCCTCATGGCCTATGCACAGTCCTAGCGAATACCAGCATGCCTAGTATCTGTCTATGCCGAAAAGGCTTTCGGCAGGGAGAGCTGGTCTTCCTGTAACAAGGATTGGCCTGGGACCCATTTTCATGCAGAAAAATATTAGGATTGTACAGGGACCCTACTGCCAGAATAAGAGCCAATAGTATATTGTCATCTGGCAAATGCTCTAAGAGCCGACCCTACTATAAAAGGCATTATCTGTGGTACAGGGAGTATAAGTTATTGCTAAATGCAGACAACCTCCTATTGTATGTCCTATCCCCAGAAATCTCTATCCCTTCAATCACAATGGAATTCAACAGATTCAGTCAAGTTAGTAACTTCAAAGTTAATTATACCAAGTCTGAGTGCTTGAATATTTCCTTCTCTGACAAAGCACAACAGCAGTTGAAAGATAACTTCCCCTTCAAATGACAGGATACCCACTTAACATACTTAGGGATTCATATTCCTGCAAACCTAGGTAACTTATATAGGCTGAACTATGTCCCGCCACTAAAGAGAACTATGGAAGAGCTCTATGCTAAAAAGTTATTTTCATGGTTTGGCCGGGACAACATCCTTAAGATGGACATATTACCAAGATTTCTATACGTGTTTCAGACAGTCCCTCTGAATCCTCCGCTGGAATTCTTCAAACAGCTCAAGTCAAAATTTACTCAGTTCATAGGTGGCGGAAAAAAAGGGCAACGGATAGGGGGAGGTCTTCTTACTAAGCCGAGGCAAAGGGGGGGCTGGGGTTGCCAGGCCTTAAGATGTACCACACTGCTACTGTATTGACTCAATTGGTAGACTGGTTCCAGGAGAACAAGATGTGGGTGAATGTAGAACAGGCTATCTCCCCATTGATTATGCGGTCTCTCCCATTGACCTTAACAGGCGGCCTAACAATGAGAACCTCCCATACTTAGTTGGGCCATTACTTAAGGTATGGGATGCAACCCTGAGAAGATTACAATTATCTAATAAATCGGACACATTATCCCCTTTGTTTGACAACCCTGCCTTTCTACCGGGAGTCGGGATCACTAGATTTCTATGCTGGGAGTTGTCTGATTGCATGGGGCTTAGTCAGGTCCTGACCAGTGCAGATCCCCCCTCCCCCCCAAGAGATATTAGGCAAGAACACATTAAAGTGGACCAACACCTAGGATTTTGACTATCCTGGGTTTTGGTCCACTTCGCAGGTTCGGGGGTGCCCCGCTAGGTGAAACCCCCCAGATCTCCCGATAAAACTCAACTCACCCCGCCCCTACGGTGCATGTGCGGCTGCTCGTCCAATCAGCGTGCTTGGAGCCGCTGACCTATGTGCGTCAAAGCGATGTCTTAGTTTAGCGGCTCCGAGCATGCTGGCAGCCACATCTCGCACTTCCCTCTAACAGGGAGCACGCCCGCGCCGGCCACTGCACGCACCCCGCTAGAGAAAAGCACGAGATGCGGCCACGGCCCATGCATGCGCCGTTGGACCGGGATCCAGGTAAGGTTTGCGGGCGTCCTGGGGGGTTTCACACAAGGTGGCATCCCGATTCTGGATGCCCTCGCAGGGAGGGATTGCATTGGCCCGGGAATCTATAAGATCATGCACGGTGTTGGTCCACTTTAAAGGGGGTCCATATGGCTTCCAAGCCTTCAACTGAGGGCCTTGTTAGAATCTTTCCAACAGGTGCCCTCTCTGTCTCTGCCACTCACGACATTTGAGTCTCTCTTAGTACAGGATTCTGCCCCATTGCATACTGTGTCCCTAATATACCAAATCCTCTGAGGAGCGCACCAAGAATCCCCTCCGAACTTTATGGGAAGGTGGTAGGTGGACTTTGGCCAATCAACGGAGAAGTCAGACTGTGAAAAATCCATACTGCTTACTCATAAAATGTCAGTAGCATGCAAACCCCAGGAGAAAAATTATAACATTTTGACCAGGTGGTACAGGTGTCCGGTAGATGTGGTCAGATATGACAACTCCCAGTCGGACAGATGTTTGAGGTGCGGAATAGCACAGGGAACAATGGTGCACATATAGTGGGAATGCCCAGTTGTTAAGACTTCTTGGGACAAAATTCTTCATATCTACTATAGGATTAATGCTCAAAGAATAGCGTATTCCCCCCAGGTGGTAAGGGTGGTTATACCATGGTACTAGAAAACACAGACCCACCCACACACACAATAATAGAAATGGTACCGGGAGTTGGAGGATTAAGAATGAGTTGATTGCCGCGGATGACAACCACGTGGGTGGTTACAATTCAAGGACACACAGAAATTCAAAGGTATACTTGGCTGAGAGACCCCTTTCATTTTCTTTATGGTGGCAGGTTCGGTTTGCTGGGTCAGGGCATTGTCCTCTCTTTTCCCTCCCACCCCCAGTACCATCTACCCGCCCCTGTCTCTTCCTGTCCCTTTTTCTCTTTTTCTTTCTTGTTTCTAATTCACTTCTATCTTACCACAAAGCTGGCTTTCAGTACTGTAAAGCTTCCTTCTTGTCGCACTCCGCTCCTGGTTGATAGACCCTGGAGGATGCTGAGTGCATTGCAGCTGATGGCGGCACCAGGAACACTTTTCTGTTTCTTGGGTGTTTGGATTACGTGGAGACCCCAGTGCCTGGGCCAGAGAGGGGTAGGGGTGGGCCATCACTGAAGTTTACTCTTTACCCCTCTCGCAAAGTGGCCCCTATTATAACAACCCTGAGAGCAAGCAGGAAGAGTACACTGCATTGAATGTGGATTTGGGAGTCCAAAATATTGTATTCAAATTACTGTGTTACATCTTGGCATAATGGCTGCAACCCATCCTTTTCTGCCTGTATCCTCAGCTTTGTTCAATTGTATTGTATCTTATCTTTTTGAAAACTAATAAAAATTTTATTATGCAAAAAAAAAAAAGGTGACTTGATAGAAAGCGCTGCCAGCTCTGTGATCAGGGGGAAAAAAAAAGGACAAAGCCGAGACCTAGTCCTTAAGGTTGGTGGGCTGTAGTCCCAGGCTCTGGTGAAGGAACTACAGAATTTTGAGTACAGAGAACCTCCTACAGGAGTGACCCCAAGATTCGCACCAAGACACAAAGGCCCTCCAACTCCTGTTGTAAATTCTGGTGGATGACGCTTTCTGTTTGAATCAAAGTCCGAATTACTGCGGTGGACAAGCCCCTCTCTTCCAAGATGCTGGTCTCAACAGTCACGGCGCTAAAGCCAGTGCTGGAGAACTGGTGTGCCACAGAGGACCCTGCTGCATAAGGTCCGGGAGGTTGTGGAGCTGCCACAGGGGCTCCACCGCCAGGCTGACCAGATCCGTGAACCACCCCCTTCTGGGCCAGTGTGGGGCAATGAGACGATGAATGTACCTGAAATTCTCCAAAGCAAAGCTGTTCAAGCGAAGCGCAGAGGAACGCAAACCCCCGTGCCTCAAACGCCTCTTCTGTCACTCCATCCAGACCTTGCCCACAGTGGTCGCCATGGACACGGCACAAGCTGGGTGCATGGCTGAGCCCAGCATGTAGAATGCATGCCGTGCAAGCTGATCCAACCTCTTAACCACAGGATCTGTCAAAGCAGCACTATCCGAAGTAGAGATCAGGGTATGCCAAGCCAGACCCAACACCAGGTCATCTACCTCAGGTGGAGAAGACCAAACCTTGACGGCCTTCTCTGGAAAAGGTACCTGGCATCCAGGACTTTGAGAAGAGGTGGAAGCTTATCCGGCTTCTCCCAATTCACTTCAACCAGCCTGTCGATATAGGACAGTCTGGGAAGGACCTGCCTGGTCTTCTGGCGATTGTACGGGTCACCATTCCTCTTCGCTTTTGTATGACACCTCCCCCTCTGCAGGGCCGGAGGTTCCTGATGCGCTATAGGTCCTTGCTGTAGAAGTTGGAATCCTCAGAGGACTAGTCTGAACATGTCTATGCTTGGCTGTAGCTTTCATACCTGGTCGAATCGAAACAGACCCGGGATGCCTCTGAGGACGAAGGCTACTGACCATGCTCTCCAATCAAGCAACTGTGTCCGCCGAGTCCACAGGAGGACCCCCGGCTTTGGGCAGGGTCTGGGACCAAAAAATCACCCGGCAGGCCCCCAAAGGGGTATCCCACTCTGAGGAGTCTGAGGCTGACGCCACAGGGGACACTGGACATGCCAACAGGGGTGAAAGCAGTAAAAGCAGAAAGAACAGCGAAAGCGGACAAGTTAAGCCCCCAAGGGGGCCCTACCTTACCAGGGGGAAGACCGTGGGGAGGCAGCAGTGCTGGAGACAATCCTCAGCTGGCAGGGAGAAGACAGGAGGCGTCAGGCCACAGCAACAGGGGTAGTACCAGCAGCCCTGGCAGCAGAGCAGACCCTCCAGGCACGCAGGAGAGAGGGAGGAGGAGCTGCAAACTGGGCAAAATGCGGCTGGCCCGCCGCCTCCCCACATCATTCACAGAGCAGGCCAGAAGCCACACCACCCTACCGCAAGCAGGCGGATCTCCACCGAGCAGGCCGAACATACATAAGTCACGCCCCTCCACCGTGACGATGTTGCCCCCCATCCTTCACCGGCAGCCAGCTGAGAGAGAACGCTGCAAGAACAAGTCACAGAAAACACAGCACCCAGGGGCCACCATGGACGTGACCAGGCAGAGAACATCCAGTGGCCAGGATGGGAAGCACACTCAGTGGGGGGGACCAGGGGAAGAGACCGTATGGCAGAGAACCACAAAACAGGGCCACCGTGTAAAGCCCTGAGGTCAGGTACCCTGCTAGGAGCGGGGTCCTGATCCTTGGGTCTCAGACCACCAGCCTAGCCCCAGGCACCTACCTGGACCCATGCGCACCCCTCACACTGCACAACCCCACGCTATTGGCTTAGGGACCGGCTTCAGGCATCATAGCGAGGTCTCCAGGAAAGCTGCA
The DNA here is from genome assembly GCA_027917425.1 of Gastrophryne carolinensis. NCBI lineage: Eukaryota > Metazoa > Chordata > Amphibia > Anura > Microhylidae > Gastrophryne > Gastrophryne carolinensis. The sequence continues at coordinate 298,206,871 of CM051236.1, forward strand.
GATGGTAAGGGCTGGGAGACAAAAACGAAGCCTCCGCTTCAAACCATTATTGTTTTAGTAAAAAGTAAAAATAACATCCTATAGAGCCCACAAATAAGTCTGCTAAAACTGCCCACACATACTTTGCTATAAATTAAATAATCTTCTAAAGGTTACATTGCTAATATCTTTAAATGGGAAGCGTGCATGCATGTTTCTATGTGTAAATACTTAGGCAGTTATGTGATGGTAATAAAAGATACTTGAAAGGCTGTGGGGCAAGAGGTCCATGGGGAGGTATGTCTCTGGGCGCACTATAAGTGTATAAACAGCAGATAGTTTGAATTTAAATATATGAGATGATAAAAAATAATCGTTTCAAGACTCTGTAAGAAGAACAAGCATACCTGTTGAAATTATTCCTCTGCTATTTCAGTCTCTTGATGAACCACCACCTTGGTTACGGACATATCAGGATGCTGTTCCTTTGCTTCTTTGATCGCCTGAACCAAAACCTTTTGAGAAATGATATTTAGACATTACTAAAGAATGTTTATGCAGCATTGAGAACTGAAACGATTTATGTAACTACATTTAATCCATGTGTCACCTATAATTCTGTTACCTGGTCATGATCCAAGTCTCCATCGCCAGTTATTACTATTCTCTTCTCTATCCGAGTCTCTGAGATGCCTCCTTTTACAGTCTGAAGATGTTAAGTGAACGCCTCATTAGGAAACTGTACTCCTATCATAGTCATACAGTACATATAAACGTACAGACACAGTATTTAAAGTGGAACAAAAGCATCTAAAAGATCCCAGGGCTAGAGCTGGCTTTCCCCCGAGGCATCTCGTATCGGGTGCCGGCAATCATTTACTTTATATGCGCGGACTCTTGTTCAATAAGAGCCATCTGCAGAGATGTCATTCGGCAAATAGCTCTCATTATTTTCAGTGAGACATTGTGAGTGATTGTTTACAAAGGGGACCAAGAGTGTCCCTTGCATCTACGGGCTGTGCGTGCGCTCACACCGCAGCCATTCAGATAGGCTGGGAAGGGGGTGTGCACGCCGCAGGGGATACGCCAGCATGCGCTCCCCATTGAAGTCAATAAGAGCAGTTTGACAAAGAATGTAAAAATGGCAAACGCCTCTGACTGGCTGCATGTCTGCGCATGAGCCATTTCAATGCATCAAAACCTTTGATTATAAGTAGCTTATGAATTATAAATAATTCTGCTGGCTTTGCTTTCATTTCTGGGTCATGGCGGCGCTTTAAAAGTCTTGATCATGCTCTGCTGTGGTACCACTGTGGCTTACCATGCCAACTTGCACTGAGAGCACCAAGGGACAGAGTGGCTATTAAAGAGGACCAAAACCCACTCTGGAGTCTATGAGATTCCAGGGCAGACATGCTTGCTCCCTCCGGGACACCCCAATTGGGGGTGTACTGCTGTGTGAAACCCCCCAGGTCGCCCAAAAACTCACCTTTGTTTCCTGTCCAAGGCATTTGTGAATGGCCGGTGCAGGGCATGCTCCCTGTTAGAGGGTAGCTCTGAGCCACTAGCATTAGATGAGCTCCTGAACGAGGGGCTCTCGAACGGATCAGAGCATGCTGATTGGACGAGCGGATGTGCATGCGTCGTAGGACTGGGAAGAGGAGAGTTTGTTAGGGCGACCTGGGGGGTTTCACACAGCAGGGCATCCCCGATCAGGGTGCCCCGGGGGAAAGGACCAAAACCCAGGATAGTCAAAATCATTTTTGCATGATTGCATGGTCACTCCTAACGCTGCAGGAAATAGAGAGAGAGATCAGGAGTCGGGCCTCAGGTCGGCTGCATGCTTTATTATCATCATTGTCTGGACAGTGTTTTTTAGACACAATTAGACTACTAATACAATTAGTGTTAGAGCCCCTTATTTGTAGATATGCTCCAGACCCCGTAGTGTCAGGCCACTTCTGTGTTGGTATATCCTAACCCAACCTCTCAGAAAAAAAAAAGGTAGAAGAAAGACACATCAATGTGGGGTTATACTGACCATGGTATCATCTGGGTAAGTAAATGTATTCTGAAACAATAAAAAACCTAATAGGGCACTTTACCTTTGTAATCTGTGTGGTGGTGGTACTAGTGGTTGTTTCCGAGGTTATAGTGTGGGCAGTTAGCAGAATGCCAGGTTCCCCATCATTGGTAACATCTTTATCCTATAAAGAAACAAGAGTGAAGAAACTGTAACAAATTATTTCTTTGAACACTTAGAAAAGACTTCCTTTAAAAACTGACAGGAACTCCTCTCACCCTCGGAACAGAGGGGGATGACAATTTGGGAGGCACTGCTGCACAGCACCTTATACAGCTCATAGTGACCTTGTGTTCCCTCACTGATCCATTATCCTATGTGATAGATGGAAGTTCATCAGGTTCATCAGGCCGACAGACCCACAGAAATATGCCAGCCTGACAAACCCAAATGGCTGCCAGCAAACACAAATAAAAGCCATTGAGAGAATGTGGAAGCAAATCGTATGTGCTGCTTGGTCTCAGCTTCCCAAGGCCAAGCATCAGTTTAAAACCATGTAAAACATCTACATTAGAGATTCATTTTAGAGCTGAGAATATGGAACAGCATCGCAAATAACTGAATAAGCTACAGGGAGGCCTGATAATGAAATGTAAAAACACAACAACATTGCTAGGGTTAGAACACAGAGTTGAAACTAAACACAGTGTAGCTCTAAATTGTCTAACATCATATCAGAATGTATGCTCCTTTCTTTACATTTGCTCAGCACATCCACAAAGAGTCATTCAGGGAGGTACAAGGCTAAGACAAAACAATATCTTTATTTACAGATGACTCTCTGGGTAAAATTTTCACTCAAAAAAATAAAACATTAAATTAGATGGTTACTGAATTACAGTAATTTTTAAGGGGGATTTTTTCTCATGTCACGGTCACACATTGTGAAGTGAAAATGAGCACTACTGGCCCAGTATTATATGCTCAAAATTAGTTTTTGCCTCTCTTTAAAACTGTATGTAAGTATGGAGTGTAACATTCTTTCTGCCCACACTCCTTACCATATAATACCTAAGGGAGAAAATTGGTTTCTGAACGGAAATAAGATGCTTATCTTTTTAATTTACTGCACTCGGTAGACTTTGATTATTAGATTTGGGTTATTACGGGGTTGCTATATTTAATCAAATAAAACCTAGAAGATTAAATATATATTCATGAAATCCATTTAAAAAGGCTCAGAATGTCCTGAGAAAAACTAGGGTCGAGGTCACTCTTTATATCTACCAAACCGATATACCCAAAATAAAAAATATGCTCTAGGCCTTAAAGTCATTGTCCAGGTAGCTAAAATACGTATTATACTTACTATTTGACCCCTGTAGCTCTCCTGTTCAGCTCCAGTGATTTAAAAAGTGCCTGGTTCCGAGATCAAGTTCACTACTGCTGAGGAACAGTCTGTTTCCTCCACCACATACGCCAAAGCAAGTCCACCAGATCAAGCCCACTCTATTCCCTACAATGGAGGGGGCAACACCTCAGCATGTCCCCTCCATCACAATGATGAGTGGGCATGCAGTCATCTCTCTTGGAAGAAGTGGACATTCCGTAGCACCTTGTCTGTGAATGGAGACCATCGCTGGATGGCAGGTTACTGGATCTTAGCACCAGGTATGCTTTAAATGACAAGAGCTGGGTGGAATAGCTGTAGGAGACAAAAGTTTGTTCTTCTTGACCTGCCTGGAGAGCCAGTGGGGGCATCTTCCACTGGTGGGTGTGGGTCTGCTGTAAGAGCATGGTTATCATAATCAACACCTGTTCTATTTAAATTGGGCCAGAATCATCATAATCCCCCCCCCCCACTGAGTATCAGCAGAGATGCTGTGGCTCGGTTTAAGAAAAGAAAAATGTCCTTTTCTCGTGGGCATGGGCCCAGACAGCAGATTTCAGACTGCTGATTGGCTGTGAACAAGCCCGCTGGCTGTATTCCTGGCTTCCCTCTAGCCTAAGGGACACTCCTGCCCCAGCCCCTATCTGAACAGTCAAGGGCTTTAGCACGCTTTAACTAAAGAGAAGTCAGTGATGTGCCCCCGTAACCTCGCTGTGTGGAAGCACCGAAAAGGGGAGCGATTTTAGGCCCGGCACTTGCAGGATTTAATCTGCTTTATATGTAGCTAGGCAAAACAGCTGGATGAAGGACTAAAAGATAATAATTTATGCAATATGAGCATAATACTGGGAATGGGGGCTTATACCATTATTACTCCTCATACCAGTATACTGGTGGTGGCAGAGCCAATGTTTTGACCATGGCATGCTAGACTCTTTCATCTGTTCTCTGTGTAAATGAGAAGGCTTTAATGGACCATATATGGTTTGCACATAGATATAGAAGCTAAATACTTACATTTGCTGCCTCGTATGTGATAGTTTTGGTCTCTGTGTGAACTAAGGGGACCTCCTTGGTGGGTATTTGCCCCTTCTCATTGGCTGAAGCATTTGAGATAGTCACTGTTTGGGTTTTCACCAGGGGAGGCTGTGTACACATGCAAAAGAGATTAAATTATGAGAAAGAACAAAATGACAGCCTGATCTGCACACCATTTTTGAAAAACCTACAGTGGTTAGAATGCAAATATACTTTAAGGTTGGAGCCATGTTACTCACATTGTCCTTACACAGCTAAAACATCCCTTATAAAGGCAAACATTGCAGTGAAGGATGTCCTTTATATATAGCTATAAAGCAATATTTCTATATTACAAACCTTGCAACATCATAGATAGAAATGGAATAAAGGTGGTGCCAGCTTTAAACTTGAATCCCAAGCGTCATATAATAATGTTATTACAACAGGCTCTTTTCAATCATTATTAGACTTACAAGAGTTTTTTGTCCATACAACATTATAAGGAGATCCCAGCTGCAATTCATTTATTAATGTACATCTATAGCAATACAAGAAATACATTCCTCTTGGGCACACACTGCTTATCCTGCTAAAGATAATCCTCAAATGTGCGGGCCCCGCTGGCATTTGCAGACTCAGTCTGCCTGCAGTCTGCAAGGAGGCCTGCTCCCTTATGACTGAGAGCAGTGAACATGCTAGAACCCCTTGGCCAGGACACACTAACATTGGCTAATAAAAGACGAGGGAAACCTTCTTTGCTTTCTACTAGTCAGTTACTGGGCTGGCCCAGGGCTAAGAAGATTACCGTCTAAAGTTTTAGTGTACTGTGCAATACCCTTTATCAATATCTATTACACACAATACGTTCACCTTTCTTTCAACGTATCTATTTTAAAGTTTATTTTTATTCCACCCACACCAGCCCATGGGGAGTCAACAATTTCAGCAGGAGTGTACTTAAAAAAAGGACTATTTCTTAGAAACACACATTTCTGGCCTAGGGCAGAACGTTTAAGTTCCAATGAGTATCCTAGTGTTTACAAATCTGCCTATATGCTTCATACAATATTGTACTCCTAAATTGACCAAAAGACTGTATGAATGGGCAGCCTCTGAGGTGTTAAGATGGAGTGGGCACATAAAGGCACCATCATCCTAGAAGTGATTACAGGGTGATCAACGTTTTTCTTCTCAGTAAAGGTTTTTTTCAATTTAATGGATTGGTGCCATTTGGTCTGGGTGGGGGGAAGAGGAAAGGGGTTCCATCTGCTCAGCTCGGGCTCTTCTATATTGATTTCTGGGGAAAAGTTGGGTTCCATGGATGGTAGAAAGTGTTTGGCTCCAATAGGACAGGGGAGGCATCATCTGCTCATCTCTTCCAGACTGTGTGTCCACTGGAGGGCATATATTCTGTCTTGTCCTGCACCTTCCAACGTAAGACCGGCTCTGCCTAGCACAATGATACATAACAGAGAGAGCCCAATGCCAGTCACAATCTCATTTGGGATGGGTAAGAACCGCGTGATTGTTGTTCTTGCTAATGCCACTGTAGTGATTAATGTAGAACAAAACCCATATAAAAGGAGTTGGCCCTCTATAAGAGATCTTCCTAGTGGCACTCAGATTGGTGATGTCCACAATATGAAACCCCCTGGTTTTCCCATAAACTCCCCTTGAACCTTAAGCACCCTGCAGCAAAGTTTGGATGCTTTCAGAGGCCTGCACATGCACTGTGGGATCAAGGTTAGTCAGGAAATCAGAGGTTTCACATGGTGAAAGATTTATATGGCTGCACACGGTTTATATGTGAAAGTTTATTCAGCCCACCTGTTTGTAGGTTAATCTCTCTCTTTGCCAGTTAGAGAAGCACCACTGACTCAGTACACATGTCTGTGTATGGGTAGTTAACTACTAAGAAGTATATTATAAGAAGTAATTTACAAACCTACCCACATCACCCGTTAACAGCATTTTAGGCTTACTAAAATGCCTAGCCATTTTCACATATTGGGTCATTTTGCCACCTCAGCGTTGCTTTATAAAAAGTCCTGAATGCAGTTAAAGTAATGCACCCCAACCACAGTCACATAGAAGTCTATGGGACTACAGAGAAAGTGCAGGTAAAACAAGGAGTTTCCAATAAAAAATTAAAAAGCTCTGCTCTATTTATTTTAATGATAAAGCTAACAAAGTAACAAAACAATCATAGATACAATGCAAAAACTGACTGCTACTGCAAGAGATGTGAAGGAGGAGCCAACTAGCATAACAAATACAGTATGTAGAAAATTGGCTGATTTGTGAAAAGGGCAGCCCCTAGTGGTTACATGCGGTCATCAGGCCTATAGGACAAAAAAATATATATTATATATATATACACACACATATACATACATACATACACACACACCTTTTTGTTCTCAACCCCATTTGTGGGTCGATCAGGATACCTTTCTAACCGGCCAAACGTCTGACATGCATTTCAAAGCATTCACACCAAAAACTTTAATAGGCAATCACCTGTAAAGGGAAGGGGGGATTAACCTAATACAACAAAAGGCCATGAGTCTCCTTATACAGAGCCCTTGATTGCTAGTAACACAATACAGGACTATGTCTGTAAGAGGAGGCAAAGTGAATCTGTATAGGACTGCAGGGCTTGCTTTAGATATATAGAACTCCTACAATAGACATGGAATTCAAAGCACTCAAAAAACTCAAGATAATCGGTTAGGTCAGCCTTAAAAACAACCCCTTTGCCCTGCCAGCCTCTCCTGGTGGTGAGGTAGGATGGGGGGGGGGTACAAAGAAAAAAAAAACCTTACCTCACTGTCGGTCCTGTGGCGCTCTCCTGTTTCTGTGCGGCATCCCTGGTTCCATGCGCGCACCTGCAGCGTAGTCACTTAAATGGGTGGCGGGCACATGCGCAGAGCCTGGGGATGCCGCTTTGTATCTTTCTGTGAGGAGGGCCACAAATAGACAGGAGAGCGGTGCTGAGCCGCGGGTGAGGTGTTTTTTTCTTTGGATCCCCCGTCCTGCTTTAGCGGCAGCAGAGGGTGGTAGGGTGTGGGGGGTATTGTCTTTGACTGCAATTCTACTGTAAAATAAAAAGCCCACTTTAATGGATTTTCCCATCAGGCCTTAAACCAGGAATGTCGCGTAGCATTATGCTCCCCCACTTACCTGCAGCATCTATCATGCTATCGTGCCAGAGGGAAAATCAGGTACTTTGGTAGGGGTGTACACACATGCCCCACTGCAGGCAGCTCACAGAGACGATGTGCCCACAAAGGCAAGATATATGCCACAGGAGTGGCTGCATATAAGTAAGGAAGCCTTGTGTCTAAAAGACTCTAGGTCAGGGCCTTTCTTTGTATTTATCTGCAGTATGAAAACCCCTGGTTTCCTCATTTCCACCCTCATCTAAATGTTTGCTGGTACAGTCACACATAACCAGGTAGCAGGGAATGCAGTGTGGCGTGAGGCTAAGCAGGGCATGGCTTGGTCTACAGAGCTGCCCCTAGAAAGATTCATTTTTTTATTTTGGTTATTTTGGTTTTCTTTAGGTACAGGTGACCTAGAAACAGTGTATTACACTGCCAAGTTAGTGAGCACCATGTATACTTCTACCTAGTGGTGAGACTATCTTGGTCATGAGAACAGTCTACTCTTAGTGATGTTCCTTGCTCTACCCCTTTGCTTTATATTCTGTAGAGAGCATGAGAATGGGAGCAGTTAATACATATGTTTAAATGTAACTAGTAATAAATCCAGGCATTTTTTTTACTGGTCATCTGGATCATTCAATTCCAAATTGCCTGGTTTATTACCAAAGATATTACATGACCTGGGTAAACAAGAAGGTACTTGTTGTTATGTGGTTTACAGTTGTGGTTGACAAGAGTAAATTATATTACAAAGTTTTTAAAAATATCACATGTAAAACACAATTTATCAACACAGTCCTTTTTATTAGCGAAAACTCAATTTGCCAAATAAACCGCATCCATTTTCTGAAGCTTTATGGCTTCGAAGTTAAACTAGGCAGGGGACTCAGGCTGGAATAGTGACCCATAAAAGAAGCATTTCAATTAAAACCATGGAACCTTTTTCAAAACAGCATAAACAGCAAAATTGTATAGCATTAAGTAATTCTTAGGCTTGCTAAACTGTAAGATTTAAATTAAGGATATGACAGTTCTCTATTTTCAGTATGTATTAATAAATAATCGACGGGTATTCGAGAATACTTATATGACATAACATTATAGGTAGACAAAGGCCACTATGGATGAGTAAAATTAGCAAACACACAAAGTAGGGTGTCTGTAAATAAAGGTTAAGGTGAACAGTCCAACATGGATTAGATGCCATCTAATTTCATTGTTAGTTGTCCATAGCAATTCCTTGGCTTTGGGAAAGGCAGGAGACAATAAAGGCAGTGTAATGCAGAAGTATAATACAGTTTAGCTATCTTTATACAAAATACACAAAGAGAAAAATAGAAAGTTTACTCTAAATGGCTGTTCAATCTAAAGTGCAGGTTTCTTTATCCAAAGGAAATAACATTCAAACATTCACTGCTCACCGAACTCCAGGAAACTTTTAGTTAGGGATGGTGTAACGAAGGATTAGATCCTCAATTTTCTCAATAGAAGAAACCACCCCTGCCCACAAAAATGCTTTTCATTTCCTAGATTTGGACATGTACAAAGCCTCTGTCAACCTTATTACATATACCTTATGTTCTGATAAAGTTTTTAAAAAATATACGTATGCATAAATAATGCTACCGTCTATTTTTCCATAGGATTTCTGTTATTACTGAGCAGCTGCACAGATACAGTTAAGACATGCAGTTTAGGACAGTATAAGACATAGAGCTGAACTTTTAAGAGGTACAGTACTGCAGAGAAGCTGGCAAAGAGCTATTCCTTCATAGCTATACATGTGTAGCATCTATAGCATTAAAAACAGTCTGCTGCTACTAGAAAGAATACTGAGCAGTCACCGAGCTGAATATGATCAGACTTCTGAAACATTAGTGTTCATAAGAAGACAAGCCACCAAAGAGTCACTGCCAAAAAAATTAGAAATGACATAAGAAATGGGAGACGGGGGTTCGGAAGTAGAAGTAGTTGCAGATGGCACTTTTCCATGGACTTCTCCTCCGGCATAGGGATGGAGACTTTTGGGGGAATTACCCGATGGTCTGTCTCTGAAGAATTTACAAGGTCTTCACCCTGAACTGGTGTCTCACCCTGAGTCTGCCCACAGTGGGGCGGCAGAAGAGAAAGAGACAAGTGAAACCGAAAAAAAAACAAAAAAAAAACAAATGGAAAATGTAATGTAATTCTTAGGTATGTGCAAAGTATTTGATAAATCGAAATTACTTCTCAACTGGATTTTGGTCTTCTATGGCACATGTTTTAAGTGTTCAATGGCAGTGATATATTTAGAGACTCATCAGTGGCAGTAGCAAGCTTGAATGATTGGTCTATTTGGGCCTTACATTTATGGCAGTAAGTGTCATTAAAAGGGTTTACATTTAAAGTATAGTCCTTTGGGTGACAAAAAAACCCTCATTTGCTCATATATGTAAGTATATGTAGCCGTTATGGGAAGGCTCCATTAAGAGCATATCACTTAGTGATAGTCAAGTAACTGTAAAAATGGTATTCATTAAGTCATGTATAATGTGTACTGACACCACGTGTTCAAATAAATGTATAGAAAAAGCCATAGTTAACATGCTACATTCAGAGTCCAGAAGGAAATGACTCCATGTGGCACAATAAGCCCAAAACGCAGAGGATGTCCTAATGTGTTCATTCAGTGCATGGAACTGAAATGAACAAAAACATAAGCTGAACATTATTAATCACTAGGAGAGGAAGAACTGGGCCCTTAATTCCCTTAGAGGGACTGTGGTACACCGTTCTGTTTTGGGACTTTGTGCTAGCTCTTTGCACATCCCTGAACAACATTTCTCTGTAAAATCATAGGCAGATGACTGATCAGCAGCAACCAAAAAGTGAAGAGTAGAGAAAAAGACAAGCAAAATAAATTAGGTGGGTGTTTAAAACAAAGTATGACAACAGGGAACAGGATAAAAGAAAGAAAAGAAGAGAACAGGGTAAAGTTAAACTTAGCATTGCAAGCCGCTGCAAGATCCCTGAAGAGCTGCAGAAGATGGTATACCACCAAAAGGAGGCAGATGATCGCTAGGTGATAACCCACCGCCTGCAGATCTCATCATCATAGGGATTTATGTGGCAGAAAGATCAGTATAAGGCAGGATGTGTAATTAGATTTAAATGCTGTAGAAGCCCAAAACACCTAGGGACTAAACGGCCTAAACATCAGTTACAGGAGACTTCCTAAAATCTTACATGTCTATACTTATGTCTTACTACAGTAAAGCATACATTTTCTACTTGTCTAAAATTGTGCAATAAGGAAAAAGTCTAGTGTTAACTACTCACATAAAATGAGTGCTTGAGAGATAGGCTGCCAACTGAATGGTGAATCCAAAATTACAGATTATACATTAAAATCTGATGCATTTAACTCACTACTGATTACATAGTTCCTAGGCATCTACCAGCTAAGGATGTCCCACAGTACATTACCAATAGACCCCTCCGCCCCTGGCCTGATCAGCACACTCACAGTGTCTGGGATCCCACGCTGATCAATTGCGCCATGGAGTAGAGCTCACATAGCATTGTGCACAGAAAAATAGAACCAATTGTATTTGCTGTAATTGGGTGATGAATAGACAAGAAAGAGGTTACAGTATGAGCTGAAACCCCTATTTGTTACTATTCTCTAATGTATGAAAGCCAGGTAGCAGCTTAAAGGGACAGTTTAGCAAATGGCAATAATACAGTGGTCACACTTGCTGGGCCCCTCATACAGCAGATAAACTGGAGCATGGTCGTAGAAAAATAGAAAGGACACAAGGGACAAGACCTGCTACAGTGTACTGCAGGAAATGGAGGAGAGACACATAGGACAGCCTTCAGGTGAGCTCCTTGCTGCCTCAATACTACCATTGCCTGAACTGTGTCTTTAACTAAACACATGATCTACCCTGTGAATAGGACAACCTAGAAAACGAACAAATCCTAGAAATGCTTTAAATAACCTGTAATAATAATAATAATAGTGTAAACATTGCACAACACATTTTGGGCATCTCCAGCATTTTTAGGTGTTAAAAACATGCAAGTCCAAAGCAACAAGTCAACAAATCAGTAGTAAAGCCCAAAACAAGCCAGTCATCCTTTGCACGCACAGGTTCATGCCAGGATTTAACCATTTGATATCCTTATTCTTCAAGAACAGTTTGCAGGCCAAAATAAAAAAAAGCACCTACGCAGCCACTATAACATCTGCCAATGTGCTGGCAAAGGGCTATAAAAAATAAAAAGCCAGGAATGCATGGAATAACGCTAGGCTGTTTACATGACCGGCCATAGCATGATATAGGTGTGGGCTTTACCTCTGACCCACACACTTTCCGCTCAGTGGGTAAAACAAGTGCGCGCTTAACCTAGATACAAAAAGTAACAATAAGAATGAAATAAAAGTCCTGATCAGTTACAAATCCTTAAAGATAATAATAGTTCAATTGTAATAACTATATACAGCATTAACAGCATTTGTCTTTGTACTCAAAGTAAAATCCCTTTCTTAAAGTATTTGGAGACAACGGGGTTGATTCAGAGCCTGGTGAGAATTCTCACTTATTTTGTAGGAGAGAAAACTGCCATTCAGTTTCAGCAGCTACCTTGGGGCCGATTTAGAGCCAGGTGAAAATTTACACCCGGTAGACAATGAACATCAGTGGCAGGTTTCTCTCCTAAAATAGGAGAATTCTCACCTGGCTCCAAATTGACCCTACTGGGTCAATAAGGACCATATGGTCAGACACCGTTCACCACTTGGGTGTCTAAATATACCCCTCACACAGGAAGTATGTTCAGTTGTAGAAAACAGTATCACCATTAACACAAAGACTATTCAGCAAATCAGATGCCAAGCCTAACTCTGTAAAAGGAATATACAGCCAAAAGGGTAGATGGTGGTGTCTACTAATGTACTTTATGTACTCGCCTTAAGTTTCTATTCTTAAATTCATCTACATTTCCTAATCATACATCTGGATAAACAGCTACTTTCTGCTTAATTTTTTACTATGGGAAGCAGTGAAAGTAAAAAGGAGGGGATAACCTACAGGAATGAGTTTACTGCTATCTGCAGTACTCACTAAACAAATCTAGCATTTATTAACACTAGTTTGCAGAATTTGCATAATAGGTATGGAGGAAAGACTAAATCAGCTTAGCATACCTGCTTTTCTAGTGCCTAGAAACAAAAAGCCTAAATAATATGTGTAACATGGAATGGGGGAGACCTACATTTACAAGTGTAGGCTGTGACTTTCCACTCCGCCTACATCATTTGCAATCGAACAAAACACTTTTCAGTGTATAGACTATAATAGTTTAGTGCCCTAACTACATCTATGCACTTGTATTAAGAAGTGCAGGTGAACGGGTAAAAAAAAAAAAATTTCAAGTGAGAAATTAACATGTTTTTCCTGTGCCAGAAAAAAACAAAAAAGGTGTCTCAGCCAATGGCTCAAAGGGAAGTCCTTGAAGAGCCAAGACTACTTAAAAACTTGGCTTCAACAGCTACACAGTGACTGCAATAGCAGACCCTGTGACAGGTTATTGGTACCATGCATGTCTACCACTTATACGGATCATATTCTTTGTGAGCAGCCTGGGGCAAAAAGAAAGGGTCTTCTAGCCTAATCTTTGGAAAGGCCCAAGCAAAGATATAGGGCCCGAGCTGGTGCAGATCTCCACCAAGACTTACAGGTGGAGTAATTAGTGCAGCCGTGCTAAAGAGCAGACTATATAAAGAGCCACAAAACATGACCTGTTAGTGGCTCTAGAGGAGAGGTTTGGGGAATAGCGCTGTAGAGGAACAGGCCTCTGGTCAGTGCTGTTGGTATTTAAGTCCATGACTGCAGCATAGCAACTAAAATGAAGAGATTAGCGATATTGGCATCCGTCTTAGAAATATGACCCGTCGGCTGAATTATTTCCTGAATGAAGGGTACATATAAGGCCCCTCTACTAATCTCTGAATCCTGTTCAACTTCAGGTAGACTGAGTCTGACTGAGCCTACAGGATACACCCAAAGATCATACCAAACTTGATTAGGTTTACACACAACTACACATCTGTAACTTGAATGAACAAAAATAAAGAAAATCATTAGGACTAGGTTAAGAATTTTAAAGCTAAGGTATGCAATATATGTACACACATACAAATACACACTGCCAGCTGACAGCAGCACAGTAAACTGTACTCATGGAGAATCCTGATGTTTATGTTTGCTAGCCAGCATATTGCAATAGGATGTGAGCGCAAAATCCTTCACCTTTTAAGCCACAGGGGAACAGACTATCTCCCTAATTGGAGTGAAGTTATGTGCGGTAACCAGCAAAGGTGATTGCCTTCAAATCAGGATTAATGGATCATAGGTTAGGGGTAATGGCCTATTTACATGGAGCAACTATGGATCGAGAAATCACTAAAGCAACTGCAATTTAACGATAATTGCTTGGTAGAAACGGCCACTACGAATAAAAGATGAACGAGAATCGGTCAGCCATTGTATCATTTCGTCTGACAAAAAAAAAATTCCAGTTCATCGCTTGATTATTGGAATGTGTAAACAGAAATCGGCCTAAAAAAGTGTTTGCCTATGAGAATGAGCGACTGTTTGACCAACAAATCTTCGCTGTCTGAAAACAGTTGCTCAAAGGCAGAAGATTTGTATGGCTGGAACGAACAGCCAATTGATCTGCTTGTGTAAACCCAGCATAAGGGTAGTATATATATTTACATCTCACATAATTACCCCGTGATAAAATGGAATACATTGTATTTAATGTACGCCTAAAACACATAACACATAAAATACAATTCTGTGATTACTCACCTGTAGAATTGGTATTATGAGTATACAGTACGTCCTGCTCCAAATCTAATACTTACACTTGGGGATATACTCTGCCAGATGGCGCTAGACTGCGAAGACATCGAAAATAGGCTCCTCCCGGCCCCTCAAATACCCAGGGACCTCCCACAAATCCCCAGCATTGAAAAGCAGTTATTGAGAAGCCGGGAGAATTAAACAATCCAAACTATCAACTATAACAATGATAACAATCCCCATACAGGGGATCCAAGAAAATGCAAACCAAGGGTGGGTTGGAGCAGGACGTACTGTATACTCATAATACCAATTCTACAGGTGAGTAATCACAGAATTGTATTATTCTTAGTATACAGTATGTCCTGCTCCAAATCTAGTACTTACACTTGGGACATCCAATAGCAGTGTCCATAAAGTAGGGTGGGATCCCCAAGAAAAATCAGCAGCAGACAGTTTAAACCACTGCCGCCTGCAGAACCTTTCGGCCAAAAGCAGCATCAGCTGAGGCCCTAACATCAACCTTGTAAAACTTTGAAAAGGTATGAACAGAAGACCAAGTAGCGACCTTGCAATCTTGTTCAACAGAAGCCTGGTGCTGAAAAGCCCAAGAGGCACCAATAGCACGAGTGGAATGAGCAGTAAGGCGGAAGAGAGGATTCTTCCCCTTAGCAGAGTAGGCCTGAATCACAGCCTGACGAATCCACTTGATGAAAGTAGACTTGGCAGGAGCCAAACCCTTCCTAGGACCAGAAGGGACCACAAAAAGAGCATCAGTTTTCCTGAAAGGTGCAGTAGCCACCAGATAGTACTTCAGACACCTAACCACATCCAAAGAGTGCAAAACCCTCCCCTTAGCATTGCTAGGATTAGGGCACAAAGAAGGAAGAACAATATCCTGATTCAAATGAAAGACAGACACTACCTTAGGCAGAAAGTCAGGTTTGAAACGAAACACCACCTTGTCCTGGTGTCTCTCATAGTAGGGGGGCTGAATGGAAAGCGCCGCCAACTCAGACACACGCCTGACAGAAGTGATAGCCACCAGAAATACAACCTTGAGCGTAAGAATGGCCAAGGCAGCATCCTGCACAGTTTCAAAGGGAGCACCCTGCAAGGCTGACAGAACCAAGTTCAGATCCCAAACAGGCACCATAGGCTTACGTGGGGGGCGCACATGAGTGACCCCCTGAAAAAAGTCCTGATCAGAGGGTGCTGAGCAAAGGACTTCTGGAAGAAAATAGCCAGGGCAGAAACCTGACCCTTCAGAGTACTGAGTTGGAGCCCCATCTCCAACCCATGCTGCAGGAACTCCAGAATCCTGGGAATACAGAACACACGACAGGGAAGAAACCTAGACTCACACCAGTCAATGTAGGCACGCCAAACCCTGTAATAAATGGAAGAGGAAGACTACTTCCTAGCTTTAATCAAAGTATCCACAACCGAGGAAGACAGCCCCTTCTCCATCAAGATGGAGGTTTCAGCATCCAAGCCGTCAAAGCCAGAGTTTGTAAATTGGGATGGCGTAGTGAGCCCTGAGTGAGCAGATCTGGCACCAAGGGCCAGTTGTACCACGTCTGCGAACCACACTCTTCTTGGCCACCTGGGGGCCACCAGAATTGCTGGCACCCCTTCCAGAGCAATCTTGCGCAGAACCCTGCCCAGCAGGGGGATTGGAGGGAAAACATACAGGAACTGAAAGTCCTGTCATGACATTGCTAGCGCATCCGAGGTCAAGGCCAGAGGATCCCTGGACAGAGAGACAAAAGCTGGGAGCTTGTGATTGTGGCGGGACGCAAACAGATCCACATCTGCTTGGCCCAAATGGTGACACAGAGATTGAAACACCCTGCTGCATAGGGACCATTCTCCCTGGCGAGAGGTCCCCCTGCTCAGAGAGTCCGCCAGGCGATTTTCCACCCCCGGGATGTACACAGCTGATATGCAGGGGACATTGGCCTCCACCCAAGTCAGGATCAGAGACGCTTCCTGGAGGGCCCCCTTGCTCCGGGTTCCTTCCCTGATGATTGATGTAGGCAACTGCCGTCTGGTTGTCCAAACGCACCTGAACAGGCAGGCCCCGTAGGTGAGTAGTCAAGTGAGCCAGAACTAGCCTGATCGCCCGCAGTTACAAGACATTGATAGGTGTGTGGGCCTCCTGAGGGCCCCACCTCCCCTGGAACCGCAGGGACTTCCAGAAACCCCCCCAACCTGACAGACTGGTATCCGTGGTGACCATCTCCCAGGAAGGGGCAAGAAAGGATCTGCCCCCCAACAGGTTCCTTGAGTCCATCCACCACGAGAGGGACCTCCTGACCCGGGGGGAGAGCACACAGACCCTGTCCAGGGACGCTGGGTCCTTGTCCCATATTGACAATAGGTGGAGTTGCAGGGGCCTCAAGTGGAACGGAGCATAAGGGACCGCTTCGAAGCATGCCACCATCAGGCCCTCCAGCTGCATCCCCTGCCTGATGGAGGGATGGGGACAAGCTAGGAGGGACTGAGCCTGAGCAATCAGACTGTCCACCTTCTGTGGAGGAAGGAAGATCCTTGCCTGAACTGTATCCAGATTCATTCCTAGGAATGGAGTTACCAAGGAAGGGGACAGTGAGGACTTGGGGTGGTTGATCACCCATCCAAATGACTCCAGAGTGGACACCACCAGAGTATCCAACTCTGCCTGATGTAGAGACTGGGAAGTGATGAGAATGTCGTCCAGATAGCGAAGCACGCGGACGCCCTGACATCTGAGCAGAGACATCACGCCAGCCAGCACCTTGGTGAACACCCTGGGAGCTGAAGTGAGGCCGAAGGGCAAGGCCACAAACTGGTAGTGTTGATCCATCAGAGCGAACCTGAGGAACCTTTGATGACCTTGGAACACAGGACTATGAAGATAAGCATTTGATGTCCACAGAAGTCATGAAATCCCCTTGGCGCAGGGAACTGATGGCAGAGCGCAGAGTTTCCATGCGAAAGCGCCTGCCCCTGACAAACTTGTTGAGGATCTTCAAGTCCAGGATGGGCCTGACTGAACCATCTTTTTGGGGTACTGAGAATAGGTTGGAATAAAAGCCCTTGCCTTTTTCTCTTAAGGGGACCTGGCAGATGACCCCCAGCTCCAGGAGGCCTTGCACTGCTTGCACTAGCTCCTGAGCTGACACAGGGTCCTGAGGAATCCGGGATCTGATGAATCTTGGAGGGGGATCGGCAGCAAACTCCAACTTGTAACCGGAGGACACTACCTCCTGAATCCACCGGTCTGAGACATGATGCCTCCAGACGTGAGCAAAGTGCTGCAGCCGTCCCCCCACCCGGATGGGTGAGGGCGCCCCATCATGCCTGAGGGGGCTTGGGAGAGGATTTTGCTTTGGGACCCCAGGAGGAACCAGGACGTCCACGTCCTCTGCCTCTACCCCAGAAATCTCCCCGGGCCCCAGGAAAGGAAACCCCCCTTCCCTGTCTTGTACCACGGTAAGGGGAGGAGTAGGAACCCTGACCCCGAAAGGGCTGAGATTGCCGCCTGCGCTGGGGTAACCTGCCTCCCTTAGCAAAAAGGTCCAGGCGGTCCCCAAACAGGCGCAGTCCTTTAAAGGGAAACCCAGTGAGGGCCTTCTTGGCAGCGTTGTCAGCAGCCCACTGGCGCAGCCAAACCGAGCGGCGTACAGCCACCACAAGGGCAGAAGTTCTGGCACACATTCTGATGGTGTCATCCAATGCTGAGAGGACAAAATTTACAAAAACATCAGAACTGGAGAGTGCATTAAACACCTCACAAGGCAAATCATCAGGGGCACTATCAAGCATATTTCTGATAAGGGTTCTAGTGGCCACAGCAGTAATGGCAGAGGCACAGACTGGGCGCAGCGCCGTCCCTGCACATGCAAAGACGTGGGATGCCAGCTGGTCAATGCGCCGGTCCTCAGCATCCCGCAGGGTAGTAGAGTCAGGGGAATGCATGCCAGAGGTGTTAGATAGCCCTAGGATCGGGGCATCCACCTCGGGGGGGGGGGGGGGTGACCAACATTTAACCACCTCAGCCGGAAAGGGATACTTCCTATCCCAACTTTTTGGAACCCCGGGAAGTTTACTGGGGTGCTCCCCTTCCTTGAGCACAAGGTTATGGAAATGTGCCTGCTCGGGAAATTCCAAACGTGATTTTGCTGTATGGAAAAGCTCCCCTCTTTGCCTGGGAGCCGCAACAGGGAGAGAGATGGACGGAACCTTCAAAATCTGGGTCAATAATCTGTTAGTGTCATCCGGGGCCCAGAGGTCAGAGCCAGAATCGTCATGACCCCTTGGTCTCTCATCAGATGAGCCTGAATCAGAAAAGAGCTCCCCTTCATCAGATGGGGTATAGCCACAAAGATTCCAAAACTCCTCAGTTCCCATAGGGAAAACAGTGACATTAGGCGTCAAGTGCCGCTTCTTAGCAGGGGCCTTACGCGCTAAGGACGTAGCAATCAACTGCTCAACAGTAGCCAGTCTAGAAGACACATCAGGCTGAGAATCCCCACTAGTATGCAACTCAGCAGGAGTCAGGTTTAAGCTTGGGGGAGGTGAAGTGAAACAAGGTGCAGCCACTGGCAGGCCAGATTGCAATGCAAGCACCTGCTCAGCACAGGGTACACAGACCCGCACCTTGTCAGCGTCAGCATGAGGCTGCCCACACGCTACACACAGCCGGTTTTGTCCCGAAGGAACCCCGGTAGGGAATAACGCTATATAGCAACCCTGGATGCCCCATTAACCCGCTAGGGAAGTGGGAGTATTATTTTTACAAAGCCTACAAGTTATATACTAATACAGGGCCGGGAGAAGCCAAAAGGGTTCGTCCCACCTGAAAGACATAAGCAGACAAGACCTGTAAGCACACAGTAACAAAAGTGAAAGATATAAAGCCACCCAGGAGGGCACTTACGGACCGCGGTAGGTAGGGGTCCGTCGCGCATGGGCCAACCAAGCAGGATAAAGATGGCGGTGGTATACCTCGAGGGGCGGGCCGGTATCAGCGATGATGCGGAGCGCACCATAGACGGGCCCCGCCCCCCCCGAAGAGCGCGAAGCCGAGAACGTGCAAGCAGCCAATGATGGCGCACCAGCGCCTGTGGTAATGCCGTCACCAAGCACGGAACCAAGACAGCGCGCAGCGGCAATTTTAAAAAGACAGTAAAGACAAGCCAGCGCGGCGGCTGACACAAGACTAAACAAAATGGAAAAAAAGTGTGAAACACAGAATGCATAGCATACATATTTACACCCCCCCCTCTTTTCCCCCGAAGGCTACAAGGAGGATGAGGGAGGACAGCGGCCACTTAAACAGGGCCCACCGATGGGCAGGGGCAAGGGGGCACTAGTGCGGGAGGGGCATCCCATAGAGGCTCACCATAAGCCTGAACCGCCTACCCTTTGGTGGGGGATTGCGGTGGAGCAGCGCTCCTAAGCACCTAATAGCGGTGCTGCCTACCTTCACCCGACCAGCGCAGCCAAGGCTGGGAGGCATATTACTAGTGAACGGGTGGGAATCCTACAGGGCCGCGGGCTAATAGCCCCGCTCACCTGCGAGTAGAGAGCCATTTCTCGTCCTTCACAGCCAGACTGCAGAGAAATTCTGGGGATTTGTGGGAGGTCCCTGGGTAGTTGAGGGGCTGGGAGGAGCCTATTTTCCATGTCTCTGCAGTCTAGCGCCATCGGCGGAGTATATCCCCAAGTGTAAGTATTACATTTGGAGCAGGACGTACTGTATACTAAGAATAAGACATTTTATCAAGGTTGCTCATTAAGATCCAAATAAATATAGCTCTACCCCAACTGTTATATAGTCTAGTCTAATGGCCTGGAAGGAACTATAGAGTAATCACTGCAACAATTCTGTTTCTCTAATGGGCAGAATTTAAATTAATAGGCCTTTTACTACTCTATATTGGTGTTTTTCAACCATACACAATTGCACATCTGCATATATGGAATACTCCACACTACAAATTATACTAAGTAACCTCTGAAACTCCAGTGTGGCCTCTGTACGGTCAGCTCCCACTGAAAACAATGAGGGACTCTGTACACTAGGAACACCTGTGTATGGAGGCATCCGTTGTTTGGGAGCCAGCCATACAGAGGCCACCCACAAGCGCAGCTATGGCTTCACAAACCGCAGCTGCGGGAGTGGACTTTTTCTTTAATATATTCCCTGATAAGTTAACTCCTTGAGTGGGTCCATGAAACAAAAGGACTTAATTTCATGGATTGCACAGAAGGAGAAGCACAGCAACCTGTCTGCTGAGATCCTGTGAATATGGCAAGCAGGTTCTTAGTTTTGACCCTGTGTAAGTCCCCAGAGCTTAACACATATGTCACAGATGGTATGTCACAGATGTCACAGATGGTGTATTTTGTGGTCAAATAGTGTAATTAAATAATTATGATGTCCATCATTCTATCATAGGATCATTGGGTAATGCTGGCTGTTGCAATACTATATCAGAAGAACATGGCTTATCCATCCTCTGTAGGAACTGCAGTACTGCCATCTACTGTAATAAGATGGAATTGTGTATATCTGCTCTTTTACGGCTCTGTAAGTTATTTATAAAGCAGCCCTACACTATGTACATCTTATTTGTGGCATCCCAAGTACACAAACACACTCCACAATTTGTCATAATAAGGGTGATTCAGAGCCTGGCCTTTGCATGGCTCTGAATCAGCCCCAAGGTAGACAATGAAAGTCAATGGTAGTTTTCTCTCCCAAAAAAGGAGTGAGAATTCTCACCTGGCTCTAAATCAACCCCAATGTGTGTGTGTGCACAGACCCTAGAAAAAACAGGTAATATTTGATTTAACAGTAGGGTGGGCCCCCACGGTCAGTTTACTAGTGGGACCACTGATTACAATTTGGAAGTTTGTCAGTTTTTTTAGTAAGTTTTTTTTTTGTAGTAACTTAGAATTTTGCTCAAACATCTATTTACTATTTTCCTTCTCTTCCCTGCAGCAGATCATTTCTTTCTGGATCTTCAATGTAATTCAGCCTAGAAAATCCATAGTTCCATGCACTGTGTGGCAGGCCAGTGTGCGCCTTTATGCAGTAGTAATGAGTAACTGAGACCGACACTCCAAGTCATGGTATGCAGAAAACATATTCAAAAGGACATGTAGAAAACATAAGGTGATATAGCGCACATATCCAACGTTTCGGGGGAACGACCCCCTTCCTCAGGGAAGAACTGCCACCATTGCAATCAGAAAAAGGAAAGGACAATTTTTCCTCTATGAGGTAGGATATGTGGAAGTCTTACTCGTTACTTACCCAAAAGGTGGGTAAGTATTGAATATCTAGACACCAAGGGATCTGCAGTGGGGGAAGAATAGGCTAAATAGGTAGGGGACTACAGGTGTAGGATTCCTTTTTTTATCCTGGAAATGCCCATTAAAGTGCTTCTGCAAGCAAAGGTAATTGTTACATCATTGTGTCGGGATATGTTTGGCAATGTCCTAAACGGTTCTCCGTTTTAAAATTGAAGAAGAGGCGGCCAAGATATTGAGGCTTACAGGTTCACCATTTATAATTTCTCTTCTGAAGAAAGTGGGCGTGGCTCTTGGATATGTGATGCTGCATAATAACAACTCTCTGCGCTAACAGCAATGTCATGAATCTGGAGGCCGTGGTGAAGGGAGGGGTGGGAGGAGGCAGAGGGACCAGCAATTCTGTCCTGCTCTGCTGAGCCGATTGGGGGATGGGATGATATAGAGAATATTATTGGCTGAACATGTAAACCCCAATTTCTGCTTCAATTTAAAAATGAAAAAACATTTAGGACAGTGCCAGACGTAGCCCGACGCAATGGTGCAACAATTACCTTTGCCTGCAGTATCACTCTAAGCTGATTGATTGATGGTTAATAGAGAGATATGGTCCAGGCTGAAATCTATTACTATTTTAGTTTATGGTTTGATTTAGAACCTCCCGGAAAAAGGCACATATCAAAAACTTTACGTTAGAGAGTTACTAAGACTTCTTATTTGAAAGACATTGCTAGTGCATACACACACATATATAGTTAAGGTGCTTGTCAGGGTTTAGTTTCTGTAAAGGTATATCTGTAACAATATTAGTGCCATCATCTTTCAACCTAATTATTTTTGTATCCAAATTTAAATGTAAAACTAAAATGGATAGGTTACATTATGTTACATGGTGAGTCAGACTTACTCCATCAATGCCAGTTTGGACCTGTCCATTGAAACTGAGAGTGCGGAAGGGAGAGTGAGTAGAAAGGCGTTTATCCCACTCACTGGGTCTTGGCGCAGGCACTGACTCCATAAAACTTTTCTTCAGTTCACGAATACTGGCACGGTGGTGAAGGATGTCATCCTGTGTCTTCTCCAAGTCCTGAGAATAGGTTGGGAAGGTAGACAGTTGGAATAACAGTCAAAAAAAATAAAGGGGGTAAAGAGTCTTCAGACACGCCAAGGACAGAATACAACATAGCCAAAGCTTGTAGCTATTTTTTAGTGGTAGTCGCAAAGCTAAACACACAGATGAAATATGCCATATTTACCCAAATAGATAATGTAGTTATGAGACCATCTGCTACACACACACAGATACAAAATAAAACCAATAACGCCTCCAACACAGAAATGGAGTAACAGAATCAGAGGATGCAGACCCAATATATCTGCACACCCTTCATCTTTTTAACGAGTACAGGAGCACTATCGCAAAACTGTGTAATATTAAAAATCCATATAAACACGTTGGCTAATGAGACGAGGGGTCACTTATACACCCGAACTGAATAAAACTCCCACCATGCTTGTGGTTTATTCTCTCATTGTAGGAATAAAATCCAGGGGTGACATGTTTAGTGTAGCAGGGGTCATCAAGCCTGTCATCCCTGATTTCCTCCATCCACTACAACAAAAAAACAAGCATGGCTGCATATTTCTTGATGCCAGTTGTATAAGTTACCTCCCTTCCTGACATCCAGCATATTTATATACGGTAGATTTTTATCAATCTACCATTTTTTGACTTCAGGTATTCAGTACTAGGTATTCAGTGGAGAGAAAGGCTACTATTCAGTTTAGCAAACCTGTGCTAAGGAAGCATTATGCAAATGTGTTGTTTGGTAAGGACTAATTTATAGCACCATGCTGGGGAATGGGGCCTCATAAAAAAAAAAACAGAAAAAGTAAATATCCATTAGGACAGCCAGGGGAGCCTATCAAGTGGTACACAGAGAGGCTGAAGACTGACTCAAACTGATTAGCCCCTTAAATACAAAACTGCTTCTCCATGCAGTCTAAATGTTTGTATTGTGCATTTACATAACAAACGTTTAGGTGTGTGACAACCAGGTGGTATCTAGGTGATCAATTTTCAAAATGGTAATAATACAATTCTGTGATTACTCACCTGTAGCATTGGTATTATGAGTATACAATACATCCTGCTCCAGATAAGATTCTTTAGGTCTGGGTATTACTCCGCCAGATGGCGCTGGACTGCAGAGACAGCGAAATTGGCTCCTCCCGGCCCCTCAAATACCCGGGACCTCTCACAAATTCCCAGGATTGAAAAGCAGTTAACAAGAAGCCGGGAGAATGATAACATAACCAACCATTAACTAAACCAACAATGATAACAATCACCATACAGGGGATCCAAAAATAATGAAAACCAAGGGTGGGGTGGAGCAGGACGTACTGTATACTCATAATACCAATTCTACAGGTGAGTAATCACAGAATTGTATTATTCTTAGTATACAGTACGTCCTGCTCCAGATAAGATTCTTTACGTCTGGGACATCCAATAGCAGTGTCCGTAAAGTAGGGTGGGATCCCCAAAAGGCAACCATGGGCAGGTCAGACCACTGCCACATGCAGAACCTTGCAGCCAAAAGCAGCATCAGCTGAGGCCCTAACATCAACCTTGTAAAACTTTGAAAAGGTATGAACAGAAGACCAGGTAGCGGCCTTGCAAACTTGTTCAACAGAAGCCTGGTGCTGAAAAGCCCAAGAGGCACCAATAGCTTGCGTGGAATGAGCAGTAAGGCGGAAGGGAGGATTCCTCCCCTTAGCAGTGTAGGCCTGAGCCACAGCCTGACGGATCAATTTGCTGATAGTAGATTTAGCAGGAGCCAAACCCTTCCTTGGGCCAGAAGGGACCACAAAAAGAGCATCAGTTTTCCTAAAAGGTGCAGTAGCCACCAGATAGAACTTCAGATTCCTGACCACATCCAAAGAATGCAAAACCCTCTCCTTAGTGTTACTAGGATTGGGGCACAAGGAAGGAAAAACAATGTCCTGATTAAGATGAAAGGCAGACACAACCTTAGGCAGAAAATCTGGCTTAAAGCGAAACACCACCTTGTCCTGGTGTCTCTCAAAGTAGGGAGGCTGGATGGAAAGCGCCGCCAACTCAGAATCACGCCTAACAGAGGTGAGAGCCACCAAAAAGACAACCTTGAGAGTAAGAATGGCCAAGGCAGCCTCCTGCACAGGTTCAAAGAGAGCACCCTGCAAGACAGAAAGGACCAAGTTCAAGTCCCAGACAGGCAACATAGGCTGGCGTGGAGGACGCACATGAGTAACCCCCTGGAAAAGGGTCTTAACCAGAGAATGCTGAGCAAAAGATCTTTGGAAGAAAACAGCCAGGGCAGAAACATGACCCTTCAGAGTACGGAGTTGAAGCCCCAGATCCAAACCATGTTGAAGGAACTCCAGAATCCTGGGGATAGAGAACACACGACAGGGAAGAAACCTAGACTCACACCATTCAATGTAGGCACGCCAAACCCTATAGTAAATGGCAGAAGAAGATTGCTTCCTAGCCCTAATCATGGTGTTAACAACAGAGGCAGACAACCACTTTTCCATCAAGATGGAGGTTTCAGCAGCCAGGCCGTCAAAGCCAGCGTTTGTAAATTGGGATGGCGTAAATGTCCCTGAGTGAGTAGGTCTGGAACCCTGGGCAGAGCGTACTGATCTACTGCCAGCTGTACTATGTCTGCGAACCACACTCTTCTTGGCCAACAGGGAGCCACCAGGATTGCTGGCACCCCTTCCTGAGCTATCTTGCACAGAACCCTGCCCAACAGGGGGGATGGGGGAAAGACATACAGAAGCTGAAAGTCCTGCCATGACATTGCTAGAGCATCTGTGGCCAAGGCCAGAGGATCCTGGGACAGGAAGACAAAGGCTGGGAGCTTTTGATTGTGACGGGACGCAAACAGATCCACATCTGGCTGACCCCAACGGTGACACAGAGATTGAAACACCCTGTCGCTGAGGGACCATTCTCCCAGGCGAGAGGTCCCCCTGCTCAGAGAGTCTGCCTGCAGATTCTAGCCCCCCCCCCCCCGGAATGTACACAGCTGAGATGCAGGGAACATTGGCCACTGCCCAAGACATGATCAGAGAAACTTCCTTGAGGGCCCCCTTGCTCCGATGATGATTGATGTAGGCAACCACCGTCTGGTTGTCCGAGCATACCTGAACCGGCCGGCCCCGAAGGTGTTGGGTCAAGTGAGCCAGAACCAACCTGATCGCCCTCAGTTCCAGAATGTTGATAGGGGTGTGGGCCTCCCGAGGGCCCCACCGCCCCTGGAATTGTAGGGACTACCAGAAGCCCCCCCCCAACCCGTCAGACTGGCATCCATGGTGACCGTCTCCCAGCAGGGGCCCAGAAAGGATCTGCCTGCCAGCAGGTTCCTGGGGTCCAGCCACCACAAGAGGGACCGCCTGGCTAGGGGGGACAGAACAGGGACCTGGTCCAGGGACGCAGGATCCTTGTCCCATACTGACAAGAGGTGGAGTTGCAGAGGCCTCAAGTGAAACTGGGCATAAGGAACCGCCTCGAAGCACGACACCATCAGGTCCACCAGCTGCATCCCCTGCCTGATGGCGGGATGAGGGCAAGATAGAAGAACTGAACCTGCGCTAGCAGACTGTCCACCTTCTGCTGAGGAAGAAAGATCCTTGCCTGAACTGTATCCAGATTCATTCCCAGAAATGGCGTCCCCAAGGAGGGAGACAGGGAAGATTTGGGATGGTTGATCACCCAGCCGAATGACTCCAGTGTGGACACTACATGCTGAGTATCCAGCTCCGCCTGTTGGAGGGACTGAGAAGTGATGAGAATGTCGTCCAAATGCCCCGAGACTTGAGCTGAGCCATCACCCCCGCCAGCACCTTGGTGAACACTCTGGGAGCTGAAGTGAGACCGAAGGGAAATGCCACAAACTGGTAGTGCTGATCCTCCAGAGCGAACCTGAGCAATCTTTGATGACCTGGAAAGATGGGAATATGAAGGTAAGCATCCTTGATGTCCACAGAGGTCATGAAGTCCCCTGGATGCAGGGAACTGATAGCAGAGCGCAGAGTTTCCATGCGAAAGCACCTGAATCTGACAAATTTGTTGAGGATCTTCAAGTCCAGGATGGGCCTGACTGACCCATCTCTTTTGGGCACGGTGAAAAGGTTGGAATAAAAACCCTTGCCCCTTTCTAGTAAGGGGACCTGACAGATGACCCCCAGCTCCAGAAGGCTTTGCACCGCCAGAATCAGAGCCTGAGACATCCGGGGTCTGAAGAATCTTGGGGGCGGCCAGCCAGCAAACTCTATCTTGTAACCGGAGGACACTACCTCCTGAATCCACAGGTCTGAGACATGAAGCCTCCAGACGTGAGCAAAGAGTTGAAGCCGTCACCCCACCCGGATGGGTGAGGGCGCTCCTTCATGCCTGAGGGGGCTTGGTGGAAGGTTTGGGTTTGGAGCCCCAGGATGGGCCAGGGCGTCCACGTCCTCTGCTAATGCCTCAGAAATCTCCTCGGGCCCCCGTAAAGGAGGCCCCTCTCCCCATTCTGGGTCCACGGTAGGGGGAAGGAGCCCGAGCCCCGAAAGGCCTGTCTTTTGCGCTGGGGTAAACTACCTCCCTTAGCAAACAGGTCCAGGTGATCCCCAAATAAGCGTAGTCCTTTGAAGGGAAAACCAGTGAGAGCCTTCTTGGCAGCATTGTCAGCCGCCCACTGGCGCAGCCAAACCGAGCAGCGTATAACCACCACCAAGGCAGAGGCTCTGCCACACATCCTAATGGTATCATCCAAGGCAGAGAGGACATAAGCAACAAATACATCACAACGCGAGAGTGCATTATACTCTTCACTTGAAGCATCATCAGGAGCACCATCTAGTACAATTTTAAGCAGCGTCCTAATAGCCACCGCTGTAATGGCCGAGGCACAAACCGGGGCGCAGTGCTGTCCCCACACAGGCAAATGCATGAGAAGCCAGCTGATCAATACGCCGGTCCTCACTATCCTTCAGGGTAGTAGAGTCAGGGGAATGCATGACAGAGGTGTTAGACAAACCCAGAATTGGGGCATCCACTTCAGGAGGGGATGACCAATGTTTAACCACATCAGCAGGAAAAGGATATATCTTATCTCAACTCTTAGGGACTCTGGGGAGCCTGCTAGGACGCTCCCATTCTTTGAGCACGAGATTATTAAAATGAGATTGTTCAGGGAACTCTAAACGTGGCTTAGCAATATGAAACAATTCCCCCTGCTGCTTAGGTGCGGCGGCTGGGGGAGCGATAGAAAGCACTTCAAAGATCTGAGCCAGAAGCCTATCAGTATCATCTGGGGCCCAGGGGTCAGAGCCAGAATCAGCATAACCCTTGGGCCATTCATCAGATGATTCTGAGTCAGAGAACAATTTCCCTTCTTCCAGGGGGGTATAACCAGACAGATCCAAGAACTCTTCAGCCTCCATAAGGAAGAGAGTGACATCAGGCGCCAAATGCGCCTTAGCAGAGGCCATACGCGCCATAGTATTAGCAAGCAACTTTTCAACACTAGCCAGTCTGGTAGACACATCAGGCTGAGACTCCGCACTGGTTTGCAGCTCACTGGGAGTGAGATGTAAGCGTGGGGGAGTAGGCGAAGCCATAAGTGGCTCAGGCCCAGCTGCTGGCAAACCAGGCTGCAGCGCAAGCACCTGCTGGGCACAAGGTACACAAACCCGCACATTGTCAACACATATAGGGGACACCTCACACGCCACACACAGCCGGGCTTGTCCCGAAGGAACCCCGAGCACATTATCCTGAGACGCCTCCATATGGTGATTGTAGCGGCACAATCGGCCGATAAGGATTCACACTATAAAAGCAACCCTGGATGCCCCAATAGCCCGCTAGGGAAGTGGGAGGAATTAGCACACTAGGCCTCAATAAGTTTGATAAACTAATAGAGGGGGCAGGTCCGGGAGAAAACCAATTGAGTTTGGCCCGCCTGTAAGACATAAGCAAAAAGACCCGTAAGCGACATGCATACATAACCTAAAAACATATGAACAAACAGCCCGCAGGGGCACTCACGGACCGCGGTGGGGAGGCGCCAGCCACGCAGAACGAGGAAGCAAAATGGCGCCAAGTATACCTCGAGAGCGCAAAGCTGCACACGTGACAAAATCAACCAATGATGGCGCAGCAGCGCCAGAGGTAATGTCGCCGCCGACCGCGGAACGCCGTACAAGCGCGCGTGGCGGCCTATTCAAAAAGCAACCAGTGTAACCAAAGCTGTACGGTGACAGGAAAGGCAAACCAAGCACAGCCAACCAAAGGAGAATGTACACGACACACACTCACCCCCCCCCGCCCCGAGAACTACAAGGGAGAGCAGCGGCCACACAACGTAGGGCCCACCAATAGACAGGGGCAAGGGGCATCCCATAAAGGCTCACCACGGGCCTATACCACCTACCCTTTTGTGGGGAATTGCGGTGGAGCAGCGCTCCTAAGCACCTGACAGCAGTGCTGTCTACCATCACCAGAACCAGCGCAGCCAAGGCTAGGAGGCTAATTAACAATGGAACGGGTGGGAATAGTCCTACAGGGCAGCAGGCTAATAGCACCACTCACCTGCGAGAAGAGAGAGCCATCTTCTAGTCCTTCGCAGTCCAGACTGCAGAGAAAATCTGGGAATTTGTGGGAGGTCCCGGGTATTTGAGGGGCCAGGAGGAGCCAATTTCGCTGTCTCTGCAGTCCAGCGCCATCTGGCGGAGTAATACCCAAGAGTAATGAATCTCATCTGGAGCAGGAAGTACTGTATACTAAGAATAAAATATTTAATTATCCAGCATTTTCATATTATGCCACAAATGACTTTGCATAATAAGTTAGAGGAGACTTATAAATAACCTGCCTGGGCTAAAACTAAAAGATTGAATACCATATCATCCTCTACAACTGTTCTGTCTCACACTAACTATACAAAACATAACAGATTCTGAGATCCCTCGGTCCCTCGGGATCTATGCGCAGCTTGGCGCATCCTGCAGTAGAGATCTGCCCCCTCCATTACAGTAAATAGAGTGAATGTGCTCCAGTAAATTTGACAGATGCAGTGGTGGGGCTCCCTTCTGTAGCTGGTGAACGGTGGGATGAGCAGAGGCCCCAGGCGACTCAATCTCAGGACCCTGTAATTTGTACCCCGCTGGAATAGAATAGGATAGAACAGCTGCAGAGGACAAAGGGTGAACAGGGTATTTTTGTTGTTATTTTAGCCTGGACAAATCCTTTAATTGTGAAACTGGTAGAGGCACAAAAATGTAAGACACAGACGTGAGACCTAAATGTCAGTAACAAACATAAACTTAATCCACAGACACAAGCAAGCTCGAAAACATTAAAACGCGTGTTAAATATCCCTGGGGTCATGCAACAGAATATTACGTCACAAAAAAAAAAGCTTGCATGCAAAAAATGATGATGCACACAGTGCCTGCAGATACGTTTACAGTTAAACAAAGAAAAAATGACTAAAACAAAAAAACACGAAGGTCCAGACAATACGTGGTTACACACTGCAAGACTTTATACCAACCTCCAACATTAAATTGCTATGCCTGATATAAATGTTTTCCCCCTCTAGTTTCTTTGCTCTTTTCTGTGAAGTAGAAAAATAGGTAGAGATTCCATAAGAATTGGAAGTAAGATTTCTGCTCTGGGACTGGCGAGCAAGTATGAAAAATATGAACACTTACTGTGCTAGGTTTTTTTTTACCTGCTTGACTTTACTTTAGCTATATTACTGTAACTGATGCTGTTTATTTTATTCATTTAGAAACTACAAAGCAGATCTAAGCATAACAGATTTAGCCTACTGACCGTGGACTGCTTCATAGGCAGACAGCCATTGGAAACTTGTTCTAGCACCAAAATGACAACCCAAGTATGCTCTTAACAAATGACAGCACCATGGACTGTCCCTACTAACAGGGTAGAATCGTCAGCCCAGTCTGATTAGGCTATTGAATGAGAACATCAAGAATTGGCCAGTTAGACTGAGATCTCACTTACACGATTAACTGACCATCCTGGACTTTGCCAAAGTAGCTCTTTTTTTGTGATTGAGTATAAAAGTACACAGCAGCTTTGCCCCATTTACGTGGCTTACACTTCAAAAAACTGGGAAGCTTTGCAAACAAATTGCGTTAATGTATTTCATGTTCAGGGGCCAGGCAGTAGGGCTAGAGGTCTAAGGGCAGGTATTGCATTAAAAATGTAAAAAGGAAGAAGTACAGGGGTATATATGGTAATGAAGATTACAATATTAGAAATACTCAAAATAGTTATAAAAAGGGGACTATTTGCAAATTATTATAGATTTCCAATTGATCAAAATGTAGAGCATTTAACACTCTGTATAAAATAAAAAGGGGTAATAAAGATGTTGCTTGTTACCCATTTTTAGGCTTTAAAAGTACAAAGTGTTCCCTAGCAATAGTGATATTTAAAAACTACTCAAATATCTGACCCAAAAACACACATTTTCAATTAGGATAACGTAGACTCCCAAGAACACCCAATACCACAGGAAATATAGTTAAACTATAAAATAAATAAAATAATAAACCAAGATGTATAAAATGTTAGGGGCATTTAATAAAAGCAATAGCATGCAGAAACCCATAGCAACCATAGCATTTGTCTTCAAAATACGGACACCTAAAATCTGACTGCCATAGGTTACCACACTTGTCATGCTGACTGCTTTGCTGAAAAGTCCAGCATCATGGAAATGGAAAGAACATCATGCTCATGATCAATGACGAATAAAGACGATAAATATAAATGTGGTGAAAATGGCATTAGCTTAAAAAAAGGGAGACAGCAAGTTACATTTTCAGCCTTTTTAAAATGTTGCCACCTATGCAAGTAAGGAGAGATTTTCTTGTTTTATTATCATGTAATATACATGCACCCGATTTAGTGTTGTGATTAATTAGCTCTATGGGTAAATTGCTGAATTTTTCCAGTGAGGCCATTTAAAGAATACATTTTAACAAATGTGTAAATAGCAACCCCCTAGAGGGCATTTTAATTGATTTAAACGGAAAGTCCACTTTCGTGTTTTTTGTGGACTGTCCCAAAGACCACAGACCAGAATGAGAAGCCAGGCTAGCGTATGGGTGTGGCTTGTTTACGAAGCGCTCCCACTGCCTCCATGCACTGAAGTTCCATGTACGGAGATGCCCATAGATCTCAATGGAAGCCAGCATACACAGGGCATGCCCACCCACTGGCCCGGCTTCTCATACTGCCAACTAAGTAAGATCAACTGCTTAACTGAGTAAGATCAACAGACTAGACCTTTTTGTGTGTTGCACTCTAATGTATGTTGTTTTGAAATGTCTCTATAAATTCAATGCACGAGTATGTATTTAAAGGTGGGAGATGCTCTAATCAAATCTTATTGAATAACCCTCATTGAATGATTATTATTTTCAGCCAGTGAACTGAGATTTTGCACCTTTTCTTCCAATATACATTATACACTTGGGGAAAAAGACTTATGCTGTTCTGTCATGACCTACCACCCCATAGATATCTCCTGTTTTGTTATTTTTGTTTATTAACTGCGGATAAACTAGATCACGAAAACTGTCAGTACTGTACAATGAAGCAATATGTCAGAGAACAAGATGTAGCCATAACTCAGGGTAGGACCTATGTCCCCATAGAAAATGGCACAAGAAATGGATTTTACAGTAACACTAATGTTTTATTTCTCATACAATGGTGACACAACTTTATACTGGGAGAGCTCACTATTGCAGTCAGGAAAGTCTGAAACCTGTGACGATAATGTGATTCTGTGCATCTTCCTAGCTGATCCAAGCACCCTGTCTATAAAGGTGAGGGGGCAGGGACAGAGCTATAGACTGTGATAAAGCCCATGATCTATTGAAGGCCCTGGCCTCTTGAATACTTAGGAATTTGAAAGAATCTGCAATAGAAAAGGAATCCTCTAGATTTTGCAATTCACAAACAATTGAGGTAGAGTTTAAGGTGCAAGCCATTCAGCAGGGCCAATCCTTTCCAAAACTACAAGCATGCACTAGACCTGGGGTTTCTAACCGCACAGAATTAGACAATCTATCATGTAATACTCTGCTGCCATCTATATTTTACCAAGGCATGATTGGCTTTTATACTTAACTAGATCCTAAAGCACATGCATGGGCCTAGGGCAATATGTGGGGGAGTGACTAAATTCAAAGGGTTTTGGCCAGCTTTTAATTGCACTTTTTTATTGGGGTCTGGGGCACAGACAATAATGGAGGGTGGTAACTTATTGATCTGGGGAGGGGGGTGTTGGTAAGACTGAGGATGTGTGGTGATTACAATTTCGTTTTTTGGTGAAAAGGGCAGTAGAGGATGAAAGGTGTTACATTTAGAGCGTACGCCTGATCTACTCGTGGTAAGAATTTATTTGTGTTTTAATTCTTATACTGTCAGTTACCGATTGATGCGTTGATATTTTTTGGGGAAAGAAGGGATTGGTGTTATTTTTTTATGGGAGCAGCAGGTGATTCTGGGTGTTAAAGCAGTTTTACAGTGAGGGAGTATGGCTTAGCAGCTCATTTTAAGAAGCATTTATTAATACTTATTGCTTACTGGCATAGTGAGGATGAGTGATTGTATAAGACAAGATTACAATAACATCCAAAATTACATTTTTAGGACCCTGCCACACCTATAAATTATCGTTGCAGTACAGTGCGAAGCTCCACTGCAGCAAAAATGCATAAACTTCGTGTCCATTATCTGAGTTTGTGTATGTGGTGTGCAATACAAGCTTATGGGCAGGCACATCACTCCCTTTACACCTTTAATGAGGTTTGGAGTGTTGAAAAGTTAATGGCAAAATGTAATAATCTTCCCAATACAGCAAAAACAGGGCACACCCAGCATTGCTGGTATCTATATCAGGCTATAGTGGCCAACCAGACCACTGCCATATCGTAGTAGTCAACTGCTCTGGGTATCATCCAGGTAGTATGTGAGCAAATTAGAAAATAGAAAGTGGTAATTAATGAATAATGCTTGGGAATCCTAAGTATTATAAGTGACTAATTCTATCTTTATTTTTAGAAAAATATGGCTATTTCTTTTGCTGTAACTAGACCAGACATCAAATGTAACTTCTGTCTCCATTGACAAATATGGAGTGAAAAAAAAAAAAACACACTGCTAACCTTCCTCATGCGAACTATGTCATCCTCTTTTTCAGCAGGTTGCTACATAATCATAAGGGGAATTAAAAAGACAAACAAAAACACTCATTAAACAAAAAAATAATAAACTAATAGGCAAAAAGCAAAAAATCATAGCAAAACAAGCTATATCAGTCAACAGAGAGCAAGCCTTCAAAACAAAGGGTGCCAGATTTGTGACTTTACTATTTTTGTGCAAATTAGGATTCTTTTCAAAAGTTTTCACAACAGTTGTACGAGAATAATATAAAATATAAAGAAATAGGATTAGTATACGGTGCAAACAAAATCCACGACAAATTCCAGCTATAAAAATAAATACTTTATATCATTATTACATTATCTCCCCATGTTAAAGATGAAATGTCAGCAGTGTCCCTTTTGGAAAGGTCTGCTGAATTTAGAAGTTAAAAGTTCTGAGCAACATTTATTGTGCTGATTACAGTATCTTAAATTAAAATTCAGCTTTAAGAATCTGGGTTTTGGCACTCTCCTTGAGCGCTGAGCTACATTTTCCAAGCTGGCAGGTCCCAGCCTAAATGCATTCTAAATGCCCCTTCCTTGCTCAGTATCATAGGTTTTTGCGAAATGTGGCTTTAAAGTGGACAAATTACCAGGATTTCCATTATCCTGGTGATTGGTCTTTATCTCTGGGGCATTCTGTCCTGCTGTGTGAAACCCCCAAGATCGCTCACTCAACTCACCTTTTTGCCATTCCCATGGCGCATTTGCGAGCTCTCATCCAATCAGCACATTATGCTGTGCATACTAATGCATGGCATAAAGCCATTGTTTTGGACTCGGCACCGGCACACAGTGCAGCGGCAGCTGCATACCTGGTTTCCCCATGAAGTGCTCCCTTCCCCCATGCCCCGCCTATCTGAGATGCTGGCCATGGGTGCACGCACAGCTGCAGGGATGTAGCCATTGCTGGAAAGGTAAGGCATTTGTGGAGGGGGGTGGTTCACACAGTGGCACCTAGACGGCCAGCCCTTTAGTCTCCAAGGTCGGCCGATGATTGCTCCACTATAATGTATACAATCCCACTCTCTCTCCCACATTGTTCGGACCATAAGCCTAATAAAAAACAAAACAAAAAAGAAAACAAACATTTATCCTAAGCCAGCAGTGAACCCAGTCCCATGCTGGTAGCGATCGTCATCCAATGACAGCAGCAGTGAATGGGTGAAGAGACGAAGACCAAGAGTCACCATCTGCTGCAGTGGCCGCTTAAGACTGCTTTACTTCCGTTGCAGGATTAGGCTCCAGGTGAGTAGTAGTTTTTTAGTATCTTTATGTGTTCAAGTGCTGCAGGAGGATGGTGTGTGTAGGAGCAGGAAAGGTTAGTTTGAGTTAGTTTGAGACTTTAGGATCTCTTTCAACAGAGTCATTCTGCTTAACAATCTGACCAAAATATAAAAAACATCAAACAATATCCAAGCAACTAAAACAAGTATTAAAAAATACTAACCTGCCCTTGATCCCCATTGACAGTTGGTGAAGAGGAATCTTGAGGAGATCCTTTTATCACCTACATAAAAGGAAAAAAAAGAAAAAGAAAAATATTTGGTACATGGCACTAAATATAATGACTATAATGTATAGTTTTAAGCAAAAAATGAAGAACACCACAATTACCTTAGGTGAGCTTTGTTTCTCTGGGATCCGTTCTTTTTCCTCTGATTTCACTGAAGATTCTTCTATTCTGTGGGCAGCAGGCTCTCGTAAAGGTGTAGGTTGTACAACTACTTGGCTTTGAGTGATGACAGGAGCGGAAACTGGTCGAGGATTGCGCTCTGGAGTGGGCACTGCAGCTGTTTAACATTTCAGAGATAGTTATAATGCGATTATATGTGAGCATATCCTAAAAATAAATATATATATACCCTGTTTCCCTGAAAACAAGACCTACATATATATTCACACACATATCTTACCTGTCTTACCTGACCCGTCTTATTGTCGGCGAAACCGTGTGTGTATACATACACCAAAATACATAATGCATTATTAGCTATTAGCAATATTTACTAGGTAAATAATTCAGCTGTACAGTTCTTATTCTCACGTCACATGCCTTGCGGTTATTTTGTAAGCAAGGCTGCAGAGTGTTTAGTAAGCATGCAGAAGGATATACAAAAGCACCACCCCAAGACCACATGCAAGCCTTGCTAAGTTGCTAGAATGCTACTAAAAACCAAGTTTCAGACCAATTAGATGTATGCATCACAGACTGCGGAAGGCTACGGTATATTCCTGAATGTGGATGAACTAATATTTACAGTATCTATAACTGGCAAATATATTTTGATGTATTGGCTTTGCCAAAGCTTTTTCAAATGACATAATTCCCTTTCAAAATCAATATAATTATAAAATTAAACTCAATATAGACTGTGATGGAACCAGCCAACACATGCCAACACATTCTGTGACTCTTGCATCTTGCAGAGCACCTTACCTTTCATTAATGAATTGTTAGCAGCCTGGAAATGTATGACTTTGGAGAGAGGTTGTCAGTTTTCCACCAGCCAAATGGAATTTATTTTGGCTAAAGACACTTCCTCCTGTGTGGAGGAATGTTTTACAAGTGCTACCCTGCTTCCCCCAAAATAAGCCCTAGCATGATTTTGTCAGGAATTTTGAGGGGTTTTAAATATAATCCCTACCCCAAAAATAAGCCTTAGTTACACTTCATTTAAAAAATGCACTCAAAACTCCCTGCAAGACCCAAAGCAATAGGGGTTGGAAAGTGCCGGGCTCTCGGTGTGTCAGAGCCCAGGACTTGCCAACCCTTTGCAAGGGAAACATGGCAATTGCCTGGGACACAAGGACCAGAAGGCCCCCTCAGGGTCAGGCCCCCCAGGCAGGGTCATTGGCTCTTGACAATGTCTGCTGAAATGCATATAAACATCAGATTACTTTGGACAGCAGTTCTCTCCGGTCTGTGAGCATTTTTATTAAAAATACAGAAGCTAATTAAAATTGTGCCAAGCCAAAAGAGAATAGGTTCATGCATTGTATTTCATTTAACACCACACCTAACATCATACATGTATTAAGAGGGTTTGCTTCAGTCTGCCTACTTTGATATTCTCTGTAGTCCTTGTAATCTATTCTACACGTCATGGTGTTGCAGGCATGTTATTTCACACATGATGTGATGTAAAATCAAATAATTTTTACTTTATTAGCAAGAGAAAAGCTTATTATGTTGGTTGTATTTTTAAAAAGCAGCACAGCCTGGCACCTTTGAGGTTCTGTTAAACAGCCAGCAATATGAGTCTTCACACAATGGTACCTGGCTGCTCAGTTTCCACATCTACTATGCGGAGTGGCTCAACACCTTTTAGCTTCTCTGGCCTCTTGATATTAGGCTGGTTAGTGATTTTTAATGAGACCTCTTCTAGGCCAGTGACTTTCAATGAGACTTCATCTAGAAACAAGTTTATAAGACAACAAGTGTGACCTAGACATTATAGTGATGTCACACGCTACCAAAGCAAACTCACACAGGTACTGAAATTGCAAGTGTATGGCAAGCCAAGGTTTTTGCAAAAGTATGTACTTGTAGTTCAAGTTTTTTGGTTCAAAGTCCGACTCCAGCCAAGGGGTCTTTTTTTTTCTTCACTAACTGCATTCTAAAGTGTCAGACCTTCCTTCTTCCTCTAGGACATTAATTTAAAGGAAAACCAAGATATATCCCGGGGACCAGAATCATTTTATTTCATGGATGTCTGTTTAATTACCTTTGTGTCTTTTGTTGGTGACCCAACAGGATTTAGAATCCCCCCTTCTGGGTCAGAGCAGGACATTAAACGTAACCATAAAGCCAGCAATCCGGAGCCATTTTTTCATTTAATACTGCCCTGACACCTGGGTAGATGCCAAATGACCAATTGCTTTGTAGGGGTGAAAAACAGCATGATTGGGCATATAAGAGGTGCTTGCAATGATCATTGCTTTTCAACATTAGCCATTTGGTTTGATTACCTGAAAAACAATTGATCTACTCTACATGACCCTACTTGCACTGCAAGCTCAACACCCCCCCCCCCCCAAAAAATGGCTGAAGTTGAGCTTTCATTTTTGTATGTACCGCAGGCTTCAAAGATATACAGACTTTAGTGCACTGTGAAAAAACACCACAATCCCAGAAAAGAAACCAGTGATAAATATAATGGTGAAAAGTCATGGTTAGGGTTAAAATCTACATGTATGTGCTGCATTTTATCTACTTTAAAAAAAATGGTCAAATTATACAGTCAACAAGATTTCATAGATCAAAGTAAGGAAAGTACCAGTACGGGTAAGCACAACAGTCTTTTAGGCCTTTCGGCTTTAGGGACAGCAGACAACTGAATAGACAGAGGCCAAGATAAGCATTTTGTGCCAGCAGAAAAAAGCCCACAGGTGACTAGATATACCTTTGTGAGGTACAGTTGATGGTACAGTAGAAACTGGAGTCTCTAACTCAAATACTTCCACGTCATTATCATCATCTTCTAGGACTCTTAAATCAAAGGAAGCATGTCCTTTCTTTGCTAAAGCAAAGATTAGTAAGAATGTTTATTTAATCATTTTAAAAAGCTTAGACACAACCATTGCTTGAAAAGTACCCATCATGTTGCACAATTATAGTCTGATGTAAAATATTTAAAAGAGGCCTAAATGAGGCTGTATACACCATTTCTTGAAGTGTCTGTTTCAAGCACCTGAGCACATATGAAGCATTGGGCTGAACCTTGTGCACAAAATGCTTTTAATTTTGAAATAGAATATTGCTATGCTAAACGGAAACACTGCTTAGGCTTGAGGTTCTGTTCTGCAAGGAATCCATGGCCACTTCAAAACTATGTGGGTCTTAATCACCCATAACACGTCAACTACAAAAAATAATTTATTTGTATTTATAAAACCTATGATGGGCCTAAATTATTCAATTCTTGTGTACTGCCCTGTACAATTTGTTTCTCAAAGTTCATTGTGGGTTAACTCTGCAACTGACTATAAGGAGAACAAAGTATAACTGCTCCTGGCTCACACAGGCTGTGGTGACCTCCTAGGTCCAGTGGTAGCAAGCATTGTAGACCCAAAACTCTGGGAAGAACAAAAACAGTACAATACACAATGTCAACCTCTAAGGGAACAACAGGGTGCTAACATTGCAAAGCTATCAACAGCAAATTATGCAGTTTCAACAATGCAGGGAGAAAGCACTGTTCCAGAATAGAAAAAAAGGAAAACAAATTTTGCAGGAGAGTACACAAATATTTTGTTTTCTCTGACTTATATTATGGCAGAGAAACAACTAGTGGGGAGTCTCAAAACAGTTCTTATCAGGGTGGGACTCAACAGTAAAAACAAGGCCAACTGCATAAACCAGAACCAGTACAGTTGAAAGAATGAGAACAGCAGCAGTCCAAACCCTGACAGGCACAAGACACATTGCAAGGCCTTAATCTCAATGTGCTCCTTAATGGCGCCCCAGGAGAAGCGAGCACAAAAGGAAGGAAAATTTGGTGCTGGATTTTGGAGGGGTTGACAGAGATGCCCATAGGGGACAATAAATCAATGTAACTATGGTGAAAGAGAAAATTGCTGCAGCAGTGAGGTCCGACCATCCCAGCCATCTGAAAAGTAGGAGGGTTCCCTCTGGCAGTAATCCTTTTGCAGTAGGTTAGAGCTATCACTATCCAAGTCTCTCTCTATAACAAATTAAGGACAAATAAATGTTAAACTGAAATTAAAAACTTTGCATGTCCTCCCTGATCAAACTGAAAGCAAACACAGAAGGTAGGGGGCATAAACAGACTGTGTGAGCAGGGAGTTTTACTTTGTTATGCTTTTAGTCCGCCGATTGGTTGGAAGAGTTAATCCACACGTTTTTGGTGTCCCAGAAAGGAATGAAAAAGAAAACTACAGACTTAGATCTTGCGGCGACACCTATTACAAGCTCACTAGTAGATTATTCATGGAAATGCAATCCTACACCATCTCTTGCAACTCTGCGCCAGAGGGGATCCTTGTTTACAGCCCAGCATTACAGAGATACCCTCCCTTTTCTAGCAGAGTTCCATTTGATGGGGGGACAGATTACAGCTTCAAACGCGTGCAGAAGAACTTTACTAGAGTGCACAGCCATATCCTGTCCCTTCATAAAAATCTTCATACCTGATTTTCATCATTTGATTACAATAAAATAAAATTTTGTACTAAAGGTCCGTTGTTATATTACCAGAAGAAAGACCCACCTCCATCCAAGCTTCGAGAGGCTCGTTTACTGGCAGTTCGTTCAAACTGTGGGGCAGGTCTATCGATGAGGGCACTTGCATGCCTAGTCTGAGCTTGTGTGCGGCCACTGTAGCGAAATTTGGATCCCAATGCGAGGAACCGGTGTTTAGGGATAGTTTCTGTAGATGTCAACCTAAATACAATGGTGGATAAAAGTTATAAAACTGTTTTTTTACAGGATTAGTATATAGAGAAATAAAAAGAATCTACCTAAAAAAAGTGTGGTGCTCAACGCAAACCTTCCAAAGTTTCTTCGCAGCTCTGTAACTTGGCAACTTAAATCCAATTGTGCTCTCATACTGTTCTTGCTATGACGTAAGAAGAACATGTTAATATTTAATATTTACAACCTACAAAGCCAATTAGAAATGAGGGCAAACAGACCCAAACACTCTCAACGAACACACGAAAGCCCATATGATGCACTAAATGAAGTGCCCTGCTTATCTTATGCTGCCTATATGCTAGAAGCAGCTACTTAATT
Organism: Gastrophryne carolinensis; assembly: GCA_027917425.1. Classification (NCBI taxonomy): domain Eukaryota; kingdom Metazoa; phylum Chordata; class Amphibia; order Anura; family Microhylidae; genus Gastrophryne; species Gastrophryne carolinensis. The sequence goes on from CM051236.1 coordinate 298,247,657, forward strand.
TTAAATTGGGGAGACATTCCTGCAGGATCATGGCCAGTATTGTCAGCACACTCTAATGACCTACAGAAGATTTTTGATTTGAGCCAGGAAGAGGTAAGCAAAAATGGCAGGGGCACACAAGTTCTGCATAACTAGTCTCATTCCAGGCTATAAAAAACAAACATTACTTAGCTAACAGCCCAAAGGCTCCATGCCATGGAGTTCTGTTAACAAAGCCAATCCATTTTCCTCTGCTCCAGTGCTGACAGGTGTCTTCCCTAACCAGCCTCAATGCCCACCCTGATTCCAGTTATAAGGGAGCAGGCTCCCTTGATAATAGGTGGTTAGGTGATGCATCACGTGAGCATCCACTTATCAACAGTTGATAATAAGATGTGTACCAGGGGCCAGTCCGGAAAATGCTCCCAGATTCATTGCCAGTAGTAGCACTCTTTATTACTTTTTCATACAAATGGGGGACACCTAGCTGTTTCTTCTTTAGCCTGTCTCAATTTGTCCTTGCCCCCCACCCCTTCTCCACTGCACCCTTTGGGTCCTCCATTGAGGCTGCTGGATTCTCTGCTGCAGAGTGGGACAAGTGGGGGTAATACAGAGGGGATCCACCCTTTTCTATCAGGTCTTGCTGAAACTGCTATACTGACCATAAATCTTAGTTTGCATAAACAGGATTTTACCCTGATACAATTGTATTAGTGTGAGCCTTGCAAGGATTGAACAAACACTGGGCAATCAGATTTTAAAGTGTACAAAAAAAAAAAAGAAAACGTGCTTCTCCAAGTGAAATTTATACTGACCTAAATACATTTAGAATTAGCCTTTGTAATGACCCAACTGAATCAAGAACGGTTGAAACTGAAGCCCATGTGTGTAGAAGTCAGGCATACATGACAAAGGCTGGTCATAGACTGACTTTTAGCAAAGACTGGAAAATGGATGGTGGCACCTGGAGGCGAAAAAGGCCAGGGAATGGTCGGCAGCAGTGGAGACAGCAGCAGCCACCTTTTGGTCCCACAAGCACAGAAAATACAATTCTGTGATTACTCACCTGTAGAATTGATTTTACTTTGTACAGCACGGCCTGTTTCATTTCAATCATTACTTCTGAGGTATTCCGCCACAAGGTGGCGCAGTTGACTGCAGAAGACTTGTGGCTCCTCCCGGCCCTATAAAAAGCCAGGAATCACCCATAGACCCCCAGTGTTGAAAAGCAGTTATGCAAGAAGCCGGGAGATAAACTATGATAAAAGAATACACAGCCGAAAAAAGGCTAACTCTAAAACAAATTGCCATAAAGAGGCAACCAAGGGCAATGATAACAAGGGAGGGATGAAACGGGCCGTGCTGTACACAGTAAAATCAATTCTACATGTGAGTAATCACAGAGTTTTATTTTTCCAAGTATACAGCACGGCCTGTTTCATTTCAATCATTACTTCTGGGACATCCAATAGCAATGTCCTTAAAGTAGGGTGGGATCCCCAATGAGTTAAGACCACCACCGCCTGAAGCACCTTGCAGCCAAAAACAGCATCAGCTAAGGCCCTAACATCAACCTTGTAAAACTTAGAAAAAGTATGAACAGAAGACCACGTAGCGGCCTTACAAACTTGTTCAACAGAAGCCTGGTGCTGAAATGCCCAAGAGGCACCAATAGCCCTAGTAGAGTGAGCAGTAACACGGAAGGGAGGTTCCTTCCCTTTGGCAGAAAGAGCTCGCACCACCGCCTGTCTAATCCACTCGCTGATAGTAGATTTGGCTGGAGGCAAGCCCTTCCTAGGTCCGGAAGGAAGAACAAAGAGAATCAGACTTCCTAAAGGGCTCAGTGGCGACCAAATAACACTTGAGCGCCCTGACCACATCCAGAGAATGAAGGTTCTGTTCCTTGGAACTAGCAGGGGCAGGACAATAGGAAGGTAAAACAATGTCCTCATTGAGATGAAAGGCAGATACAACCTTGGGCAAAAATTAAGGTTAAGACAGAACACCACCTTATCCTGATTCCGCTCAAAATAAGGAGGTTTAATGGAAAGTGCCGCCAGCTCAGAGACTCGACGCACCGAAGTAATAGCGCCCAAAAAGGCCACCTTAAGAGTCATTATGGACAGCGCAGCATTGCACAAGGGCTCAAAAGGAGGACCCTGTAGAGCAGACAACACCAAGTTTAAGTCCCAAACCGGTAGCAGAGGCGTATGCGGCGGACACATATGAGTAACCCCCTGGAAGAAGGTCTTAACAAGCCTGTGATTGGCAAAGGATCTTTGGAAAAAAATTGCCAGAGCCGAAACCTGTCCTTTGAGGGTACTAAGTTGTAGACCCGATTTCAGACCATGCTGTAAAAACTCCAGAATCCTGGGAATAGAAAATTCCCAACAAAAAAGAGACTTGGACTTGCACCAAGCAATGTAAGCATGCCAGACCCTGTAGTAGATAAAAGACGAGGATTTCTTCTGAGCCTGAATCAAGGTATCGACAACAAAGGCCGGCAAACCCTTGCCCATCAAGATGGAGGTTTCAGCAGCCAAGCCGTTAAAGCCAGTGTTTATAAATTGGGATGGCGCAGCTGTCCCTGCGTGAGAAGCTCTGGATCGTCGAGCAGGACGAACCGATCTACTGCCATCTGTACGACGTCCGCGAACCATACCCTCCTCGGCCAGCGGGGGGCCACCAGAATGACCGGTACCCCCTCCTGGGCTATCTTGTGCAGCACCCGACCCAGCAGAGGAAATGGAGGAATACATAGAGAAACTCTGTCCAGAGAATTGCTAACGCGTCCGTGGCGAAGGCCAGAGGGTCCCTTGACAGGGAGACAAATCTCGGAAGCTTGTGATTGTGACGGGACGCAAACAGTTCCATGTTCGGCTGACCCCAGCGGCAACACAGGACATGAAAGATCTTGTTGCTGAGGGACCATTCCCCCAGGCGAGACGTCCCCCTCCTCAGGGAGTCCGCCTCCTGGTTCTCTACCCCTGGGATGTAAACCGCCGAGAGGCAGGGAACAGTCTCCTCCGCCCAAGACAAGATCAGGGACACTTCCTTGAGGGCTCGCTTGCTCTGAGTCCCTCCCTGATGATTGATGTAGGCAACCGCTGTCTGATTGTCCGAGCGGACCTGTACAGCACGACCCCGAAGGTGGGGGGTCAACTGGGAGAGAACCAACCTGATCGCCTGCAGTTCTAGGATATTGATGGGCGCGTGGGCCTCCTGGGGACCCCACTGACCCTGGAACTTCAAAAACTGCCAAATTCCCCCCCAGCCGGTCAGACTGGCATCCGTGGTGACAATCTCCCAGCGCGGAGGCAGAAAGGACCTGCCCACTAGAAGATTCCTCGAGTCCAGCCACCCAGGAGAGGGACAGAACAAATTCCTGATCTAGGGACTCCTGATTCCGATCCCAAACCGACAAGAGGAATAACTGAAGAGGTCTCATGTGGAACTGAGCAAAGGGAACCGCCTCGAAGCAGGACACCATGAGACCCACCAACTGCATCCCCTGACGGATGGAGGGGTGAGGGCACGCCAGCAGAGACCGCACCTGCATCTGAAGGCCCTCCACTTGCTGCTGAGGGAGAAATACCTTGACCTGAGAAGTATCCAGTGTCATGCCCAGAAAGGACCTCGCCAAAGACGGAGATAGTGAAGACTTGGGATAGTTGATCACCCAGCCGAAGGACTCGAGAGTGGCAGTCATCCTTCTATCCTGATGAAGAGACTGAGCAGCAATCAGAATGTCGTCCAGGTAAGGGAGGATGCGAATAACCCTGGTTCCTCAGGAGAGCCTTGACGCCAGCCAGAACCTTGGTGAAAACCCGAGGAGCCGAGGTGATACCGAACGGCAAGGCCACAAACTGGTAGTGTTGATCCCCCAGAGCGAACCTCAGGAACCTTTGGTGACCTGAGAAGATCGGAACATGAAGGTAGGCATCCTTGATGTCCACCGTGGTCATGAAGTCGCCTGGCCGAAGGGAACTTACGGCCGAACGTAATGTCTCCATGCGAAAGTGCTTGAACCTGACGAACTTGTTCAGGCCGTTTAAGTCCAGGATGGGTCGCAGGGAGCCGTCCTTCTTGGGCACCGTGAACAGGTTGGAGTAGTACCCCCGACCGTGTTCCCGAAGAGGTACCTGACAAATGACTCCGGACGCCAGAAGACGTTGAACGGCCAGACGCAGTCCCTGACCAGGCCAGGCTGCAAACTCTATCTTGTATCTGGAGGACACCACCTCCTGAACCCACCAGTCTGAGACGCAAAGCCTCCAGCGTGAGCAAAAAGCCGCAGCCGTCCCCTCACCCGGTCGGGTGAGGGCGCTTCCTCATGCCTGAGGGGCCTAGGAGGGGGTTTGGGCTTGGTTCCCCAGGAAAGACCAAGGCGACCGTGGGATCTGCCTTGACCCCAAGAGTCTCTGCGTCTACCTGAGAAAGAGGGCTCACAACCTCCCCTTGAAGGGCGAAAGGAAGAGGATCCCCGAAAGGGCCGAGCCTGCTTTCTACGCTGGGGGAGCCTACCATCCTTGGTCAGAACATCAAGACGCTCACCAAAAAGACGGGAGTCCCATGAAAGGAAGCCCAGTGAGAGACTTCTTAGCGGCGGTGTCAGCTGCCCACTGACGCATAGCAACCAACAGGGCCGAGGCCCTACCACCAAGCCGGACGGCATCGTCCATGGCAGCCAGCACAAAGGCGATAAAATCAGAGCAAAGCAAAAGGTCCTTATAATCCTCCCTTTTCTTACCAGAACGGGCGGCCTCAGCAAGGCCTTCTTTTTAATGGCAATGGCCACAATAGGCACAGACCGGGCGCAAACCGGCTCCTACAAAGGTGAAGGCATGACTAGCCAGCTGATCCATACGCCGGTCCGCGCTATCACGCAGTGTGGTAGTGTCGGGGGACGGCATGACCGAAGTGTTAGATAGCCCCAGGACCGGAGCATCCACCTCAGGTGGGCACAACCAGCGCTTAACCAAATCGGCCGAGAATGGATACCTTCTACCCAGCCCCTTGGGCACCGAGGGTAACCTATTAGGACGTTCCGACTCCTTAAGCACCATATTTGAGAAATGGCCCTGCTCCGGGAACTCCAAGTGTTGCTTGTCAGGGCGGAAAAGCTCGCCCTGCTTCTTCTTCGCTGCCTTTGGGGGGGGGCGATTTGTGTGTATCAAAAACAGCCGACAAAAGTCTATCGTTATCATCCGGGAGCCAGGTATCCTCATCCGAGGGGGACCCTAGGACACTATCGTACTCGCCCTGACGATCCCTAGAGGAGTCCGAGTCACGGAACAACTCCCCGTCCTCCAGGGGAGTCACGGCCGCCATACACGTCAAGGCCCTTGTCCTCATCTGCAAAGAGTGACAACACGGCGTTTAGGTGCCGCTTCTTGCTAGAGGCCTTGCCCGTCGCCGGTCGGGCCAGCTGTCTCTCAATGCTGGCCACGTGCAGCGCCAGATCTGATTGCGATCCCCTGCTAGTTTCCCCCCTCACTGGGGGCTAAATGCAGACGCAGAGGAGTAGGGGAAGCCGTAGGGAGCGCAGGACTGGAAAGAGAAGCGCTCAGCCCAGCCTGATCCGCAATAAAACTTTGGGTGCACGGCACCCAAACCGCGCCACCACCACTCAAAGGGGATGTCCCGCACATGACACACAGCCGAGCCTGCCCCGAGGGGCCCCCAAGCTCGCTATCCCCAGAAGCCTCCATATGGTGATTATCAAAAAAGGGCACAGTCAGCCCACAAGGAGTAATGGCTAAATCAGAGCAAACCTGAGGAACCTTTGATGACCTGGGAATACAGGAATATGAAGGTAAGCATCTTTGATGTCCACAGAAGTCATGAAGTCCCCTTGGCGCAGGGAACTGATGGCAGAGTGCAGAGTTTCCATGCGAAAGCGCCTGCCCCTGACAAACTTGTTGAGGATCTTAAAGTCCAGGATGGGCCTGACTGAACCATCTTTTTTGGGTACTGTGAATAGGTTGGAATAAAAGCCCTTGCCTTTTTCTCTTAAGGGAATCTGGCAGATGACCCCCAGCTCCAGGATGCCTTGCACTGCTTGCACTAGCTCCTGAGCTGAGACAGGGTCCTGAGGAATCCATGATCTGATGAATCTTGGAGGGGGACAGGCAGCAAACTCCAACTTGTAACCGGAGGACACTACCTCCTGAATCCACCGGTCTGAGACATGAAGCCTGAAGATGTGAGCAAAGTGCTGCAGCCGTCCCCCCACCTGGATGGGTGAGGGTGCCCCATCATGCCTGAGGGGGCTTGGGGGATGATTTTGCTTTGGGACACCAGGAGGGGCCAGGACGTCCACGGCCTCTGCCCCTACCCCAGAAATCTCCCTGGGACCCAGGAAAGGAAACCCCCCTCCCCTGTCTGGCACCACGGTAAGGGGAGGAGAAGGAACCCTGACCCGAAAGGGCCGAGATTGCCGCCTACGCTGGGGTAACCTGCCTCCCTTAGCAAAAAGGTCCAGGCGGTCCCCAAACAGGTGTTGTCAGCAGCCCACTGGCGCAGCCAAACTGAGCGGCGTATAGCCACCACAAGAGCAGATGTTCTGGCACACATTCTGATGGTGTCATCCATGGCAGAGAGGAAAAAATTTACAAAAACATCACAACTGGAGAGTGCATTGAACACTTCACAAGGCAAATCATCAGGGGCACTATCAAGTATATTTCTGATAAGGGTTCTAGTGGCCACAGCAGTAATAGCAGAGGCACAGACCGGACACAGCGCCGTCCCCGCACATGCAAAGGCATGGGATGCCAGCTGGTCAATGCGCCGGTCCTCAGCATCCCGCAGGGTAGTAGAGTCAGGGGAATGCATGACAGAGGTGTTAGATAGCCCTAGGACCAGGGCATCCACCTCGGGAGGGGATGACCAACACTTTACCACATCAGCAGGAAAGGGATACTTCCTATCCCAACTTTTAGGAACCCCGGGAAGTTTACTGGGGCGCTCCCATTCCTTGAGCACAAGGTTATGGAAATGAGCCTGCTCGGGAAATTCCAAACGTGATTTTGCTGTATGGAAAAGCTCCCCCCTTTGCCTCGGAGCCGCAACAGGGGGAGATATGGATAGGACCTCAAAAATCTGGGTCAGTAATCTGTCAGTGTCATCCGGGGCCCAGGGGTCAGAGCCAGAATCGTCATGACCCCTTGGCCTCTCATCAGATGAGCCTGAGTCAGAAAAAAGCTCCCCTTCATCAGACGGGGTATAGCCACAAAGATTCCAAAACTCCTCAGTTTCCATAGGGAAAATAGTGGCATTAGGCGTTAAGTGCCACTTTTTAGCAGGGGCCTTACGCGCCAAGGTATTAGCAATTAACTTCTCAACACTAGCCAGTCTAAAAGACACATCAGGCTGAGAATCCCCACTAGTATGCAACTCAGTAGGAGTGAGGTTTAAGCTTGGGGGAGTAGGCGAAGTGAAACGAGGTGCAGCCACTGGCAGGCCAGATTGCAATGCAAGCACCAGCTCAGCACAGGGTACACAGCGTCAGCATGAGGCTGCTCACACGCTACACACAGCTGGTCTTGTCCCGAAGGAACCCCGGTAGCATTATCCTGGGATGCCTCCATATGGTGATTATAGCGGCACTATAGGCCGATAGGGATTAACGCTATACAGCAACCCCAGATGCCCCAATAACCCGCTAGGGAAGTGGGAGTATTACACAAGGCCTAACAAGTTAATAACTAATAGAGGGCCGGGAGAAGCCAAAGGGTTCGCCCAGCCTGAAAAACATAAGAGGAGACCGTAAGCACACAGTAATAAAAAGCAGAAAAAATACAGCCGCCCGTGAGGGCACTTACGGACCGCGGTAGGTAGAGGTCCGTCGTGCATGGGCCAACCAAGCAGGTTAAAAATGGCGTCGGTACACCTCGAGGGGCGGGCCGGTATCAGCGATGACGCGGAGCATGCCATAGACGGGCCCCGCCCCCCCCGAAGAGTGCGAAGCCAGGACGTAACAAGCAGCCAATGACGGCGCGCCAGCGCCTGAGGTAATGCCGCCGCCAAGCGTGGAACATAGTGACATAAAGGGCGCGCGGCGGCGGCGGTAATTTTGAAAACAGTAAAGGAAAGTAAGCCAGGGCAGCGGCTGACACAAGGCAGAAAGAATAAATTATAAGGTGTAAAACACAGAATGCATAGCATACACAGTTACAAAGTGCTGCAGCAAAGTGCTGCAGCCGTCCCCCCACCTGGATGGGTGAGGGTGCCCCATCATGCCTGAGGGGGCTTGGGGGATGATTTTGCTTTGGGACACCAGGAGGGGCCAGGACGTCCACGGCCTCTGCCCCTACCCCAGAAATCTCCCTGGGACCCAGGAAAGGAAACCCCCCTCCCCTGTCTGGCACCACGGTAAGGGGAGGAGAAGGAACCCTGACCCGAAAGGGCCGAGATTGCCGCCTACGCTGGGGTAACCTGCCTCCCTTAGCAAAAAGGTCCAGGCGGTCCCCAAACAGGTGTTGTCAGCAGCCCACTGGCGCAGCCAAACTGAGCGGCGTATAGCCACCACAAGAGCAGATGTTCTGGCACACATTCTGATGGTGTCATCCATGGCAGAGAGGAAAAAATTTACAAAAACATCACAACTGGAGAGTGCATTGAACACTTCACAAGGCAAATCATCAGGGGCACTATCAAGTATATTTCTGATAAGGGTTCTAGTGGCCACAGCAGTAATAGCAGAGGCACAGACCGGACACAGCGCCGTCCCCGCACATGCAAAGGCATGGGATGCCAGCTGGTCAATGCGCCGGTCCTCAGCATCCCGCAGGGTAGTAGAGTCAGGGGAATGCATGACAGAGGTGTTAGATAGCCCTAGGACCAGGGCATCCACCTCGGGAGGGGATGACCAACACTTTACCACATCAGCAGGAAAGGGATACTTCCTATCCCAACTTTTAGGAACCCCGGGAAGTTTACTGGGGCGCTCCCATTCCTTGAGCACAAGGTTATGGAAATGAGCCTGCTCGGGAAATTCCAAACGTGATTTTGCTGTATGGAAAAGCTCCCCCCTTTGCCTCGGAGCCGCAACAGGGGGAGATATGGATAGGACCTCAAAAATCTGGGTCAGTAATCTGTCAGTGTCATCCGGGGCCCAGGGGTCAGAGCCAGAATCGTCATGACCCCTTGGCCTCTCATCAGATGAGCCTGAGTCAGAAAAAAGCTCCCCTTCATCAGACGGGGTATAGCCACAAAGATTCCAAAACTCCTCAGTTTCCATAGGGAAAATAGTGGCATTAGGCGTTAAGTGCCACTTTTTAGCAGGGGCCTTACGCGCCAAGGTATTAGCAATTAACTTCTCAACACTAGCCAGTCTAAAAGACACATCAGGCTGAGAATCCCCACTAGTATGCAACTCAGTAGGAGTGAGGTTTAAGCTTGGGGGAGTAGGCGAAGTGAAACGAGGTGCAGCCACTGGCAGGCCAGATTGCAATGCAAGCACCAGCTCAGCACAGGGTACACAGCGTCAGCATGAGGCTGCTCACACGCTACACACAGCCGGTCTTGTCCCGAAGGAACCCCGGTAGCATTATCCTGGGATGCCTCCATATGGTGATTATAGCGGCACTATAGGCCGATAGGGATTAACGCTATACAGCAACCCCAGATGCCCCAATAACCCGCTAGGGAAGTGGGAGTATTACACAAGGCCTAACAAGTTAATAACTAATAGAGGGCCGGGAGAAGCCAAAGGGTTCACCCAGCCTGAAAAACATAAGAGGAGACCGTAAGCACACAGTAATAAAAAGCAGAAAAAATACAGCCGCCCGTGAGGGCACTTACGGACCGCGGTAGGTAGAGGTCCGTCGTGCATGGGCCAACCAAGCAGGTTAAAAATGGCGTCGGTACACCTCGAGGGGCGGGCCGGTATCAGCGATGACGCAGAGCATGCCATAGACGGGCCCCGCCCCCCCCGAAGAGTGCGAAGCCAGGACGTAACAAGCAGCCAATGACGGCGCGCCAGCGCCTGAGATAATGCCGCCGCCAAGCGTGGAACATAGTGACATACAGGGCGCGCGGCGGCAGCGGTAATTTTGAAAACAGTAAAGGAAAGTAAGCCAGGGCAGCGGCTGACACAAGGCAGAAAGAATAAATTATAAGGTGTAAAACACAGAATGCATAGCATACACAGTTACACCCCCCCCCCCTCTTTTCCCCCGAAGGCTACAGGGAGGATGAGGGAGGGCAGCGGCCACTTAAATAGGGCCCACCGATAGGCAGGGGCAAGGGGCAATAGTGCGGGAGGGGCATCACATTAAGGCTCACCATAAGCCTGAACCACCTACCCTTTGGTGGGGGATTGCGGTGGAGCAGTGTTCCTAAGCACCTAACAGCGGTGCTGCCTACCTTCACCCGACCAGCGCAGCCAAGGCTGGGAGGCATATTACTAATGGAACGCGTGGGAATAGTCCTACAGGGCCGCAGGCTAATAGCCCCGCTCACCTGCGAGTAGAGAGCCATTTCTTGTCCTTCGCAGTCCAGACTGCAGAGAAATTCTGGGGATTTGTGGGAGGTCCCTGGGTATTTGAGGGGCCGGGAGGAGCCCGTTTTCGATGTCTCTGCAGTCCAGCGCCATCTGGTGGAGTAATACCCACATGTAAGTAATCTTTCTGGAGCAGGACGTACTGTATACTAAGAATATAAATATGCATACCTCCCCTGGGCGAATCTTAATGAAGAAGCTACTTCTTTTGTACGAAATTTTTAACACTTTGGGCCAGGGAAAACGGTTGATCCTTAGGTTATCCTTAAAGACCATGAGACCTCCAGAACAAACTCCAAGCTTAATGTCCACAGCCTCCAGGTCCTGAAAAAGATAATAGATAATTTATTGACAACAAATTTATTATTTTCAAACCCAAATAATGTCACTATTTAAGATGTACCAGACAGGCTTACTCCCTGCACCCAGGGCACACAGTAAACTCACCTTTCCCCTGAGCCCATGGCGCATGCACATCAGCATCTCTCGTGCGTGGCTATGATTCCTGCCTACAGCTCTAGCCACAGCAAGGGCTTGAGGAGAGGTGAGTAAGCTCAGTGACCTGGGGGTTTCACACAGTGCGAGAGGCTACCAGGCCAAAGCGCAGAAATAAATTGTGCAAGATATTATTGTAGATGTTTGAATCTAGAGGAAGGACCTAAAGTACAATATCATGTCTGGCCCCTCCCAAAGTTCGAAGTGGGACTCTCTGCTGCTGCTAGAGAGGGCCATGAGTGACCACTTTGTTAGTCATTTACCACTGCTGTGATAAGTGACACAAATGTCACAGGAGCCAACCAATGTGTGGCACACGCAGCTGTCATCAGCCTGTGCCGCAACACTGTAGAAGCACAGGTCACACAGCGGCCGACCTGCTGTGATGAGCAAGCTGAGGGGAGATAGAGGCGCAGATGCAGTCCTGGGATGAGGGGTCTGGGGGGAGAGAGGTGCAGATGCAGTCCTGGAATGAGGGGGCTAAGGAGAGAGAGAGAGAGAGAGAGAGAGGCAGAGATGCGGACCTCTGAGCAGAGCTGCACAGAGAAAGTGCGCATCTGCCACTTTCTCTCTCTCTCTCTGCGCATCCGCCTCGCTCTCTCTGCGCATCCACCCCTCTCTACCCCTCTTTCTGTGCATATATGCCCCTCTCTATCTTTATGCGCGTATACGCCCCTCTCTCTCTCTCAACATCCACCCCTCTCTATTTCTCTGTGCATATACGCCCTTCTCTATCTCTCAACATCCGCCCCTCTCTCTTTATCCACACATCTGCACCCCTCTCTCTCCCCACAAATGCCCCTCTGTCTCTCCACATCAGCATCGATATCTGCTTCTCTCTGCATCGATATCCGATTCTCTCTGCATCGATATCCGATTCTCTCTGCATCGATATCCGATTCTCTCTGCATCGATATCTGCTTCTCTCTGCATCGATATCTGCTTCTCTCTGCATCGATATCTGCTTCTCTCTGCATCGATATCTGCTTCTCTCTGCATCGATATCTGCTTCTCTCTGCATCGATATCTGCTTCTCTCTGCATCGATATCTGCTTCTCTCTGCATCGATATCTGCTTCTCTCAGCATCGATATCTGCATCAATATCTGCTTCTCTCTGCATCGGCTTCGGCCCCTCTGTAAAGGATTGATTTTCTTGAAAAGCTGTAAGGTGCGTGTAAGAGGAGAACGGCCTGTGCCATCTATCCTGAAATTTTAGAGCAGCGTCACACAATTACTGTGTCCCTAGCTGTCCCACACTATCTGCTTATTTAATTCCTCTACAATAGCACAAGTCTAACACAAAACCAAAATAGCAAAATTAAATCATAACTCCTACCTGGCGCACCATTGTAAGAGAAGAACTATGATTTACCAATGTTTGCTATGCATGAATCTCCAATATTTCTATTAGAGATGAATATTATAAATATCGCAAATACTAATAATCATATCAGCCCAATCCGATATAAACCAGCGGTGGCTGAAGCTCTCTATTCCCTCAAATGCTTTGCACATACAATCTATTGTGTGAGAAATTAGCCACCATACACGCAGTAAGAAGTATAAATGAAAAGGGGTTTAATTCACCAGCACAGTAAATATCACTAATTCAATATACTCCCGAAGTTTCCCCAAAAAGACCTTTAATGTTACAGGCAGTTATTACATAATAAGTTATAAGTTAATTACAGTGCAATAAATGTTATAATGGAGAGAGAGATCACAAGTAGATACATAGCTATTATGCTTCAGGTACTGGGGTCCGTCCATAGACTCTTTTGCTCTGTACCCAGCCTCCTAATAAACTAAACACTAGGGGGCATGAACAGTATTTCCAACCTCTTGGATCTGCATTATACTGCCCATAACCCACATGAGATTACATAAATATTCTATGAAATATAATTCCCACAATATTCAGGTTATCATATTGTAACTAATAAATTCCTGATCCCCATTATTTCTTAGTTAAAGTGGACCAACACCCACCGGGCTGATCAGCTCCCTGCCTGCTCCCCAGGACGCCCGCAAATCCTACCTGTTCCTCGTTCCAACGGCGCATGCTCGGACCGCCACCGCCTCTTATTATTTCTTAGTTAAAGTGCACTTTAAGATTGCAGCTTTCCTGCAGTAAACTGTGTTTTCTCTGCTTACGTTTTATTGTGGGTCCCTTGAAGTTAAATATTAGGACCATGCAGCCCCTGGACCAAAAAAGATTGTGCACCCCAGCTACAGACCAATGGCAGGCTCACACCCTATTTGGGGATTATTAAGAATTCAGGAGTATCAGGGAATATATGTCATCATATAGACAGGCCCGTATTTGCCACAGGGCAAACATAGGCAAGGGCCTAGGACGGAGCTTACTGACAGGGGCGGGGACGGGGCGATGGCCAACAACAATTTAAATTTTCTTTATCACATTTTTTATTAATGTAGGAGGCGATGTACGCTAGCCTGCTGTTTATTTCATTAATACATTGGTGGTTCAGGAGAACCCTCCCGACTCTGTGTGTTTCACTGTATGCCGCACGACTGCTAAGTCAGCTGTACGATCATGCAAGAAGTCCCCACCCACCCATCCATGCTCCTGTCCCTCCCCTCCTCGCTGGAAGCAGCTTTGCTGCTGGGATGCTGTCTACGATCAGGGTGAGGGACCAGCGTAAAGGTTAGGGATTTTGAGGGTCACTGCGGGGGGCGTTCACACATGGGGCATCCTGAATCGGGAGGCAGGGGGGCATAAGCACAAATAGTGCCTAGGGCAGCATGAACCTTAAATATGGCTCTGCATATATAGTATAATAAATATACCTATAATTATTAAACTTCATTTTCCCCTTAACAGTGTGCATAGTAGTTGTATTTTCTTTGAAAATCTCCTCAAGCACTTTTTTTAGTTTGGGATGTCTCCTGGGCAGTTGTAACTGATGGCATGGGGTTTTTACACGTAATATGTTTTTATCGCTAAACTTAGACTATTTAAAATAGATATTTATTTTTCCCACAAAATTCACCCCAAAATATTAAGAAAGCTCTGCCAAAAAATAATAATATAATAATAATAATATAATTTCCCAAGGAAATCCCTGGGCATCCTTTCAAAAATCACAGTTACACATGCATAGCTCAAAATTGGTTTGGCAACAGGGGTTGATAAAATAGGTAGGCTGGCACTTAAAGGGTTAAAAGGGCTGGCACTTAAAGGGTTAAAATCAATTGCTTGGCAGCTTACCTGATTAAGTGTCAGTCCCATACTGTCAGTTTTTAAACATGCAATACCACATTTAGAAATATGCTATAAAAAATATATTAATTACCTTAGCATGGTGGATATCCACACCATACATAGTCAGCTTTTTGGCATTTTCAAGAAACTCCAAGTCAGCCTGGGCAGGAGTCATTGCTCTGCGAGTAACATGTAAAATATTAACTTAAAGACAAATTGAGTTTGGCTCACATAAATACACATCATGATGGTTATCCAAATGATTATGGGAGCCTCTAGAGAGGCTGATTTTTGAGAGCCTTTAAAGAGGAGTGACCACTGACCTAAAGTCTATGAGACCATAGTGCTAGTGGTAGCCATCACGTGGAGCATCCTGACTTTATGGTCACAAATGCACACAACAAATTGTCATTTACAATTATCACACAGGCTTTTGCTTTTTGCCCACTCAAATGTTTGTAATGCGCACTGCTACCTCGAAAGAACACTGTTATTTGTCACCAATAAAGGGGACCAGCTTAAAGCTGAAAGTGCATTATATTGAGCACAGACATCATAGATAGAGTATTAGTGCATCGCATTTCAATATGTTGGGGTCCAAGTCTGGACCGCTTTAAAATCAAACCCGATTTACATTTGACAATGTTATATCAGAGTAGCAGTGTATTGACTTCAAGACACTGCAAACAGAGCTTTTAAGGGGGCGTGGAAGGAGAAGAGGGAAATTGCCTAAACATAGAAATAAAAGAGAATCACATTGTCAAAAAAGAAAACCACATGACAACAAGCCCTGTCTGGTACCACATGTGTTTCTGTGTTTGCGTCAGACACTGCAGTACCACAAAAAAAAACAAAAAAATACAGCAATGGCACCTACATGGCCCCTTTCACATTCCACCGATGCGACAGGGAGGAGAAAATCGCAGCCACAAAAATTCCTGCCTGCTGCGTCCTGGCCACAAACACACCCTATTAAAGTCTATGGGGCCGCAAGAGAGAACGCAAGTGTGTTTTTTCATGCGGTACTGCATGCGTTTTGCATTTGTGGCTCCACGGATTTTCATGGGTTCCAGTAGCCACAAAATGTAAATCCAGCCACAAATGCTACCAGACAGGTGTGAACAGCCTAAATGCGCCTATAAACATTGCAATCTGCTCCTTAGTCATGAAACATTAAACAGTACAAGTCCAGGATCACTGATAATTTTCTCATGTATAAATTATCAGTACCTGTAATGGGAACATTTTTGAACATGCTGACATGTTTGAATTTCAATCAGATAAGATACTAACTAATCTTTAAAAAGAAACATTTGGTTTGCTTTTTTATTAATGTGTTATTTGTATGCAAATATAATAAAGATAAGCCACAAAAAATGAAGAGACAGCTAGGAGCAGTGTATTTTTTCTTTCCTCACCTGTAAGATTTGTGCAGCTCTGCAACTTTAGCCTCTAGCTCCTTAGTTTGATTCGGACTCAATTTAAACTCACTAACATATTCTGTTCCATGAAGATCTTCATCATAATCACCCAACTCAGACTGGACGGTGTAAGAACCCAAAAGCGCAAGTGTAGCAAAGGAGCATGGCAGGCGGCCACTTAAAATATCCTGTCGCAGTTGTAGGCACAGGTAATATCTAGCAAAGAAATGTGAAGGTTGGTGAGCTGCATTCAGGCCTTTGTGAAAATAATTGGCAATAGCACATTATATGACATGCGGATTTCAAATACCTTTTAGGTTTACACTGATACACTTTGCACTAATAATAATAATAATAGCAATAGTGTTAAGAGATACAATACTATGCCATAATCATGTCCTTAATAAGATTTCAAAAACAAACATTTTTAAATTGTTAGCTTAGCTATGCCACCTGTAACCTTCAGGGTTTAGGACCAGGATTAATAATAGGAATCCATTCAATGTGGATACATAGGACCAATAAATAAAATGTACACTTCTGAAGACTTTTTGTTTAAAGTGGACCAACACCCAGGATTTTGACTATCCTGGGTTTTGGTCCACTTCGGTGGGGCACCCCGATCGGAACGTGGAAAAGGTAGGATTGTGGGCTTCCTGGGGGGTTTCACCCTGCGGGACATCCCGATTTCGGATGCCCCGCGGGGAGGGATCTGATCGGCCCAGGAATCTTATAGATTCCCGGGCCGATCCCCCTGGGTGTTGGTTCACTTTAAGACTCCGGGGACGGGCAGTGCAAAGGGTGCATAGGTACATAGAGCAGCTCCCAGCTTCATAAACCGGGGCTGCGGGAGACCGATCGGCACTGCAGGACTGGCGGTAAAGTAAGTGGATTGCCTATGCACCTTTGGCACTGCCTGTCCCAAAATCCACAGGAAGAGGGGTAACCTCTCCACACTTGCCTATGGCTACACCAAGATTTATAACCACTTGGATGATTTCTATGTTAAATCTTGGGAAGGTTTAGTAACAGCTTAACATTTATGCTACACCCAGCTGAGGTACTAGATCTCTGGATTGACAAGAAATTCCCTGCTCCACAGAAAAGTCTGCCGTCACACAGTCTACTCTTATTGTGAGCATCCAGTTATGTTTACCATGTTTGCATACTGAAACTACTAGAACATTCTTCACTCCCTCCAGCCAACACAGGTAAAAGAAAAAAATGAAACATGTAGACCAGAGACTGGCTTTCCATGGCATGATCAGAAAATTCACAAAGATATCCACTATCTTGTTATAGTGTAGAAAAAGCAAGTCCAAATTTGGGAAACCCATTGTAAGCAGAGGGTAGAACTGGGAAGAACTTTGGGAACAAGGTGACTACCCAGAGCTGACCTAGTGTTTGCTGAGGAAATTCAGGAGTTTCCTCGCTTGGGAATGTAGGTCACTACAGGGTCAGAACATGCTGCTCCACCCCTGACAGAATCAGAGAATCTTCAGTTATAGATGCTCTAGTCCTGGTGCTTGGGACAATGAAAATGCTGGAATCTCGATGACTGGCACAGGAACCACCACATCCAATGCTTTAAATGCTTAAACCGGATCTTCACCATGATTTATTGAAAAGCCCAAACCCTTAAGAAACTATTCCCCAGCATCTAAAGTTAATATATTTCAAGCTTTTAGTCACTTACTTATTATTCATTCCCCCACTGGGTTGCAACTCTGTTCAGGACTTTAGGATACACGCGCCGCCATCTTGACTCAGAAGCATCACACTTACCGAAGAGAGGAGAGCGGGATAAAGTACAGGAGGGCGGGTTATAGCTGTGCTTTGCTTAGACAGATCAGAGCTGGGGCAGGAAAAGGTCAGCAATCCCAGAATGCAGAGCAGCACAGTCAGAAGGCACTTCCTGTTTGCAGGCTGCCTGATGTTCCATGAGCCGCCATCTTGGATGTTAAAAGGCTCATAACATACAGTAGATGCAGGTAGGATGATTGTTAATGTGAGCAATCTGTATGTACAGGATGGGGGAAACATATAAAATAGACTCTTATTCAGAGTGAAGGTCCGCTTTAAGTGCTTTAAAAAAGAGCTACTTGGGTAGAAGGGAGGAAACCGGATGAAGTGGACCATGATGTAGTTGGTAGTTACCAACTCTCTGGGGTGTGCGCTCATCAGTCAAACTTTGGCAGCCATCCCTACAACCCTTTAGATGAACTGCTCAGTTTTCATTGTGGGAACCGGCTTTCTCACCAGTGAACACGCCAATCGATCTCTGGGTAATCTGGACACAATCTACTCTGCTGCTTCAAACTTATCGCTTTAGAAAAGGCTGCATTGACAAAAGAAAGTACCAAGCACCACAGGCTGTTTTGTGCTTTGTAAAGAGGGATAAAAGACTTTAACCCTTTAAATGCCAAGCACGTAGTTTCTATGTGGTTGCTTCTCCTACCGTTAAGTGCCAAGCACGTAGAAACTACGTGCCTGGCATTTCCCCCTGCTGGTGAAAAAATAAACACTTACCTCTGGTATGTGTGTAAAGCTGGGGGTCCCCTCTTCCTCCGGGGGGCATCAGATCCCTCCCCCGTCGTCCTCCGTCTTCAGGAGGGGGCCTCTCCAGTAATCTGTAGAAAAGAAAAAAAATGTAATTTACTCACCTCTGTGCCCGATCCCTCCGTCCGGGTCTCTTCACCGGGGGGGGGGGGGGGGGGGGGTCCGATCCCCTGGGCTCCGCAGGCTTCAGGTGAGGACCCTCTTCCGGGTCCTCATCTCCTCCTCTAATGGCGGCTATGGCCGCCGCCCCCTAGCCCCGCCCTTTCTGTCAGATGCCGGTGGTGATCGGAGCAGGGTGGGTGAGAGGCGAGGAGGCTCCGATTGGAGCCTCCTCGCCTCTCACCCGCCCTGCACTGATCACTATCGGCATCTGTCATTAGCTGACAGCGGCGCGGGACATGGCCAGGGACACAGGATCGGAGGTGAGTACAGTAAAAAAAAAAAAAAAAAAAAAATAAAGATAATTTTTTTCTCTTTGTGTCTGTCTTTTTTTTTTTTTTTACTTTTAACCCCTTGTGAACTGGTAAGGGGTCCATGAGACCCCTATATCAGTTCACAAGGCTGGGGGATGGCAAGTCACCTGCGGCTAGCGGGTGACTTGCCATTAATCCCGGCACCCCCATTACCTGCCTCCCCAAAGCCCAGGGGGGCAGAAGAGCCCGTGGCCATGGGCTATGCGGGCTTGTAGCCGCTGGCTCCTACGCCCTGTTCCTACAAGCCATTCATAGCTGGTCCCGGGCTGGTTAATTTGGGTAAGGGGGACACCATGTCATTTTTTGGGGATTTTTAAGGGTTATTAACCCTTAAAAATCCCCCAAAAAATGGGGTCCCCCCCTGGGAGGGGGGACCCTATGTCATTTTTTTTTTAATTAGCCCCTTATGTTCTGTCACCCAGCAGCTATAAAAGGCTTCCAGCAGGTGAGCAGGGACACAGTGCAAGATGGGTGGTAGGTAAGTATTCAAAAAAAAATATATATATATATATATATATTTTTTTTTTTCTCTGTGTGTGTGCTTTTTTTTTACACTTAACCCCTTGTGAACTGGTAAGGGATCCATGAGATCCCTATACCAGTTCACAAGGCTGGGGGCTGGCAAGTCACCTGTGGCTAGCGGGTGACTTGCCATTAACCCCCGGCACCCCCATTACCTGCCTCCCCAAAGCCCAGGGGGGGGGGGGCAGAAGAGCCCGTGGCCATGGGCTATGCGTGCTTGTAGCCTGCAGGGCCAGGGGCCACAAAAGCTGGCCCCTGCGCCCTGTTCCTACAAGCCCTACATAGGTGGGCCCGGGCTGGTTACTTCGGGTAAGGGGGACCCCATGCCATTTTATTTTGGATTTTTAAGGGTTTTTAACCCTTAAAAATCCCCCCCCAAATAAACTCTGGGGAACTCTGTAATTTTTTTTTCTCGATTTAACCCTTTGTAGTGTGGATGGTAGTTGTATTTTATTTGTAAATGTTATAAAGCACTTGTTTCAGTTTGGGGGTCTCCTGGCCAGGAACGGGGGGCTACCGATAAATATGTGGTACCGTTCTAATCGGTAGAAATGGGGCTTTCACATGCAATATGTTTTTTTTTAATAAAATACATTTTTTATTTAAAATAAAGGAGGCAATTTTCTAAAAACATTTTTATTTATTTATTTATTTTTACTTAATAATATTGTAAAAACAGAATAACATTTAGAAACAATACATTTCATGTTAAAGCCTAAACTTTAAACTGCTGCAAAAAAATATATATAATTTTCCTGAAAATTCCAGCAAAAATGGCGCAAAAATGTCACAAAATGCGGAAAAATGACCTGTCAACAGAGGGTGACAAAATCTCAAGTAGGCTGGCAATTAAAAGGGTTTAAAGTAGCTATGCATGTTGTGTATTGTTCTGCTCGGGGGACCTTGCGCTTTCAGACTTAGCTTCTTTTTTCTTGTTTGCATATTTATATTTTAGGATAGGTGTTTTTATTCAGCTTTTTTATACATTTTTTAGGGAAACCCTGCGCAACCAAAGAATTCTTTGAAGGATTAATTCCAGAAAGATGAGCCCACTACAACAAGCTGGGTACGCTTAGAAAGCTTAACATGAGTACTTTCAGGGAATATATCGCAAGGTGCTCACTTTGTCTGCAGAGCTGAAATTTTCAAGTAAAATTACCGTTACACACGCTTTACTTTGGGGTGTTTGGCAACTCTTCCCTTGACAGTAGCTATGCATGTTGGGTATCGTTCTGTTCAGGGGATGTTGCTTTTTCAGATTAAACTTGTTTTTTCTGTTTGTATATAGTTTTTTTTTAGGAAGATGTGGCTTTGATTCTGCTTTTTTATCCTTTTTTTAGGAAAACTCTTTGCAACCAAAGATTACATTGAGGGATTACTTCCAGAAAACTGTGGCCACATCAACAAGCCTGGTACACCTAGAAAGCTTGAGGTGTGTACTTCCAGAGAATATATAGTTTGTTGGGGGTATTTCAAATGTAAAGAGTTGTTTTTCTGGAAAAACTGCAAGGTGCACATAGCACATTGCATAGTTGTATTTTATCTGAAAGTCCCCTAAAGTGCTGTTTCAGTTTGGGGGGAGTCTCCTGGGCAGGAAAGGGTGTCTATATATATATATATATATATATATATATATATATATGGTACTGCTGTAACCGGGAAAAATTGGGATTTCACATGCAATACGATTTTTTGGACAAACTTACATTTTTTATTACAAAAAAACACTATAAATTGTAAAAAATAGATTTTTTTTTTACATATTTCACCCAAAAATATTGAGAATACACCTAAAATATGACAAACAAGACATTTCATGTTAAAGCCCAGACTATGCTGTAAAAAACAATCATTTTCCTGGGAAATCCCTGGAGATCCGTTCAAAAATCACATTTGAACATGGGGAGCGCAAAATAGTGCAAAATGGTCTGCCAACAAAGGGTGACAAAAACTCCAGGTAGGCTGGCACTTAAAAGGTTAAAGTGACAGAGCACAAATGAACAGACTACAGCTGTAAAGCTGTTCCAGCACAGGAAGAAGATGCAGACTGATACTTTGAGCCTGGATTCCCAAACTGCCTCTATATGTATGAAGGTATGTGCTGCAGAACGACCTCTCAAAAATGCTTTCATATTGACGAAAGTAAACTCATAAATTTAGATAATAAAAGCACCCACACCCGGCATCAACAAATATTCAGCCAGGCTTGTTTTATTTCTTTTAATGGAAGGAAGAAGAAGTCAGGGGGGTCAGGGGTTTTGTCACCCCTGATACACTCAAACCTGTCACCCTTAGATGTTATTCCTACCATGAGAAGAAACCACAAGCTTGGTTCATGTATATAAGTAATCCCTCATCTCAAAACTCGTTGAATTTATATGGATTTTTAATATCATCCAATGTTTCAATAAACTTCAATTAATAAATACAAAAAAAAAACAATTTAAATAATATATATTTCATTTTGTATTACTATACACAGCTTTCAGTAAAGTTCTAGTCATAAGGCGTGCGGCCAGTATAAGCAGGATTTTAAGAGGAGCAACGCCCGGTCTAGAGTCTGTAAGAATCTAGGGACTGTGGTTACCCTCTTTGAGGGACATCCTGATATGGGGTACCCGTATGTGTGAAACCCTCGTGATCTGGTATACTCACTCTACTGGAAAATGAGTTAACAAGTGATTTGGGGGATATTGAGGAGAAACCAAAACCAGGAAAACCAAAAATCCCAGGTTTTGTTCCTTTTTAAGAACCTTGTGATTAAGAACCAAAGCCATGAACATGGGTCCATTTACCACTGAAAATAACTGTGAAAAAAAGTAGTTATCTATTTTACACAATTGCAGTTTATTTATCTAGAGTTGTAAACAAAAAGTTTAGACATTTTCCTTACCTGGTTATATCTTCTGTAAGCTGTGCAGGGTCAGGGGGATAAAACTTCACATTAAAAGTAAACTCCCATAGAGCTCCTGTACAGGGATACACGAACAAAATACATGATGAGAACATTTTTTACAAAATAGCTTGTTTCATCTCTGCAGTGCTGTAAAGGTTTATTTCCCATTGTAATCATTTATAAAGGGTTGATTTTTTTTTTAGAGAGAAAACTTTTTTTTTTTCCACAGTGCATTTCAGTTGCACAAATTATTTAAAAATGGTGCCGATTTGCACTGAGGGAAAAAGTTTTCTCGCATAAAAAGTGAGAAAAACATGCTGTCTCAAACATATAGTGGAAAGTTGAATCACACTCCGTCTGTGGATGTCAAATTCTGTTTCACAGGTGAGGCTTTTTTTTTTCACCAGAGATAAATTAAATGACGCCCCCTTAGGAGCCATCGTTTAGAGAAACTAGTTGAGCTGGGCCTCTGAGACTTCAGTCCACACGTAAAGATATGGTTACAAGCCAGAGCCGTTTCAGACCAGCAGCTAGCACCTGTGTTTTTTTACTAGATAGAGACCAGTTCTTAGCCAGCAGGAGCATAGGGAATAATCTTCCACCATGTTTTCAGCATCGGCAAGCAGCACTGCTCAGAGTCCTTGGAGAACAAATTCTAATTCTGAGCCGTGTGAATTCTAGTAAACACATTATTTTTATTCTAATAACCTTGTGAGCAAACAGATTATTATCACAAATACTGTAATTTATCATCTGCAACAGGGTGGTGAAGACAACACAGAAACTATAGAATGTTTTTACTTTTTTTATTTGTATTTTTTTTTTACACAGTTTACTGGATTAAAAGAGATATAGGAGATTTATTCTACATGTAATCACAGTAAAAGCAGAACAAAGCCATGATTTTGACTATCCCGAGTTCTGATCCTTAGCCAAAAAGCATCTCAATTTGGGATGCCCTGCTGTGGGGACCCCTGAGTTAAGTGGTAACAGCATTGCATAATTTATTGAAGATATTCCATATTTGTTGCACTACAAGACTATAAGATACATATGCACATATGGGAAAAAAAAATATATATATTCTGTACCAAATGGTGCACTAAAATACCCCCCGAATCATAAACCTAATATCAGGCACAGTGGCAGAATGCCTCTCCAATCACCCCCCTGACAGTGTGCAGAACCCCCCCCCCCATCACCACCTCACAGGCAGTGTGCAGAATACCCCCCAATCACCTAATAAGAGGAAGTTGGCATAATCCCCCCCACCATAACAGGCATTGTGCAGAATCCCTCTCCAGTTACCCCCTGACAGTGTTCAGAATCCCGCCCCCCCCCAATCACCACCTCACAGGCAGTGTGCAGAATACACCCCAATCACCCAATAACAGGACGTTGGCATAATCCCCCACACCATAACAGGCATTGTGCAGAATCCCTCTCCAGTTACCGCCTGACAGTGTTCAGAATCCCGCCCCCCCATCACCACCTCACAGGCAGTGTGCAGAATCCACCCCAATCACCCAATAACAGGACGTTGGCATAATCCCTCCCCATAACAGGCATTGTGCAGAATCCCTCTCCAGTCACCCCCTGACAGTGTGCAGAATCCCGCCCCCCTTCCCCATCACCACCACACAGGCAGTGTGCAGAATACACAATCATAGGAAGTTGGCATAATTCCCCCAATCCCCCTATAACAGGTAGTGTGCAAAATCCGTCTCCAATAATTTCTCACATTCGCTCCATAAGACGCACAGATGTCCGCCCCACTTAGCTGAAGCGGCATTCCAGCCATGTTTGTACTGCATTTAAATAGACCTGTGCATGCAGCAAAGGCTCCAGGAGGTATGCAGTCTATGGACTCCTAGCTCTATATCCAGTGTAAAACACTTTGACTGCTTAGGGGCTCTGGATTAATGACACCCTTCAGGTAACATGTGACCTGAACATAATGCTGAATTTCAGCAAGAAAACCATAAACTACTGACACATCTGGCTGTTGGTATCAGGCACCTGCAATGACTGCAGTATTTGAACAAGTATGGCATGAAAAGTGGGAAGAGCTGCTGCTTATCCACTAACCATCTGCTGTCTGGCGTTAAGACAATAGCTGTGCTGGCATCTTCAAGAGTTTTCTTTTTGTAACTCACTGAAAGTCTTATCTACTTCTTCACAACTATACATGTTCCATTTACGGTTTTAGTCTCGGGAGTGGGATATTACAAAGCTGACAGAGTGGAAGGTATCTACTTCTAATTAGAGCCTTGGTCCACCTGAAAGGTTTCCAATGGGGCATCCCGATTTGGGACCAACCACAGAACACAGAAGATTAGTATATATTGTATGGCGAAAATCCAAAATTGACAACATTATAATCTACCCACAACCATTAGTATGGGATGACCCGAGCATGTATTGCTATGTGTTTCAGGCTCTTATCAGCCCTTTCTCAAACATGTCTATATTTCCTCTCTATATTTAAACCATGCCATTCTCCTGATCGACATTTATAATGGCCCCACCCAGACAAGTTAACACTGCCAATCACTGTGGGAGCTGGGACCTGTAGTCCACCTGTTCTGTCCAGCGTTAGCAAGACCAGGCGCAAGTGCTGCCAATGTATGGTAACGAGGCTGGGATAGAGGATGACGTCCTTCCCCTCTACACCTCCAACCAACCACAGGTCAGAAGCAGGAGGGGTGGGTGGTACCAAGACACTGTGGTTGACCCATTCCCTATGGCAGCGGGGCTATCACTGATATAGGCGGCAAGATATAATTGCACGTGCTATGTCCTATCCCGTCCTTGCTAGACCCAAAAGGGGAAGGGGACACAATCAGGAAAACAGAGAATGAGAGGGAAGCACATGCATAAATAATCCCATGGTAAGAACCACTGAGGATAATAGCATCAATTGGCATATATTTGATGATCACACATGGCAAATAATTTAAATATTAAAATGTAATAATACCCTAATGTGTATATAGATAATCATTATAAAATTCCCTAAATCTAATATTGTGACCAAAATATCAGAAATGAAGTAGAAGGTCAAATTTAATACTAAGATAAGGAATAGACAGGGTTGTACAGGCATTTTTGGATTTCTCCTACAATATTTATGTTTCTTATATACTATCCTTTAAAATGAGCTCCATAACTCCATAACCCAGAGGCTTCAGAATATATATATTCAGATATACTGTATGGCCCATAGCTTGTCAGTAGCGATTCCCACTGCCATGGATCCCAAATGTTTAAGCAGACAGACTCTAATTAGAATTTTGGCCCAATTTAAAGTACATCTGTGGGTTAGATAAAAAGCTGCTTTAGTAGTCTCCATTCTTATAAGCCTCACCCCCCCCCCCCCCCACCCTCTAGCATTAGCCACTTCAAAATAATTACCCGCTTCTTCCCTTATTGACAGGCTCCCTTGCTTATTGAGGATAGGAGTGCTCACCAGACCAGCAACAGATCTGTCAGAGAGAAGCGCGGGTTCTGGTTGAGATTAAAGAACCTGAAGTTTGATAGTGAAACAGCTGCACTAAATCAGATGCCAAGATTCTTCTTTACAAGGATATCCAAGATTTGCAAATAACATTTGGTGAATTGTTATTAATGGTGGAAATACTGTTTTTCTTTTACACTCTTCAGTAGTGGGCTTTTCAGTTCTGCAATATTGGTTGTCCTTAAAGTGCACCAACACCGAGAGGTGATCGGCCCGGAAATCTATAAGATTCCCGGGCCGATCACCTCCCAGCCCGCGGGATATCCGAGATTGGGATGTCCCGCGGGGTGAAACCCCCCCAAACAACCCAAATCACCTACCTTATCTTCCGCCACCGCCGCCTCCCTCGCGCCCCTCTAGGCGTGCGCGTGCCCGCGCCGGCCGTCTGTGAATGGCCGGCACGGGCGCGCGCGCCGAAAGTGACGCGAGGGAGGCGGCAGCGGCGGAAGCCGCTTGGACGTTCCTGTTCCCCGCCTGGAGGTTGGCGGGGATTGGACCGGGCAGTCACGTGGGAGCGGGGAGAGGTGAGTTTATTGGGGTTTCTGGGGGGTTTCACACAGCGGGGCACCCCGCCGAAGTGGACCAAAACCCAGGATAGTCAAAATCCTGGGTGTTGGTCCACTTTAAATCAGATTGCTACAGGACATGTCTATTAACTGTAGAAACACATCTAAACGGTGCTCAGTTTTAGTTTTCAGTGCAGGAGCACATTGCAAAAAATCTAATTTCATCAGAGCCTTTTAATGTAAAACAAGATATTTCATTGCATATTTTTAGTGCAATGCAAATGGACGAATAAGCTGTGAAAAAAGACTAGCTTACAGTGCAAACTCATCTTGCAACAATACAACATGGATGGCTGATCAACTAAAGAGGCTTAAAATCAGGAGGTCCGTTGAGCCATCTGGAAAAGGATCAGTGCTGTAGTGCTATCCCCTTCCTCACAGCTCACCAGCTCCACAGGATCTGTGCCAAAGGTTTATACACTCTGCCCAATCCCACGGTGGCTAAATCTCATCATGCAGATTAAAATGCCTACAAGTAAGAGCACTGTACAGAGAATAAATTAATATATATATACCTTAAGGATACATGGAAGCTATGCATAGCCAAGTATTATCAACCGCAACACAGCCGTTTGCAAGATCCAATCTAGCACCATTTTCCCTCGACCCCAACTCTGTGACAGACATCCCCCCCCCCCGTCACAGTTTCCAGCTCCAATTACTGCAATAGAGGGGGGATACCTATAGTCTATTGCAGTGAATAGAGCAGGCCTGGCCACATCGCTGTGACTGAAGGCGGGGGATATACTGAATAAAAAGTGAGTATAGGTTTTTAACGGGACCCTTCAAGCCTGCTATTTTGGGGATGACTAAATTATTTTTTTTCAACTGATCTAAGACCACCACTACAATCCTGATGCTTGTGTCAGAAGCTTTGTTGGTGTCAGAATTACACCCCCTTTATTGGTAATAGGCTAGAATCAATTACAACTCACTTCAATGTAATGCACACAGTGTGCTTGCATCATTCAGCCCTGCTGAGAAAAAAATGAGAACATTGCCAGGTGTAGCCCTACACAGTGGGAATATTAATGAGTGTGCCTGGCAAATGGCTTTAAAGTGGAACTGCAGTCAAAAACATCTGTAGTTCCACAGTACTACTTAACAGTGGGGCAGCCCGACCTGGGCTGTCCCACTACACATCGGCGCCGTTAAAATAAGAAACCGGGTCCCAGGATACTCTGGCCTCCTTTGTGACGGCCACAGCGCAGCCTCTCAGAATCGCGGCCTGTGGATAGGCTCACTCGCTGGTCGTGCGGATGGTCGCGCTGCCCTGCTGCTAAGCAGTACTGTGAAACTACAGTCATTTTTGACTGTTGTTCCGCTTTAAATGCAGGCAGCCCTGGAATCTAAAGTATTCCAAGGCCAGACGCTTTTCTTTACCTGGGGAATTCCAAATTACCTGGGGAATTCCAAATTTCCCACTGTATCAATTGAGAAAAATACAGTAAATCGAGTAGTCTTGATTTATTACTACAAAATATAACTATGATCTGCATGAATGAGAACCATCACAAACACAGAAGAGAAGTGGGCAAAAGACTTCCTTGACATTTATATATACTACAGTATATATGAATCTACTCACCATGCACTTGTTTCCTGATATCTTTGACAGGGTCTATCCATGTCTGTAATAAAAATAATACATATCATTTTCAAACAATAAACACACTTTTTTTTTTAATATCATAAAATGTTCTACATAAATTGTGAAAAGTAATATATATTCATATTTTTGTTTTCCTCAGTACAGTAAATGAATATGCAATTTACTTTGCATCTCCCAGGACACGCCACTTCTGTTTTATGTCGGAACTCCCAAAGCAGTAGAAAATCAGGAAAGCACAAGATGCTCAAGAAAAAAAAAAATACTAACAAGGCTACAACCACTCATGTTCCCACCAGCTGGGCATCAACTCAAATGGTTACTCAATCTGTGTGACAAACTTGAAGACGATTTTTATGGAGAAATGGATGCAGCACTTAATACAGTCTTAAAAACAGGGTTTGTTTTCCTAGTGGCCTCTAAACGAAGAACATGCCCTTGTAGGGGTGTATACCTGAAGCTCTCCCCTTTCCAACAACACCTCCAGTGGGTCGCCCTCTAGGTCCGGAGATCAGACAGTCAGAAGTGTACCACCCAAGCACCTACAAGCAACAGTACCAGGATTTTGCAGTACCGCCGCTTGGTCTGTTCAGCTCTAATCCACATGCCCCTTTCCAGGGTCGCCGATGCTGCTGTTTGGTCTGGTTGGCCCGGATCCACATGTCCTTGTGGGGGTGTATACCTGAGGTTCTGTCTTTTCCAAAGCTCCTCTCAGTGGGTGGTTAGCCCCCCACATATCCAGAGATCCAACAATCAGAAGTGTACCACCCACGAGCAACAGTACCAGGATTTTGCTGTACCGCCGCTTGGTCCAGCCAGCCCTAAATCCCATCCATTGCAGGGGTGTATACCTGAGGTTCTCCTCTTGCCAATGACACGGTTTGTTAGCCCCCCTAGGTCTGGATCTCATGCTCAGAAGTGTACTATCCTGGATGAGATGCATTGATTTCCAGGATGTCAGTCACCTACCCATGTACCTGCCTACTGACCCACCCACCAATTTATCCACCTACCCACTCACCCTCCTACCTATCTACCTGCCTATTGACCAACTTACCTAGCTATCCAACTGCCTACTGATCCACTCACCTATATACGTACCTGCCCATTTGCCTTTCTCCCCAGGACCTGAGTGGGAGCTGGCAGCCCTGATGCAAAGGCAGAATCGCGAGACCCTGGAGCTGGGGTGGCAGTTGCCCACCCACCTATCTTCCCACTTGCCCACCTCCCTACCCACTCATCTATGTGCCTAACCACCCACCATCCTAACTATATACCTTCCTACTTACCCACATAGCCATTTGCCGAACATTTAATATGCATGGCAAGCGCCTCTTATTGGACGAGTTCACACGTGACATAGGACCGGGAAGAGGTAAGTTTTAGTGGGCGATCTGGTCGGTTTCACACAGCAGAGCATCAAAATTCAGGATGCCCAGGGGGCAAGTAACAAAATATGGATAGTCAAAATGGAGTACTTTTAACCCCAGAGACTGTTATATAAGCTGTTGGCAAAGAAGCTTTTTCTTCTTAAACAAATATCTAAAGATATTGTCACATGGCAAAAATTGCTCACATCCCTTATACCCCATAAAATATTTGCCCCTATAAAAGCAGATCTATCTCCAAAAGGTTAAATGGCAGATGTGTTTGTTTACCTGCAGCTTCCAGCAGGTGCCTGTAGAAGCTACAAATACAGATAAACTGGCACACTTATCCACCTGCCAACACATTTAGCCCCTGTTTTAGATATGTTTCTCCCTTTTAATAAAATTATCTTTTAGGTTGAGCAGACTGCTGACCTTTACTGCCCTCTTACTCAAGTGTGCCAGGACCCCACAAGGGAGCTGCCCCGCTAATGGGAACACATTTTCGGAGGTTGTGGACATTTTTTCTATTTGATGCAGACTGTAGGCGGTTAATTCCAGGTAGGCCGTGAGCCACACAGCAAGGGTCAGCGAGCCACAGGTTGGGCAGCAGGGCTTTGGACTGTAAGCTTGCAAGGACAGTGTTCTCTTTCCTATCGTCTCTTGTTATCACATTTGGTTTGAACTTGGTTTGTAACATCTAGTTTATAATGATCCATGTACAGTTTGTTTTACCTTGTCTGTAATTATACCTTGGACAACGCTCTGGAAGAAGGTGGTGCTACATAAATAAATAATAATAACAGCCGAAAGCATTTAAAGAAAAAGACACTGTAAAAATCAAAAATTTGCTGAAACGTTTAGGTATGCCAGTTTATTGCTAGGTGTCTGAAAATCATGTCTAAGCTTCATTTTTAAACACCATGTGCCAGACATCCTATATCTATACATCACAATGTAAGTGATGCTAGCTAGACTGACAGAAGCATTCTCTGTGCTTGGTGGAAAAGGGCAGTCAGCCATTCATAGACTCATCCTGAGTAGATTAATCTGTTGCACAATGAAGTCTGAAAAGAGTATTGATGGGAGTTAAACAAGGGACAGTGCCTTCCAACAACAGATAATGAATCAACAATGAAACTGCTGCTGAGATCATGACTATTTACATAGGACCAAAACCTACTTTGACCTAAAACAATCAGAAGTCATGACCCTTGTAGGGATTTTTTATTTTTGGCATAAACTTCTGGACATTCTGACACCATTGTAGTTCCTACCTTGTTGGATGGAGACTCCCATACAGCCAGGCAAAAGTAATCCTCCTCCAGGATGTTGAGGTGGCTGCATACTTTCTTAAAAAGGTCCTGTCCTTTGGCATGTTTCTGTAAGATAAAATCATGGATGTGAGATCACCTCTGACAAACAGTGAAGGGACAAATTAAAGTGGACCAACACCCAGGATTTTGACTATCCCGGGTTTTGGTCCACTTGGGGGGGGGGCACCCTAATTGGGGGTGCCCCGCTGTGTGAAACCCCCCAGAAAGCCCCAAAAACTCACCTCACCACGCTCCCACGTGACCGCGCCGTCCAATCCCCGCCGACGGACAAGCGGGTGACAGCAACGGACAAGACAGCGCGTCTGCCGCCGCCTCCCGCACGTCACTCTTACAGGGCGCGCGCCCGCGCCGGCCATTCACAAACGGCCAGCGCGGGCACGTCTAGAGAGTTTCACCCCGCGGGACATCCCGATCTCGGATGTCCCGCGGTGAGGGAGGTGATCAGCCCGGGAATCTTATAGATCACCCCTGGGTGTTGGTCCACTTTAAAGATCTGCAGAAGTAGGCCAGGAGGATGTCCCTTAATATTTTCCCTGGTGGCCTTTATAGAGCTTGTGACTTCTACATCAGCCATCTGGATGGTTTATTATCAGCAGAAAGCAATTTGTACTGCAAATGTATTGGTAAACAAAGTATTGGTTAGTTTAGGCTGCCAACAGGCAGTGTGCCCATTTTTCTATGAAACAGAGCATTTTTGTGCCAGAGCACAAGTATTACATGCCTCATATACCCAAGGTTACATGAATACTTGTAAGTCCCCCACCCCACAAGGTAAGAAAATGACTGTTGCCATATTGTTGTCAGTTTTTTGCCCCCTTGCTGCTTCCTGCCCCGGGAGTATAAGTCTCCAATTGCACAAGCAGAAGGCAGGGTAGGTCAGTAGTTCCAGCCACAAAGCATCTCTATGAGCAAAAGACAGAGAGGATGGTCTGCATTTGATTGACCTGTTATATAGTGGCAATGTATATCAAAATTGAATTTCACACTAAGATAATATTAAAGGATATGTATTATATTTAAAACAATTTAAACCAGTAAAGTAAGTGAACAATGACAGATAGGAAGTAAAATATAGAGGTAGTGATGATGGAAAGTGTCCATAAAAATGTCAGACATTATGCAGTTTGGGGGAATTAAAAAAAAAAACAGCAACTTTGGCTTTTAACTTCTTATTTTAGCTTTATAACAATAAACACTTAAAGCTCCCCATACAACCAGAACTCACAAAAGTTCCTAATCTTGCATTAACCCTTCTAGTGCCAGCTGCGCGAGTCTCACGTAGCTGCCTCTCCAACCGTTAAAGTGGACCAACACCCAGGATTTTGACTATCCTGGGTTTTGGTCCACTTCAGGGGGGCACCCCGATTAAGGATGCCCCGCTGTTTGAAACCCCCCAGAAAGCCCCCAAAACTCACCTCACCACGCTCCCACGTGGCCTGCGCTGACCAATCACCGCCGACGGACAAGCGGGTGACAGCGGGACAACACAGCACATCCGCCGCCGCCTCCCGCGCGCCCCTCTGACAGTGTGCGCGCCCGCGCCGGCCATTCACAAACGGCCAGCGCGGGCACGTATAGAGGGGCGAGCGGGAGGTGGCAGCGGCAACCGCCGCCGCCGATGAGGTAAGTTTTTTGGGGGTTTTGGGGGGGGTCCCTCACCGCGGAACATCCCGATCTCGGATGTCCCGCGGTGAGGGAGGTGATCGGCCCGGGAATCTTATAGATTCCCGGGCCGATCACCCCTGGGTGACGGTCCACTTTAAGTGCCAGCTACGTGAGACTCACGTAGCTGAATTTAGAGCCCCATAAAAAAAAAAGTAAAAAAGATACAGACTTACCTGACCCCTCGTTTGAAACTGCCAGCGATTCCCTACAATAAGCAGCAACTTGATTTTCGCCCCCGGGCCTCTGATCTTCAGGAAGGGGCCTGGAATAGGCCCCCCCGCGCCATCTGAAAGAAAAAAAAAAAAAAAAAAGACACAAACTCACCTCGCAGCCCGATCGCTCTCTCCAGGTCTTCTCTTCAGCGGGGGGGCTCCGATCCCCCCCCCCTGGACTTACCACTCTCTGGGTGAGGACCCAGCAACGGGCCCTCACCGTCCTCTTCGGCCGGCGCTGGCCCCGCCCACTTGTAGGAGGAGCAGGATGACGTCATCCCGCTCCTCTATACCGGCACCCGGGCTCAGACTGTCACTTGTTGGTAGCGATTGGAGCAGGGAGGGTGGCAGGCAGGGAGGCTCTGATCTCCCTGCCTCCCACCCTCCCTGCTCCGATCACTGCCATCTGCAGCGGCGCGGAACACTGGATGGGAGGTAAGTATAAGTAAAAAAAAGAATAATAAAATATTTTGTGTCTGTGTCTTTTTTACTTTTAACTATTTGTGAACTGGTAAGGGGTCCATGAGACCCCTTATACCAGTTCACAAGGCTCTGGGGCTGGCAATCACCTGTGGCTAGCGGGTGACTTGCCAAAACCCCCAGCCCCCCCATTACCTGCCTCCCCAACGGCCGGGGGGGGGGGCAGAAGGGCCCGGGCCACTTAGTGGCTATGTGGGCTAGTAGCCTGCAGGGCCAGGGGCCACCAACGCTGGCCCCTGCGCCCTGTTCTACAAGCCCCCATAGCTGGTCCGGGTCGGTAATGCTGGGTAAGGGGGACCCTACGTCATTTTTTGGGGGGATTTTAAGGGTTTTTAACCCTTAAAATTAAAAAAAAAAAAATGAGCCCCCCCATGTCATTTTTTTTTTTTTTTTTAAGTTAACCCCTTACAACTATGCAATCATATTGCATAGTTGTATCCTATCTGAAATCTCCTAAACTGCTGTTTCAGTTTGGGGGAGTTTCCTGGGCAGGAAAGGGTGTATACCAATACATATGTGGTACCGTTGTAACCGGGAGAAATAGGGCTTTCACACGCAATAATATTTTATTAACAAACTTACATTTTTTATCGCAAATAAACACTACAAATTGTAAAAAAATTGTTTTTATTTTTTTGCACATATTTCACCCAAATGTATTGAGAATACACTAAAAAAAGGCCAAACAAGACATTTCACGTTGAAGCCCAGACTCTGCTGAAAAAAAACAATATATAATTTTCCTGGAAAATCCCTGGAAATCCCTTCAAAAATCAAGGTTGAACATGTGTAGCGCAAAAACGTGAAAAAGTAGTCTGGCAACAGAGTGTGACAAAAAATCTAGGGGAGATATTTAATAAAAATGCCTCTGTATTGCAGGCAGAATTATACAGGACTACGCTTTGAAAGACTGCAATCTGTCAGTATACATTTGTATTAATAAGGAGCACTTGAGATTAGGCCTGGTTAATCCGGCAACTGAGATACAAGTTTTAGGAATCACACTACAAAACAATACATAAACCTTTCAGGCTAAGTGGCTAAATAGCCAGAGATGGTTCACTGAAGCATGGTCCTTTTGATTCAGAAATTAGCATTAAAATAGCAGTTTTTGTTTTCCATAAGGGCAATAAGAAGGATGAAAAACTTTACAAACATCTACATCTTTAGCCTTAAGTTTACTTCTGGTTTTACTCAAAATGCACTGGTGCTAATTTTAAGAAGGGTCAAGTCAGCATTTTGCCAAATAGAAAAAAAAGAAAGAAAATCACCTCTCTATAGCAAACACTGAAGCGAAGCACCTGCCTGTTCCATCTGCCTGAACAGTAGCAGCTGGATTGCCAGAGGATATGAAGGACTCAAGAGCTTGCATTTTTATTTACCCTTTATCATATAGATTCTTCAAAACTAAAATTAATTGAAGAGGTTGAAGTAGTGTACAGCTTAAAATAAGGAAGGAGTTGAAAACCCAAATATAAGCGCACAGCCAGATTGCTATGCTACAAAAAAAAAAAAAGCTACAAACTGATTAGTAAATGGGTAGACAGCTGCTGCCAGACTTAAAGGGATTTGCAGCCTCTGTGAGCAGGAACAAAACAAATCACTCACAACAGAAATGTTTAGATATGAGATGTATCAGAGCAGGATGCTGCACCTCATTCATGGACAGACAAGAAAACAATCTGATTTTCAGCCGGTAATTGCACTGTCAGAAGGACATGTAAATGTGAGCAGGGAATAAGCTCATGTCATAAGAAAAACAGAGAGGGCTTTGGTTAATATTACAAAAGGTCACGAGAGTCACATGGAAAAAATCTACAGGGAATAAGGTTTATTAGTGCCCATCCTTCCGCTAAAAAAACCCATCAAACTAATAAAGAAGACATCAACAGACTTTCCAATCTTAGAAATAATAACTAGAAGAGTCTGAAAATCATTGTTCTCTAATGATCACTATGCATCTGCATTTATTCAGAGTTAGAGGAAGAATACATTGCACATAATCTACAGAATTATTTTGGCAACTGTCTCCTGTCCGTGAGTTGCCTGATGATGTGTTATCATGAAAGGCGTTGTTTGTGGGGGTCCGGTATAGTTTGATGCCGGATGGTGCTAACTTTGATTCATTGATGTTTGTTTGGTTCTTTTTTTTTGAATTTTTTTGCATTTTAACCTAACATGTTTTCATTTAAAAATAATTTGGATGGATATCACTACATGCATCTAGTCACTTGGAGTTTACATTTTTGGGTCTTTTGGGGTATACTTAGGTCATTTCGGCTGCATGGATCCAGATCAATTGGTAGATAGATTTTGGCATTACAGGTGGGTTCAAGAGTGAGCAGTTATTGGATGATTTTTTGCTTTATGCCATATCCGCCTCCCTGTCATGGTTCTGTGTTTGTCTTGTGTTATAAATGTATTTTAACTTGTTTTGAATATGTTATTGTTTGATTCTGTGACCTAATACATTTTGTATATTTTTGTCAAATTATAGTTATGTAGCATTTCCACATTGTGGGAGTTTGCTGATTAGAATCAAGCTGGAACACACTTTTGGGATAGGTTGGGCATTGTAGGTGTTTTTTTTGTCCCTTGACCAGGCACACACTAACTTCCTCCCACCTTATCCCTCTTGGGAGCAGTGTACATGTGCATGCATGCACCCCCGGATGCACAGGCAAATGCACGTACTCCCAGATGTGCGCATACGCACACCCCCTGATGAGGGCGTAAACGAACATGACAGCGTAAACCCCCCTCGGAGATCCGATGACAGCTGGGAGTGGGAGCGCTTCTAGCTAGAAGGCTGGGTGGGCCTAGTGATCTCTATTGCCCCGAGGGCATCCTGATTTGCGATGACCCGCTGTATGAACCCCCCAGATTGCCCATACAAACTCACTTTCCCAAGTCCTGTGCAGGCTCTAATCCAATGAGAGACGTTTGCCGTGCATATTAATACTTCAGACACTGGCTTTGTTTATGGCAATAGGGAGCGAGACTGTCCACATCCTGTCTCAGCCTATCTGAATGGCTAGGCGTGGGAGCGTGCCTCAGGCCAGAGATGCTGGAGATGTGGCCGCCCTCGCTACTGATTGTTTACAAAGCAGAGGGAGTAGCAGGAAAAGTACAATTCTGTGATTACTCACCTGTAGAATTAGTATAATACGTATACAGCACGTCCTGTTCCAGAATATTCCTTACTCTTGTGGTAATACATCCAGCGCTGGACTGCAGAAAACAGCTTGTGGCTCCTCCCGACCCTATATAAAAGTCAGGGACCTCCCACAAATTACCCGGTATTGACAAGCAGTTAACAAGAAGCCGGGGGAACAATAATAACAAGAACTCAAAAATGAACATATGAACAATCACCATACAGAGGTAACCAAGAAAAATGATAACAAGGGTGGGATGGAACAGGACGTGATGTATACATATAATACCAATTCTACAGGTGAGTAATCACAGAATTGTATTATTCTAAGTATACAGCACGTCCTGTTCCAGAATATTCCTTACACTTGGGACATCCAATAGCAGTGTCAGTAAGGTAGGGTGGGATTCCCAAAAAGTAACAGCGGGCAGTTTAAACCACTGCCGCCTGCAGAACTTTGCGACCAAAAGCAGCATCATCTGAGGCCCTAACATCAACCTTGTAAAACTTAGAAAAAGTATGAACAGAAGACCAAGTAGCAGCCTTGCTAACTTGTTCAACAGAAGCTTGGTGCTGAAAAGCCCAAGAGGCACCAATAGCACGAGTAGAATGAGCAGTAAGGCCGGAAGGGAGGTTCCTTCCCCTTAGCAGAGTAGGCCTGTACCACAGCCTGACTGACCCACTTGCTGATAGTGGACTTAGCTGGAGCCAGAACCTTCTTAGGTCCAGACGGGTGCACAAAAAGAGCATCAGTCTTCCTGAAGGATTCAGTAGCCACCAAATAGAACTTCAGAGCAGCTGACCACATCCAGAGAGTGTAAACCCCGCTCCTTAGGGTTACTAGGATTAGGGCACAGAGAAGGCAAAACAATGTCCTGATTGAGATGAAAAGCAGACACAACCTTAGGCAGAAAATTGGGCTTAAAATGAAACACCACCTTGTCCTGGTGTCTCTCAAAGTAAGGGGGTTTGATGGAAAGCGCCGCCAACTCAGAAACAGAAGTGATAGCCACCAAAAAGACCACCTTAAAAGTCAAAATGGACAAAGGGGCCTCACGCAAAGGCTCAAAGGGAGACCCCTGCAAGGCAGGTAAGACCAAGTTCAAATCCCAGACTGGTAACATAGGCTTACGTGGAGGACGCACATGAGTAACCCCCTGGAAGAAAGTCTTGACCAGACGATGGTGAGCAAAGGATCTTTGGAAGAAAATGGCCAAAGCAGAAACATGACCTTTGAGGGTACTAAGTTGAAGACCCAAATCCAAACCATGTTGCAGAAATTCCAGAATCCTAGGGATAGAAAACACCCGACAGGGACGCGACTTAGACTCACACCAGTCAATGTAAGCATGCCATACCCTATAGTAGATGGATGACAAGGACTTCTTCCTAGCCCGAATCATGGTATTAACAACAGAGGCAGGCAGCCCCTTTTCCATCAAGATGGAGGTTTCAGCAGCCAGGCCGTTAAAGCCAGCGTTTGCAAATTGGGATGGAGTAGCTGCCCCTGAGTGAGCAGGTCTGGGACCTTGGGCAGGGCGAACTGATCTACTGCCAACTGCACGATGTCTGCGAACCATACTCTTCTTTGCCAACAGGGGGCCACCAGAATGGTTGGCCCTCCTTCCTGGGCAATCTTGCGCAGCACCCTGCCCAGCAGAGGAAAAGGAGGGAACACAGAGGAGCTGAAAGCTCTTCAAAGACATTTCTAGTGCATCCATGGCCAAGGCCAGAGGGTCCTGGGACAGAGAGACAAAGACTGGAAGCTTGTGACTGTGACGAGACGCAAACAGATCCACATCTGGCTGACCCCAGCGGAGGCACAGGGAGCGAAACACCCTGCTGTTGAGGGACCATTCTCCCAGACGAGAAATCCTCCTGCTGAGGGAGTCTGCCTCCAGATTCTCCACCCCCGGGATTTACACAGCTGAGATGCAGGGAACATTCTCCTCCGCCCAAGACAGTATCAGGGACACTTCCTTGAGGGCCCTCTTGCTCTGGGTCGCTCCCTGATAATTGATGTAGGCAATCGCCGTCTGGTTGTCCGAGCGGACCTGAACAGCCCGACCCCAAAGGTGTGGAGTCAATTGGGCGAGAACCAACCTCATCGCCCACAGTTTCAGAATGTTGATAGGGGTGTGGGCCTCCTGAGGGCCCCACTGACCCTGGAATTTCAGGGATTTCCAGAAGCCCCCCCAACCTGTCAGACTGGCATCTGTGGTGACTGTCTCGCAGCACGGGGCCAGAAAGGATCTGCCCACCAACAGGTTCCCTGAGTCCAGCCACCACGAGAGAGACCGTCTGGCCAGAGGGGACAGAACCAACACCTGATCCAGGGACCGAGGGTCCCGATCCCATACCAACAAGAGGTGAAGTTGAAGAGGTCTCGTGTGAAACTGAGCGTATGGAACCGCCTCGAAGCAAGACACCATCAGGCCCACCAGCTGCATACCCTGCAGGATGGAGGGATGAGGGCAAGACATAAGAAGCCTGGCTTGGGCTTGAAGACTCTCCACCTTCTGCTGAGGGAGAAAAATCTTGACCTGAGATGTATCCAGAGTCATGCCCAGAAAGGACCTCACCATTGATGGTGACAGGAAAGACTTGGGGTGGTTGATTACCCAGCCAAAGGACTCCAGTGTGGAGACCACCAGCTGGGTATCCAGCTCGGCCTGCTGGAAGGACTGAGACGTGATGAGAATGTCGTCCAAGTAAGGAAGGATGCGAATGCCCTGAGATCTCAGCAGAGCCAATACACCCGCCAGCACCTTGGTGAATACCCTGGGAGCCGAGGTGATACCAAAAGGCAAGGCCACAAATTGGTAGTGCTGATCCTCCAGAGCGAACCTGAGGAATCTCTGATGACCTGGAAAGATTGGTACATGAAGGTAAGCGTCCTTGATGTCTACAGAGGTCATGAAGTCGCCCGGGCGTAGTGAATTGACGGCTGAGCGCAGAGTCTCCATGCGAAAGTGTTTGAATCTGACAAATTTGTTGAGGCGCTTTAAATCCAGGATGCGTCTTTTTTGGGAACAGTGAAAAGATTGGAATAGTAGCCTCTGCCCCTTTCCCTCAAAGGCACCTGGCAGATGACCCCCAACTCCAGAAGGTTTTGGACAGCAAGGCATAGACCCTGAGCTGACAGGGGGCTTTGAGCCATCCGGGATTTGATGAATCTTGGGGGTGGCCAGGCTGCAAACTCTATCTTGTAACCGAAGGACACTACCTCCTGAATCCACCGGTCTGAGACGTGAAGCCTCCAGACCTGAGCAAAGAGCCGAAGCCGTCCCCCCACCCGGACGGGTGAGGGCGCCCCTTCATGCCTGAGGGGGCTTAGGTGAGGATTTTGGCTTGGGACCCCAGGAGAGGCCAGGACGACCACGTCCTCTGCCCCTTCCCCAATGATCTCCGCGGGCCCTAGTAAAGCAGACTCCTCGGCAGTTCTGGAACCACGGAAGGAAGGGAGAAAGGCACCCATCCCCCGAAAGGACCGGAACGGCCTCCTACGTTGAGGTAACCTACCGCTGGCAAACAAATCCAAGCGTTCACCAAAGAGGCGCAGGCCCTTGAAAGGGAAACCAGTGAGAGCCTTCTTAGCAGCATTATCAGCTACCCACTGACGTAACCAGACAGAGCGGCGTATAGGCACCAACAAGGCAGAAGTCCTACCACACATTTAAATGTCATCATCCATGGCAGACAGAATATATGCAATAAATTCCTCACAAAGCAGGAGAGATCTATACTCTTCTCTACCCGCAACCTCAGATACCCCGTCCAAGAGACACTTAAGCACCCCTTTAATGGCAATAGCCGTAATAGCAGAGGCACAGACCGGACGCAGCGCCGTCCCCACACAGGCAAAGGCGTGACAGGTCAGTTGGTCCAAGTGCCATCCCGCAGGGTAGTAGTATCAGGAGAATGCATGACAGATGTATTGGACAACCCGAGAACGGGCGCATCCACCTCAGGAGGACATGACCAACGCTTAACAACATCAGCAGGAAAGGGATACCTCTTGTCCCAACTCTTAGGCACCCCTGGCAGCTTGATAGGCCGTTCCCATTCCTTGAGCACTAGATTATTAAAGTGAGACTGCTCAGGGAACTCCCAGCGTGGCTTAACCGTATGAAAAAGCTCACCCTGCTGCTGCGGAGCCACTGCCGGGGGAGAAATACAAGGCACTTCAAAAATGTGACTCAGCAATCTGTCAGGGAGTCCCAGTACCACTGAAATTTTAAGGTTGTTCCTCAGAGGATTCAGAATCAGAAAATAATTCCCCCTCCTCACGGGGGTAGGGACCTGAGAGTGAGTAAGGGCTCTCACCTTCTACAGGGAAGAGGGAAACCGCGGGTGATAAATGCCGCCTCTTAGAAGAAGCCTTACGCGGGGCAGACCCAGCAAGATGTTTTTCAATGCTGGCCACCCGTGCAGCTAAATCAGGTTGAGACTCCCCACTAGTATGCCCCTCGGTGGGGGTCAGATGTAAGCGTGGGGGGGGGGTAGGTGAGGCCAGAGGGGGCCGCACCACCAGGCCCAGTAACAGACAGCCCAGACTGCAGCGCAAGTACCTGCTGGGCACAAGATACACATACCCTGACATCATCACTTATGGCAGATACCTCACACGCAACACATAGTCGGGCTTGTCCCGAAGGAACCCCAGGCCCATTATCCCCAGAAGCCTCCATATGGTGATTTGAATGGCACAACAGGCCAGTAAGGGTTAACGCTAAAGAGCTACCCGGGATGCCCCAAGAACCGGCTAGGGAAGTGGGAGATAGTGAGGGGAGATGGCCGGGAGAAACCACAGTGCCGAAGTTTTAACCCGCCTGAAAGACATAACAAAACATTCCCATAAGAATACAGCAGAAAGGAATATCCTGAAAAAAAACACCCCACCGGGGTTACTCACGGACCGCAGGGAGCCAGCAGCACACGCAGCTGAGGACAGGCAAAATGGCCTTCCGCAGACCTCGAGGGGCGGGCCGTGGAGAAACGATGTGAAAATAGTCATCCACAGAGCCCGCCCCCCCCGAACAGCGCGAAAGGTGCTCACGTGATCCGGCCGGCCAATAGCAGCCTGGCAGCTCTGAGGTAAATTACGCAGCCGTCCGCGGGGCGCTGTACAAGCGCGCGGCGGCAGTGTACAAGGTGACATAACACAGTACAAAGATAAAACATAAAAATACAGTTTTTTTACCACTAGTCACCCCCCCCCCCTTCCACGGAGATCTCCCAGAGGGAGAGCGTGGCAGGAATAGAAGGAATTCCAGGGAGACAATGGCGCCCAGAAGACAATGGGAGGATTGAGGGTGGAGGGGAACACCTATGGGAATAAGGGTTAACTGCACAGGTTGAGCCTGGCAAAAACCCATGGAGCAGGGGGGGGCATCCCAAAAGGCTCACCATCAGCCTAAACCGCCTACCCTGTCAGAGCAGGGACTGCGGTAGGAGCATAGCTTCTCAGCACCTAACTGGTGCTTACTGACCTACCTTCACCCGAACCTAGTCAGCCGAGGCTGGGAGGCAGCAATATGGAACGGAACGGGTGGGAATAGTCCTGCAGGGCAGCAGGCATATAAGCCCCGCTCACCTGCGCCACATAGGGAGCTATCTTCTATCTTCGCAGCCCAGACTGCAGAAAAGAACTGGGGAATTTGTGGGAGGTCCCTGACTTATATAGGGCCGGGAGGAGCCACAAGCTGTTTTCTGCAGTCCAGCGCCATCTTGTGGATGTATTACCCCAAGATTAAGGAATATTCTGGAACAGGACGTGCCGTATACTTAGAATAGGTGAGTTTTGCAGCCCCCGGGGGTCACACAGCAGGGGATCCTGATTTGGGATGCCACAGGGGAAGACCAGAGGCCAGATTCCAAGGCAGACCAGTTTGGGTTTTGTTCCTTTAAAAGGCAGCCATAGCCTAGGGGTTAAGGTATCGACTTGCTAAATTTCCGCCTGGGACATGACTTTGAACAAAGCACCTACCCACACAAATGCTCCCCCGGGCACTGTCGATAGGGCAGCCCACCACTCCGTGCAATGTGAACACACTGCCACTTGAATGAACATTGATGCGTTACACTTGTGTGTTCACTGGATTGTAGTTTGTCGCATTACATGGATGGGTGAAAAATCCTTTGTGTGCACAAGCATACAATGGTTATATTTGTACATTATGCATTTGCCCAAAAACATTTCACGATGAGTAGAAGCATCGACACAAACTAAAAGAATTACAGAACAGTAACAGCATACGGTAAAAGAACAGTATGCTTGTATAGCAGCACAAGCATCTAAGGGAAAGGCTGTTCCAGTTCCAGTGATTCTTCGTGCTTCTAGTAAAACAAAAAAACAAGCTTAGCTTCAGTGCAGGGTGTATACGTATCTGCCTCCTTTTGTCTATCATATTTATGCACATTTTTCTCCTTTAACTAAAACATTTTATATAACAGATCCTAAAGTATCAACAAACAATAAAAGCACTTTAAGAGAAGCCAGAAGATCTGAAAACCAACAGCTGTTACCAGTCATCTTCACCCCAGTCACTCTTATCAGGCCCTTACGAGTAAACGTTTCCAACATTTACTCTTTCTACCCAATTATAATTTACTTTCAGTTACTGGTAACTTACATACCTATATATTTACAGGCTGCAGCTATGAACCAAAGGCAAAGCTTTTAATCCAAAAGTGTAGCACACACAAAAAGGTTTTAATAAAACGAAATGCCAAAAACAACAGCTCTTACCTCTAGCTCACACTCATAAACTGTGTCATCAAGGAGGGACACTTTACAACGCATATTGGAAGACCTCTTGGCCACCTTGTTTGGGCTTTTAGCTTCAGCTTCAGCTTTTGTAGACTCGTCCTCCTGGTTTTTAACAGAGGCCTCTTCTTCTTCTTCAGGATCTGCTTCTTGTTCGTCTTTTCGGTCTTCCTGGGCAGGCTAGAGTGAATTCACAATAAAATTGTTAATAAAACATTAAGGATGGTACATTGCCAACACAAATGCATTTTATATCAACCTGTAAAGTTAAGGAGTACACCAATTTCGAAGGTAGCGGCACATTTTATGGGTATCTGTACTTAGACTATCTCTGTCATCAGGAAATTCAGGATGTAAGTTAGAGGTCTCAGTGCTGTGGTAGCAGGTAGGCCCTTGTTAAAAATACAATTCTGTGATTACTCACCTGTAGAATTGTTTTTACTGTGTACAGCACGGCTTGCTTAATTTCAATTCTTTCACATTTGGGTAATCCGCCACAAGGTGGCGCAGACGACTGCAGAAAGTCTTGTGGCTCCTCCCGGTCCATAAAAAGGGCAGGAATCACCCAGAGATGAAGCAAGCCGTGCTGTACACAGTAAAAACAATTCTACAGGTGAGTAAACACAGAATTGTATGTTTCCTAGTGTACAGCACGGCTTGCTTCATTTCAATTCTTTCACATTTGGGACATCCAACAGCAGTGTCCAAGAAAAAAGGGTGGGATCCCCAGTGAGTAACAGCAGGCAGTTTAAGACACTACAGCCTGAAGCACCTTGCGACCAAAAACAGCGTCAGCTGATGCCCTAACATAAACCTTGTAAAAGGCGTAAATAAATGTGCTACATAATCTCATGTACATATACGTGTCAACTAATAACAACAATATCTCATATGTAAAAATAAATAAAATAACCTAAATTCCACAGAAAATATATTAGCAAACTTGCCCAATTCAAACAGTTGTAGTAAGTGAATGGAAACAATAAAGATACACTCAAAGTGCACGTGTACGTGCTAAATGACACCAGCAAACCTGAATATTCAAAAGTAGAACATCGCACATAGAGTCAGCATCAAGAGGTCATCATGAATAAATCACCGCGCCCGCGGCTCCCATGCGGCTTCAAGGTGAGGGTTGAAGCGGCATGGGAGCCGCGGGCGCGGTGATTTATTCATAATGACCTCTTGATGCTGACCCTATGTGCGATGTTCTACTTTTGAATATTCCGGTTTGCTGGTGTCATTTAGCACGTACACGTGCACTTTGAGTGTATCTTTATTGTTTCCATTCACTTACTACAACTGTTTGAATTGGGCAAGTTTGCTAATATATTTTCTGTGGAATTTAGGTTATTTTATTTATTTTTACATATGAGATATTGTTGTTATTAGTTGACACGTATATGTACATGAGATTATGTAGCACATTTATTTATGGCTTATATTTAGTAGGTATAGGTTGCACACTTTGAGGGTTTATACATTTTTTTATGCCGGCATAAAAATAATTAATATAATAGGATATAATAAGCGCACATAGGGTCTTTTGATGTATTGTTCCCCTTAGGGGGGGTTTTATTCTCACTTATTATGACCATGGGGTCATCTATGTGTTTTTAATTGTCCAGTGTGTT
Organism: Gastrophryne carolinensis; assembly: GCA_027917425.1. NCBI lineage: Eukaryota > Metazoa > Chordata > Amphibia > Anura > Microhylidae > Gastrophryne > Gastrophryne carolinensis. The sequence continues at coordinate 298,292,049 of CM051236.1, forward strand.
TTTTGGTGTATTTTAACACATCTCCTTTTTCATAATAAAGACTTTTTGTACTTGTAATGGTATTGGTGCTCCTTTTTGAAGAAAGGTGTGTAATTAGACACGTCCACTTCAGTCTTGCCTGGTTTATGTGAGTGAGCACATGTATAGAGTTATATTCATTTAGTGGTATTGTCTGGTGCACCCCTGTTATTAGAAAATAAATCTTGTAAAACGTAGAAAAGGTATGAACGGAAGACCAAGTCTTACAAAGTTGTTCAACAGAAGCCTGGTGCTGAAAAGCCCAAGAGGCACCAATAGCTCTAGAGGAATGAGCCGTAACACAAAAAGAGGGTTCCTTCCCCTTAGCAGCATATGCTTGCCCCACTGCTTGTCGGATCCACTTGCTGATAGTGGACGTGACTGGAGGCAAACCTTTCCTAGGTCCAGCAGGAAGGACAAACAGAGAGTCCGACTTCCGAACAGACGCATTGGCGGTCAAATAGAATTTGAGCGCCATGACCACATCCAGAGAATGAAGACTTCGTTCCTTAGAATTAGAAGGGGCAGGACACAAGGAAGGCAAGACAATGTCCTCATTCAGATGAAAGGCAGAAACGACCTTAGGCAAGAATTCAGGCTTAAGACGGAATACCACCTTATCCTGATGCCGTTCGAAATAAGGAGGCTTAATAGAGAGCGCCACCAGCTCAGAAACACAACGCACAGAAGTGATAGCCACCAAAAAGACCACCTTAAGAGTCATAATGGCCAGCGCAGCGTTGTTCAACGGCTTAAAGTGAGGACCCTGGAGAGCAGACAACACCAAGTTCAAATCCCTCACCGGTAGCAGGGGCTTACGTGGTGGACGTACGTGAGTAACTCCTTGGAAAAAGGTCTTGACAAGCCTATGATTGGCGAAAGATCTTTGGAAAAAGATAGCCAGGGCCGAAACCTGGCCTTTGAGGGTACTCAGTTGTAGACCCGACTCCAGACCATGTTGTAAAATCTCCAAAATCCTGGAACTGGAGAAAGTGCGAGAAGGAAAAGATTTAGACTTGCACCAGGCAATGTAAGCATGCCAGACCCTGTAATAAATCATGGAAGATGATTTCTTTCGAGCCTGAATCATAGTACCGACTACCAAAGTCGACAATCCCTTATCTATCAGGATGGAGGTTTCAGCAGCCAAGCCATCAAAACCAGCACTCGTAAATTGGGATGGCGCAACTGTCCCTGAGTGAGAAGCCCTGGATCGTCGGGCAGGACGAAGTGATCCACCGCCATCTGGACGACGTCCGCGAACCATATTCTCCTCGGCCAGCGGGGGGCCACCAGAATGGTTGGTACCCCCTCCTGGGCTATCTTGCGCAAAACCCGCCCCAGGAGAGGAAATGGAGGAAACGCATAGAGGAGCCGGAAATCCGTCCAGGGAATGGCTAGAGCGTCCGTGGCAACGGCCAGCTGATCTCTTGACAGAGAGACGAATCTTGGAAGCTTGTGATTTTGATGGGACGCAAACAGGTCCACGTCCAGCTGACCCCAGCGGCGACACAGGGCATGAAAGATCTTGTCGTTGAGGGACCATTCCCCCAGACGAGACGTCCCCCTGCTCAGGGAGTCCACCTCCTAGTTCTCCACCCCTGGGATGTAAGCCGCTGAGATGCAGGGAACATTCTCCTCTGCCCAAGACAATATCAGGGACACCTCCTTGAGGGCTCTATTGCTCTGAGTCCCGCCCTGATGATTGATGTAAGCGACAGCCGTCTGATTGTCCGAACGGACCTGGACCGCACGACCCCGAAGGTGGGGAGTCAACTAGAAGAGAACCAACCTGATCGCCCTTAGCTCCAGGAGATTGATTGGCGTGTGGGCCTCCTGAGGGCCCCACTACCCCTGGAACTTCAGAGAGTGCCAGAACCCTCCCCAACCGGTCAGACTGGCATCTGTGGTGACAATATCCCAGCACGGAGGTAGAAAGGACCTGCCCGCTAGTAGATTCCTCGAGTCCAGCCACCACGAGAGGGACTGTCTGGCCATAGGGGACAGAGCGAATTCCCGCTCCAGGGATTCCTGCTTCCGAGCCCAAATGGTCAAGAGATTCAACTAAAGAGGTCTCATGTGGAACTGGGGAAGGGCACAGTCTCAAAGCACGACACCATGAGTCCCACCAACTGCATCCCCAGACGAATAGAAGGATGAGGACACAACAGCAGGGCTCACGCCTGCATCTGGAGGCCCTCCACCTTCTGCTGAGGAAGAAACACATTGACCTGAGAAGTATCCAGCATCATGCCCAGGAAGGACCTCACCAATGACGGAGTGAGTGAAGACTTGGGATAATTGATCACCCAACCGAAGGACTCTAGGGTGGACACAACCACCTGAGTATCCCTCTCGGCCTGATGAAAGGATGGAGCAGCAATCAACAGGTCGTCCAAGTAAGGAAGAATGCAAATGCCCTGGCTCCTCAGGAGGGCCATGACACCCGCCAGCCCCTTGGTGAACACCCGAGGGGCCGAAGTGATACCGAACGGCAAGGTCACAAACTAGTAGTGCTGATCCTCCAGAGTGAACTTCAGGAACTTCTGATGCCCCAGGAAGATAGGAACGTGCAGGTAGGCATCCTTGATGTCCACAGTGGTCAAAGTCGCCTGGCCGAAGAGAGCTCACCGCCGACCGTAAGGTCTCCATGCGGAAGTGTTTGAACCCGACAAAAATCGGTTGAGACCCGTCCTTGGGCACCGTGAACAGATTGGAGTGGAACCCCCGACCCCGTTCCTGAAGAGGCAACGGGCAAACCACTCCGGATGACAGAAGATGTTGGACTGCCAACCTCAGGCCCTGCGCCGTCACAGGATTTTGGGAGATCCGGGACCAGAGGAATCTTGGGGGCGGCCAAGCTGCTAGCTCTATCTTGTAACCGGAAGACACCACCTCCTGAATCCACCGATCCGAGACGCATTGTCTCCAGACGTGAGCAAAGATTCAAAGCCGTCCCCCCACCCGGATGGGTGAGGGCGCCCCCTCATGCCTGAGGGGCCTTGGTAGGGGGCTTGGGCTTAGCACCCCAGGAGATACCAGGGCGACCATGGGATCTACCCCGTCACCAGGAGTCTCTGCAGCTACCTGCAAAGGAAGATCCACGTCCCCCACGGGAAGGGCGAAATGCTTTTTACGCTGAGGGAGCCGGACATTCTTGGTCAAAACATCAAGATGTTCCCCAAAGAGACGTAGTCCCGTAAAGGGAAGCCCGGTGAGGGACTTCTTAGCGGCAGCCAGACAGACCTGTGCATGGCAACCAACAGGGCAGAGGCCCTACCAGCAAGCCGGACGGCATAGTCCATGGCAGACAGCACAAAAGCAATAAAGTCAGAGTAAAGCACAAGGTCCTTGTAGTCATCCTCGGCAAGGCGCCTAACTGTCTTCTTAAGTGCAATGGCAACAATAGCCGCGGCACAGACCGGGCGTAAACCCGTTCCCACAAAGGTGAAGGCATGACAGGCTAGTTGATCCATACGCCGGTCGGTATTATCGCGCAAAGTAGTGGTGTCAGGAGACGGCATAATAGAAGTATTGGACAGCCCCAGGACGGGGGCGTCCACCTCTAGGGGACAAGACCAGCGACGAACCAAGTCGGCCAAGAAGGGATACCTTGTATCCATTCCCTTGGGCACCGAGGGCAACCTGTTGGGCCGTTCCCATTCCTTGAGGACCATATTGGAAAAATTTCCCTGCTCCGGGAACTCTAAGCGTTGCTTGTCAGGACGGAAGAGCTCCCCCTGCTTCCTCTTTGCCGCCTTAGGGGTAACGATGTGTAAAGCATCAAAAACGGCCGCCAAAAGTCTGTCGGTATCATCTGGGAGCCCGGAATCCTTGTCTGAGGAGGACCCTGGTTCGCTATAAGACTCGCCATGATGAGAGGGAACAATTCCCCCTCCTCCATGGATTCACGGCTGCCATAGGAATCATACAATTCATCATCATCGGCAAAGAGGGACATGCCCGTAGCCAGGTGCCTCTTTTCACTAGAGGCCTTGCCGGCGGCCGGACGGGCCGGTTGCCGCTCAATGCTGGCAACGCGCAGCGCCAGGTCCGAATGAGTCCCCCTACTGCCTTCCCCCTCGCTGGGAGCTAAATGCAGACGTGGGGGAGTAGGTGATGCTGCAGGCAGGATGGGAGAGTAGCGTTCATGCCAGCCTGGTCAGCAATGACACTCTGAGCGCAGGGAACACAGACCATGCTGCGACCGCTCACAGGGGATGCCCCGCACATGAGACACAGCTGAGCCTGCCCCGAAGGGCCCCCAAGTTCGCTATCCCCAGAAGCCTCCATATGGTGATTACAGAGTATCAAAAAATGCACAGACAAAGTACGGGCGCTCGGGGGAAAGGATACCCCACCCGGGATGCCTCCAAGTATTCCTTAACAAGAAAGGGAGGGGAGGAAGGGTACTGGCCCGGGAGAAACCACAAGTGTAAAAAAGTAGGCCCGTCTGAAAAACATAATAAGAGTCAATGAGCATCCCACAGCACATGCACTAAGAATAAGATCAATGAAAAGAAGAAGCGGAGCTTGCAGCAGCCGTCCAGAAGCAGAACCGAACCGGGTCCTGCGGCAGAAGAGGGAGATCCACCAACCCCCACACCAGCAGCCTGCGCCGTAAGCAAGCACAAGGGAAGAGGAGGAGGCCAGGAAATGGTGCTGGAGAAAGGATCCTCGAGGGGCGGGCCGCAGAGTGATGACGCAGATCACGTCATCTCGCGGCTCTGCCCCTCGGCAGCGCGGGCGCCTCGGCAGGCGGGAGGGGGACGGCAGCGCGGGCTCCAGAGCTTCCCTGCACCAGGCCCCCACCATCGAAAACGTGCCCGCAGGCGCAGCAGTACGCCGGCCCCCGGCACCCCCCCCCCGCAGTAGGAGGCCCGCTCCCAGAGGGGGAGGGGGGAGAAAAGAACCCCACAACCAATTCAAGAGAAATTACTTCCAGACGCTCCAAACCAACAAGACCAAAGTGAAGTGAAAGTGCCACAATCACAAACACACCAATAAAGCATGTGGGATAAATACAAAAAAGGGTGGTTTCTCCCTTCCCCCATCCCAGGCTCACCATTAGCCTGTGGCCGGCTTACCCTTTAGTTACAGGGTCTACGGCCCGGAGCTAGGCTCCCTGAACACCAGACCCCAGGTGTTCTCCTACCGTCACCTGATCCGTCAGCCGGGGCTGGGAGGCAGAAGGGTCCGGAAACAGGTGGGAATAGGCTTGCAAGGCTGACGGGCTTGGGACGCCCCGCTCACCTGCGGATAACCGGAGAGAGAAAGTCTTCCGTCCTCGCAGTCAAGACTGCAGAGAAACACTGGAGTCTCTGGGTGATTCCTGCCCTTTTTATGAGCCGGGAGGAGCCACAAGTCTTTCTGCAGTCGACTGCGCCACCTTGTGGCGGACTACTCAAATGTAAAAGAATTGAAATGAAGCAAGCCGTGCTGTACACTAGGAAAATAAAGAAGATGGTTTGGCCTTTCTCCAGAAAAATCCTGATATTTATGCAAATTTACTGTCAGAAGAATCTCATTTAGATTAAATAAAGGCAGCATTAGTTAAAGTTATCTAGATGCCTCAGGGGGGCAGGCTTATCCCAGGGGACTGCGTGCATCTACTGATCTCCACTTGAATAGAGTCCTGCAGATGTGGAACATGAACACTGTAGTTGCAAGACTATGGCCTCGATTTAATAAAGGTAGAAAAAAATTCTCATGGTAGTAAAAGATTCAATTCATGAGAAAAAAGCCTGAGAATTTCAATGTTGCTGAATCACCAGCTAAGAAAACAATGATGGTAGAGAACTGTTTACTCCTTTCTACACTGTAGTTAAAGCTGCCATTGACTTTCATTGTCTTTTTATCTGGTGATTCAGTAACAGACTTTTCTCATGAACTGAATTTTTACTACCATGAGAATTTTTTCTACCTTTATTGAATCGAGGCTATAACTGACTTGCTAGCAGTGAATTAGCCCTCCTCTAGTTCTCAAGTAATAAGGGTGATGCCCTCACAAGTCAATAACTTTAAGAGCACAAATAATACACTATAATCTGGTTCCATTCAAGAATCAAACTTCAGAGAAATATGTAAAGTGAAAATCAAGACACCCAGTAGTAGTTTTCTAGTCCTCCCAACATCTCTCTAAATTCAGTACAGAGACTATGTACAAGAGTGTAACTTCAGTCAACTGTACCATACACGGTTTAACTAGAACAGAGATCACAGAAAAATCGGGGGGTTAACAGAAGAAAAAAAAAGGTCACAGAAGCACTACAAGGGCAAGTCAATGTGGTGTATACACCCTGAGAGAAGAATACCCTTTGATTCAAAAGACTAATAGGAACTATTTTCTCAACACCTTTAGCAGGCCCGTGTTCAGGGGACACAAGATGGGTGACCAATTCCAAAAAACCTAAACCAAAGGAAGTATCTGTAATTAAAAAAAAAATCCCAATGACTCAATAATAACTCATGGCAAGGGGGCAAGAGAGTAGTAGAGATCAATATGCGATCATGCCAGTTTATGTAAGACAGGGGTATGGTCCACATTCTGGAGACACTTATAAGAAAAGGTACCAGTTCCAATCCATAGAACACATTTATACTTGTGTAGCTTGCACCATTCCCTCTCAAGGAGGCTTTATTCCCTGTACACGTCATGCCCAATTTTGGTCAGAGTGTACCTTTGCATCTCATCTCTTCAGCAGCAACAGCTGACTTTTAAATATATCTGGAACCTTTATGCATGTGCACATCCTCTGATGTTTTTGTAGTCCAGATATATTTTTTACAGCTATGGATTATAAAAATAAGGCACTATTCAGTTGGAAAATAGATGTTCCTTTACAAACGCTATAATCCTACAAACAAATGCAACCTTATTAAATATTAGTTAGATTTCTCACCTGGGTTTCTGCACTGCTCAGAGAATGGAGGTCCAAGGATGGATCAGTTCTAAGTTCTGGTTCGGGAGCTGCAATTGGAGCTTTTAAAAAAACGTCATCTTCCAACTGATCTCCTAAGCCTTCATCTATTTCCTTTTGGTCTCCGTTGACCTTTTCTGCTTGCTTCCCTTCTTCACACACCTGAGATTTTGGCCTTTTCAAAAAAGATGAGAAAATTCTTGATAGGCCCTTTCCCTCTGAATTTCGCTCTTTGTTCTTGCGGGTGCTTGGTGAAGCAGTAACAGGGGATTCCTGTGTCGGTTCAGTCTCCTGTTTTTCCTCTGTGTGGGGTTCTTCCGAATTTGATTTGCATGCTCCAGCTTCTTCCTCCTGCCCAGTTTCCACTTGCTTTTGATCCTGAGGTGGGCTCTCTGCCTCAGCTACTAAACTCTTCTCTGTTGTCATGACGCCACTGTAAAACATTGATTGCAACAAATAACATTCCTGTCAGTGAACTCATCAATACAGGTAACAAACGAAAGAATATACAGTATATGACCAATAATACAAATAGTTCTGTTGGATAGGAAGTTTATTGATATATTAAAAACTTTAAGCCCTGATGAACATTTCGGTTAAAGGACATTACCAGTTTAACAAATACATTCTCTACCCCTCTGGACCAGATCTCTCAGTGTCCAGGCCTTTAATAAAAGCCCATCTTGAAGATGGGATGTTCTCCTGCAGCTCTTCCATGCCGGCATCTTCATACTTACCAATGGTGGGGAGCCAGTGATTCCATCTTTCAGAGCTGGAGGCCATTCATGGAGGCGTCCATGGAGCCTTCTTTACGACCCCATAATCCTACTACATTTATTGCAAAGCAGGAGTTATCTCAAAGCAGGTTCTGCACACCTGACCTCAGCACGTGACCTCTATTGCACTAAATGGAGTAGGGAATGTAAAGCCATGTCTGGCCAGTGGTGTAGAATGGAATTGCTTTTTCTCCCCCCTACTGGTAAGTATGAAGATGCCAGCGCTGCATGAAGGAGCTGTGAGGGGAAAAGGTGATTATAGATTTTCTAGGTTATTGCCTGGACACAAACTTTAAAGAGGACCAACACCCAGGGGTGATCGGCCCGGAAATCTATAAGATTCCCGGGCCGATCACCTCCCACCCCGCGGGACATCCGAGATCGGGATGTCCCGCGGGGTGAAACCCCAAAAACATCTTACCTGATCCGCCGCCGCTTCCGCCGCCGCCGCCTCCCGCGCGCCCCTCCAGACGTGCGCGCGCCCGCGCGGAAGCGGCTTGGACGTTCCTGATCCCCGCCTGGACGTTGGTGGGGATTGGCTGCGGCGTTCACGTGGGAGCGTTGAGAGGTGAGTTTTTTGGGGTTTCTGGGGGGTTTCACACAGCGGGGCACCCCCGATCGGGGTGCCCCGCCGAAGTGGACCAAAACCCAGGATAGTCAAAATCCTGGGTGTTGGTCCACTTTAAAAATACATTCCAGGCAAAGGGTTAAATTAGCTCTTTCTCTCCATGTTGAATATGAGGGGTTGCATTTTTTATTTAACCTGCTTTATATTTCTTTAAGCCCTAGTGAACTTCTGATGGGCTCCTCAGCAGCAGAGGAAGACTCATCCATGCAATCTTTAGTGTAACTGTCCCCTCCAAAGTAAATTCATTTTGGGATTTTGGGGACTGAGAAAGAGGAGTCAACAGAAAGGAGCAAGTTCAGCAGGGTTTATAATGGAATAGAAAGCAGCTAATTTAGCCATTTCTTGGAGTGTCCCATATGTTCAATCTGTGGCTCTTAGAGCCATCTGATGTGGCCGCTGACCTTCTGTGGGGACAGTGGGAGAGTGAAATCGAACTAGCGTTAAAAAGTTAAAAAGAGCCTCAAAAAGGATGAGAGGTTGCAAGGAGTTGCAAGTGATAAAGGAGGGGCAAATTGCTAACTAGAGGTGTTAGCGATGGTATGAAGTAACGTGGTGATATTGAGAGTGCAGCAACAATCCTGGGTGAAATCTCTGGCGCCATAAGAAGTTACAATTTGGGACAGATGGGGGAGGGTAATAAATATGGGAGCCATATATTTGGAGAGGTAAGGAAATCAGCATGTCTACTGGTAGCATGTGGAGATTGTTAGATATAAATGTGGTAATAGGGAGGTATGATTTTGTTATGCCATTTAAAATGAAAAATTTGAAATTCTGAACCCATTCATTGTGGTCCGACAAGTTTTCAAATTGCTTAAATGGCCTGCACTTATCAAAATGCGGAGAAACCCTGCTTTAAAGTGGACCATCACCCTCCCGTGATCGGCCTGGGAATCTATAAGATTCCCGGGCCGATCACCTCCCTACCCCGCGGGACATCCGAGATCGGGATGTCCCGCGGGGTAAAACCCCCCCAAACACCCCAAATCCCCTTACCTTGTCTCCGGCGGCGGCGGCCGGCCGCCGCCGCCTCCCTCGCGCCCCTCTAGGCGTGCGCGCGCCCACGCCGGCCGTCTGTGAATGGCCGGCGCGTCAAGAGTGACGTGCGGGAGGCAGCGGCGGAGGAGCCGCTTGTCCGCAGCTGTCAAAAGGCTTGTCCGTTGGCGCTGGGAGCGGGAAGAGGTGAGTTTTTCGGGTGATCGAGGGGGGGGGGTTCACACAGCGGGGCACCCCGATCGGGGGGGCCCCACCGAAGTGGACCAAGACCCAGGATAGTCAAAATCCTGGGTGTTGGTCCACTTTAAGTTATTTGTTCATTGCTTTATGTTTTATATAAGTTGCCATGTTGCTTCCTACAGAAGCAAGAGTTAGAGTCAGAGCTGGAGTGTGGCCTATTAAAATTAAGGAGTCAGACTTTGGCTTATCGACTCCAAAGCCCTGGGTACTGCATTAAATGTGAATATGCATTTGCGGCACCATAGTCTATAACAGGGTGCGTGTGTGGCCTGCATGCAGGCCACAAACTGCAGGTAGGACTCTTTGCCAAAGCGTTTTATCCTAATTTGCCGAGCTTGGGAGGTCTAAAACAGGCCCCTAAGGTGCCATTGCTGGATTTCCTTTACGGTACCGATGTGTCTGCCGCAAACACATAAACGCCTGACAAGTGTGAATGAGGGCTATGGCATTTGGGTTATTTTGAGTCTTCATTCAATCAATTTCTAATTTAATCAAGAATTTATCTGAACATGACCCTTTTTATCCTTAGTAAACTTGAGGACTATTGTGCTGCTCTATTTCTAGTTGTACAGACTCAAATCAGTTACTACCCCACAGTGTTTACATGACAGAAACATGTAATGTAAATTGTGTATTCCTGCATATTTGAATGTCACAGGGTGCACACACACATTCACACCACACCCAGATGCAGATGAATACAAGCCTTCCTGTCTGCACCGTTTATTTTTATTTTGGGGAAATTTCCCATTAAACAAAGTTTGCTTATATATAGAATGTGCATCCATCAATGATGCAGAGTTAAAAATATCCTATTTAACAGGGACCTTCTGTATAGTCATGCAGATGCTCTGGTACCTATCAATACAGGAGGTGGTCGATAAGGTCCAATAATCCCCCCCCCAAAAAAATGCAGAACAGATTTACCATCAGACTTGATGTGCAAGAATGTTGCTTTTATACCTTTAGACACATAATGGCCTCAAACAGTCAGCATTAACATGGCAGCAATTGGTCAAAAGGTAAAGCAGGCTATAGGTAGGGCTTTAAAACACAGAGGCACATAGCCAGGGGCGTACATACCATAGAGGCAGGGGAGGCAGCTAATACCGGGCCTATGGGAGAAAGGTGCCCAGTGCAAGTTGTCTCCCCCAACCTTGCAGAAACTAGGGAAAAAGCAGCAGACTGGCACTCCCCCAGTATGCATTGTTAGTACGCTGTCTGTAGGGAGCACCAGGGGCCAGAGCTGTATGTTCTGCAGGGCGAAAATAAAATGCCAGCATATTGTTTACTACCAGCGCTATGAATAGAGCGCTGGATGAAACAAGGTGCTGGCATCTTCGTTCCGTCCTGTGGAACCTACAGCTCTGGCCCCTGGTGCTCCCTGCAGAAAGCCAATCAAAATAGCATACTGTGTAAGCCCCCCTGAAATAAAAGAACCTCACTGGGTTCCAGTGTCGATGACTCATGCTTAGATCACAAACCTGATTTGATCAAAGCACAAGGTTAGATTATGGGCGATCCTGGGGAGTTCATATAGTGGGGCTTTCAAATCGAGATGTCGCTGGAGACTCTAGGACTAGGTGTCATGGATTTTGGTCAATTTTGACCAAAGCTGAGCAAATAAGCCCTTTTTTGGGGGGGTTCACTGTGTATTTTGCTATGTATGGGCCCCGTGAAACCTGTTAATAAAGCCACCTTTGATACAATGGGCTAAAGAGAACCACAACCTCTAGGTGCTGTATGCCAGTTGATGCATGGGGCAAATGCCATGGCAGCCACTTGCTCTTCTTGGTAAAATTAGGCGCTAGCCTCTATTTAAACTGGCCCAACAGCTTACAATAAACAGAGCTCAAAGGCATCTCTTCTCAGGGCAATTCAGATTGTTGCCCATAAAAAAGTATTTACCTATTTTGAACTCCTGTTGCAGTCAATTTAAAAAAAACAAAATGGTGGCTCATGGAGCTGCAGGCTGCCTACAAAGAGGACGTTTCTTGCCACTTTGCATTATGTCAGGCAACAGCATGGCTGGGATGCTGGGAAAGGAAGTTCCAAATGGCTGTTACCAGGAGAAAATCTGTGAAGCAGGAGCATATGCAAGTGCATGGGGTGAGTTTTTTTCCAGATGTGGAAGGCTGTTGGTCTGGTTTAATGTCAGATATGTCATAATATGGTCATATTTTAACATACACAAAAAAATTGTTGATTGTAGAAAATATCCAGTAGAAAATCCATATCTATCACTACACTGCTATACGGCCATAATGTCTAGCATGAAACGTGACAGGCCACATTCTTAGGATTAAAGCTAAATACCCAAATGCAATGCTAGAAATCATGCAAGTGAAAAGCTCTCCACACGGTGAACCACATAGGAAGAGCTGGGCTAAAAATAACAGCAGACTGAAGCAAATTGTGGAAGCTTTCTGTCTTAGTAGTAGCCTCGAATATTTGTGTGCTCATAAATGTCTCTCAGCAGCAGTAACATGAACAAACGTGGTTACAGCGAGCACAAATCCACCTGCCAATGGCAACAAGGTTTAGGTTTAAGCATCTAAAGTGAAAGCTGACCCACCACACAGTAGCCTGAACTAGAAGAAATACGTCACATACATATTTGTATTTATATTTACACCAACAGAAGTGGAACAACGAGCAGCAAAATTCAAGAAGACCCAGCTTCTCCTGAAAAAGGGTCCATCATATCATTCGTGCATTCCTGTGTTATCATTACTGCTTTAAAGAGAAGCTACCAAATGCCAAAGAGGATCTGGGATACTGTGCTTACTAAGGGGGATGTCATCATGACTCCTCTTTACAGTTAACCTCCCACTTCCTCCCGTGGGCAAACCTGGGGAAAGGGGGATGATAATCAAATGCTATAGCAGAATGGACACAGACTTCCAAAAACATCTGCACCCCACCCCGATGTAAGGATAATTTGATGTGAGGAACATAATAAACCCCTCTGCACCACGTTACAAACACTATAGGCATGCAGCTGGCATTACAATAGAGGGAGTGTATATTTCACCAAGGATGCTAGCTTGGGAGGCTCTTTGTGTCAGTACCTTTAGAGCACTGAAGCCTTTTCTTTAGTGTTTTTCTGGGCCAGGATTGCTATGGAAGAGCAGGTAGGTTGGTAGTGTGACCTGCCATTCACCTCCCTCAGGGCCGGAGTTTACCTGAACAGGTGGTAGCTAGTGAGACACGGCTAATCGCAAGCTTGGCGCCTGTGAGAAAGAGACGCGTTGCTGCAAGCCCAAACTCTGGACCTACTCGTTTGGTGAGAAATCCAAGTTTTCTTTACATTTGACCCCGGAAGGGAAGGACTTTATGTTGCGTTTTGTCCTGCATCCTGCTTGTATAATCAAATGCAGTGAACATTTGTCAGACTTGTTACATAATAAACTGCATTTGATTTCACCAAAAGGAACCGATTCCAGAGTTGTCATTGCCATTAGCAACTCTGATCCTGACAACACAATCTTCTTTAAAAAAGGCACAGTTCAGGCAACAATAAGGCAGCATGCAGCTTATCTAAAGCCTGGCCCATGTGCCTCTCCTTAAAGTGATATTAAAGGCATAGGCAATTATTACACCATTGCATGGTTTTTAAATTGAAGAAATGGCCGAGATATCGCTAGTGATCTGACAAAACTTCTTTAAAAAAAATACAATTCTGTGACTACTCACCTGTAGAATTGGTATTATATGTATACAGCACGTCCTGTTCCAGAAGATATTCCTTACACTTGGGTTGTACATCCAGTTGATGGCGCTGGACTGCAGAGACAGAAAAGTGGCTCCTCCCGGCCCCATTTATACCAGGGACCTCCCACAAAATCCCCAGTATTGAAAATCAGTTAAAATGAGACCGGGAGAACTATAAACAAAATATATAAAACTTTGAACATAAAAACAATCACCATAAAGAGGTAACTAAAGATAATGACAACAAGGGTGGGGTGGAACAGGACGTGCTGTATACATATAATAACAATTCTACAGGTGAGTAATCACAGAATTGTATTATTCTAAGTATACAGCACGTACTGTTTCAGAAGATATTCCTTACACTTGGGACATCCAATAGCAGTGTCCGTAAGGTAGGAAAAGTAACAGCAGACAGTTTAAACCACTACCTCCTGCAGAACCATCAGCTGAGGCCCTAACATCAACCTTGTAAAACTTAGTGTTTTGTATGTATATAAAGTATGAACAGAAGACCAAGTAGCGGCCTTGCAAACTTGTTCAACAGAAGCCTGGTGCTGAAAAGCCCAAGAGGCACCAATAGCACGAGTAGAATGAGCAGTAACGTCCAATGTGGTGCACCACTAATAATGATGGATAATGGCGTGCTCACCAATGTATCCAACCAAACAAACCAAGTGAAACCTGGGATGCCCAGGTAATCACTAATAAGGGAGCACAACCAATTGCAAATCTACAAGAATATATTCAAGACATAAAAAAGACAGACATTTTAAAAAACAATAAAGACAGATTAAAAGAGCCCCCACACACTGACCCTGGTAACAATCTTTTCCTCAAAATTACCCATAAATTATAAAGCCGCGGCTTATTAAATGTAACTACATTCCTACTCCCTATCTATTTAATCACAGTATTAAGACAGAGGTCCACCAAGTAAAAAAGACAATAAATCATTTTCTTTTGTGCCGACACAAAAAAACCCTATCCAAAAACAATTGATCATATACTGTCCTAAAGACCAAAACACATACAGTCCAATATATCCAAAAAGATTAGAGTAATTGCATTTTGTACAGAATATTATAAAGGATGCTTATTATGTACAACAGATAAAACTCTATTTATATAATTACACTAAAGTGCAAAAAGTAAACACAATGTTAACATACAGAGACAAATATACTTAGCTGACAACAATAGAAGCACAGCAGCCGGGGAGGAAAGCCAGGGACAGCGGGGGACAACCACCTGCGCTTCGCGGTCCAATAGACCGCTTCTTGCTTGGGTGAACCACTTGGGACATCCAATAGCAGTGTCCGTAAGGTAGGGTGGGATCCCCAAAAGTAACAGCAGGCAGTTTAAACCACTAGCGCCTGCAGAACCTGGCGGCCAAAAGCAGCATCTGCTGAGGCCCTAACATCAACCTTGTAAAACTTAGAAAAAGTATGAACAAAAGAACAAGTAGCGGCCTTGCAAACTTCAACAGAAGCTTGGTGCTGAAAAGCCCAAGAGGCACCAATAGAACGAGTAGAATGAGCAGTAAGGCGGAAGGGAGGCTCCTTCCCCTTAGCAGAGTAGGCCTGTATCACAGCCTGACTTATCCACTTGCTGATAGGCATACCTTTCTTAGGTCCAGACAGAAGCGCAAAAAGAGCATCAGTCTTCCTGAAGGATTCAGTAGCCACCAAATAGAACATCAGAGTTCTGACCACATCCAAAGAATGTAAAACCCTCTCCTTAGAGTTACTAGGATTAGGACACACAGAAGGCAAAACAATGTCCTGATTGAGATGAAAGGCAGAAACAACCTTAGGCAGAAAATCTGGCTTAAAACTAAACACCACCTTTTCCTGATGTCTCTCAAAATAAGGAGGCTTGATGGAAAGCGCCACCAATTCAGAAACACGCCTAACAGAAGTGATAGCCACCAAAAAGACCACCTTAAGCGTGAGAATGGACAAAGGAGCCCCTTGCAAGGGCTCAAAGGGAGACCCCTGCAGGGCAGATAAGACCAAGTTCAAGTCCCAGACTGGTAACATAGGCTTACGTGGGGGACACAAGTGAGTAACCCCCTGAAAAAAGGTCTTGACCAGGGGATGCTGAGCAAAGGATCTTTGGAAAAAAATAGCCAAAGCAGAAACATGTCCTTTCAGAGTACTGAGCTGAAGACCCAGATCCATACCATGTTGGAGAAACTCCAGAATCCTAGGAATAGAAAACACACGGCAGGAAAGTGAGTGGGACTCACACCAGTCAATAAGTATGCCAAACCCTGTAGTAGATGGAAGAAGAGGACCTTTTCCTGGCCCTGATCATGGTATTTACAACCGAGGGAGGCAGTCCTTTTTCCATCAAGATGGAGGTTTCAACAGCCAGGCCGTCAAAGCCAGCGTTTGTAAATTGGGATGGCGTAGGTGTCCCTGAGTGAGCAGATCTGGAATCCTGGGCAGGGCGTACTGATCTACTGCCAACTGCACAATGTCTGCGAACCACACTCTTCTTGGCCAACAGGGGGCCACCAGGATGGCTGGCACCCCTTCCTGAACTATCTTGCGCAGCACCCTGCCCAGCAGGGGAAACACATACAGTAGCTGGAACCTCGTCCAAGACATTGCCAGGGCATCCGTGGCCAAGGCCAGAGGATCCTGGGATAGAGAGAAAAAGACTGGAAGCTTGCGATTGTGACGAGATGCAAATAGATCCACATCCGGCTGACGCCAGCGGTGGCACAGGGAGCGAAACACCCTGCTGCTGAGGGACTATTCTCCCAGACGAGAGGTCCCCCTGCTGAGGGAGTCTGCCTCCAGGTTCTCCACCCCGGTATGTACACAGCTGAGATGCAGGGAACATTCTCCTCCGCCCAGGACAGTATCAGGGACACTTCCTTGAGGGCCCTCTTTCTCCGGGTCCCTTCCTGATGATTGATGTAGGCAACCGCAGTCTGGTTGTCCGAGCGGACCTGAACAGCCCGACCCTTCAGGTGTGGGGTCAAGTGGGCGAGAACCAACCTGATCGCCCTCAATTCCAGAATGTTGATAGGGGCATGGGCCTCCTGAGGGCCCCACTGACCCTGGAATTTCAGGGACTTCCAGAATCCCCCCCCAACCTGTCAGCCTGGCATCCATGGTGACAGTTTCCCAGCTGGGGGCCAGAAAGGACCTGTCCCCCAGCAGGTTCCTGGAGTCCAGCCACCGCGCTAGAGACCGCTTGACCAGAGGGGACAAGACAAACACCTGATCCAAGGACACAGGGTCCCGATCCCATACTGACAAGAGGTGAAGCTGAAGAGGCCTCATGTGGAACTGAGCATATGGAACCGCCTCGAAACAGGACACCATCAGGCCCACCAGTTGCATACCCTGCCTGATGGACGGATGAGGACAAGATAGCAGGAGCTGAGCTTTCTCTTAAAGGACCTCCATCTTCTGCTGAGGAAGAAAGATCTTGACCTGAGCTGAATCCAGAATCATGCCCAGAAAAGACTTTACGATGGAAGGAGACATGGAAGACTTGGGGTGGTTGATCACCCAGCCGAATGACTCCAGTGTGGACACCACCCGCTAAGTGTCCAGCTCTGCCAGATGGAAGGACTGAGAAGCGATAAGCATATCGTCCAAGTAGGGAAGAATGCGAATGCCCTGAGATCTCAGCAGAGCCACCACTCCTGCCAGCACCTTGGTGAATACCCTGGGAGCCGAGGTGAGACCGAAGGGCAAGGCCACAAATTGGTAGTGCTGATCCTCCAGAGCGAACCTGAGGAATCTCTGATGACCTGGAAAGATTGGTACATGAAGGTAAGCATCCTTGATGTCTATGGAGGTCATGAAGTCTCCTGGGCGTAGGAAAGTCACAGCTGAGTGCAGTTTCCATGCGAAAGTGTCTGAATCTGCCAAATTATTCGTGAAGCTTTAAATCTAGGATAGGTCTGATGGACCCATTCTTTTTGGGAACAATGAAAAGATTGGAATAGCAGCCTTTGCCCCTTTCCCTCAAGGGCACCCGGCAGATGACACCCAGTTCCAGAAGGCCTTGGACAGCCAGGGACAGACTCTGAGCTGACAAAGGGTTTTGAGCTAATCGAGATTTTATGAATCTTGAGGGGGGGGCAGGCTACAAAATCTATCTTGTAACCGGAGGATACTACCTCCTGAATCCACCGGTCTGAAACATGATGCCTCCAGACATGAGCCAAGAGCCGAAGCAGTCCCCCCACCAGGATGGGTGAGGGCGCCCCTTCATGCCTGAGGGGGCTTGGGAGAAGACTTAAGCTTGGGACCCCTTCTATGCTGAGGCAGCCTGCCTCCCTTAGCAAACAAGTCCAAACGTTCCCCAAAGAGGCGCAGCCCCTTGAAGGGAAATCCAGTGAGAGCCTTTTTGGCAGCGTTGTCAGCTGCCCACTGGCGCAGCCAGACCGAGCGGTGTATCGCCACCAACAAGGCAGAAGCCCTGCCACACATTCTAATGGTATCATCCAAGGCAGAGAGAACATATGCAACAAATTCCTCACAACGCAGAAGAGCTCTATACTCTTCACTACCAGCATCATCAGGGGCCCCATCTAAAAGACCCCTGAGCAGGCTTTTAATAGCAACAGCCGTAATAGCAGAGGCACAGACCGGACGGGGCGCGGTCCCCACACAGGCAAAGGCATGGCAAGCCAGCTGATCAATGCGCCTGTCCTCTCCATCCCTTAGTGTAGTAGAGTCAGGGGAATGCATGACGGATGTGTTAGACAACCCCAGAACTGGAGCATCCACCTCAGGAGGACATGACCACCGTTTCACCATTTCAGCAGGAAAGGGATACCACTTATCTCAACTCTTTGGCACCCCGGGGAGCAGACTAGGCCGTTCCCACTCCTTGAGCACCAGGTTATTAAAATGAGCTTGTTCAGGGAACTCCAAGAGTGGTTTAACAGTATGAAACAGCTCCCCCTGCTAGGGGGGTATAGCCGGTAACATAAAAAAATTCCTCTGCCTCCATGGGAAAGAGGGAAACACCAGGTGATAAATGCCGCTTCTTAGCGGAAGCCTTACGTGGGCCAAAGCCAGCAATATGTCTCTCAATGCTGGCCACCCGAGCAGCCAAATCAGGAGACTCCCCACTGGTATGCACCTCACTGGGAGTCAAATGTAAGTGTGGGGGGGTAGGCGAAGCCCGAGGGGGTGCAGGCCCAACCACCGGTAACCCAGACTGCAATGCAAGCGTCTGCTGGGCGCAGGGAACACACACCCTGACATCACTTATAGGGGATACCCCACACGCTATACACAGCCGGGCTTGTCCAGAAGGAACCCCAAGCACATTATGCTGAGAATCCTCCATATGGTGATTATTGTGGCACAATAGGCCAAGTGGGATTGACACCAATAAGGCTACCCGGGATGCCCCAATAGCCCGCTAGGGAAGTGGGAGATAAAAATACAATAACCCTCCAATCGGAAGTTAACACTAAATAGAGGGGATAGGACCGGGAGAAACCACTAAAGTTTCCCCCGCCTGCAAGACATAAGCAATGTGCAATAGAGAAAATACAAAATAAATCAGCCCGCAGGGGCACTTACGGGCCGCGTTAGGGAGACGCCAGACACACGCATAAAAAAGCTAAAATGCCACCCGCATATACCTCGAGGGGCGGGCCGCGGAGACTGTGATGCAGAACGCGTCAGCCGCAAGGCCCGCCCCCCTGACAAAACCAGCCAATAATGGCGCAGCTGCGCCTGAGGTGATGTCGCCGCCGACCGCGGAGTGTAGTACAAGCATGCGGCGGTGGCAAAGGAAACCAGTGCAACCAATTCAAAAAGGGATCATCACATAAAGCTAATGTTAAATACATATAAGGACATGCACCCCCCCTCCCCGAGATCTACCAGGGAGAACGAGGGGAAAACGAAGGCCAGCCTAAGGAAGCCCACTGTGGGAACAGGGGGCGAGGGGCATAAGATGTGGGAAGGGCATCCCATAAGGCTCACCATGGGCCTGTACCGCCTACCCTTTGGTGGGGGACTGCGGTTGGAGCAGCGCTCCTTAGCACCTAGCAGCGGTGCTGCCTACCTTCACCCGAACCAGTACAGCCTAAGCTGGGAGGCAATAAAAGGAAACGGGTGGAAATAGTCCTACAGGGCCGCAGGCTAATAGCCCCGCTCACCTGTGAGTAGAGAGAGCCATCTTCTAGTCATCGCAGCCCAGACTGCAGAGAAGATCTGGGGATATTGGTCCCGGGTATATATGGGGCCGGGAGGAGCCACTTTTCTGTCTCTGCAGTCCAGCGCCATCTACTGGATGTAACTCCAGTTGCCTTTTGCCTTGTTTTTTACCTAAATATACTTTGATCCTATGGGACTCCATAAAAGCTGTGCAATTATAACTATGACAAAGCTTCCATAGATCAGAATAAAGGGGGCAGATGTTAACCACTACTGAGCAGTAAGTGGTCCCTATGGAACAGCAGACACAGAACGAGGCAATTGGGCTGGTGGATTACATAATGCACTCACCCAGTGGGGTTGAAAAAAGCAGAACAGGAACACAATCAGTAATTTACATGATCCATGTTTGAATGATTTAATAGCAATAATGATGGTGGAACCAAAAATAGGTTTCCATCCACTTTAGGGTTTCTAATTCCTCGGCCCTTGCTTAAATCTGAACTATAAATACAAAATAAAGGGAGCAGGATGGGGCTAAGTTCACACCTGTCCAGTCGCATTTGTGGCACACATTTTGTGTTTGCGTTCGCAATTGCTCCTGCTTTTAATAGATAGCCCTGTTTAATGAGATGGGGCCAGGACGCAGCAGGCAGGACTTTTTGTGGCCGAGTTTTTCTCCTCTCTGCCGAACTGGAGAGATGTGAAAGGGGCCATAGAGGTGCCATTGATAGATTTTTTTGTACTACCGCTGCGTTAGCCACTAATGCAGAGGCCTAATGAAGAAAAACCTAAACTCTATCCTATATACAGGATTTAGATACCTTGGATCAAGCAGGTACCATTAAATCCTTTCTACACTCCTATATGTTTCCAGCGCCAAATTGACAAAATACAGTACCTATATAAAACTTTCTAATGTCTAGCTAATACTTCAGCTTTTGTTTGTTTAAATGGGGCTCTGCATAAATGTCCTCACTTAATGGTCCCACAGACAGCGAATAAGAACAAGCTTGGGGTGGCTGATGGAGCCCCCCCCCCCGAACATAACCCCCCAGAACGCCCAATCTTCTTACCTTCAAGTTCGGGAAAGGAGTCTCGCGATTGGACGCCGGCGTTTTGGTGGCCGTCGCCGAGGATGTCTACCATGGCCCACGTGACCGCCCAGCGGCCAATCGCAGGACTCCTTTCCCAAAATTGGTAAGGTAAGGATATCGAGCGTTCTGGGTGGGTTATGTTCGGGGGGAGCCCCAGCATTCTGGATGCCCCCCCCCCCCCAACTTGTTTTTATTCGCTGTCTGCGTGACCAGCACCCGTTAAAGAAGAAACGGGTGTTGGTCCGGTTCAAACCTTGATTCACTAAAACGGTAGAAAAGAATAAATGAGGTAAAATTGGATTGCGAGGATTTTTAAAACTTAGCAGTGATTCAGATTGGCTGCTGAATTAAATGCGTGTACTTGTATACACTCAAAATTGCAGTAGAAAAATTTACAAGTTCATGCAAAAATGACTTTACAAGTAGTAAACACTGTGAAAAATGGCACGAGTTTTCCAATAAACATTCATGTGTTAGTTTCTGCTGCCTAACTGAACTAGCCCCTGAGCTCTTTGTTGAACTTCATTTACATATTTATGTAACACTGCAGGTTTATGTTTAACGAGTTACATATGTGTAAAAATACAATTTTGTGATTACTCATCTGTAAAATGGTTATTACAAGTATGTCACACACCCCGCTTCCGAATATTCATGACACTTGGGTAACTGTCCTGTAGAGGGCCATCTTGCAGAGATGACATGAAAAAAAGGAATCCCTCCCGGTCCATAAATACCTGGGACCTCCCACCATTCCCCAGTATAAGACAGCAGTAAAGGGACCAGGAAGAGCCAAATGTAAACAGCAAAGAAAAAGGTTCACCATATAAAAGGATCCCAGAAAACCAAAAAAGGGCGGGATGAAGCGGGGTGTGTGACATACTTGTAATAACCATTTTACAGGTGAGTAATCACAAAATGGTATTATTCCCAGTATGTCACACACCCCAATTCCGAATATTCATGAAACTTGGGACATCCAATAGCAGTGCCTATAATGGGTGGGGATCCCAAAAAGGCAATAATGCAAACTTAAACTACTGCAGCTTGCAGAACTTTGCGGCCAAAAACAGCATCCGCTGAGGCCCGCACATCAACCTTATAAAACTTAGAAAAAGTATAAACAGAAGACCAAGTAGCAGCCTTGCAAACTTGTTCAACAGAAGCCCGATGCTGAAAAGCCCAAGATGCTCCAACAGCACGAGAAGAATGAGCAGTAACACGAAAAGGGGGAACCTTCCCCTTGGCAGAATAGGCCCCAACAATGGCCTGTCTAATCCATTTACTAATGGAAGACTTAGCGGGCGCCAGACCTTTCCTGGGCCCGGAGGGCACCACGAAAAAGGCGGCCGTCTTACGAAAAGGAGAAGTAGCCACCAAATAATATTTCACACATCGAACCACATCCAAAGAATGTAAGGTCCTCTCGTCATTACTAGGCTTAGGACACAAGGAAGGGAGAACTACATCCTGATTGAGATGGAAGGCCGAAACCACCTTAGGAAGGAAATCCGGCTTAAAGCGGAAACTACCTTGTCCAGGTGCCTCTCAAAGTAAGGAGCCTGAATAGACAAGGCCGCCAACTCAGAGACACGCCGAACAGAGGTAATAGCCACCAAAAGCAACTTTCTGAGTGAGCAGAGAAAGAGCAATATCATGCACCGGCTGAAAAGGAGGCCCCTGGAGAGCCGACAGAACCAAGTTTAAATCCCAAACCGGCAGCAAGGGCTTTCTAGGAGGCCGCACATGAGTAACCCCCTGGAAAAATGTCGTAACCAGGGGATGAAGGGTAAAAGACCTTTGAAAGAAAACCGCCAGGGCAGAAACCAGTACTAAGATGGAACCCCGAGTCCAGACCATGTTGAAGAAACTCCAGAATTCTGGGAATAGAAAACACCCTACAAGGCAAGGCCCTAGCCTCGCACCAGTTAATATAAGACCTCCAAGTCCTATAGTAGACGATAGAGGAAGATCTCTTCCTAGCTCTAACAAGAGTCTGAAGCACCGCATCAGAAAGACCTTCCTCCTTTAAGATGGAGGTTTCAGCAGCCACGCCGTCAAAGCAAGCGTTGGTAAATTGGGGTAGCGTAGCTGACCCTGGGTGATAAGATCCGGAAGAAGAGGCAGATAAAACTAATCTACTGCCAGTCGCACGACGTCTGCGAACCACACTCGTCTTGGCCACCTTGGAGCCACCAGAATTGCTGGTGCCCCTTCTAGAGTTAGCTTGTGCATCACCTTGCCCACCATGGAGAAGGGGGGGGGGGAACAGGTACAGAAACCCCAGTTCCCTCCAAGCCAGGGACATGGCATCCACTGCCAGGGCCAGAGGATCCTGAGACAGAGACACAAAGGCAGGAAGCTTGTGATTGTGACGTGAGGCATAGAGATCCACCTCCAGAGTCCCCCACTTGTGACAAAGGGACTGGAATACCTTGGAACTGAGAGACCATTCTCCTCGGCGAGAGGATCTCCTGCTCAGGGAGTCCGCCTTCGTGTTCTCCACTCCCGGGATGTAAATGGCTGAGATGCATGGGACATTGCTCTCTGCCCAAACAAGGATCAGAGATACCTCCTTGAGGGCACTCCTGCTGTGAGTTCCTCCTTGGTGATTGATGTAAGCGACCGCCGTCCGATTGTCCGATCGGACTTGAACTGGCAATCCCTGCAAGAGAAGAGTCAAGCAAAGACAGAACCAACCAAATGGTCCGCAGCTCCAAAACGTTGATGGGGGTATGAACCTCCCGAGGCCCCCATAACCCCTGGAACTGATGTTCCCTCCAGAAGCCCCCCCAGCCCGACAGGCTGGCGTCCATGGTGACCGTTTCCCAACAAGGGGTCAGAAAGGATCTGCCCTTCGACAGATTGCTTGACACTAGCCACCACTGAAGGGACTGCTGAGCCCGGGGAGACAGCAGACAAGACTGATCCAATGACAGCGGACACTTGTCCCAAGTCGCTAGAAGATGGAGCTGAGGCATCCTCATGTGAAACTGGGCAAAAGGGACTGCCTCGAAGGAAGCCACCATCAGACCTACTAATCTCATCCCTAGCCAGATAGACGGGCGAGGATTGGAAAGCAGAAGCCGAATCAAATCTTGGATCAGAAGAATCTTGGGCTGAGGAAGGAACACCCTGGCCTGAAAGGCATCCAGAGTCATGCCCAGAAACGAAACCTCCCTGGACGGGGAGAGGGAGGACTTGGGATAGTTGATCACCCAGCCGAAACCTCTCCAGCGTGGATACCACCACTCTGGTGTCTAGCTCCACTTGGCTGAGAGAGGAAGCCAAAATGAGAAGGTCGTCCAGGTATGGTACAATGCTAATGCCCTGGACCCTGAGGAGGGCCATCACCCCCACCAATACCTTGGTGAACACCCTCGGAGCCGAGGTAAGCCCGAATGGAAGGGCCACAAACTGAAAATGCTGATCTTCCACCACGAACCTGAGGAATCTCTGGTGTGCCAGGAAGATAGGTACATGCAGATACGCATCCTTGATGTCTATGGACGTCATGAAGTCCCCCTGACGAAGAGAATTGATGGCTGAACGCAAGGTTTCCATGCGAAACTTCCTGAAGCGGATAAACCGATTTAGGAGCTTCAGATCCAAAATGGGTCGAACGGAGCCGCCCTTCTTAGGCACCGTGAATAGATTGGAATAGAATCCCAAGCCCCTTTCCGTGGAAGGCACCGGGCAAATGACAGCCATGTCCAGCAGATAACTTACTGCCGCCCGGAGCCCCTGTGCGGCCAGCGGATCCGAAGGCACTCGAGACCTGAAGAATCTGGGAGGAGGCCGGATCTCGAATTCCAGCTTGTAACCGGAAGACACCACTTCCAGAATCCATTTGTCTGAGACCTCCTGGTCCAAGACCTGGAAGAAGTGCCGCCGCCGTCCCCCCACCCGCAAGGGTGAGGGCGCCCCCTCATTGCTGAGCTGGCTTAGCAGCGGGCTTGGGTTTGGAAATCCAATTGTGACCTGGACGGGCACAACCTCTGCCTCTACTCCAGGAATCACCTCTGTGGTTAGAGAAGGCCAAAACTCTGCCAGTTCTGGCACCACGAAAGGAAGGGTTAAAGGAGGCAGCCCCCCGAAAGGGACGACGTTGCCTCTTACGCTGAGGTAACTTCCCTCCTTTCGTGACAGAATCTAATCTTTCTCCAAAGAGCCGCAATCCCACAAAGGGAAGTGCTGTAAGCAACTTTTTGGCCACAAAATCAGCCGCCCACTGGCGCAACCACACCGACCGCCGAATAGCTACAAGCAAGGCCGAGGTTCTACCACACATGACCATGGTGTCATCCAAGGCGGCAAGCACAAAGTACATGAATAATTCACACCACTTAAGGGCGGCGAACTCATCACTAGCCGGGTCATGCCTGGAGGTACTCAACAGGTCTCTAACCACAGACTTGGTAGCCACTGCCATAAGCACCGAAGCACAAACAGGCCGCAAGGCTGAAGTGACACTAGCAAAAGCGTGGCAAGCCATCTGATCAATGCGTTTATCCTCACCATCTTTGAGAGTGGTGGAGTCAGGAGAATGCAAAATAGATGTATTGGATAACCCGAGCACCGGGGCATCCACCTCGGGAGGGGACGACCATCGTTTTACCACGTCCACCGGAAAGGGATACTTTTTATCCCAACCTTGAGGAATACTTGGAAGCCGAGTAGGCTTCTCCCATTCCTTAAGAATAATTACATCAAAATGCTTTTGATTTGGGAACTCCAGACTCGGCTTAGAAGTCCCAAAGAATTCCCCTTTTTGAGGATCGGCCTCCTCAGGAGGAGAGATTGCCAGAACCTCAAAAATGTGAGCCAAGACCTTCGGGGTATCCACAGCATCCCCCTGCCCTTGCTCAGTATCAGCACCAACAAACTGCTGATTGTCAGAACCCTCAGAATCCTCAAATAATTCCCCATCTTCTAGCGGGGAATAATCAGACCAGTCAAGGAAATCATAATCATGAAACTCAAAAGCCGGCGCGGCTGGAGACAAATGCTTTCGCTTAGCCGAGGCCTTTCTGGCAACAGAGCCAGAAATAAATTTCTCAATATTAGCCAGTCTGGCACATACATCAGATTGCGACTCCCCACCTGTGACAACATCACTAGGGGTACGGATAAGGCAGGGTGGGGAAGGAGATGAGGCCGGGACCCCGACTGCTGCGTTATGGCCCACTGAGCACAAGGTACGCAAACAAGTACATTATCCCCCGCAAGGGATGCCCCACAACCCACACACTGCCGGGGTTGCCCCGAGGGGAGCCCAAGCCCGGTATCCTGAGAAGCCTCCATATGGGGATTTTAATGTAGTCGCAATGACCAGAGGGATTTACGCTATTAAGCTACCCGGAATGCCCCTTCAAGTCCCAAGTGGGAGGATTTTTTTTTTTTATTTATTTTTTTTTTTTTTGGGAACCCTAAATTAATCTCTAAGGGACCCTAGGACCGGGAGAACCCCCATTTTAAACATCAAAAGAAGGGATCCCACCTGGAAGACATGAGAACAGACATAAGTGTCAACATGCACATCACCCACCATATATGACAGATAAAATGGGGAAATAAATAAAATCTACTCACAGCAGCAAAGCGGCGACCGTCAACCCTCACAGCAGCGAGGGAATTAGAGGGAGAGCAGCAGAGCAGCGAGAGCAGCGAGGCCGGAAGAAGAGGGGCGGGCCAGCGCACAACGTGGGCGCGTCTGGCTCCGGCCCCGCCCCCTCCCTCACGCAGCCAGCAGAGCGCTTCAGAAAAGCCGACCTCTAGGGGGGTGGCGAGCGCGCCGAGCGCCCAGCCCCGCCCCTGCCCCCTCCTTAACTGCACCTGTAGTAAAAGTGAAACCGGGCCAATCAACGGCCGCAAAAACACACACCATACACACACCTTTTCCCCAAATAAAGCAAAACAACCCACGGGAGAAAAGGCCTCCCCCCCCCAAGGGGCACAGAGGGACAGGGTAGGGGGGAGAACCCCCACCAATAGGTGAAAGGGTAAGAGGGACGGGGCATCCCAAGCCGGGATCACCAACCCGGACACCGCCTACCCCTTTGTATGGGGTCTCACGGGGGAGCAAGCTCCCATATACACCATAAGATGCAGACTACCATTGCCTGGACCTTCAGCCTAGGCTGGGAGGCATACTGCTATAGTTTAAATAAAAAAGGTTCAGCCAGTAATAGAGATAAACGGTCCTGCAAGGAGGAGACAGCCATCTTCTGACTTGCTTTGCCGACTGCAGAGACGAAAGACTGGGGAATGGTGGGAGATCCCAGGTATTTATGGACCGGGAGGGGTTCCTTTGTTTCATGTCATCTCTGCAAGATGGCCCTCTACAGGACAGTTACCCAAGTGTCATGAATATTCGGAAGGGGGGTGTGTGACATACTGGGAATATTCATGCTTGTATATTGGCTTTTACCACATAGCATTGTCTATGTAATGCATGTATTTCTCGGTTAGTAATATATCAAGGTTTCACACAGTTTGGGATGCCCCAGGGGAAAGGACAAATCTCTGGGGTTTTGGTTTACTTTAATTAAATGGTTTTTTTTTAAATATATTTTGTGATTGTCATTTTTCTGTCTGATATATTTATGTTGTCATGGCATTATGTATAGTTTACATTATTTGCATTTGGCTCTGCTGATCCAGTGGCAAGCTAACACATTGCACATATTACTGTCCTCATGTTGTGATTGGCTCATGTGTTGCTCATACACTAAAACACATTGAGCCTCATCCATTATGCTCCTCACCATGTGCCACTGTGTGTGCCACTATGATTTATTTCATGTTAATGTTTATGCTAATATTTGTGGGGATCTATATTAAGGGCCTGATTTATCAAATTGGTGCAAATTGGAGTAGTGCACAATATCATTTATATTTTTTTCTGCATGTTATCGCAACGGTGCAACATTATGCGCCAGTATAAAATGAATATTGAAAAAAAAAAATTTTCACCACTCTAATTTTAACCAATGTGGCATATTCTGGCATATTGTACTTGATAAATCTGGCCCTAGATATAAGTTTACACAGTTTTGTGTTCTTAGGCCTCTCTATGATGCAGTTTTTCCAGGCACAGTGGGTAGAAGTGCTCCAAGTCAGAAAACAGACTTTTCTCCTCTTGAAAGCAGCTGTATAAAAACTTGTTTGAAACATTTGAATTTAACTTACGTGTGGAGCCATTTAATGTCACCTAGACTTTTTTTGCGCTCAAAAATTCCACACAAATTCTAGTCGAAAATCGAATGATTTTCTCACACCCGAATTGAATTAGCAAAAACGAAAAAAAATGCAGCTTTCAAGGATGCTGAATCGCATGGAATTTCACACGAAATATCGCACCTTTTTCTCAAAGACAAACGGAAATTCAAATTCGACCTTTAGTGAATCCAGCCCTTATTCTGTAAAAAGTCAGACCAGCCCATTGATTCCAATAGTGGCCTACCTGTTACTGCAGTCACTGAAGCCTCTACCCACCATCCTGAGCCTTCCTGATAGCAGAAACATAGAAAACTAAAGAAACGTCTGTTCTTTGTAGGACTTTGCCCTCCTACCTAATAATTCTAGGTCAGGAGAATAGAAAATGGCAACATAAATGTTGCTATGTGGTCTCACATTTTATAGTTCTCCAAGAAGGTGGTTTGAGAGCTGCCAAAGCACTTAGAGATTCTTTTCCAAAAAGCCGCAATCCAGGATTCTCACCACAGCAGAGAAATGGTCCCTAGGTTAGTGACAGACGGCCTTACACCGGACCTTCACCATGATTTACTGAAAAGCCCAAACCCTTAATAAATGATTCCCCAGTATCTAAAGTTAATATATTTTAAGTTTTTAGTCACTCACTTATTATTCTTCCCCCCACTGAGTTGCAACTCTGTTCAGGACTTTAGGATACGGGCGCCGCCATCTTGACTCAGAAGCATCACACTTACTGAGGAGAGTGGGATAAAGTATGGGGGGGTTGGGTTATAGCTGTGCTTTGCTCAGACAGAGCAGAGCTGGGGGTCAGGAAAAGGTCAGCAATCCCAGAATGCAGAGCAGCATAGTCAGAAGGCACTTCCTGTTTGCAGGCTGCCTGATGTTCCATGAGCCACCATCTTGGATGTTTAAAGGCTCATAACATGCAGTAGATGCAGGTAGGATGATTTTTAATGTGAGCAATCTGTATGTACAGGGTGTGGGAAACATATAAGATAGACTCTTCTTCAGAGTGAAGGACCGCTTTAATATTAACCAGAGCGTGGCCATAAAAAACATATCAAATAATATTTTTCCAAACAACAACACAATTAAAGTATTTTATGCTTGGACTGCAGGTTCACAGCACTAATACACTGTACTTACACTAATACACTGGTTGTAAAATAATTTAAAGCAAAACAAAACCTGGGATTTATACTTTCGCAGGTTTTGTTCCGCACCCCCAGGGCATCTCGATTTAGGATAACTCGCTGCGTGAAACCCCCCAGGTCGGCATGTGCAGACTCAACTCTACCCAGTCCAACGGTGAGCAGCTCTAAACGGCCTGAGGATGCGGCCGTACTCACTCCCCATTCACAGCAATCTGATCCGCCTCGCCGAATTATGTCAGTTCAGCAGGGAACTCTAATTGGTTGAGAGCCCGTGTAGGCACCAGTGGAACAGGGAAAGGTGATCGGGCGTGCTGGGGGGTTTCACACAGCGAGGTATCCCAATTCAGGATGCCCCAGGGGGAAGGCCAGGCAGGTTTTGTTCCAATTTAAATACTCTTTTATTTAGACTGTAACGACAATGCATAAAGGACACTAATCTGATGTGAATTAGTAATAGCACACCTCATGAAGTCCATTTAGTAAGAAAAACAACAATTTCATTATCACCAACTTAACTGACTGCAAATGTGCAAAAAATGTAAATGTATTCAGAAAATAAGGTGTCAGAGGAAAGGGGGTAGGATTAGGTTTTTCCTCATCTAACTTTTCCTATGCTAATTACCTCCACTTCTCCTGTTTTGTAGCATAAATACTAATTATATATACACACTGAAGAATAGATTACTCTTGGATGAACTCGATTCACATAACTAGAATTCAAATGCCATACTTCAATATTATACCAAGGCAGTAGTGGATAATGTAGCCATTGCTTCTCAAGATATCTGAACACACAATAAAGGGCAAAGAACATCTTTTTTTGGTTTGTTTTGTCTTTAATGTTTAACTTTCCAAGGCCAGTTTTCTTTTGGAACATTAATAGGTGAGATGCAACTTTCCACAATGAGGATGATCGAGTGTCGAGTTCACAACATCTCTTAGGTTAGATACCTTCTCCTTGCAATATTCCAAGCTCTAACACCCACTGATCTCCAAAAAAGATTTGCCCTGACCTACCTCCACTTGTTGCAAGGGGGGAGATTTAAATACCTAAAAGAAGAATAAACTATGATGTTGTAATATGGCCAATGAAGAAAAGATAAATAGCACAAATGATCTCTACTAAGCAGCTACTATCTCTACTAAGCTTTTAACATTTGACTCGGGTGTAAAGAAAATTGACTGATGTATTGAATAAGAAATGTCTAAATGTTCAGGCATGATGGGTCAGGTGCTCAATACCCAATGTGGACCTAATTTTTTCAGCTTTCTGTGTAAAGAGACATCAATCAACTTGTGGCTTCAGGTTGAGATGTGTTTGCTATATCCTCTCTCACTCATTCTCTGGCTCTAACCTCCCTTATTTCTCTCTTTATTTTCAATTACCTAGGTTTCTCTTATTAACTCTTCTTGATGGCCAGGAGGTTAAAACACTTAGGGAAACAACTTCGCACCTTATTTGCTCAGGCTGCTCTTACTGTTTTATTAAAAGTTGTGTAATCTTTTTATTGTTGCCCCTAAAGTAGACCACTAACCCCCTGCGACCAGCCTGGAATCTAAAAGATACCTATACATCCTATACCGGTGGCTCCCACAATGGAGTCCTCACCGGTGGCCTCATTTCCCAGCTTTCTTGTAGCCGTGTACACTACCCACACCCAGCCATTCATATAGCCCGCACACGGAACTGCTCACTCCATGGGGAGGCGGAGATGCACATAAAGCCGCCGATTTGAACTTTGCATCCGACATAGTGCCAGGTATGGAGTACAAATCGGTGGCTTTATGCCGCATATTAGTATGTGCCGCATGAAAAGTTATATTATTTATTTGCTCTACTTATTTAAATATTAGACTCTCTGTCCAGGCATAAACACAAAACATCTATACGTAACTTTAAAACTTACTGTCAGCTCAGCCATGGCCAGCCAGCAGCAGTCTCAGTTCTCCGCCTCCAAGGTAAAATCACGCCCCCTCCACACACCCATTGCTTGCAATGATTGCTTTGGGTGTGATTCCATCTCTAAGGAGGTAGAAAATGGAGCACGGATAGGGGCGGTACCATGCTCGGTCAGTGAAGTTTTAAAGCCCAGGAGCAGAATGGAAGAGCACAACTACAAAAGGCGAGTACAACTTTTTTTCTTCTACTACCTAGACAATCCTTTTAAACATGTCAATTGCATTCAAGTGTCTAATTTCAATAGAGCACATAATCAAAACTACAAATACTATTACTACACCACCCCTTACGATTTAAACCAGAAGTTCCCAAAGTATTAGTCAAATTTCACTTTCCATTTTCTAATTATCTATGCGTATGGGTTGTCAGTTGCCAAAAACCACACTCAAAACAACCATTTTAAGTGCATAAAATGCCTAAAGTGCACATAAATCGTTTTCATTGCCATTTGGAGCAACTCTGGCTTGGGTATGGTTGGCAGCAGATTGGGTTGGGGGAAAGGTCAGTCTGCAGAATTACCACATACCACTTGGATTTGGTTGGGAACCCCAGATTTAGGCCACTGCAGGTTTCTAAAATAGCATGTATGGGCCCAGGGCTGGATTATGAGAGGGGCGCGAGCCCTGGGGCCTCCACCACTTACCCTGCAAAACAGGCCTCCACCAACCTTTGGCTTATGGTCTGGTCCAGGAGGCTTTTCAGTCTTTGGTCTGGCGGGCAGCAGGGCCGGCATATAAGCTATTGGCGTCAGTGGGCCCCCCCAATCCTGGGCAGCCAAAGCAGCTAGAGTCTAGAGCAGCTACAAGAAGGGTGCGCGCAGAGCTGTCAATCGGTGGCCGCTCACTGCACATAAGCCACCAAGCACAGCCGCTGGCAGCTCAATGCAGGGAACTGTTTTCTGCTGGACCAGATGGGCGACTACAATACCCCCCACTCAGAATGGCAAAGCAGGAGTTCCCGAGCAGCACGCACCCGCACAAGGGTGGCACAAGGGACTCGATCTGACGTTCCAGTAAGTAGGTGGGTGCCAGACAACCATCAATCAGTTACTTGGCTGGACTATTATTTCACCAGATTTTGTGCCCAGGGCCCTCCACCACACTTAATCCGGCCCTGTATGGGCCTCGGCTCTAGAAAACATTCACAGTCTTGGGCATACAGTTTATTTTTGTACAGGAAAGGCTGGGAAACAGAGTAAGCAGTGGCTGGTGGATTTGGAACTTGGTTTCATGAAAGTGAAATGGCCAGACATTTACATGCTCACACCCAGATGTTCACTGAACAGTTGCATTCAGGAAACAAATGGTAAGCTGCTGCCTCACTGGTATCACACTCTGGTGCTTCTTAAAAGAATCCTTCTAGCATATTAAAAAGGTACCAGAGGTGTAATAACAGCAAGGGGCCTTTGATTCATCCCTCCCACCCTAGGGTGCTAGAAATATATCCATTTTGAAACAGCTAGAATTATGGGAGAAAAAGCAGAACAAAACCTGGGATTTGTGAATATCCTGTTTTTTTTTCCGTCCCCTGGGAACCCACCAGAACACCCAGAAAAACTCCTCTCTTCCCAGCCCAATGATGCATGCACGAGGGCTCTTGTCCAATAAGAGCAGTTTGCCTTGACTATGTCATTTGGCCAACGGCTCCGATAGACTTCGATGGGGAGCGTAAGTGGCGACATCCTCAGATGTGTGCGTGATCCCGCCCCAGCCTTTCTGAATGGCAGGCGCATCCCTGGCCATTCAGAAATGCCTGGCGCCCTACTAAAGGTGTAGCTTAAAGTGGCCACAGCTCGCGCATTCGTCTCAGGACGGGGGTTCACACAGTGGGGCATCCTGAGGGGAGCTTATGAGGCATATCTGAAATCTTATAGTCCGCTTCTGGTCCACTTTAATAGTTACTAGTGGCTCACTTGTGGTGCTGTTTTTAGTTCGCCAATTGGCTAACCTCAAAAAGGCCAGCTGACTTGCAGGAGCCCAGTGGCCTCATTCCCGTTTCCCTGTAGCCTTGGGAGAGTATCCACCCCAAGCCAATCTGAATGGCTAGGCGGAGCTAAAGGTCAGTTTACCGGCAACCCCAGTTTTATATAGCTGGGCCCCAGGGGGCACGCTTTAATTTTTTGGTCTTTTAATACGGAGCAGTAGTGATAGTAGAACAAAAGATGGTGGCATTTAGATGCTGTACTTCCGGCTACAATACACCAGAAAAGCATGCAGTTGTTT
Source organism: Gastrophryne carolinensis (assembly GCA_027917425.1). Classification (NCBI taxonomy): domain Eukaryota; kingdom Metazoa; phylum Chordata; class Amphibia; order Anura; family Microhylidae; genus Gastrophryne; species Gastrophryne carolinensis. Next base: position 298,325,141 of record CM051236.1, read on the forward strand.
CCATGACACCACCATGTATTACGCGAAACGTAAAGACAATGATGGCCATCTACTGATGAAGTACTAAAGTTCAAATGTGAAAGCACTGGCTTTGAAGCAGAACAAAATCCACCAGCGGCTGGACTGGAATTTAAAAAGATGTATGAAACACCCCCAGGGCACCTGTAAAAGCGTACCTTTCCCTGCTCCAATGGTGCATGCGCAGGCTCTCGTCCAATCAGAGCCATCTGTTTATGAAGGGGAGCGAGCACTCCCGCCCCATTCATTCAGAAAGGGGCTCTCATTGTATGAAAGCACGAGCATGCGCCGTTAGAGCAGGGAAAGGAGAGTTTTAGTGGGCAAACTGGGGGTTATCACACAGAGGGGCATCCCAAATCGGGCAGAAAACAAAACCCGGGAAAGTCAAATTCATGGGTTTTGTTCCACTTTAAAGACATGATACCAATAACAGATGTTTTTGAACCTCAACACTGCTCATTTGGGGTGGTCTTTTACATTATTCACTGAAAAAACAGTTTTACAAGGTTACAATAATCTGTAGAATTTCTTTTGTCAAAGCAGGGAAAATATTTGTTGACTTAAAACCATATTTAAGCCTTCCTGTGCGGGACCATTAATCATCTGCTTTATCAGACACTTTATTCAAGAGCCTATCTTCAGCTTCCTTTCCGAATTCCCTGAACTTGAACAATTAATGTCCTTGATAAAGAGTTGTTTGTCACAAAAGAACAAAATCTTGCGTGTTGCATCATCATAAAAAAAGACCTCTGCTATATCAGGAATAAAATATTGGGCATAAAGTTTAAAAACCATAGTGGCCAATGTACAATTTTGGTGAGCCTAACATTTATGTTTAGGGCAGAGGTTACAGTTAGGGCTAATAGTGGTGGTTAGGTTAGCCTTGCCCATATAAACCCTGATAACTCCAGGAGTTGTAGGAGACACAAGAATGAGATGAAGTAGCCTATCTCTTCCATCATTCAGACAGGTGAGCCAGACTAGAAAAAAAGGTTAGCGTTTGGCGTACCAGTGTTTGAACAAGTATGTATCTGTTACTTTGATCGCGCCCAATGTCTTCTCTTTTGTAAAACTTTTAGTGCACAATTTCTTGACTTTCAGTGTGTCTTTGCTACTTGCTCTCATGTGTTTATTATTTCTGCCTTGGAGATCCCGTTTTAGCTCCTTGTCTCTTATCGTCTGTCAGCCAATTGTAAGTTTTTCCAGGTCCACTGCCACTATAGGTCTTCCCAGGGCCTATGCATACTCCCCAAATACGGTAAGTCCAAAGAAGTGGACAATATTAGGCTTACCGTAGGGAAACAAGCTTCCTGTGCCCCGAGTGACTAGCCAGTTGCATCTCTGGTGATGCAGTCTTGAGGTCTCGGTTACTTGTTGCCATCCAGGTTCCCAGCCAGTGTGTTAAAAGCTCCCAGCCTGCATACTCCAACTTCTAGTTCCCCATCAATGTGCGCCAGCTCCCTGTCTGTTTTCAGTCTGTGTGTGGTAGTACTCATACCTAGATCCTTCCTCGCTTGGCTTTTGATCTCCTCTGGCATTCTAACCCACAACTAAGGCTCTGTATAAGTGTTAAAGCCTCAACTAGACTTTGGCTGATTAAATTATTTAAAAAGGGACTATAAACCCAATTGCAATAATAAGGCTGACCTGATGCTTGCCCCAATGCGCCCCAGCTTCATTTCCTGTAGCATTGGGCAGAAGCCACAGCAGGGCTTAAACTTTTGCCCTCTTTTCAATTTAATTTCTCCAGGACCACACAAAAAACGTGATCCAACAGCCACTCTGGCTCTTGGTGCTCTCTACTCACTCCTCTCTTCGAGGCTTAAATAAAAAAGGAGTTTTGCAAAGGCTAAGAAGTTTTGCACCAAAAACCGAACCACTGTCATAGGCGACTATAACTTAGCCACACAATTATGGTAAACAATCAGCGAAATGGATTTATCTGTGTCAACCTGCACATATAGTTTTCACCTGAGCTGACCCTAAAAACGTATAAGGCAACGTGCTCCAAGACAGAACATTACTGTAATGAGAATAATAGTTGTCCAAACTACTGCTTCTAAACAATGTATTGTATGACAGATTTAAATACAGGCAATACAGCATATCCATTACTGTCACACAACCATCTTTTGCTCTGTGTGTGTGTTTACCAATGAGAATCTTGACGTGTGCTCCTCTTTAGAAGACAACATTAATAAGGTTACACATTAGCATATGCTCTCCGACCAGCACCTGCTCCCACAATGGAAACAAAGCATCAAGAGGACTATGGAAAGGGCGGTGGGGGTGGTCAGCCCTTAAATAGGATATCTCTGTCAGAATACTAAGATCTATGACGATAAAACTGCAAAGAATTGATATTGTACATCTAAGCACCCACACGTGCTATTTTAACTGCTACCTATATCAACTTTCCATAGGCCCAATTGCTTTAGGGCAAATTTAAATCCAAAACAAGCTTTAGAGAGCAAGTCTAACATGACCAAACATATGTACACATAGCCAATGTTAATGAAAGCTTTATAATGTTAAATATATCAGGTTGTCATAGTCCAGATCAGAAGTGATACAATAAAACCATTGTGGTACAGATCGAATGCTGTTGACATTTCACGACTTTACCTCCCTCTTCGTTTCTAATTGCATATAGATATATGTGTCATTTGTTTTTACCACATTTTTCTCCATTTTGTTAAACCCCAAACTAACCATCTGCTCTGTACAAAGAAGTCTCAAGGCTCTCGTGCCCGTCTCAGGTGCTGGAGCTGCCTAAACATTCAAGCTTCTTATTATTAGCTGTACACTCCAGCTGCGAAAGATTTCTGTCCTAGGAAGACAAATTGGGGAGAAGAAAGAAGAGGAGGACAATATCTCTGCAGGACAAGTATGGGAGGGTGGCAGATCAGAGCAGAGCAAAAGCTCATAACTACAATATCCAATATAAACTGTTTAGGTGCTGCTGAAGTCAGTAGCATTAGTGAGGTCAGTTACATCCGAGCACTGTCAGCAGCAAGCCATTTAGTGGCACGTCTTTTCTACATGTGCGCAGAAAGCATCATTATAAAACATTTAGCCATTATTTATTGTACTACTATTTACAGGTATGTTCTGGTCTGTACAAATAACCATTTTCAATTACAATTTTCAATAGGACAAGTGCTAACATTTTGTTACATTTATAAAGAATTGAAACTATGAAAATTAAATGTTAAATTCTAATACAGTAAACTTGAAGCCTCCCATCTAATGACAAACATATACAATACATCCTGCCTGTTCAATAGAAAGAAGGGAAATATACATCCATAGAAAAAAAGGGGGACTAAGGACCTTGGTGCAGCCCCTTTTAGGGGTTAGCTACTAATTCAGACAAAAAGGCGGCATTAATACAAATGAAATATTTACTGGAGGGGATTACACAATGTCCTTACCTCTTTATACCACTAAGCGTGATACTCCCTCTGGAGTTACAATGATATGCATTCAGAGAAAATGCAATCTGCCACTGACGAGACAGCACTATTCTCTGCTAAACCCACACCCAGCACCAGAGAAAAAGGCAGTCCCCCCCCCCCCCCCCCAACAGATCACCCACATTGCAAAAAAGCCCTTCTCAAGCAAATATTTCATCAAGTCACCTCCGGTCTACACACTTCCTATTTCTCTCTTCTCTTCTTATTTACTTCGAAAATGTGCAGCAAGGAAATCGCATGCCGTTTTAAAGAGGGCGTGCTAAGTGAACTCAACAAAACACAACCTATTATGTCATTAAAAACAGAAGGAAATGCCAAACCAAACTGCTACCTATCTGCTGATTGTAACACACACTTTTGTTGTGCACTCAAATAAAGTAATAGCTCTACACAGCCGTTACTCTGTAAAGTTAATACAATGCACCATTCACACACATGTAGGGAAGGGAAAGGCAGCTCAAACCTAACCTGTCCGGGTACATGTAGAACGGTTACTATCAATGGAGCAAATACTGCCCAAACTTTTACTATATAACAAGTGGTTAAAAGGGACAGTCCGGGGATTGGCAATAAGGCAGCAAGGAACTCACCTTAAAGTGGACCAACACCCAGGGGGGATCGGCCTGGGAATCTATAAGATTCCCGGACCGATCAGATCCCTCCCCGCGGGGCATCCGAAATCGGGATGTCCCGCGGGGAGGAACCCCCCAGGAGGCCCACAATCCTTACCGGCGATCCAACGGCGCATGCGCGAGACGCAGCCGCGTCTCTCGCTTCCCTCTAGCAGGGCGCGCTCCCGCGCCAGCCGTTTTGTGGATGGCCGGCGCAGGCGCGCTCCCTGTTAGAGGGAAGCGAGAGACGCAGCCAATGACAGCGCTCTGGTATGCGCGTCCAAGCGGCTTTGGACGCGCATACCAGAGCGGCTCTGAGCGCTGTCATTGGCCGGACGAGGTCACATGGGAGCGGGGAGAGGTGAGTTTTTGCGGCGATCAGGGGGGTTTCACACAGCGGGGCACCCCCGATCGGGGTGCCCCACCTAAGTGGACCAACACCCAGGATAGTCAAAATCCTGGGTGTTGGTCCACTTTAAGCCTGTTCCATGTGCCTCTCATACATTTCCTGCCGTGTGCTATAGATGCTGTATCAGGTTTCCAAAATGTTCCCTTCATTTAACTTCATGCATCCGTGACCACACTCCAAATGTGGACACACAGCTACACTATCCCTCAAGGCGGCAGTGAGCACATCAAGAATGACTACTGGAGCTTGTTTGGTTCACTCACGCTGGAAACGCTGAGGAACAGGGGGGAGGCGTTTGACCAAATATGGAGTGTGGTCGTGAAGGAATAAAAATGAAAGGGAGGGTCAAACTGTGGATACCTGCTACAGCATCTACAGCACACTGCAGGAAAGAAAGAAAGAGGGACATGGACAAGGCTTCACATGAGCTCCTTGCTGTCTTATTATTGCCAGAAGTCTAATGCTTATAATGGTTCATATAGGACATCATAATTAGGGATTGATCTGCAACATAATTCGCTATGGAACCCACCCATCAGCATACTCGCCTACTTCCAGAGTGTTCTCTCCCCACTCCTAATATGGGTGTCATTTCACCAGGCAGAGGTATTAAGGCAGCAAGGAGCTCACCTGAGGCCTGTCCCATGTGCCGCTTTCCCATTTCCTGCAGTGCAATGTAGATGCTGCAGCAGGTCTCCAAAGTTTGCCTTTTACTTTCATTACTCCACGACCACACTCCAAATGTGGTCACACAGAAGGGGCCATAGGACCACATTTGGAGTGTGCTTGTGAAGGAATAAAATTGAATAGGGGGCAAACCTGATCTAGTATCTATAGCGCACTGCAGAAAATGGGGGAGAAGTACGTGGGACAGGCTTCAGGTGAGCTTCTTGCTGCTGTATTATTGCCATTGTCTGGGCTGTCTCTTTAGAGTGATCAATCACCCAAATAGAAAAACAAAAAGGGTGGTTACCTCTTGCCCCCCCCCCAAATGAATGTAAGGGCTTGACAGCACTCCTGTGGTAGATAGCGGAGAAGCCCCGGCGTGTGACGCGATCCAGCGATTGTGCGAGATGCTGATCACCCGAGAAGAGGGCCGATCAGCTGCGGGGGGACAAAAAGGTAAGTACCCCGTTTTTTTCCCAATCCTTTTAAAGTGGACCAACACCCAGGATTTTGACTATCCTGGGTTTTGGTCCACTTCGGGGGGGCACCCCGATTGTGTGAAACCCCCCAGAAAGCCCCAAAAACTCACCTCACCACGCTCCCACGTGACCGCGCCGTCCAATCCCCGACGGCGGACAAGCGGGTGACAGCGACGGACAAGACAGCGTGTCCGCCGCCGCCGCCTCCCGCACGTCACTCTTACACGCGGGAGGCATAAGGTAAGGTTTTTGGGGGGTTTTGAGGGAGGTGATCGGCCCGGGAATCTTATACATTCCCGGGCCGATCACCCCTGGGTGTTGGTCCACTTTAAGTCACATATCTTGCTACTCACAAATGACAACCTACAATCCAAGAAGCTCTAAGTAAATAAAAACAATGAAATCCTTAAAACTTTTAGTTCACATACACAACATGTCTGAACCTTATAACTGTAAAAAAGAAAAGAAAAAAAAACATTAACCGTGTGTGCTTCTTGCTGAAAGAATGGCTACAGCCTCATCACAGGGGATTACATCATTAAAGTAACCCGCGACATCTGGCATAGCTGATAATGTCTCAAGCAGATTTAAGATAAAGCAGATTGTAAAACATGTAAACAAATGTTAGCTTGGGACTAGAGAAAAGGTTCTCCCACCCAACCCACTGCTGCCTGCACTTCTGAAAGTTCAAAGAAAATGGGCCCTCTAGAGGCACAAGAACCTATAGCTTTTTCCAGGGTATAATCAACACCAGCTTAAACCACCTTAAAAGTAGACCCACCCTTAGGTTTAAGTGTATGTGTCACCAGGAAAAGTTGGGATATTTATGCAAATGTACTGGGGTGGGGCAGAAATTTCAACGAGGTATTATTGGGAAGTGCGGGCATTTGCTGTTTTTTTCAACTCAACATTTCCCTTAAAGCAGACCAAAACCCCCTAAAACAACTCCGTCTATTTTGTTCCCTGCTTAGTATTCCTGTTATAGTGATTTTAATTTTAGTTTTCCCCAGGTATGCCATTGGTTTCTGACAGGATACCATTGTTCTAAACTAGCTTCTTAAGCCTCCATCCTCCGCCTCCTCACAATATCATGCTGGGAGAAATTAGATTGTATTGAAAATAGTGCTAGAGGAAAGAGCAGAGCCAAAAGAAGATTTAACATTCCCCCCCCCCCCCCCCCCCCCCCACACAATTTTTCCCTTAAATCCAAAATCGTTTCAAAATATTTTTAGCCAATTCTTTACCAGGACACTAAGTGGAAGTGATGCATGTTTTTTTTTTTTTTTAAATATAACCTTCCATAGGATGTGGTTGGCCTGCTTTAAAGTGGGCCAAGACTGGCGGATACCCTCTCCCTGGGATATCCCAAACTGGGATGCCCCACTGTGTGAAACCTCCTGATTCGCCTGCAATTCTCCCCTCTCTGAGGAGCCCACAGTGCATGGGAAGTCGAGGCCAGCATCACTCACATGTTTTTTCGCCTGTGCTCTTTTGCTCACACCTGCCACAATTGAATGGCTGTATGTGGTCGTGCACAGCCGAAGGATATGAGCAACGCCGTGCGCCACTGATGTGGTCGGATGGGATTCCATTGAGCTTCTCCAGTCGCACATTAATATTATTATACAATAGGCCACACATGCGCCATTGGACAGAGGAGAGGTGAGTTTCCTGGAAATTCCTGGAGTTTAACACAGTGGGGTGCCCCAGGGGGGTGGACCAAAACCAGGGATAGAGAAAATCCCGGCTTTTTGGTCCACTTTTAACAATCTAAAAACATACCCCTAAACACAATGCAGCACATAGATGTGAACCTGCCTATTCCATTTTTCTGTTTTTATGCGGATGAGTACTGCAAATTCATTTGCTCCTTATTTCCACAGTCTTTAAAGTGGACCAACCACCTGCTATGCCCCGCTGATCACCCCAGATCGCCATGTACTCTCCAACCTTTTCCGATGCTCCCACCATGTGCTCAGCAACTGTGGCCACGTACCCAGCACCCCTGTAGCTGAGGCACACTCCCGCTCCCAACCATTCACCATACCGTAGGGAAACCTGGCATGCAACCTTATGCTGGGCTCTGTGTCTTAACAGGGCCATATGCCTATCATTAATATGCACAGCATATGGTGCTAATTTGGCAAGAACCCCTGCATGCATCTTGGGATCAGCGAAAGGCGAGTTTTTCAGGTGAACTGGCAGGGCATACCCAATTGGGATAGTGAAAATGCTTGGCTTTGGCCCACTTTAAGCTAATTTGATGGCACTACTCCAATCTAGCTCCATCCATATCTCCCCAGTTCCTCCACTGGCTGTCAATATTACGTAACATTCAGTTTAAAAATCTAACCTTTACCTACAAAGTTCTCTTCAGCCAAGCCCCTTCCTATAAATCATTACTGATACAACAATACCAACCAAGACGCCACCTCTGCTCTGACCATGACCACCTCTGATCACTTCCTCTTACTTTCATCTTCGGGACATGCAGCTACAATCCTGGAAATCCTTCCCTCATACTATTTAGCACTCCTCAACTACCCAAGCTTTCAAAAGTGTCCTCAAAATACGCCTATTCAGAAAGGATATCCTCTAACAGACTTCAGAGCCGGCCCAGTAAGTGCTTCTGGGGTATGCAGATTTGGTATGTCCCAATGCATGAGCCCCCCCACAGTGACCTGTGATCACTTACCTTTCTACTACGATGCTGGCTGCATCCATGCGCGTTCAGATTGGCTGGGAGCAGGAGCTGGGGCGCACTCCACAGGGAAATCAGCCTGCGCATGCATTGTGAAAATGGCAGAAGAGTAAGTAGAGTGAAAGATCTAGGGGGTAACCCAAATCAGGACACATCAGGTAAGAGGACCAATCATCAGGATAGTCAAAACTCTGCCAATTGGTCCACTATAAGCAGTTCACTTCCCGCAGAACCAACATGCTACAGGTGTCAACTCCCCTACGATTTAAGTGGACCAAAACCCATGATTTTCACCATCTGGGTTTTGGTCCGTACCCCTGGGGCATCCTGATTTATTTCACGACCCACGGATTGGTCCACTTTTAAGTGGAACAAACCCCAAGATTTTGACTCGACTGTTTTTTGTTGCTTGCCCCAGGGCATCCCGGTTTGAGACTCCTGCGGCAGATCACCACGCAAACTCACCTTTCCATGGTCCTATGGCACATGTGCTGGCTCTCATCCAATCAGAGCTGTTTGCTGTGCATTTGTAATGTTGGGCAAACAGCTCAGTTTATCAGGAGCAAAAGCGTCTGAATCCTTAGCAGCAGGGACACTCCCTCCCGGGAATGCGTGCACAGCCCAATGATGCTAAAGAGGCGAGTTTTGCTGGGACCCTGGGGGGGGGGGGTCACACAGTGGGGCGTCCTGCTTTCCCCCAGGGAAAGGCCAGCAGCCGGCCCTAGAATCTTTTAGATTCCAGGGCCGGCCATGTTGGGTTTTTTTCCGCCTTAGGATTGCAAACGCAGGGTCCTCATTCCCTATGGATCTCATTATCAATGTATATTTGTTGCATTCTGACTCATAATATCCAGTGTATTATAAGCATATGATTTGTTTATGATTTGGTTTGCTCTCTCTGTATCCTCTACCTTGTAAAGTGCCACAGAAGACGATGGCGCTTTATAAATAAACCATAACAAAAATAATACAATCATGTTAAAATCCGATTGATTCACCTAGATCTCACCTGTGCCAGGAGGTGACAGCACCACACTGTCACTGGCTAATTTCAAATGCTTTCCATTGGTTCTAACCTGCTGTCTTAGCATAGGCAGAAGGGAAGTCTTCCTCCTCCCCTAAGTCCTTTCTAGGGACATTTAAAACAGAACAAAACCCTTGCTGCACGGCCCTGGAATAAAAAGATTCCAGGGATGGCCACTGGCCTTTTCAGATCAGGATGCCCCACTGTGTGAAACCCCATTGGTTGCCGCAACACTCACCTGTCTCTATCTTGCTGATGTAAACATCCGGCAGCCGCATCCCGTCATCTTTGGGCTGTGAGCGTGCTCCCAAATCCAGCCATTAAGTAAGGGGCACTGCTGGGGATGAGGCTGCTGCGACCCCAATTGCTCTGCATGTAAACAGAGCTGTCTGCCAAGCACTACATATGCACAGCAAACTGCTTTGATCGGAGGAGAGCCGGCGCATGTGCCGTAGGACTAGGAGGAGGCAAGTTGTTCTGGGTGATCTGTGGAGTTTCACACAGTGGGGCATCCCAATTCGCGGTGCCCCCGAAGCAGGGAACAAAAAAAACCCAAGATAGTCAAAATCCTGGGTTTTGTTCCACTTTAACTTAAGGGGCATATCAAATCTGGATGATCTGGTAATTTCAGGTCCGTTTTCAGATTTTTACACTTTATTTCTCAAACAGCTAATATACAGCTATCTGAAGGTTACCAATTCCTCACTCGGGTTCTCTTCAGTATTCGTACAGCAGAAAAAAAATTAAACTTCATGTGATCTCATTGGGTCCCTAGCTACAGTGTAAAATATGGGCTTTGGGTCAGCTATTCTCTTTTTTTACTGAAGAAAAGGGCAAAACATACAGCCAATACATTTCTCAAAATATGTGAGCACATCAAATACAGGACTGAGTATATTAGAGTCCTGAGTACAATAGAGTATAATATACTCAGTCCTGAGTATATTAAGAAAAATTAACATTGCTCTGCCTGGACCCACTAGTTTTTCACGTCCAAAAACAGTACGGATTCCACCCTGGTCCAAAAACAGTATGGATTCCAAACCGGTCCAAAAACAGTATGGATTCCACCCTGGTCCAAAAATAGCATGGATTCCACACTGGTGTCCAAAAATAGTACGGATTCCACACTGGTGTCCAAAAACAGTACGGATTCCACACTGGTGTCCAAAAACAGTACGGATTCCACACTGGTCCAAAAAACAGTACGGATTCCACACTGGTGTCCAAAAACAGTACGGATTCCACACTGGTCCAAAAACAGTACGGATTCCACACTGGTCCAAAAACAGTACGGATTCCACACTGGTCCAAAAACAGTACGGATTCCACACTGGTCCAAAAACAGTACAGATTCCACACTGGTCCAAAAACAGTACGGATTCCACACTGGTGTCCAAAAATAGTATGGATTCCACCCTGGTCCAAAAACAGTACGGATTCCACCCTGGTCCAAAAACAGTACGGATTCCACCCTGGTCCAAAAACAGTACGGATTCCACCCTGGTCTAAAAACAGTACGGATTCCACACTGGTCCAAAAACAGTACGGATTCCACCCTGGTCCAAAAACAGTACGGATTCCACACTGGTCCAAAAACAGTACGGGTTTCACCCTGGTCCAAAAACAGTACGGATTCCACACTGGTCCAAAAACAGTACGGATTCCACACTGGTCCAAAAACAGTACGGATTCCACACCGGTCCAAAAACAGTACGGATTCCACACCGGTCCAAAAACAGTACGGATTCCACACCGGTCCAAAAACAGTACGGATTCCACACCGGTCCAAAAACAGTACGGATTCCACACTGGTGTCCAAAAATAGTATGGATTCCACACCGGTCCAAAAACAGTACGGATTCCACACTGGTGTCCAAAAACAGTACGGATTCCACACTGGTATCCAAAAACAGTACGGATTCCACACTAGTCCAAAAACAGTACGGATTCCACCCTGGTCCAAAAACAGTACGGATTCCACACTGGTCCAAAAACAGTACGGGTTTCACCCTGGTCCAAAAACAGTACGGATTCCACACTGGTCCAAAAACAGTACGGATTCCACACTGGTCCAAAAACAGTACGGATTCCACACCGGTCTAAAAACAGTATGGATTCCACCCTGGTCCAAAAATAGCATGGATTCCACACTGGTGTCCAAAAATAGTATGGATTCCACACCGGTCCAAAAACAGTACGGATTCCACACTGGTGTCCAAAAACAGTACGGATTCCACACTGGTGTCCAAAAACAGTATGGATTCCACACTGGTGTCCAAAAACAGTAGGGATTCCACACTGGTGTCCAAAAACAGTACGGATTCCACACTGGTCCAAAAACAGTACGGATTCCACACTGGTCCAAAAACAGTACGGGTTTCACCCTGGTCCAAAAACAGTACGGATTCCACACTGGTCCAAAAACAGTACGGATTCCACACTGGTCCAAAAACAGTACGGATTCCACACCGGTCTAAAAACAGTATGGATTCCACCCTGGTCCAAAAATAGCATGGATTCCACACTGGTGTCCAAAAATAGTATGGATTCCACACCGGTCCAAAAACAGTACGGATTCCACACTGGTGTCCAAAAACAGTACGGATTCCACACTGGTGTCCAAAAACAGTATGGATTCCACACTGGTGTCCAAAAATAGTAGGGATTCCACACTGGTGTCCAAAAACAGTACGGTTTCCACACTAGTCCAAAAACAGTACGGATTCCACACTGGTCCAAAAACAGTACGGATTCCACACTGGTGTCCAAAAACAGTATGTTTGGTACAGTAATCCTACTACTACAGTTTGCGATACATCAAGTGCCCCCCTCCCCAAAAAAAGGACTGCCCTGGGGTAGTAACGCTGCAACTTTCCTGGTCTATGACAAACTCCATTAATAACACAAAAACACTAAAAATATACTAGATTAGGTGCATAGCACAAAGCACAAACAGAGGCACAAAAAAAAGCTAGCCTGTAAATGAAGTCGAAAGCTTTGTGTCACCCAGGTTAAAAGTTTCTAAAGGTCAGTTAACCCAAAGAGAACAGCACGGGCTGAGCGCACAATGTAAGTAAATCCTCGCACTGACGGGGCCAAAATGAACATGGAAACAAAAATAACATTCCCTGAAGCCAACACATGGCTGAATAGGCTGCATTGTTTGGGAAAAATGGTTTCTGGGTATGATCGACTTATTCAGCTTTTCTCCAGCAAAGGGCATCAGCTTTTGTTTGAAATAGTTTTAATGCTTATGCATTAAAAATCTACATGTAAGTGCATAGGCATATTTATGGGGTAAAAATAAAAGCGTAATCAATCAGTCATCCACATACACATGATGAACATCACATAAATGCAAAGACACACGACTTTTCATTTTTGAATGCATCGTAAGGTGTAATTTTAAGACAATCAGCAATTTCTATGTTTTTTTCCCCAAATAAACTGTATATATGCCAAGACCCACTAAACAAGCTCAACAGATGACAGCAGGATCCCAAGCTCAATCTGCAAACGAAAAACAAACAGCGAGAAGCCACATTTCTACCCAGAAACACAACAAGTAGACTTGGTGGTTGCTAGCCACCGACGAACAACAGAGAGCGGCACAAATCATATTTCAATTTGCAAGTGTTTCATTTCCAAGACACCACACTGCCGTAAAGATCATAAACCATATGGCTAAAGCAAAAAAAAAAAAAAAGGTAGTGTTGTACACTACAGGACGGAAATATACACAATCAAAACAGACATGTTCCCTCTATGATGTAGAAACCACCATAAAAAAAAAACAGAAGGCACAATAAATACAAAAAGAACACACATTAAAAAGATACACTGACCTTTAGACACCAAGGATCAGCAAATAAAAGCGTATTCCTGTAAGCTACACTCCAGGTGAATATTGCTTCGGCAGTAAATAGGTTATCATACCTCTATCTACGCCTCCTCTCCACCTATCTGGATTTCTTTATGCTACCAGAGAAGCAGAGGGAAGGAGGTGATGAATTTATGTACGAGCCCTCGTGGATGTTTAAAAAAAAAAAATAAAAACACTTGAATACACACTCTCTCTAGGGTGTACGCATGTGTTTATTCCCATGCCTGCCCTGTGTCCCTTGTAGTCTATACAAGTGCTGCTTTATTCCTCATTTTCCACAGTACGGGAATATTGCGAAGGAATACAAAAGAGGATGTACCGGGAGACAGTGTTATGGAGGAGAGAGGGGCGTATCAGAGAGGGGGAGGTGGCTGAGGAGGCTTTGTTTACCATGGAGAGAGGAGGGCTTATTTATTTGGATGGCAGTTAGGGCTCAGCTATAACCTGCAGTCTCCTGAGGGAGGGGAAAGGCATAAAAGGATGGGCAATTCACAGCCATGCTGCTGCTGCTGCTCAAGGATGCTACAAAAACAAAAACACATTTTTGCCAACCGTTCACACCTATGAGTTAGTGATGCCTCATAGCGCTGTGTTACAGTGCGAGGTTACACAGAAATATAAGCATTTCACATATAGGATGCAAAAGACTGCGCACAAAAAAGGGCACATTATCTATTGCAGCACAACGTGCAGTAACCCATAGCAACCAGTTTTTGATGCAGCCAATTATGTTATCAGCAGCTTCTATGCATGTTTACCACATATTTTCACATTACAGCCTGAAGGGGATCTCCAGACTAAAGGTGCTGTCATTGTTGCAGCATGGGTGCATCCCTTATACATCACTGTGCACCCCACCAGCCCAGCATGCCGGTGGATACATGGGAACATAAAAGCAGTGACTATGGGCTGCCCATCCCTTATGCTGTCTAGCAGGACAGGCCTTATATTGGAGGCACGTGCAAGACTGCACCACCCCAGGACTGTGTGCTCTCCAATGGACCCCCAATCCTAAAAATTCAATCTGGCAGAGGTGAGCAGGCGGCTCCTCCACCCCTGTCAGGTAAGAAAACACCAACTGCCCTTCAATGGATCTTACTTCCTCTTAAAAACGTTACCAAGCACGGGATACCAATTTGTTAAACCCTGCCAGTTGCCTTTTAAACATACCTCTCTGACAATCACAGGGCACAGCCATAAAGGGGTGCGGCGGCTATATTCCCATTTAGCGTTACTAAGTGGAGGAGCGCTGCACTTGTGCCATGGGATTGTTGGCGAGGTACGTATAATAGGCCACTGGAGGGGTTTCACACAGTGAATGTAGATGCCCAGTGCCGGTGTCAGTACCTCCTTTATAGGAGTCCTGCATATCCTCTCTGAGCATATCCTCTCAGAGCGTCAATGCTGGGATGCCCCTAGAGAGCAGAGATCTCTTTAATCCCACGCTCAAATGTGGCAAAGCACTGCCAAACGTGTCCATAATAAGAACACTTCCAGCATAAAAGTCAGCATCCTAGAGAGAGTAGTTTTGGGGCCACGTAGTTGCTTTCAAGAGAAGCAAGATATATTTTTAATTTTCAGACACGGATGCCAGATGGCATGAACATTCGATTGGATTTGATTTTGCAGACTTTCCATTAATTGACAACAAACTTTATTTGATCATGTTGATTTGCATTATGTGCTATCCTACGAAAATATAGTTCTGATCGACAGACCTTGACTATATATCACTTATGATGCGATATAACGAGAATGTAGGTCTGATCGACATACCTCGACTCTATACTACCTATGGTGTGATCTAGCGAGAATATAGGTCTGATCGACATACCTTGACTATGCTACTTATGGTGAGATCTAGCGAGAATATAGGTCTGTTTGACATACCTTGACTATATACTACTTATGGCACAATCTAACGAGAATATAGGACTGATCAACATATCCTGACTATATACTATTTATGGCGCAATCTAACGATAATATAGGTCTGATCAACATATCCTGACAATATACTATGTATGGTGCGATCCAACGAGAATATAGGTCTGATCGACATACCTTGACTATATACTACTTATGGTACGATCTAACGAGAATATAGGTCTGATCAACATATCCTGACAATATACTACGTATGGTGCGATCCAACGAGAATATAGGTCTGATCGACATACCTTGACTATATACTACTTATGGTACGATCTAACGAGAATATAGGTCTGATCGACATACCTTGACTATATACTATTTATGGTACGCTCTAACGAGAATATAGGTCTGATCGACATACCCTGACTATATACTACTTATGGTACGATCTAACGAGAATATAGGTCTGACCCACATATCCTGACTATATACTACTTATGGTGCGATCTAACAAGAATATAGGTCTGATCGACATACCTTGACTATATACTAACTATGGTGCGATCTAACGAGAATATAGGTCTGATCGACATACCTTGACTATATACTATTTATGGAGAGATCTAAAGAGAATATAGTTCTGATCAGCATACCCTGACTATATACTACTTATGGTGCAATCTAATGAGAATATAGGTCTGATCAGCATACCCTGACTATATACTACTTATGGTGCAATCTAATGAGAATATAGGTCTGATCAGCATACCCTGACTATATACTACTTATGGTGCGATCTAATGAGAATATAGGTCTGATTGACATACCTTGATTTTATACTACAGCATTAACTGTATTATAGTCTAATGTTGTCCTCCTCAAGGTTATTTCGTTTTATTATATTTTTTCTTACTTTTAATATTTCTTCATGTCCGTTTCCTAGAAGCTGCCTTACAGTTTTATTTTAATCCTGCAATTCCAGTAATTCCAGTAATCAAGTATTTTATCTTTATCGATTGGTGGTTATTTGAATGCCTTATTATTTAAGCTCTCCTCTTTCAGGTAAGGTCAGCAGCAGCTTGATAAA
Source organism: Gastrophryne carolinensis (assembly GCA_027917425.1). NCBI lineage: Eukaryota > Metazoa > Chordata > Amphibia > Anura > Microhylidae > Gastrophryne > Gastrophryne carolinensis. Next base: position 298,341,373 of record CM051236.1, read on the forward strand.
GGGTTTTTTCCCCGAAACGCATAGCGCTGTTCGGATTGGGGAGGGCATCCAAGCCTGTTCGTAAGCACACCACTATTGAATGATTTTAGCACTGATAATTTAGTAAAAGTTAAGTTTTATCTGTCATTGGAGTGGATCTTGCTGGAATTTGTATATTAAGGATCTCTTTAAGTTACAGCTGTTGACTAAAGAATGTCATTTATCTCCCTCAGATACATTCGTTGTACAAAGATTTTGGTTTTGCCTTTAAGGTCATACTGTCTGCCAATCAAACAATGGTGCAACGTGCAGCCGTGTTACAGTGAACCTAAATCGGACCTAGAGTCTAAAAGATGACCAAGTTTTTTATTATCTGCGTGAGTGGATCTATATCATATCAACTGACTCATCCCAAACAATCAAATATCACTGCTCACATACTAAAGCATGGCAAGCAAGGAGTACACTGCAAGGGTTAGTACTAATTTAATGGGGTGGCTAACAGAAAATAGAGCTTACAGCCTTAGGTATGTAGCCTTGCAAGTCTTCTTAAAGGGCCAGTCGAGTCCAAATAACTCTTATGGTTCATGGGAGCAGCCATAATGTGATTACTAGATCCCCACTCACTTCTATTGAAAAGAGAAGGGGGGTGCTTTGTCTCATACCTCCTAATAGAAGACAATGGGTAATTCCATCATGGCTGCCCCCAAGAACCACAAAAATACAATTCTGTGAAACTCACCTGTAGAATTGTTTTTGGATACATCCAGTCCAGGTCATCCCAATATCCTTAAGAATGGGTAGCTCCGCCTCAAAGGGGGCGTGGACTGCAAGATCAAATATGTAGCTCCTCACAGCCCCCTATAAAGGCAGCTGTCCCTCTATCATTCCCCAGTGGTTAAAAAGCAGTATTCAACAAAGAGGACAGGCCGGGAGGCCCAAGAAACCATGTTACTTCACATAGCTTCAGCTTGTACTATCTCTAAGCAAAAAATTAAAACAAAGTCCTATGAACAGAAAAAGGGTTGATCACCATAACAGGCAAACAGGACATAATAAACCCAAGGGCAGGGTGGGACGACCTGGACTAGATGTATCCAAAAACAATTCTACAGGCGACATCCACCTTGTAAAACTTTTGCAAAAGTATGAACAGAAGTTGCAGCCTTACAAACTTGTTCCACCAATGCCTGGTGCTGAAAAGCCCAAGAAGCACCAATAGCTCTGGTAGAATGAGCTGTGATACGAAAAGGGGGTTCCTTCCCCCTGGCAGAATATGCTTGTACAACCGCCTGTCTGATACACTTACTGAGAGTGGACTTGGCTGGTGGCAAACCCCCCCTAGAACCAGGTAATACTTTATGACCACACCCAAGGCATGGGGGTTCTGTTCTTTGGAGTTAGCCGGTGCTGGACACAAGGAAGGTAAGACAACTTTCTCATTAAGGCGAAAAGGAGAAACGACCTTAGGCAAAAAATTAGGTTTAAAGCGAAAAACCACCTTATCGCTATGCAGCTCAAAGTAGGGTGGTTTCATACAGAGTGCGGCCAGCTCTGATACACGACGCACCGAGGTGATCGCTACCAAAAAGACCACTTTGAGAGTCCACATAGACAATGCAGCATCGCACAATGGCTCGAAGGGAGGACCCTGAAGAGCAGATAATACTAAATTCAAGTCCCACACCGGTAATACTGACTTACGTGGTGGCCGGACATGGGTAACTCCCTGGAAAAATGTCTTGATCAACCTATGGTTGGCAATGGATCTCTGGAAAAAGATGGCTAAAGCCGAGACCCGACCCTTGAGGGTGCTCAGCTGGAGACCCAAGTCTAAGCCGTGTTGTATGAACTCCAGAATCCTAGAAAATACCATTTTGTGATTACTCACCTGTAAAATGGGTATTATAAGTCACACACCCCGCTTCAGATAGTCATTTTACAGGTGAGTAATCACAAAATGGTATTATTTTAAGTATGTCACACACCCCACTTCAGATAGTCCTTACACTTGGGACATCCAATAGCAGTGTCCATAAAGGGCAGGGATCCAAAACAAGGCAATAATGCACAAACTTAAACCACTGCAGCTTGCAGAACCTTTCGGCCAAAAAACAGCATCCGCTGAGGCCAGCACATCAACCTTGTAAAACTTGGAAAAATTGTGAACGGAAGACCAAGTAGCAGCCTTACAAACTTGCTCAACAGAGGCCTGATGCTGGAAGGCCCATGACGCCCAACGGCACGAGTAGAATGAGCAGTAACACGAAAAGGGGGGACCTTCCCCTTGGCAGAATAGGCCCCAACAATGGCCTGGCGAATCCATTTACTAATGGAAGACTTGGCGGGAGCCAAACCTTTCCTAGGCCCGGAGGGCACCACAAAAAGGGCGTCAGTCCTACGAAAAGAAGAAGTAGGCACCAAATAGTACTTCACACAGCGAACCACATCCAGAGAATGCAAGACCCTCTCCTTGTCATTGCGGGGCTTAGGACACAAGGAGGGTAGAACAATGTCCTGATTAAGATGAAAGGCAGAAACCACCTTAGGAAGGAAATCTGGCTTGAAGCGGAAAACAACCTTGTCCTGATGCCTCTCAAAGTACGGGGCCTTAATGGACAAAGCCGCCAACTCCGATACATGCCGAACGGAAGTGATGGCAACCAAAAACGCAACCTTCTGAGTAAGCGCAGAAAGAGCAATATCCTGCAAAGGTTCAAAAGGAGGACCCTGAAAGGCAGAAAGAACCAAATTCAAATCCCAAACTGGGAGCAAAGGCATCCTAGGAGGCCGCACATGCGTAACCCCCTGGAAAAAGGTCTTAACCAGAGGATGAAGAGCAAAAGACCTTTGAAAGAAAACCACCAGGGCAGAAACGTGCCCTTTCAGCGTACTAAGCTGCAAACCCAGGTCCAGACCATGTTGCAGAAATTCCAAAACCCTAGGGATAGAAAACGCCCTGCAAGGCAAGGCCCAGACCTCACACCAATCAATATAAGACCTCCAAATCCTATAGTAGATGGCAGAGGAAGACTTCTTTCTAGCCCTAACCAGAGTCTGAATAACAGCATCAGAAAGACCTTCCTCCTTCAAGATGGAGGTTTCAGCAGCCACGCCGTCAAAGCCAGCGTTGGTAAATTGGGGTAGAGCAGTTGACCCTGAGTGAGCAGATCCAGCAGAAGGGGCAGATCTAACTGATCCACTGCCAACCGTACCACATCTGCGAACCAAACCTGTCTTGGCCATCTTGGAGCCACCAAGATTGCTGACGCACCCTCTAGGGCCAGCTTGCGCACCACCTTGCCCACCATGGGAAACGGAGGGAACAGGTACAGAAACCCCAGATCCCTCCAGTTCAGAGACATCGCATCCACTGCCAGAGCCAGCAGATCCCGCGAGAGAGACACATGGCGGAAGCTTGTGATTGTGACGAGAGGCAAAGAGGTCCACCTTCAGAGTCCCCCACCGGTGGCAAAGCAACCGAAACACCTTGGGGCTGAGAGACCATTTCCCCCCGGCGAGATGAGCACCTGCTCAGGGAGTCCGCCTCCGTGTTCTCCACTCCCGGAATGTACACCGCCGAGATGCATGGGACATTGCTCTCTGCCCAAGCCAGGATAAAGGACACTTCCCTGAGGGCACGCCTGCTGCGAGTCCCTCCCTGGTGATTGAAGTAGGCGACCGCCGTCCGATTGTCCGACCGAACGTGACCCGGCAAACCCTGTAGCTGATGAGTCAAGTGAACCAGAACCAACCTGATGGCTCTCAGCTCCAGAACATTGATGGGATCGTGAGCCTCCTGAGGCCCCCACAGTCCCTGAAATTTAAGATCCTTCCACCCCCCCCCCCCCCCCAACCTGACAGGCTGCCATCCGTGGTGACCGTCTCCCAACAAGGGGTCAGAAAGGATCTGCCCCTCATCAGATTGCTTGGTTCCAGCCACCACCGAAGGGAATGCCGAACCCGGGGGGACATCAGAAAAGACTGATCCAATGACAGCGGAGACCTGTCCCAGGCCGCCAAGATATGGAGCTGGAGCGTCCTTGTGTGAAACTGGGCAAAGAGAACCACCTCGAACGAAGCCACCATCAATCCCACCAGTCTCATCCCCAGCCGGATGGACAGACGAGGGATGGATAGAAGAAGCTGAGTCAATTCCTGAATCAAAAGAACCTTGGGCCGGGGGAGGAACACTCTGGACTGAGAAGTATCCAGAGACATTCCCAGGAACGACACCACCCTGGACAGAGAGAGGAAGGACTTGGGATAGTTGATCACCCAGCCGAATCTCTCCAGAGTGGCTACCACAGTCCTGGTATCTAGCTCTGCCTGGCTGAGAGAGGATGCCATAATGAGAAGATCGTCCAGATAAGGCACGATGCGGATACCCTGGGCTCTGAGAAGGGCCATCACCCCCGCCAGCACCTTGGTGAAAACCCTTGGAGCCAAGGTAAGGCCAAACGGAAGAGCCACAAACTGAAAATGCCGATCTTCCACCACAAACCTGAGAAATCTCTGATGTGCCGGGAAGATTGGAACATGCAGATAAGCATCCTTGATGTCTATGGACGTCATGAAGTCCTCCTGACGAAGCGAATTTATGGCTGAGCGCAGAGTTTCCATGCGGAACTTCCTGGGAAGGATAAACCTGTTGAGAAACTTCAGATCCAGGATGGGACGAACGGAGCCATCCTTCTTGGTCACCGTGAACAGATTGGAATAGTATCCCAGGCCCCGGTCCGAGGGAGGCACCGGGCAGATGACAGCCATGTCCAGGAGATCTTTTACTGCCGCCCGGAGCCCCTGCGTGGCCAGAGGATCCAAGGGCACCCGAGACCTGAAGAATCTGGGAGGAGGCCGGATCTCGAACTCCAGCTTGTAACCGGAAGACACCACTTCCCGAATCCATCTGTCTTGAGACCTCCTGGTCCCAGACCTGGGAGAAGTGTCGCAACCGTCCCCCCACCCGCAAGGGTGAGGGCGCCCTCATTGCTGAGCCGGCTTGGCAGCGGCTTTGGGCTTGGAGCCCCAGCTGTGACCTGGACGAGCACGTCCTCTTCCCCTGGTCCAGGAATCACCTCTGGAGGAGAAGACAGCCAATCCCCGTCCAGCTCTGGCCCCACGAAAGGAAGGGGTAAAGGAAGCCGCCCCCCGAAAGGGACGACGTTGCTTCTTTCGCTGAGGTAACCTACCTCCTTTTGCGACCGAATCCAATTTTTCTCCAAAGAGCCGCAAGCCCAGAAAGGGAAGAGCCGTAAGCGACTTTTTGGATACAAAATCAGCCGCCCACTGGCGCAACCAAACCGACCGCCGAATAGCCACCAGCAAGGCCGAAGTTCTACTACACATCACCATGGTGTCATCCAGGGCAGCTAGCACAAATTACAAAAACAATTCGCACCGCTTAAGGGCGGTGAACTCATCACTAGCAGGATCAAGCCTGGAGGTAGACAACAGGTCCCTGACAACCGACCTAGAAGCCACTATTAAAAGCGCCGAAGCACAAACAGGCCGCAAGGCCGACCCGACACTGGCAAAACCGTGACAAGCCATCTGGTCAATGCGTTTGTCCTCACCGTCCTTGAGAGTAGAACAGTCAGGAGAATGCAAAACAGAGGTGCTAGACAACCCCAAAACAGGGGCGTCCACCTCGGGAGGGGACGACCAGCGCTTCACCGCATCCACTGGAAAGGGATATTTCTCCCGGAAGCCGAGTAGGCCTCTCCCATTCCTTAAGAATAATGCCATCGAAATGCCTTTGATTAGGGAATTCTAAGCGCGGCTTAGCCTCCTCAAAGAACTCCCCCTTCTGTGGAAGAGTCACTTCAGGAGGAGAAATTGCCCGAACCTCAAACATCTGAGCCAGGACCTTAGGGGTATCCAAAGAATCCCCCTGACCCCGCTCGGCATCGGTGCCAACAAACTGCTGATCGTCAGGACCATCCGACTCCTCAAATAGCTCCCCTTCCTCTAGCGGGGGGTAATCGGACCAGTCCAGTGAATCAAACTCCTCAAAATCAGAAGCCTGCGTGGCTGGGGACAAGTGCTTTCTCTTAGCCGGGGCCTTTCTGGCAACAGCGCTAGAAAATAATTTTTCACATACACACTATATCCTGTTAAGCACAACTCCTCAAAGAATATATACACAGGGAAATTAAGAGCCACTACCGGCATCCCAAATTGATACAACAATACACCAAATAGCTTCTGCGGTTCCAGCACTCTGCAGAAAAGGGACTAACACCACAAAGGCACCACTCTCACCCTAATAATAATTCAATAACACCATGAGAACTTGATATCCATCTATTTAACTCATCCAAAAATATTTTTTGCCTTAAAACCACATTAAGGACAATACAACATTGCTACAAACATTTAAAAAACACATATACAGACCCAAGCCCCAGCAGGAGTGACCTAATCAATCCCTATTAATTTCATTATACCCACATTATTCCAAATATTCCACATGTGTATACCCTATCAAAAACTATTAAAGTGCCAATGTGCAAAAAGTGCCAAATGAATATGCAGATCGAGTATGCAATTAGATATGAGAAACTACCTAAGAAAACTTCACCTCTGTGTAAAATGATCCCCTCCTGCTGAGCGAGGTACACAATTCACCCACGCGTTCCGTGACAAAGCATTTTTCAAGATTGGACAATCTGGCACACACCTCAGATTGCGACTCCATACTCGTGACAACATCACACGGGGCATGGATCAGGCGGGGAGGGGTAGGAGAAGAGTGAAGGCGGCGCAGAACCAGGCGCATGGGATCCGGAGTGCCGCGTAATAGTCTGCTGTGCACATGGTATGCAAAAGGAAAACATCATCCCCTGTAAGGGATGCCCCACACCCCAAACACTGCCGGGGTTGCCCCGAGGGGAGCCCGAGCCCGGTATCCTGGGAAGCCTCCATATGGTGATTTTATCAGTAGTAGCAATACCCAAGGGAATTACACAATATAAGCGACCCGGGATGCCCCTTCTGTGTCCAGAGTGGGAGGATTTATAGGGAGTTCTTAAATTAAACCAGGGACCCTGGACCGGGAGGACCCTTTAAGATCCAACAAGGGTCCGCCTGGAATAGAAAAGGGGGCTGTCACACATATGTCACACAATGCAGGGCACATAACAGAAGGGCCAAGGCACACATACATATAATTAGGAATGTATAAATCAATATCGCGCTGACAAGCAGCTGCACAGGCAATGAAGACTGGAGCACACTGGGCGCTTACTGAATGGCGTCCTGCACAAGGCGGAGGGACATGGCAGCCAGGATGAAGAGGGGCGGGCCGGCGCGGATCGCGCGCTGCGCCTGACCCCGCCCCTCTCTGCTGACAACAGGCGGCTCCCGGCCAGTGACCGGGCTCCGCAGCGGCACCAGCAGCACGGGGGGAGGGAGGCGGCAGGCCGCAGGATTGCGCCTCGTGCCCCCCCCCCCCCGAAACCGCACCGGAGGGGACGAAGAAGCTCCCCCGAAGACTGGCAGTAACGGCCAGCGGCGCCGCAAACCGCCGACCCGGCCATGGAAGCATCAATCACGCGCACCACACACACGCAAAACGTTGCACACAAGCATGCACTCAAAAGAAGGACTAAACTAAAAGGGGGATAAGCGCCGCCCCCCCCCTAGCAGTAGGGGACGATGGATGACCGGGGAAGGGGGAATTAACACCCCAAAGGTGTAAGGGCAAGGACAGGGCATCCCAACCAGGATCACCAACCCGGAATACCGCCTACCCCTTAGTATGGGGTCTCACGGTGGAGCATAGCTCCTAAAGCACCTTAAGGTGCCGTCTACCTTTGCCAGGACCCGCAGCCTAGGCTGGGAGGCTCTTTACTAAAAAGGGGGATAACAGTAGGCCCAGGCAGAAATAGACCGAAAGAGGGGGGCCAGGAGTTACCCCGCCTACCTGCAAGGAGGAGACATCCATCTTCTGACTTGCTCGCCGTCTGCAGAGATGAAAGACTGGGGAATGAGTGGGAGGTCCCAGGTATTTATGGACCGGGAGGGGCTCCCTTTTTTTCATGACATCTCTGCAAGATCGCCCTCTACAGGTCGTTATAACCCAAGTGTAATGACTATCTGAAGCGGGGTGTGTGACATACTTAGAATATAGCAAATTTTCGGCAAGGAAGGGTCTTGGTCTCGCACCAAGCGATATAGGCCTGCCAGACTCTGTAGTATATCATGGAAGAAGATTTCTTCCAGGCCTGAATCTTTGTCTCCACCACCGTGGCCGATAACCCCTTCTCCGTCAGGATTGAGGTTTCAATAGCCAGCCAACAGAAGGGCGGGTGTGGTGCCCCGTAATAGAAGAGGACGAGAAAGTAAATTTACAGATGATTACACAAATTTCCCTTTTCTCATCTCTTCCATTCCGGGACACCACCACTTGTAACGCGTGATATGTCCCAGAGCAGAATCCGTAATAAGGGTGGGACCGTACAAGAACAGCTGACTGCGTCAACCTAACAAAGAACAACGATACTGACACCTCAAGCTTAGAGCCCCAGAGCAGCATCGGCTGATGCCTTGGCACCAAGTCTGTAATACTTGGTGAAGGTGTGGAGAGATGACCAGACCTGTTCCAGACACCTGGTATTGGAAAGCCCAAGATGCATCAATCGCCCTGGTGGAGTAAGCGGTGACCCAGAAGGGCGCCTCCTTCCCCTTGCAGACGTAGGCTTGATCCAACTGCTAAGAGTGGACCTGGCAGCTGCCAGGCCCCTCCTTGGTCCTCTTGGGATCACAAACAAGACATCCGCCTTACGTACCTCTCGAGTAGCGGCCAAGTAATGCCCTGACCACATTGAGGGAATTCAGAAATCACTTCTTATGGCAAGCAGGTAAGCACTATCTTCTGATTGAGATGGAAGGGAGAGACCACCTTGGGCAAATCTTGGGAAACACCACTTCATGCAGCACCAAAAAAGGGTGTTCTGATTGAATGCACTGCCAGCCCCGAAATCCGCCGGATGGAGGCGATTGCCACCTTCAACATGAGCGTCGTCGGGAAAGCCTCCACCATTTGTTCAAAGGGGGGCCCCTGAAGTGCTGATAGAACCAGATTGAGATCCCAGGACGAGACTATCGACCGCTGGAGGCCGAACATGAGCAGCACCCTGCATGAAAGTGTGGATTAACCCATGCTCTGCAATCGTCCTTCAGATAAATGTGGACAAGGCCGAGACCTGGCCCTTAAAGGTGCTGGGCTGTAGGCCAGCTTTCAGGCCTTGTTGGAGGAACTTAAAAATTTTGGGTACCAAGAACCTCTTACAGGAGTGGCCTTTTGATTTGCACGTTTCCGTGCTCTAATCAAGGTCCGAATTACCACGGCTGACAAACGCCTCTACTACAATATGCTGGTCTCAACAGCCAAGCCGCTAAAGCCAGCGCTGGAGAATTGGGGTGCCACAGAGGACCCTGTTGCAGAATATCTGTGCGGTTTGGGAGCAGCCATAGGGGCTTCCCCACCAGGCTGACCAGATCCGCGAACCACACCCTTCTGGCCCTGCAATCAGGCAGATAGGAATCTGCTCGCAGTTGACCTGCTTTAACACACGACCCATAAGTGGCAGTGGCGGAATGTGTAGAGCAGGCTGTAACTAGTAACCAGTGTGTCGACTGCACCCTGGACATCAACCTCTGGCCCTTCCAATTGTGCCGAGATGTGAAAAGGTCCACCTCCGGCACTCCCCAACGGTCACAGAGGGCTTGAAAACACATCCTGGTGAAGGAATCGTTCCCTATGGTCTACCTTCTCAAATAATTGGCCTGCCGGATTCTCCACCCCCGGAATGTGAACCACCAAGATGCAGGGAACGTGAATTTTCACCCCACCTCATGATGCGACTCACTTCCTGGAACGCCTGCCATCTCCTGGTACCCCCCTGATGGTTTATGTAGGTCACAGATGTGGAATTACTCGACTGTACCCTGACCGTAAGGCCTCAGAGGTAGGCAGAGCAATGCCTGAGAACCAGCAGAATCGTCCTTAGTTCCAACAGATTGATTGGAAGACTGCACTCCTGCTGGTCCCAGAAACCCTGAACACCACCCCAACTCGCCAGAGTGGCATCTGTGGTCAGGATGACACGGCATTGTCCGTCAATATGAAGCGACAATCCAACGCCTGCACAGTCCTGTACCATTTCGATAGGAGCAGCATTTGTAGAGGCCTTTATCAGGCCAAGGAGACGCATGCCCTGTCTGATTGTGGAATGTTCGTCTGTCAGCAGCGGAAGAGCTGTGCACCTCTGCACCGGAAGGACCTGTGCCCGTCGAGTATCCAATGTCATACCTAGATAGGTCACCACCATGGAGGGAACCACCTGGGACTTGGGGTAGTTGATCACCCACCTAAAAGTTCCAGCGTGGACAGGACCGTCCGAACATCCTACAGTGCCTCTGCTAGAGATGAGGCTCAGATGAGCAAGTCGTCCAGGTATGGGGTGATTTGCACACCCTGCCCCCACCAAGACTTTCGTGAACACTCACGGGGCAATGGACAGCCCAACAGCAGTGCCACAAATTGGAAATGTCAGGTGCCCACGGCAAAGTACAGGTATTGTTGGTGACCAGGGAAGATCAGGATATGCAGATAAGCATCCTTTATGTCCACCGTGGCCAGAAAATCCCCCTGTTTCAGCAATATCACGACCTTAAAGATTCCATGCGGAACTTCCGCACCCGAACTAACAGTTCAGATTGAGGAGATCCAGGATCGGCCGAACGGACCTTCTTGGGGACGTGGGCCAAAGGCACGCCCCCCGTCAGTGTTGCAGGCTCGGACAGGCTGCCCCCTTCCCAAGTTCTCCAAAAGGCAGACCTCTCGCGACAAGGCCGCGTCCCCCTCCAAACGCAAAGCAGTAGTAATCACAAACCCCACCTAGCAGCCATGGGGAAGGCAGACTGCTTCTCTTGCAGGGTGTCATGGGGGTAGATGACCCAGGGGGTAGAGGGATCAGAGCTCAGTGGGAGAAACACAGCAGGGCAACCATGCAAGGCCCAGAGATCAGGTACCCAGCGGGCAGCAGGGTCCTGATCCTCTGGGCTCAAACCCAGTCGGACAAGCCCCTGCGTGCTCCTTTCACTCTGGAACTCAGGAACGCTGCAGCCGGTGAGGGGCTGGGAGACAAGTGGAGTCGGAGCCCCCCTCTCCCAGTCAGCCCTGTAACAAAAAAAAAAAAAAAAAAAAAAAAAAAAACATTCTCACAGTCTCTTGCGACTGCAAGAAAAGTACTGAGGAGATCCTGCCACAGCCTGCCCTATATAGGCCAGGAGGAGCTAATTTTTTACTATCTTGCAGTCCCTGCCTATGGCTGAGATTAACCCACGCATTGCTACTAGTGGTGCCCCAGAATGGAAGAGATGAGAAAGCCATTTACTTACCTGGCCTCCTGTGGGATCAATCCATCTCAGTGCTGCCAGCTACATCTAAACCATAATAATTGCAGCATACTCCCTGGACAGCTTTGGTGCACATTTGTGCTTCCAGCAGGCTCCCTTGTTGAATGGCTGCAGGGGCGCGTACAGTAGCCGGTCACCACTTGTAGAAAAATCAGCTGAGGCAGATTTACACTGCACCACAGTGTAAAAGTAACCCTGGGTTTGTTCCACTTTAAATTCATTTTGGGGGCTGAGAAAAAGTAGTCAGTGGAAGGAAGCAAGTTCTAAAGGGTTTATCAGGGAATGCAAAGTGCTAGGAAATGAAGATGCCACCCCCCCGACAGCCAGCATGGGGCCTGGAATGTCCCTTTAAATGCATAATGAGATCCAACACGGTGCATGAATAGTTGATGTGCTATGCTCATTCCATCAAACCTATTAATAAGTATATTGAAACATATACATCAAACCTAAAAGGAGAGGCAAGGGTAGACAGAAGGACGTGTGTTTAAAATAAGGCCAGTCCCACCAAGCAAGTGATAATTGGGAGGTAGGGAATATCTTGGTGTGTTGACTGTATTCTTATAATTTTGAGGTAAGGGATAAAAAAACCTCAGGTCCAGGTAATGTCTAAAAATTAAAACAGCTGCAGCATCAGTGATGCCTTATATAATGGCAAACATCCCTTCATGTGCTGTCGTTTCCTGGCTCTTAACTGTGCCTGGAGTTGCAGCATGATATGGGCACGGTGCCATTTGTTTGACATTGTGGTGTTGTGTATGAGCGTGCAGCCCTGCTTTCCTGCACTTTACATGAACACGTGACACCCCACTATGAGTGTCTAATACCCCAGCACCGAGAGCATAATACACAAGGACTGTATTTGCCTGGAGTTGCAGCAGAACCCCTTTGCATGATATGGGCACAGCGCCATTTGTTTGACATTGTGGTGTTGTGTATGAGCGTGCAGCCCTGCTTTCCTGCACTTTACATGCACACGTGACACCCCACTATGAGCGTCTAATACCCCAGCACTGGGAGCATAATACACAAGGGCTGTATTTGGATTAACCAATGCTATCACTGGGAAGCCATATTGAGGAAAGCAATGTTTCATGTAAGCGAGTTGTGTGTTGCAAACTCTTATTGTTGCCACTTACACATGATGCTATAGAAAGGTGCCACCTGTCGGGGATTAGTTGCATGAGATTGTGTGAAAGTGCTCAGTTGTTGGAGCGGGATACAGCTCAATGGCTGACTTTGCATACTGAAATACCACTGCAAGCACAACGGCTTCTACAATATCTTGTGGAGAATAGCGGCCAGTTAACGGGTCCTCAGTGAATGTCCTCTGCTGCCACCCACAGCTGAAAGTGTGCATTGCAAAGCAGAGGCATCGGGAACCTGTTTGCATCATTTGTTACACGGTGTATCTATTTACAGACCTGCATAATAGCTAAAAGTGGAACAAACCCCAGGATTTTGACTTTCCCAGGCGCTTTGTCAAATCAGAGCCCTTTGTCATGTTTACATCCTTTGGCCCTCATTGATTTCAATGTGGCGCAAGAGCGTCCCCATTCCCAAGAGGCTAGGCAATGAGAGACATTTACTGAACGGCTCTGACTGGATGAGAGCCCGTGTATGCTACGTTGGACCAGGGCAGGTGGGTGATTACCAGTGCCCCGGGGCGGGGAAGAGAATTTAAAGTGGTCCAAAAGCCAAAAATGTAAAAAAAAAAGCCTCATGGATTTACTCACCTTCCCGACGCTGGTCACCGGCCAAACATCTGCAGCCTTCAAATCAAGAGTCGCTGAGCGATGACATAAATGGGGAAATTAATCAGCCATTTTTTCCTACAGCCATTTCCTACAACCAAGCTTAGCAACTCCCTATCCCCCTCACCCTCGCCTGAGATGTCGGAAGAGGACCAATGCTTGTAAGTCCTATATCGTGATCATGTAGGCCTCAATGCCCTGTGAAGTACTTATGGGGAAGAGATTATTGCTCCTTCATGCTGCTCGGCCAGTCAATAGCTAGAGCTATTAACTGCCCCACACCCCAGGGTATACCGATTTAGGATGCACCACTAAACAGAAATAAAGATCAAGTTCAATATCAGGCAAAAAGTTCAAACTCTGGCCCCTATTGCGACTCAAGTGACCGTAGAACGCTAGGCACATTTTTCTTCTTTTTATACTTACGATAAATTGTCAGAGAGAAACATTTAAACATATAAAAGTGTCATGTGTTGGGAAAAACCTGGCATCTATGACAAGTTATCATACTTTTTCTCAGTCATGTTATATGGTTGACAAACCCAATTGTCACTAATTGCCACCAACAGTCACTGTGTAACTGCAGAGAAAGCATATTTGGGTCCACCACTCAATGTGTGCCCCCCCCCCCCAACTCGAGCAGCCAGGCGCTGCTGTTGCTTCGGTGGGGCCCAGTTTTCAAAGAAAACCAGGCTTTTCCACCATCCAGTGTAGGATGCCCCGAGCGTAGGCTAGCGGCAGGGCCTGGAATCTTTTAGGGCCCAGCAGCGCAAGTTTTGACCCGTATTAAAGCTCCAAATTTTGGGCATTTTGCCAGAATTGCATCAAGTAGGGAAAAACTGTTAGGCTGATTTTACACCAGGTGAATAGCGGAGCACTTACGCTTTTGGCCGAGCACCCCACAATCACTGGTGTCAGCATGTGGTGCTAGCACTCTCCACTCATAATGGAAGGAGATCGCTAGCGCTGTGCCCTCAGGATGCTGCCGACAGGGCTTTTGCCGGGCGCTCCACAAACACCCAATTCACATGTTTTACTATGGGCAGTTTTTCACAGGCAGCTGCTTGCCAGAAAGTGCGAGTGCTCTGCATCCGCACTGGTTTGAAACCAGCCTCAGGTTGGGAACACAGTGGACCATAGCCCTGGACTGGCTACAGTTATTGGGCGATATCTCTGCAATGCCAAAGTCGTAGCGGTGCATCTACAGGGGGGTTACAGGGGTTACTTTTTTTTTTTTGAGGAATTTCAAGCTTTTTTTTTTTTTTAACCATGCAGCCACTTCACCCTCCCCCTGTGTTAAGCCCAATTTGGGCATTTAAATTCCTCACCAGATGACAGCAATCCTATAATTGAGGCAGGGGGTGAGACTCTGAATAGTAGTCGTAGGGTTAGCGGGGGAGGGGGTATTATTTAGGTCCACTGTAATGATGTGCTTATAATGAAGTTAAATGAAAATCCCATAATGAGTCACACATTTTTCCCTCAGCAATTTAGAACTGGCTAACCCAGTGAGATCTGATTGTTAATTTCCCAAATGATCAGATCCATGTCTGAAATAATCTGCTTCAAACAGCAGAGAGAACTTAAGTGGGGGAGGTAGAAGTGCTTCTACGGGGCGAGAATATATACTAAAATAAACAATACTGAGGCATCATATATCAAATCCCATCCGATAACACTGGGAATAGTTATATCGGCTCTGTGGGCAGCCAGCTTCACTTTTTACCTTGTCATGCCACAACAGAAAAGTAATCACCTTTGCTCAACTCACTTTTCCTTAACAAAAAGGTGACTGGCAAGCAAAATGTGGCAACAAAATTAGGTATACTAACGCAATCTTTATAAATAGGTTAGTGTTGTGTAAATAGGATCTTTTTAAATAGGTTAGTGTTGTACAGAGCAACTAAGGTGTACAGAAAAGAAGAACAAACTATTAGCAGTGAACATTTTGGAGAAGCTTCTTAAATAGGTCATGTTTATTAGCTGGCCCACAGGCATCCCTATCCAGGAAGTGGACTTAAAGTGATACAGCAGGCAAAGGTAATTGTTACACCATTGTGTCGAGCTACATTTAGCACTGTCCTAAATGGTTTTCCATTTTTAAATTGAAGAAGGAATGGCCAAGATATCGAAGTTTACAATTTCACCTCATGATTTCTCTTCAGAAAAAAAGTGGGCGTGGCCCCTCGATCTGTGATGCTGTATAATCTGTGATGAATCTGGAGAAGGAGGCGGAGGAAGGGGTGAGAAGAGGGAGGGTCCAGCAATCCTGTCCCACTTTGCTGAACTGATTGGGACAGGATGAAAAAGATAATCGCCATTTCTTCTTCACTTTAACTTCACTTCAATAGTTTTGACTATCCTGGGTTTTGGTCCTTTCCCCGAGAGCACCTAGCTGTTTGAAACCCCCCCCGAGGTGAGCGAGATTGGGCGATCAGGGGGGTTTTACACAGCAGGGTGCACCCGGGGAAAGGACCAAAACCCAGGGTTTTACTTTAAAAACGGAAAACAGTTTAGTACAGTGCCAAACGTAGCCAGACACAATGACCTTTGCCTGCAGCAGCACTTTAAAATCCCAAATGATCCTAACTGACTGAAGGGAGTAAAAAAGAGAATGCAAATAGAAAGGTACAAGATTTAAAAGATAGAGAAGCAACATATAGCGCAGGCACACAGTAGGGCCGATTCAGCAGCATGAGTTTTTTTCTCGTGTTTTGTTGTGAATCAGCCCTGGTATTTTTAGAAGGATCTTTCTAAAGCAGATCTATTGCACCTCTTATACCCCACTATCCTTGAACATTCAACATGAAATAAACTGCACAGCAAATGTTATTGAGGCATGAGAACATTTTAATCCCTGTGTAATATTATGCGGCTGCTGAACGTAGTGTCCCCTTGTCCACCATCAGCAAGGGCAAGGGCAGGTGTGCAGGCGCCATGCAAGGTGACATACACACACCTGTTGGGCCTCAGTGACCGCCAGCAGTCACTTGGGAGTGCAGACGGTGTGAAAATTAATGCCCCATTGCCATATCCAGGGGTTAACTACTGCACTGACCAATGTCGGACTGGGATGCTTGGGGCCCACCAGTGAAACTGACTCTGGGGGTCCACCCCACATTTAAATTCAAGTATTACTGCCTTAGATTCAGGGCCCAGGAAGAGAAACATTATGCCAAACTGTATTGTCTCTGTACATTCCACAAATAAGCTATGCATAGTTCAGGTTTGGTCATGAAGGCCCTCAAAGGGGCCCACCGTGTTTTTTCCTGGTAACCCTGAGGGCCAGTAATTTCACTGGAGGCTAAAGAGCTGCTAACTGCAACGTAATACAGTCACAACAATTATCACCAGCCTGTTTATTGACCATTTGAGGAGTGGTCTTCTCTTAAAAGCATAAAAAGATCCAGTATGGCTGATCATATCCTAGTGGGGGCCGAGAATATATAGGCTTTCTAGCTTAATATATTTTTAAAAATGTATGCAGTGGCATGGTTGTTTGGATTGTTTCTTGAGAGACTGGCTTTGGGTATATTTGAGAAAATCACTAATACATAAAAATAATGGCTGGAAATATTTTAAAGCAGACCCCAAGTCTAACCCACTGCAGCAGGATTTTAGGCTGCCCATGTTGCTAGCCTTTACCTGCCTAGGAAAAGCAGGGTCTATCCAGGATTCTTTTGGCCCCTGTTACAGTACTTAGCAGAGATGCGGACATTATTATTCTTTTCACAGTAAAAGTTATTGGATTGAATACAAATAAAATCAGTTCTACCAAAATGGAAATTAAGAGGTGTGTGGCTAGCATGAGACATTTACCACGAGACCACCTAAGTATTTGTATTTAGCAAGAAGTGGTGAAAAGTGCCAGCATCAGGGAAACTAGTCATTGGTTTATATTTTTATAGCTTGACTGATGGATGCTGCTCCTGCTGGAAAACAGCCAGCTCTGTCCTTGTGCCTCACACATGAAATGGTCCCCTGATGTGTCTGAAAATAGCTGAACTAAATGAGGATCATCTCGTGTAGGTGGGAAGCTAAAGGCTTGACCTCACTTACCCTCCAAATCTTAAGGTAACATACTCCCAGCTTAGCTTCTCCCACCTAATTGTGGGTGATTCTTGTAATGATCCAAAGAACAGCTCTCTTTTTTTTTTTACCATGTGATGGCACAAACATGCAGAATTTCAGCTGATCTATTATATTCAATCTCATTCTAACTTACCCAACCCAAAACGTTTTTGAAAAGGGCTAAATGTCATGGAATAGGATATCCAGCACATGGTCGTTTGCCTCTTTTTTTTACAACCAAATTAGAACCAAAACCAGATAAAAATCAAATAAACAAAATAGATGCATGTACACACCCTACAGAATAATAAATGTATTCCTCTCTTCCTCTTTAACTGTATTGGACATGTAAAAATAATAAATGCAAACCGAAACAGACTCCAGGGCCTTACCTTTCCCGTGACCCCATGGTGCATGCGCGGGCTGTGACGGCATCCCTCTGGCTGATGAGTGGAATGGCTGGCAGAGGCATGAAAAGCTGGAGGGGAGGCCTAGCAATCCATACATTCAGAATAGATTGCTAAGATACCCTGTGATAATTGGGGTTTCACACACAGGGGCATTCCAAATCGGTGGAAGTGAAATACATTTTTGTACTCACCAGTAAACTTCTTTTCTCATCCTCTTCCATTCTGGGGCATCACCAGTAGCAACATGTGGGTTAGTCTCAGCCGTAGGCGGGGACTGCAAGAAAGAAAAAAAAACAGCTCCTCCCGATCTATATAGGGCAGGCTATGGCATGATCTCCTCAGTTAATTAAAAAGTAGTTCAGCCACAGCCCTGGGAAGGGAGAACGCTGACCTGCACATAATGTGGGCAACTGGAAAACTAGTGCAACAAAACTAAAACCGTGTAGAAAGCATCACCCGCCACCGGCGCAGTCGTATACAACAGAAGGGCAGGTGTGGTGTCCCAGAATGGAAGAAGATGAGAAAGGAAATTTACCTGTAAGCACACAAATTTCCCTTTTCTCATTTCTTCCATTCCGGGCCACCACCAGTAGCAACGGGTGGGACATCCCAAAGCAGTATCCTCGATTAGGGTGGGACTGTGCCACAACAGCGTCAATATAACGAAGAATAACGGCACTGAAACCGCATACTTAGACCCCCGGAGAGGGGTTCACTAGCATCTGTAACACCTTATGCCCCAGAGCGGCATTGGCTCATGCCCTGCATCAAGTCTGTAAAACCTTGCAGGCCTGTTCCGCCGGCGCCTGGTGTTGGAAAGTCCAAGACGCAGCAATTGCTCTGGTAGAGTGAGCGGTGACCTGGAAGGGCACCTCCTTCCCCTTGCAAGCTTAGGCTTGTATGACTGCCTGCTTGATCCATCTGCTAAGAGAGCACCTGGCAGCCGCCAGGCCCCTCCTCCGGGATCATGAACAAGACATCCACCTTACGTACCTCTCGAGTAACGCCCAAAAATACTTTAATGCTACTAAAAAGGGCTGGCCACCTTTAACACTACACACATAAAACCTTGCTCAAAAGCTATAAAATGACTCAAAATCTATTGGATTCTAATTACATAGTTAATATGGTTGAAAAAAAAAAAAAAACGACATCTGTCCAAGTTCAACCAAAGGTGTTGGGGTAGGGGGAAGTAAATTTTGATTTTTTTGTTTTCTTTACTGATAACAGCTAATAGTAGCGGTTAATGTTATTTTAATCTAAATAAGCATCGAATCTGTCTTTGAAGCTGTCAGCGGTCGATACTATAACAAGCTTCTGTGGGAGGCTATTCCACAGATTTATAGCTCTTATGGTAAAAAACGGTTGTTGCCTCCGGACGTTGAATTTCTTTTTTTCCCAGTCGAAGAGAGTGCCCCCACGTCTTTAGAGAGTATTTTGCCTGAAATAGTGTTTCCCTATATTTTTTGTATTGCCCTTTTATGTATTTATACAAGTTAATCATGTCCCCCCCCCCCCCCTCAGTCGTCTCCTCTCAAGACGGAACAGATTTAATTCTCGTAATCTCTCCTTCTAAGATCTTTCATTCCTCTTATTAGTTTGGTGGCTCTCCTCTGCACTCTTTCCATAGTCAGAGCGTCCTTTCTATGAATGGGTGCCCAGAACTAGATAGCATATTCTAGGTGAGGGCACACCAGTGCCTTGTAAAGAGGCAAAATTACATCCCTATCCTGTGATTTCATGCCTCTTTTAATGCATGTTAATATCTTGGTGGCCTTGGAAGCAGCTGCTTGACATTGCATGCGGTTATTTAGCCTGTGATCTACCAGTACCCCCAGATCCTTCTCAACAATTGTTTCTTCCAGTTTTACTCCCCCGAGGACATATGTGGCCTTCAGGTTGTTAGACCCCAAGTGCATTTCTCCACATTGAACTTCATTTGCAACTGGATGCCCAGACACTCAAAGGCCTCGATTCAATAAAGGTAGAAAAAAAATTCTCATGGTAGTAAAAGATTCAATTCATGAGAAAAAAGCCTGAGAATGTCACTGTTGCTGAATCACCAGCTAATAAAACAATGAAAGTCAATGGCACTTTTTTACTCCTAAGAAAAGTAGAGAACGGTTTACTCCATTATACACTGTAGTAAAAGCTGCCATTGACTTTCATTGTCTTTTTATCTAGTGATTCAGTAACTCAGGCTTTTTTCTCATGAATTTAATTTTTTACTACCAGGAGAATTTTTTTTTCTACCTTTATTGAATCGAGGCCAAAGTGTCCAAGTCAGCTTGAAGCTTGTGAACATCTTCTAATTACAAATAAACAAAATAACAG
Source organism: Gastrophryne carolinensis (assembly GCA_027917425.1). Lineage (NCBI taxonomy): Eukaryota > Metazoa > Chordata > Amphibia > Anura > Microhylidae > Gastrophryne > Gastrophryne carolinensis. Next base: position 298,361,348 of record CM051236.1, read on the forward strand.
TACAAGCATGAAACATTCTACTATGGTGACTTAATAATACTGTAATTAGTTAATTCCATTCAAATAAGGTGAACATGTTTGGCTTTTGTGTTTTGTTAACACCTCAATTAAATATATCTTTAATGCCCTGACCACATCGAGGCAATGCCTTATGGGGAGTGGGGCGTGTTACCCTCCTTGTGCCCACTATCTCCTGATTAAGATGGAAGGAGAGACCACCTTAGAGAAAAAAACCCAGTTTCACATGAAACACTGCTTTGTCTTCATGCAGCACCAAAAAGGGTGATCTGACTGAATATATCCGAAAAGGGGGTGAACCACCCACAAATACAAAAGCGTGTGCTCACTCAATTTATGAGCAAAAGGAGAAGGTGAAAATGCTATTCTCTTACCCCTAACAAGATGAGCACCACATGTATCTTTAAAAATACATAAACGTTCAGAACACTAAGCGGGGGAAGGGGGGGGCGCTCAAACGCACGACCTGCACATGTGCCTTCCCAAGCCGCTTCAGTTGGGTGAAGGTGAGTCATTAGGGCCAAGTATAGTTAGTTTTGTCAGGGGTCCCTCGTCCAGTTATTTTTTGCTTATTTATTGATATAAAGTATGTGGGGGAGGGGATGCTGTCTTTTTTAATATTGTGCTTGTCTTGTGTATTTGGTTTTTAACATATATTGTCATTTGCCTAAATAAAATTAATTTATTTTTAAAAATACATGTGGTGCTCCTGCTCCTCCTGTAAGGGGTAGGAGAATAGCTTTTCACCTCGCTGATCTGATTGAAAGCTCCGAAACCCGCTGGATGGAGGCGATTGCCACAAGAAAAGCCACCTTTAACGTGAGCGTTGTCCGGCAAGCCTCTGCCATGGGTTCAAAGGTGGGCCCTTGAAGTGCTGATAGGACCAGATAGAGATCCCAAGGCGGGACTAACACACAGCAGGGCCACCATGCAAGGCCCAAAGGTCAGGGACCCTGCTGCAGTGGGGTCCTGATCCTCGGGGCTCAGCCCCGGTCGGACGAGCCCCAGTGCACGATCCAAGGCTATCGGCTTAGTAACCGAATTCAGGCATCTAACGGGGTCCCAAGGAACGCTGCAGCTGCTGAGGGGTTGGGAGACAGACAGAGTCAGAGCCCTCACTCATGGTCAGCACTGTGCTCAAAACAAAAAATCCAGAACATCTTCACAATCCCTTGCGAGGAGATCCTGCCACAGCCTGCCCTACATAGGCCGCTAGGAGCTAGTTTTTTTTCCTATCTTGCAGTCCCCGCCTACGGCTGAAATTGACCCCCGCGTTGCTGCTAGTGGTGCCCTGGAATGGAAGATGGCTTTTGGTCTGCATTACATACAACCTGCCTTCAAGTACACCTCTAGTTGCAAACACCTCTAAGGAATTTTGACCCCTACAACCAGGAATTCCAATTCACCCAGTCCCTAAATGTCTTTTAAAATTGGGCATTACTGACCCTCTGACCAGCAGTGGTGACATGAGACCCACTGAAGCAAGCAAGCCAATTTGGATGGGGGCCTTAATGACCCGGAGGCATGTTTTGGCTATAGTTCCACTTTAAGGTGACTCAAAGAAGTTTTGTTCTGCTTTAACTATAAACTGCTGGGAAAACAAACATTTGTTATATCGTGGGTTAGGCCTAGAGCCTGGTGAACTATTTCCTTTACCAGTAACAACATATAAACTTGGAATATAAGTACTCACCGTGAAGATAGGTAAGATGTAGATACAGGAAAAATGAAGAGCATGGAAAGAAAACAGAAAAAATATTAGTAAACTAACCTTAAAAACACATTAAATAGTCTTTCCTTTTTTATCCCATCTCCAGCCAATGGGGTTGATTCAGTAAATCAATAGCCAACATATAAGCCTCAATTCAGTAAGAGTTGAAAAAAATTCTCACAAAAAAAAAAAATTACTTTACAAGAAAAAAGGCATGAGAATTTTAAAGGAGGAGTATCGCAAAAAATGGCCCAATGATAAAAATCCATATAAATATGCAGGATGGCAGGAGAAGGGGTCACTTATACACCTGGCATCAAGAAATCTCTAGCCAGACATGTTTTTTTTTTCTTATTTTAAAGGAAGAGGAAATCAGGGGTGACAGGCTTTTTCGCCCCGGATACACAAAACCTGTGACCTCTGGATTTTATTTCTACCAGAAGAGGATAAACCACAAGCTTGGCAGGAGTCTTATAAGCCGACATGTTTATATAGATTTTTAATACTACACAATTTCGCGCTAGTGCTCCTTTAATGTTGCTGAATCACCAGCTAGGAAGACAATGAAGGGCAATGGCACTCTTAAACCGGACCTTCACCATGATTTATTGAAAAGCCATATAAAAAGCCATGAAAACCCTTATAAAATGATTCCCCAGCATCTAAAACTAATATATTTTAAGTTTTTAGTCACTTACTTATTATTCTTTCCCCACTGGGTTGCAACTCTGTTCAGGACTGTAGGATACGGGCGCCGCCATCTTGACTCAGAAGCATCACACTTACTGAGGAGAGTGGGATAAAGTACAGGGGGCGGGTTATAGCTGTGCTTTGCTCAGACAGAGCAGAGCTGGGGTCAGGAAAAGGTCAGCAATCCCAGAATGCAGAGCAGCACAGTCAGAAGGCACTTCCTGTTTGAAGACTGCCTGATGCTCCATGAGCCGCCATCTTGGATGTTTAAAGGCTCATAACATGCAGTAGATGCAGGTAGGATGTGTGCAATCTGTACGTACAGGGTGTGGGAAACATATAATATAGACTTTTATTCAGAGTGAAGGACCGCTTTAAGAAAAGTAAGCAACTGTTTAGTGCTTTTTACACTGTAGTAAAAAGGTAATATTGGCTTCCAACGTCTTTCTAGCTAGAGGTGCAGTTTCCCTGCAATTAGAGCATGTTTAAAGTGGACTGAAACCGAGCCGGATTGGCCCGGGAATCTTATAGATCCGTTCCCTCCCCCCGAGCATCCAAAATCAGGATGCCCTGCCGTGTGAAACCCCCCAGATCGCTCGCTACACTTGTGAATGGCCGGCGCAAGCATGCTCCTGTTACAGGGAAGCGTGTGATGCGGCCGCCAGCGTGCTTGGAGCCTCTGCGCTAAAATGTCAGTTTAGACGTCCATAGCTCAGCGGCTCCAAGCGCCGATTGGACGAGCGGCTGCACATGCGCCGTAGGGGCCCCGGGGGGAAGGACCAAAACTCAGGATAGTCAAAATCCTGGGTTTTGGTCCACTTTAATGTTCGGCAAGCGGCTCCATTTACAGCAACTGGGAAAGGGGCCGCAACCCCCAGCAGCGTCCATGCAACAGTCCCCAGTGTTTACACTGGCGAGGTAGCCAGGAAGAAGGCGATTTCTTTGGTAACCTGGGGAGTTCACACAGTAGGATAACCTGATTTGGGATGCCCTAAGGGAAGGCCAGCCTCGGGAAACCATGGCCAGGCATGCAAGGTTTTGTTCCACTTTAAAAACAGCTAGATTACCACTAAAAGTTGGACCAACTACAAAAAAGTGAATGCTTCCCCACTCTATCTTAAACAGAATATTTTGGCTGGAGTTGGGCTGCACTTAGCAATATGTTACTAATTACACTCATTAGTTTAGGTAAGCCATTTTAAAGCCACAGTCCAGCAATTAATTTAGCCCAGCCCCAACTTAATACTCTGCTTGTAGCATTGTAAACACGTGGCCTCAGCCGGGTCATGTGACAGCTCTGTTGGTTGGTTGACTTCTCTGCCCACTTGAGACCATAGCTTCCTAGTCAATTGATTGTGAAAAACTATGGGAGGAGGGGGCCAGGGTTTTCTTTAGCAGCAACGAGGTCCCGTAAGTCACTTTAAATATGCTCAAAATGCAGCCAGAATTTAACTCCCCTTTATTCATCTCCGAGCACCTCATGAATGAATTCTACAGCCAATAAAAGCAACTGTTTTTAGCCAGTTTGTATTGGTGGAGAGGAGTTGCCTGAAGTTTACTAGCAGAGAAAAGGCCAAACATATTTGTCTGTACTGTGGCTTTGTTTTATTTCACGTTTTCCTTTTACAGGGAAAAGCTGAACATTAACTATGGATAAAATCGAATTTTCTAGATACAATTGTTAGGAGAGACCATAAAATAACACTTTTCATAAATTGGTTTTGGTGAAGAAACATATGTATTACAGTATATAGGGTAAATGAGAATGCAATGGTTTCAGACGCTATAAAACAAAATAAAAATAAAACCTTTAATCCAGTTCTGACACATCATGTGACCGTTTTTTAATTTACCATTCCACTTTTACAGGGGAGGACTGCCAGTCTATGGGGAGCAGTAGCATTAACCACACTAATATCTGCCCATAGCAATGCATGATGGGTGAAAGTATCTTCATACATCAAAAGAATTGCAATAACAATAAGCAATTAATTCAGCACGAGCTATTTCAGGGGACAAAAAGGCTGAGCAGTTCTCTGCTGTAAAAACGGAAAAGTAAATTCACAATCTGGTCTTCCTTCCTTTAAAAGAAAAAAAAAAACAAGCTTGATTTGTAAAGTAGTCTTAAAGTGGACCAACACCCAGGATTTTGACTATCCTGGGTTTTGGTCCACTTCGGTGGGTGCCCCGCTGTCTGAACCCCCCCCCCCGAAAGCCCAGAAACACTCACCTCACCATGCTCCCACGTGACCGCTCCAGCCAATCACAGCGCGCGTCCAAGGCCGCTTGGACGCGCATAGCAGCTCAGGGGCTCTGAGCGCTGGAGGCCGCGTCTCGCGCTTCCCTCTAACAGGGAGCGCGCCTGCGCGGCCATTCACAAACGGCCGGCGCGGGTACGCGCCCTGCTAGAGGGAAGCGCGAGCCGCGGCCGATGGAACGGGCTGAGGTAAGGATTGTGGGCCTCCTGGGGGGTTCCTCCCCGCGGGACATCCCGATTTCGGATGCCCCATGGGGAGGGATCTGATCGGTCCGGGAATCTTATAGATTCCCGGGCCGATCCCCCCTGGGTGTTGGTCCACTTTAAAGTGGACCAAAACCCATGCAGCCCTGGGGCATCCAGAATCAGGATGCCCAGCTGCATGAATCCCCCCAGGTCACCCGGAAACTGTGGCTGCATCCCCACTATGCCTTTAGCAGGGGGCGTGCTCGTGCCAGGCAAGGGTAGCGGGTTATGTGGCTGGCAGCGCCCTCAGATCCGCTCGCCTAAGACGAGCTCCTAACTGAGGGGGGTTGGATCTGAGAGCACTGATTAGACGAGAGGCCGCGCATGCACCATGGGACCGGGGTAGGGTCAGATTGGGCAACCTAGGGGTCCCTGATCGGGGTGCCCCAGAGGCAAGGACCAAAACCCAGGATAGTCAAAATCCTGGGTTTTGATCCACTTTAAGCAACTCCTCCTCCAGCTATCCATCAGCTATCCATCATATGTCCGTGGGTTCGTATTTTCTTTTTTTATACTTTAAAAAGGAGGTCCAACCTCCTGACTTCCCCAAGTCCACCCCTCCCTTTCACCGAGCTAAACCTAAGCTATAAGCCTCTATGGCTGGTGGTGTCGAATCGGGATGCTTCAATGTGTGAAACTCTCTGACTCACCCGAAAATCTCACCTTTACGCAGCACATGAATCCAAGCAGCCACATCCCAAATCACCTCTATCTGCTATCTGTGCGTACTCGCACCACCCATTCCGAAACGCCTGGCGTGGGTTATGCCCTGAGGACAAGGGGGCTGTGGTCAGCTTAGCTTGCAGCTCTGAGTGGCAAAGTAAAATCTGATTGCAATGCATGCCAGCCTGTAAATGTGCCACACGGGTGAAGGAAAGGTGAATTTAGGAGCGATCTAGGGAGGGTAAACATAGTGGGGCATCCCAAATAGATCCTTATTGGGGATTCCCCACTATGTGTATCCTTAGGCTGGAGGAACAAAACACAGGATAGTAAAAATCCCAGGTTTTGTCCCTCTTTAATATAAAAACTCACTTAATATCCTTGTTTCCTGGGGGTTTAACTTGAGTGACAGCCATGACTTGGGGGCACAGGCCAGTCACCCAATCCCCAGAGCAACTTGGCCACGATTAGGGGACGGGCTTCCCAAAAGCTATGGAAATGCCCAGTGACTAAAAGCTCCACTTACTGGCCATGGGTTCTGTGATGCGAATAGGATTGGGCAAAAAGGCTAAGTGCAGCTATGATAGCTGGATAGGGGTCCCCTCTGTGCCACCTGCTTCATATCTGTAACAGCAACAGGAATCCACGTGCACGTACCTAAAACCATGTCATAGGACCAGGTCACTGTCTTAACATGTCTAACGTAAGCATCTGCGCACATCAAATGCTTTTCCCTAACCTTCCCTGGAGCTGTACAGAACCTAAACCTGACATAATACCAATGCGAGGAACAAAAATGCAGCTAACCTGTGACAACATGAATCATTACAGGACCTACCCAAACCAACTTCCAGGAAATCCCCCATAGATCTGAAGAAAGTCAATGCAATGGCTTGGCCATTATCATATTTGCCTTTCTAAACTAGCTGAACATTTTTTTTTCTTTTTAAATATTTTTTCTTCTATTAATACTGATAAAAATAACTGACTATCCGTGGAAATGGGCGACAGGCAAGCTGCTAGAATAATAAGAAACAAGGGAGAAAGATGTCCGGGCCTGATAGGGGAAGCGTCTAGGAGGCAGCAGGCGCTGATAAGGCTGCTCAACACATATGCTGACAGCTCCAGCATAGCTACAGTCAGGGGTGTCAATATAGAGCGCCCCAGAAGATCAGGGGGCCCCATTAGGTTTGCCTCTTCATCTTATTTATCAGATTTGTGTTCACAATCATATAATAGAAAAAAGGTGCCATAATTGCAGTAGCATAACTGTGACGGGGCCCTTTAAATGAGGCCCTTTCACTGCTCATACATTAAAATGTTAAGTCTTGTAACTAATTTGATAATATTTAACTACAACGATTAATGACTGAAACAGCAAAGACAAATACTGCTTCCTTTCTCTAAATGATGACAAGTGAGCACAAATGTGATAAATAAGGTGAAGAAGCCACAATGATGCCCCCCCCCGGCTGTTCTGGGTGCCAGTGTGGTCGCACACTCGCGCCTGACCATTTTTCTCAGCAGTTTCAGATTATAGTTGTCTAGCTGTATGCAATGGAAAGAAAATAACAGGAAAAAGGCATGACGGCCCCGTTTAATGTTCGCACCAGGGCCAGCACATTTAGTTATGCCACTGTCTAGTGTATATTTTAATGCCAGAGCTGAAGGGGTTAATTTGGCCTAGAAAGCTTTGGAAGGGTGGCACACTGTACTGACCTCCTTCATAGCTTACATGGTTTCCAAAACTGGATCATGGGGTGACCAGGAAAAACACAAGATGGGAGGAGAAAGGGGGCAGATGTGAGAAGATCATGCAGAGCAGGGGTGTACCCACATTGTTGCTTCTTTCCTTTCTTCTAGTAGGACAGTATTTAGTTCAGGTAAGGGGATAGGCAATGATTACATATTAGAGCCCCATTAATGGCAGTCACATTTAGTTGCCCCCCTGATAGTGGGCACAATGACAGGCTGCTAATGGATGGGCACAGTAGTGCTACTGGCCCAGGGATGGGGTGACATGCTCCCTGCAGTCTCTGGCGGGTGACAGCTGCAGCCGATCGGCAGTGAAAGTTGCTGGCGGCGGCGGCGATGATGGGGTGATGCAGCATTCCCGTGGATCCCAGTCACGGGGGGGTATTAGTGGCCCCGGACAGACACGCAGCCCCCTTCCCCCTCCTCCTGTGATCGCGGCGCGGGATACACTCGGCCAGCTCCGGCTGTCAAAACTCCCAGCGCTCGGCGGCATTCGCAAGTTTCCCCCTCCAACCCCAAAAGCCATCACATGACCCCCCTGCCCCCGCACCTAAAGGACGTACCTGACTGACGTCATCAAGGTGCTTATGAGGGTCACTGGAAGCTGCCAGCCCGGGCCCCTCCACCTGCACTGAAACCTTCCTCGTGTGACGTCATCTCCAGAGACCACCCCCTGCATGGCTGAACTCCGCCCACCCCACAACTCTTTACCGCTGCTTTGGCCAAACTGGGCGTGGCTCCGGAGCTGCGGTCCCAGCCTGATTGGCTGACTCTTTTGGGCAGGGCTCTATGCAGCTCTTTGCTGCAGTGACAGCCGAAATTAACCCGTAAGGGTTTGCTCTGTGGTGCCGGCGGCTGGGTTTACCTATAAATGAAGTGGCCTCATGTTCCACCCAGAGAAAAGCTCCTCAATGTAGCCAGTTATTAAAGCGGACCCACATCTTCCCAGGTAACCCTGTGCCTAAACTAATCTAACCTACCCCTTCACTCCATCAGTGAGCCCTGTATTAAAGACCAGAGCTTCATATGGGGGACAGGAAACAGCTGCTCACCAGCAGCTTTCTGTGCCCTATCACATGGATCACACGGGGCACCATCCCAGCCTCTCTGAAAGACACTATTCAGTCACCCCTTAAAGCAGAACAAAACCTGGGATTTTATCTATCCCAGGTTTTGTTCCTTGCCCCAAGGCCAAGATCGCTTAGAACAACGGACCCCGTCCTATGGCAGATGTGCCAACTCTTGTCCAATTGGCTCATTTGCCAAGCTTTTAGATTACAGTGCCAGCCAAGATGGGCTTTGTTCTGCTCTAAAGCGACTATCCTGGGTTTGTATCTTGCCCCCAGGGCATCCCGATTTGGCATGCCCCAATGTGTGAACCCCCCAGATCAGCAATCTAGGTACGCTCCCATCCCCAGCCTACTTGAATGGCTCGTTGCAGGAGTGCACCTAAGCCAAGGGATGCGGCTTAGATTGTTTATATCGCAGAGAGAGCCACTGGAAAAGGTGAGGTTTGCTGCAACCCAGCCGGAGGGGGGGGGGGGGCATCCCAATTCTTTTAGACCCCAGAGCGGTCACGCAGGATTTTGTTCCACTTGGGTTATGTTCCTCCTGTCTGTGGCATTCCGATTTGGGATGCCTCTCTGTGTATATGCCCTGGGATCACCCGGAAACTCAACTTTTTTTCGTTCTTACAATGCAGGTGTGAACCCCCCCCCCGGTTCTCTGGTATACTAACCTCAAGTATATTTATTTCCAGGGATCCCACTGGCTTCCCTTGGCTAATGTTCGTAACAACGGCAGGCATATCTGAATTCATTCAGAATAGATTTTCTGATTAAGGAGGAGGGAATAAGTAGCGCTATAGTGCCAGTGATGATCTGGCTCTGCCACCAAGGGGCCCCTAAGCCAGGGTCAGTTGTTATCAGTGATGGGCAGTAACATATGGACCCTCAGGCATGCCAACCAATAGGAAAAGACATATTCTGGTTGGTGACTCAACAATTAGAGGTGTGGACTTTGGACAGGATAAAGATGCGCTAAAGGAAGTGAGGTGTCTCCCAGGTGCCACGGTTAATAGGGATAAGAAACATATTCTAAATATTGTGAAGTCTGCAAGCAAACATAACCGAGTGGACATTGTGCTACATCTTGGCACAAATGACTTATCCCAAAAAGATTTGTTTGTTGTACAGAGGGACTTCCAAAATTTTAGTCAGGAACTTTGCAAAATAACAGGTTCCATCACCTTTTCTGAAGTTTTGCCAGTATGTAATCAGGGAAAAAAGGCACTCAACATCGCCAAGTTGTGGTTACGTCAGTGGTGTGAAGACAAAGGCTTTGGATGTATTAGTCATGATGTTAGAAGGTGGTCGAACAATGAGTTGTTTAAGAGGGATGGCTTGCATCCTTCACAGAAAGGCACAGAAGAACTTGGAGTGGGACTCAGAGCTTTTTTTGATTTAAACTAGAGGAAGGGGACAGAGATGTAACTTGCGAGGATGATTTCTGTTCCCTACCATTTAGGATGAAGCAGAACATTGAAGCAGGAAGCCCGGTCAGTGGTAGGCTAGAGGTGGAAAAGATCAAGGACACACTAAAATACAATACCAACAACATCCACATGATGTGTACCAATGCTCGCAGCTTGGGCAACAAGCTCTGTGAATTAAAGTGGACCAACACCCACGGGTGAATCTATAAGATTCCCGGGCCGATCACCTCCCTCCCGAGATCGGGATGTCCCGCGGGGTGAAACCCCCCCAAACACCCCAAACTCCTTACCTTATCTTCGGCGGCGGTCGGCCGGCGCCTCCCTCGCGCCCCTCTAGACGTGCGCGCGCCCGCGCCGGCCGTCTGTGAATGGCCGGCGCGGGCATGCGCGCGTCAAGAGGGACGCGCGGGAGGTGGCGGCGGAGGAGCCGCTTGTCCGCGGCTTGTCCGTCGGTGCTGGGAGCGGGGAGAGGTGAGTTTTTCGGGGGGTTCGGGGGGGTTTCACACAGCGGGGCACCCCGATCGGGGGTGCCCCCCCTGAAGTGGACCAAGACCCAGGATAGTCAAAATCCTGGGTGTTGGTCCACTTTAATGGCTATCATATCCAGAGATGAATTGGATCTTGTTGCAATAACAGAGACTTGGTTCAAGGATCACAATGACTGGGAGATAGCCATACCCGGTTACACATTGTACATTAAAGACAGATTGGATAGAAAGGGCGGTGGAGTAGCCATTTATGTCAAGACTACCCTTCAATCAACAATAATTCAGCATACACATAATGAACTAGAAACTCTCTGGGTTACCATGCAGACTAAGGAGGGGGCTGTGGTAAGAATTGGTGTGATATATAGGCCCCCTGGACAATCTCAGGATCTAGATAACCTGTTAATAGATGAAATCAGTGGAATGGCAGAGAAGGGGGACATTGTCATTACAGGTGACTTCAACATGCCTGGTGTGGACTGGAATATCCCAAGTGCATCGACATGCAAGAGCAGGACTATATTAGAGGCACTTAATGGAGTGTCTCTAAAACAACTTGTGACATTGCCAACTAGAGGAGATAACATTCTGGACTTAGTTCTGACCAATGGGGATCTGGTGTCCGAGGTCAGGGTTGAAGAAAATCTGGGTTCAAGTGACCATCAATGCTTATGGTTCAGAATAAAAACAGACATTGTGCAATCACACACCAGAAGTGCTAGATCTTAGGAAGACAAACTTCAAGGAAATGGGGTATATAGAAAGAAAATTAGGTAAGTGGAACAGAGTAGCAGAAGTGAGTGCCCAGTGGTCCCTATTAAAAATGGCCATCTTAAAGGCAACTAAGCAATATGTGAAACAAACTAGCAAGAATAAAAGGAAGAAGAACCCATTATGGTTTACTAGGGAAGTCAGCACTATCATAAAAGATAAGAAGTCTGCCTATAAGAAGTATAAAGTACCGTATATACTCGAGTATAAGCCGAGTTTTTCAGCCCACTTTTTGGGCTGAAAAAAGCCGCCTCGGCTTATACTCGAGTCAGTGAAAATTTCCCGCCCCCGTGCCGGCTCCCGCACTCACCCTTGTGTTGTGGAGCAGGCGGCTGGGAGCGGAGGAACGGCTGTGTCGGCCACGTGCGTCCCCGAGGTGAGGTGCGGGCGGCTGCGGATCTGCGAGGGTGTGAATCGAGGCGGAGGAGCGGGGAGGAGGCGGCTGTCCCCGGCGGGCGGCAGCACAAGACTGCTCCGGACGGCGGCGGAGGAGCGGAGAGGAGGCGGCTGTCCCCGGCGGGCGGCAGCACAAGACTGCTCCGGACGGCGGCGGAGGAGCGGAGAGGAGGCGGCTGTCCCCGGCGGGGCGGCAGCACAAGACTGCTCCGGACGGCGGCAGAGGAGCGGGGAGGAGGCGGCAGAAGAGCCGGTGACACTGCAGCGCCGGGAGGTGAGAGCGGAGATACACCCACACAGTGCTGGGTGTAGCAAGATGGCGGCCGCCGAGTTCGCACTAGCTCTCTGCCACGGAGAGGTCAGATGACGTGGGAGGAGGAGGGGCAGGAGCAGGGAAACAACACAGTCACCGCTGATGCGCCCCCGTGGTAAGCGTGTGTGTGTGTGTGTGTGTGTGTGTATGTCTCTCTCTCTTTGTGTTTTGTGTCTCTGTCTTTGTGTGTGTGTATTTCTGTGTGTGTTGTGTCTGACGTTCTTTCCAGCCGCGAAGAGAAATAGAATGGGGCATGAAAGGGGGGGGGGAGAGAATATTATGGGGCATGGTGTGTGAGAGGGGGGGTGGAATAGTATGGCACATGGTGTATGAGAGGGGGGGAGAAAATAGTATGGCACATGGTGTATGAGAGGGGGGGGTGGAATAGTATGGCACATGGTGTATGAGAGGGGGGGGGGAAATAGTATGGCACATGGTGTATGAGAGGGGGGGGAGAAAATAGTATGGCACATGGTGTATGAGAGGGGGGGAGAAAATAGTATGGCACATGGTGTATGAGAAGGGGGGTGGAATAGTATGGCACATGGTGTATGAGAAGGGGGGTGGAATAGTATGGCACATGGTGTATGAGAAGGGGGGTGGAATAGTATGGCACATGGTGTATGAGAAGGGGGGTGGAATAGTATGGCACATGGTGTATGAGAAGGGGGGTGGAATAGTATGGCACATGGTGTATGAGAAGGGGGGTGGAATAGTATGGCACATGGTGTATTAGAGGGGGGGAATACCGTAAATACTCGAGTATAAGCCAAGTTTTTCAGCCCACTTTTTGGGCTGAAAAAAGCCGCTTCGGCTTATACTCGAGTCAATAACTTTTTCCATTTTTTTGTGGTAAAATTAGGTGCCTCGGCTTATATTCGGGTCGACCTATACTCGAGTATATACGGTAAGTGGAAGTGTAGCTGACAGAGGGAAGCAAAACTAATTATAAGGACTGCTAAAGGGCAAAAAGAGGAAGAAATGACCAAATCTATGAAGAGGGGGGATAAAACCTTTTTCCGATATATTGGTGACAGAAGAAAAACAATGCAGTCTCAAAAATTAGAAATAGGGAAAATAAATATATTGATGGAGATAAGGCTGTGGCTGACCATCTGAATAGCTACTTTTGTTCGGTATTTTCAGATAGTAGCAGGCATTGCCATAGCACAGCATCCAGCTGGGAGGGCACAGCTTCAGAGTTTCTGGAGGCTGATGTCTTAGCCGAGCTGGCACATCTAAAGGTAAGTAAGGCGATGGGTCCAGATGGAATCCACCCTAGAGTTCTAAGGGAACTTAGGTTTGTGATTGCAGCCCCTCTGACTGATTTACTTAACCATTCCCTTTCAACTGGTGAGGTTCCAGATGATTGGAGAATGGCCAATGTCGTACCAATCCATAATAAGGGGAGTAGAGAAGAAGCCAGTAATTACAGGCCTGTTAGTTTAACATCTATAGTAGTCAAATTAATGGAAACGCTCTTAAAAAAACAGATAATTTCCCATCTAAAAATTAATGACCTATTGGACCCAAAACAGCACGGCTTTACTGAGGGCAGATCATGTCAGACCAATCTTATTGATTTCTTTGACAATGTCACTAAAGTGTTAGATGAAGGTGGTGCTGTGGATATCGCCTATCTGGATTTTAGCAAAGCCTTTGACACTGTACCACATAAGGAGCTCATAGATAAGTTATTGAAGGTAGGACTCAATCCCTGGATAGTTCAGTGGATTTCCAGTTGGCTGAGGGATCGGTATCAGAGCGTTGTTGTAAATGGTGTGCAATCTGAACAAAGGCGAGTTACAAGTGGTGTGCCGCAATGCTCTGTCCTGGGCCCAATCTTTTTAATATATTTGTAAGTGACATAGGAGAAGGCTTGGTCTGTTTGCTGATGATACAAAGGTTAGTAATAGGGTGGATATTCCGGGAGGTGTCTGCAACATGGAAAATGATTTAGCTTTACTGGATAGATGGTCAAAACTGTGGAAACTAGAGTTTAATGTCTCTAAATGTAAAATCATGCACTTGGGTAGAAGGAATCCCTGCTCTGAGTACCATATGGGCAGCACTGTGTTAGCCAGGACCTCGGAGGAGAGAGATTTAGGGGTACTGATTACTGATAGCTGCAAGATGAGTGGACAGTGTAGCCAGGCAGTGGGAAAAGCAAGCAGGATGCTCGGCTGCATAGCTCGAGGCATCACCAGTAGGAAGAGGGAGGTTGTGATGCCGCTGTATAGAGCCCTGGTGAGGCCACAGCTAGAATACTGTGTGCAGTTCTGGAGACCTTACCTGCAAAAAGACATTATTCAAATAGAACGTGTCCAAAGGCGGGCAACGAAAATGGTGGAAGGACTTAAACTTAAAACTTAACAGGAGAGACTTAAAGAACTTAATTTGTACAGTCTGGAGGAAAGAAGGGAGAGGGGGGACATGATTGAGACCTTTAAATATGTGAAAGGATTGAATAAGGTTCAGGAGGGAAGTGTTTTTAAGAAGCTTAATGATAGAACAAGGGGGCACAACCTGAAGCTAGTCGGGGGGAAGATCAGGAGCAATGTTAGAAAATATTATTTTACAGAAGGAGTAGTAGGCGCTTGGAACAAACTTCCAGCAGAGGTAGTTGAAACATCAACAGTCACTGAATTTAAACATGCCTGGGATAAGCACACATCTATCCTAAGATAAAGAGTACATACAGTATACACATAAGGGCAGACTAGATGGACCGTATGGTCTCCTTCTGCCGTCAACATTCTATGTTTCTGTGTTTCTATTTCTTTGTAACTTCATTGCTAGAGTCAATCCATGGTATAGGGCATGCAAATTTACTCATTGATGTGTAGGTGCCAAATGTGGGGACCTCACAGATTACACCACACTTACACAGAGGCACCTTGACATGGCACGTGGATTCCAATTTGCCAATGTGAAAAAGCTGAGACCTCTGTTTTTAACTAGTTTTTAGAGGCACATTTTGAACATGAATTGGTGCTCACTGACAGCTGGGGTTCATTTAAAGTGGACCAACACCCAGGATTTTGACTATCCTGGGTTTTGGTCCACTTCGGCTGTGTGAAACCCCCCAGAAACCCCAATAAACTTACCTCTCCCCGCTCCCACGTGACTGCCCGGTCCAATCCCCGCCAACGTCCAGGCGGGGAACAGGAACGTCCAAGCGGCTTCCGCCGCCGCCGCCTCCCTCGCGTCACTTTCGGCGCGCGCGCCCGTGCCGGCCATTCACGGACGGCCGGCGCGGGGGCGCGAGGGAGGCGGCGGCGGAAGATAAGGTAGGTGATTTGGGGTGTTTGGGGGGGTTTCACCCCGCGGGACATCCCGATCTCGGATGTCCCGCGGGGTGGGAGGTGATCGGCCCGGGAATCTTATAGATTTCCGGGCCGATCACCTCTCGGTGTTGGTCCACTTTAAAGAGGACCAAAATCTGGGACTTTACCTATCCAAACTGTGTGAAACCCCCAGCTTCACCAGTTTTTTGCTATTTCTGCAATCCTTTCGCACATTCGCAGGCTCTCTTTCAATCAGTGTTCTTTGCCATGAACATTACTCCATGAGATTGCTGGAAAGCTAATCAGGAGAGGATTGCAGTGTTCAGGTCAGTTCTTTTATTATTTTAAAACCCAATTTGGGGGAGGGGTGCTGGGGGTTACAAAAAGCTTGGACTTTTTCTGGTGTGGTGGAGGTCCCTGAGCAGAGAGTAAATTGTTGCACCCCTGTAAGGAACGGTTGATCAATCGCTACCCTTGTTAACAAGTGGTAGAGGCCTTGGGGTGAGAGACCTGTCGCCCCCCCTTAAAGTGGAACAAAACCCAACAGCGGCCGGCCTGGAATCTAAAAGCTGCGGGATTCAGAAAGTCCTGCTGTGTCAAACCCCCCAGGGCGCCCATACACACTCGCCTTTCTCCGGTCCAACGGCGCATGCGCAGGCTCTCGTCCAATGAGCCGCCTGCTGAACTGACGTATTTTGGCAGGTGTTACTCATTGTTGTCCCCAGCCAGATAGGACGGGAGCATGCACATTGCTGGGGGTGTGGCCTCTGTGCTCCCGTTTGCCTTAGCTCTGCATGTAATCAGAGATTTATGCTCAGCATTACAGATGCACAAAAAACAGCTCTGATTGGATATGAGCCCACACATGTGCAGTAGGACCGGGAAAGGTGAGTATCTATGGGCGCACTGGGGGTTTCACACAGCAGGACATCCCAATTTGGGATGCCTCTGGGGCACGGAACAACAATTTTTCTTATGCTTTAAGGGGACTGTCTACGCAAGAGAACAACAATATCTGGCTGTGGAGTCGGTAAACCAAAGCATCAATTATCAGGCTCGACTGCAACAATTCCGACTCCAGCTCCAACTTCTTCATAAATGGCCAATAATAAGTAATACAATTCCTGTAGTAAATTTTTTTTTCTTACCATTATATAAGCAATAAGGTGACTTATATAGAACATAAAGCATATTTATTGGCATGCAATTTCTGAAATAAATAACTTTAAATGACCCTGCTTTTTGCTTGCCGCATACTGGCTGTCAGGGGCGGCATCTTTCATTCACCACCACTTTGCATTCCCTGATAAACCCTGCTAAACTTGCTCCTTTCTGCTGATTCCTCTTTCTCAGTCCCCCAAAAGAATTCACTTTGGAGGGGACTGCTACACTGCAAAATGCATGGAAAATCATCCTGCCGAGGAGCCCAGCAAAACTGCCATTAGTTATTATGGAGATGCCGCTACTGCATGGAGAAGCTCTGGTGGAACGCCAGACCTGCAAGGAGAAGCTGCAGGTAAGTACAGACTTTTTGTTTCTGTCTGGATAATACCTTTACATTCCTGTAAGTTTCAGGCATTTAAACTAAGGGCCTTGGGGAAGCAAGTATAGCAAGCGAGTATAAGGGACAGGAGAGATTGGAGAACTCCATTAGAACACCCTGCTGCTGCTGCTGCTGCTTATCACTGATTGTTATAAGGGCCTTAGATTGAGAGAACATAAAATATATTTATGATGTTTCTATAAAAGTTACACTATTTATACAATTTTAGGTAGAGATTTTCCTTTTTGTTGTCAGAGTTGATACATTCTGTCTGACTCCTCAGCCCTGCTCACAGTTGCATCATTGCAATAAATGGAGTGGGTGTGATTCCATCCTGGGGGAGGAGGAGAATGGAGATCGGCAGGGAACGCGATTTCACGGATTGGTGCGGTTTACAACCCTGGAGCAGGACAAATGCAATGCAGGAGGCAAAAGGTTAATATACTGTATATTTTTTCTTACCTGGTCAGGGACTTTATTAGGATGTTTAATATTAGACCATTTGTCATTCATTCATTCAAGGGCATCTTACTTAAACCGGACCTTCAGCATGATTTAATGAAAAGCTCAAACCCTCAAAAAAACTATTCCCAAACATCTAAAATTAACATATATTACATTTTTTCTCACTTACTTATTATTCTTTCCCCCACTGGGCTGCAACTCTGTTCAGGACTCTAGGATACGGGCGCCGCCATCTTGGCTCAGTAGCATCACATACTGAGGAGAGGGATAAAGTACAGGGGGGTGCGGGTTATAGCTGTGCTTTGCACAGACAGAGCAGAGCTGGGGTCAGGGAAAGAACAGCAATCCCAGAATGCAGAGCGACACTGTCAGAAGACACTTCCTGTTTGCAGGCTGCCTGATGCTCCATGATGGATGTTTCACGGCTCATAACATGCAGTAGATGCAGGTAGGATGATTTTTAATGTGAGCAATCTGTATGTATAGGGTGGGAAAGATATAAGATAGACTCTTATTCAAGGTGAAGGTCCGTTTTAATCCACCACTGAACTTGGTGTAAGACAGTGGGTGTTTTGATCGGTGAAGATTTACCTTTCAAGGTGTAGGAACACTTTAGAAAAGAAGAGGCTCAAAACGCTGGTCAGCATTGTGTATATAATGCCACTAACCACCTCCACCCATTTCATTATAGCAATATATAACAATATAATTATAGCTTATCTTAAGTGCCTCCCGTCTTTGACCCTATGCTGAAATATCAGTGACGGTGAACCTTTTAGAGGCCGAGTGCCCAGACTGCAACCCAAATCCAACTTATGTATTGCAAAGTGCCAACATGGCAATTTAACCTGAATACTGAGGTTTTAGTTTAGAAAACAACTGTTACATAGAAACATAGAAGGTTGATGGCAGAAGGAGACCATACGGTCCATCTAGTCTGCCCTTATGTGTATACTGTATGTACTCTTTATCTTAGGATAGATGGGTGCTTATCCCAGGCATGTTTAAATTCAATGATTTTTGATTTTTCAAACTACCTCTGCTGGAAGTTTGTTCCAAGCATCTACTACTATTTCTGTAAAAAAATATTTTCGAACATTGCTCCTGATCTTCTCTGTTAATGTCAATTGATGATGTCCTCCATGCATAGTGCCATTGCCAGCCCAAAAGCGCTGGTTAATACCTACTATTCCACCTTTTGGCAGCCAGTAGACAATCAGGTTTTGGTCACATGGGGTCAGCTCCCGGCTGCCAAAAGCAGTAGGTCCCAGAAATGGTACGTATTAACTATTGGTATGGGGCTTCAGCTTACACTATGCACATGAGGACACACACACACACACCAATGCACCAACCACCACCCCCCAGCCTGCACACATACACATCAATCCGCCCATCCACCACCTGCACAGATTCACTAATCTGCCCAAAATAATGCTTCATTGCACAAACCACTACATGATTACCAGCAAGTAGCACCTGCAGTCCGCCAGTAGGTGGTGTTGTGGGGGGAGGTGTCTGCGCACCACTGAATCACCATTGGTTAATTATAAAAATAAAAGATATAAATCCAAACTCCACATGCAGGGACA
Organism: Gastrophryne carolinensis; assembly: GCA_027917425.1. Classification (NCBI taxonomy): domain Eukaryota; kingdom Metazoa; phylum Chordata; class Amphibia; order Anura; family Microhylidae; genus Gastrophryne; species Gastrophryne carolinensis. The sequence goes on from CM051236.1 coordinate 298,380,037, forward strand.
ATGGTGAGCGCCCACAGAGAGGGCTCTGAGTCACCCCTATGCCATGGTTTTGCCACCACTGATCCAATGCTTCCATTCTATATAGCCTGCTGATGAGTTGGAACCACTCTCCATAGGGCACTGGCTGACAGAAATGCAAGAAGAAGCCTGTCTCCTGGGCTGAAATTCAATGGTGTTGGATTGGTTACAGGAAGCATGTCTCCTTCTGCCGTCAGCCTATGTTTCTATGTACAGTACAGTATGTATAATTGCTGCCTGCACATTAAACCCCCTGCAAGCAGAGATAGCTTACCTTTCCTCCTTACTCCCCCAGCAAAACCAGCACCAAGAATTGCCTGCCGCCGGTCACATGATCCGTGCTCAGCTGGTGGAGATGGTGTAACTAAAAGCAAATAAGATCAGAAATGTTCTGCCTTCAATGTGACCCCTAATCTGTACAATGTAACTGAAATACAAAATGAAATCATTTACAGAAGGAAAATAAAAAGGACAAAACTCAAATGTTGTTGTGAACATGCTCTTATAATGGGGATGTGGTTGTGTTCAGAATTAACCAATCACATTTAAAGTTGCGTATTACAGAAGAGTCCGTTGTCCATAAACCTCTTAGAAGACATCAAAGGGATCTCATTGTTGAAAAATATCAGGACAAAGGTACAAACATTCCAAGGCATTAGATAAACATTACCAAGAATTGGATGTTCACCAAAAATGAATGAAAAACAATAAGACAATTGGTCTGGGAGGCTGGCAATGGGCCTACAGCAACATTAAATAAGCTTCAGGAATCTCTGGCAAGTATAAAGCAAAATATCCAAAACTTACATGAAGTCTGCCAAAAGCATGTTGGAAAATGTTTCTTGCATCACGGCGATCATACTCACCTGTGTGAAGTCTCTGCACCTACAATAAAAACTTCAGTGCCATCTCTTGACCCATAGCATTCCTACACATCAACAAAAGAAGATCCCCAGTTCAGGATGCCCCCGAGGAACAGAACAAAACCAGGGATAGTCAAAATCATGGGTTTTGTTCCACAAACAAATGGTGCTTCCTGTCACGGCCACCTCCTTACCTGACCTTCGTTCCCCCGCCGACTCCTCTCGGCGGGCTGCACGTCTGCTCTCTGTGCGGCGCGCTCCCGGCGCGCGTCCTCACACGCGCGCGTGCACGCGCCTAACCTCGCTCTATGCCCTCCGGCGGCGCTGCGCACTGCACGCCCGCCGGAGGTGATTGTATTGGGCCAATGAGCCCTGGTCAGTAAGGGCATGTGCCCAAACACAGTCCGCCTCCCTACATGTAGTTGGGCCAATGAGCCCTTACTATTCAAAAGCTTGTGCCCTATCACAGTCCGCCTCCCTACATGTAGTTGGGCCAATGAGCCCTTACTATTCAAAAGCTTGTGCCCTATCACACAGTCCGCCTCCCTATTCAAACTGGGCTATCAGCCCAGAGATCCCAGTTACTCCAATCCGTGCACTCCTCCCCTCAGCCAATCCAGTCAGCCCTCATCCTATATAGGTGTATACCCTGCAGTTGATCGTTGCCCGTTATAGCGTGCTACTGGGTGTGATTTGGATAGCTCTTCTCCTTGTGATTTTGCCTTGTTTTGACCATCCCTGATTGCCGCCTGGACCGACCTTGCTTGCCCCTTGACTACGATTCTGCCTGCTCCTTTGTACCGCGAACTTCTGACCTCCCGTTGTGACCCTTGGCTTGCCCCTGACCATTCTTCCGTCTAACCCTTCTGTACCGTGCCTCCCCGGATTGACCACCCGTGTATGACCCCTGTCCGTTTATCGCTACTCAGTCTAGTCCTTAGATTCATCTGCCTTCCCCTGCATAAGTCAGCATCCTTTGTGCTAATAAGACCTGGGGGCAACCGTGTCCGGTGAGGCGTGTCTAGCGTCCCGGCAAACGGGGGCTTACTATAGGTGAAGAAAGCAGCGGAGATTGGGGGTTGCTGGTTTATTGGAAGGTGGGTGTCTCCGGGACCTGACATTATAACGGGCCCAAGAAGAATATCTTCTAGATGGAAGAATTGATCCAACAGGTTCAAGCTATGGCCACTGCCATTAATCAGCTGGCTCAACGAGTGGCCACGCAAGAGAGTCGTCAGATGTCTGCGCCAGTGGATCTTTGTCCGGCCGTCGAGCCCAAGATCCCTCTCCCGGAAAAATTTTTGGGGGATCGGGCGAAGTTTTCTAACTTTAAGAATTCTGGTGAACTATCCTTTGCCTAAAAACCTAGATGAATATATGCAGCTGGCCATCAGGGTGGATCGACGTCTCCGAGAAAGGCGCCAGGAAAGAGGCAAGGACCAACCTTGGGGATCCTCACGTCAAGAGTCAAGCTTTAAGGGGGCAGCCGTTTCCTCTCCTTCCTTGTCGCATGAGGAACCGATGCAGCTTGGCGTCACCCATCTCTCTCAGGCGGAGAAGGTTCGGCGCAGATCCCAAGGCCTCTGCCTCTATTGTGGTAGTCCGGGTCATTTTGCCAAGACCTGCCCAAACAAGGCTCCGGTGGCGGGAAACTCCAACGCCTAGATCCTGCAGAGGGACCTCTTCTAGGCGGTCAGGTATCGTTCCCTCCAGATAATCGTGTACTCCTACCCGTTACACTTTTTTGGGGTCCTTCCCGGACTATTGCATCCGCCTTCATTGATAGTGGAGCGGCTGGCAATTTCCTGGATAGATCCTTAGCCATCTCTCTAGGGATCCCGTTAATCCCATTAGAAAATTCCCTTCGGGTCCTGGCGGTCAACAATAAGCCCATTGAGGGGGGGTTGGTCTCCTACAAGACCCCTTGGGTAAATTTAGTCGTAGGATCTGCCCACTCGGAAGAAATAGAATTTTTGGTTATTGAAAGTCCCGTCTCCCCTATTGTTTTAGGATTTCCCTGGTTAAAGGTCCATAACCCAGTGATAGATTGGAGGTCTGGGGATCTGGTGAAGTGGAGTCCTTCATGTCAAAGTCGATGTTTCTCCATATCCCTTAGAACCACCCCTATCGTCCTGGATGGTTTACCTCCAGTCTATGCAGATTGGGCAGACGTATTTTCGGAGAAATCCGCCGACATTCTTCCACCCCATAGGGCCTACGACTGTCCTATTGAGTTACTCCCAGGTACTATGCCCCCTAGGGGGAAACTATATAATCTCACTAGATCCGAAGAGCAGGCCATGAAAGATTATATCACCGAAAATCTCCAGAAAGGATTTATCCGTCCTTCCACCTACCCTGCCGGTGCTGGGTTCTTCTTCGTCGAGAAGAAGGACGGCGGCTTACGCCCCTGTATAGACTATCGAGGGTTAAATAAGATTACTGTAAAAAATAGATATCCCCTACCATTAATCAATGACCTTTTTAATCAGGTCTCTGGGGCCCAGGTCTTCTCCAAGTTAGACCTTCGAGGGGCATATAACCTTATTCGCATACGGCAGGGGGATGAATGGAAAACGGCTTTCAATGTAAAAGATGGGCATTATGAATACTTCGGGTTATGCAATGCTCCTGCAGTGTTTCAAGATTTTGTCAATGACATATTTCGTGATTTTTTGGGTCAGTTTCTCGTGGTCTATTTGGACGACATACTGATTTTTTCCCGCTCCCTGGTGGAGCACCGTCAACATGTCAAAGCGGTGTTGCAGAGATTGCGGGAAAATCGTCTGTATGCAAAAATCTCCAAATGTGTTTTTGAAGTGTCTGAAATTCCGTTCCTAGGATTTATAATCTCCAAACGGGGATTGGTGATGGATCCTTCCAAGGTTTATGCTATTTTGGAGTGGGAACAAACCAGAACCCTAAAGGCGCTTCAGAGATTTTTAGGATTTGCGAATTTTTATAGGCAGTTTATAAAGGGTTTCTCGTCCATAGTGAGTCCTTTAACAGATCTCACTCGTAAGGGGGCTTTTGTTGAGGAGTGGCCTCCCTCAGCTAAAGACGCCTTTCAAGTGTTAAAAGAGACTTTCACCTCCGCTCCCATTTTGATACATCCCGACACCCGGCTTCCATTTCTATTGGAGGTTGACGCCTCGGAACTGGGAGTAGGAGCTGTTCTTTCTCAGTATGCGGGCAATCCTGAGAAACTACATCCTTGTGCGTTCTTCTCTCGGAAGTTTTTACCTGCTGAACGCAATTACGATGTTGGGAATAGGGAACTATTGGGTATTAAACTGGCCTTTGAAGAATGGCGTCACTGGCTAGAAGGTTCCCTGCACCCCATCACTGTGTATACTGATCACAAGAATCTGGAGTACTTAGAATCTGCCAAGAGACTCAACTCCCGTCAGGCGCGCTGGGCACTCTTCTTTTCTCGATTTAATTTTATTATCACCTATAAGCCGGGGAAGAAGAATGCCAAAGCAGATGCCCTATCCCGTAATTTCGGGGATTGTAAGGACCAGAACGGTCCTCCAGAATCGATTTTGCCTTTAGGTTGTGTTGTGGCTACTCTCCTCCCTGACCTGTCTAGCTCGCTAGTGCCATTTCAGGTTGATTCCCCTCCTGGTAAACCCTCTGATTGTTTATTTGTTCCACCTCATTTGCATCTGGCCGTTTTACAGGAACTACATGATGCCAAGTCGGCCGGTCACTTAGGCGTTCGGAAGACCTTGGCCATCGCCAAACGTCATGTCTGGTGGCCCACCATCCGACGCGATACTTCCGCCTTTGTCGAAGCATGTCCGGTATGTGCTCGAAGTAAGGCCACACATGGGTCTCCTGCGGGATTATTAGTTCCCTTAGAAGTCCCCGCTCAACCATGGTCGCACATATCCATGGATTTTATTGTTGATCTTCCTCCATCACAGGGGAATTCTGTAATTTGGGTGGTGGTGGACCGCTTCAGTAAAATGGCACACTTCATTCCATTGATAAAACTTCCGTCGGCACCGGATTTAGTACAGCTATTCATTAAACATGTTTTTCGCCTCCATGGTTTACCGCAGAATATTGTTTCAGATCGAGGAGTTCAGTTTGTATCCCGTTTTTGGAAAGCTTTCTGCAATCGTTTAGGTATTAAAGTGTCGCTCTCTACCGCCTATCACCCTCAGTCTAACGGACAGACTGAACGGGTAAATCAATGTTTAGAACAATATTTACGCTGTTTCGTCTCCGATCGCCAGGAACAATGGGCGGAATTCATCGAATTTGCAGAATTCGCCTTTAATAATGCGCCGAGCGAATCTACTAGGTTTTCGCCTTTCTTTTGTAATTACGGTAGAAATCCTAAGGCATCATCCTTTTCTGGTCCTTCCTCCAACTTGCCGGCCTTGGAGGAATGGCTACGAGAAAGGACAAAAGTGTGGGCTGAGATACAGACTAACTTAAAGAAAGCCTCTAGAACTCATAAAATCTTTGCGGACCGACATAGGTCGCTAGAACCACCATTTCAGGTGGGTGATTTGGTCTGGGTCTCTACTAGAAATATTGCCCTTTGGCAACCCTCGTCTAAGCTAGGGCCTAAATTTATCGGTCCGTTTCCTATTATTGATAAATTAAGCGACGTTACCTTTAAGGTCAAGTTACCTTCATCCATGAGAATTCCGTCGTCCTTTCATGTTTCTTTGTTAAAATCTGCCAAAAATATTCAGGTGTCGTCTCCTTCCCCAATCATAGTGGAGGATGAGCCTGAATATGAGATTAATAGAATACTCGACGCTCGGGTGTTTCAAAACTCTTTACAGTATTTAATAGATTGGAAGGGTTTTGGTCCAGAGGAAAGGTGTTGGGTACCGGCCAAGGATGTCCATGCCAAAACCCTTATTAATAGGTTTCACCGTGAGAATCCGGATAAGCCTGATAAGGGTCCAGAGGCCCCTCGTGAAGGGGGGGGTAGTGTCACGGCCGCCTCCTTACCTGACCTTCGTTCCCCCGCCGACTCCTCTCGGCGGGCTGCACGTCTGTTGCAGCCGGCGGCGGGTCGGCGTCGCTCCTGCCCGCCCGCCGCTCGGCTGTCACGAGCAGCCGCTCGGGCGGCTTCCAGCCCTGCAGCGTCGGGAGCGGCCGCGCCGCTCTCTGTGCGGCGCGCTCCCGGCGCGCGTCCTCACACGCGCGCGTGCACGCGCCTAACCTCGCTCTATGCCCTCCGGCGGCGCTGCGCACTGCACGCCCGCCGGAGGTGATTGTATTGGGCCAATGAGCCCTGGTCAGTAAGGGCATGTGCCCAAACACAGTCCGCCTCCCTACATGTAGTTGGGCCAATGAGCCCTTACTATTCAAAAGCTTGTGCCCTATCACAGTCCGCCTCCCTACATGTAGTTGGGCCAATGAGCCCTTACTATTCAAAAGCTTGTGCCCTATCACACAGTCCGCCTCCCTATTCAAACTGGGCTATCAGCCCAGAGATCCCAGTTACTCCAATCCGTGCACTCCTCCCCTCAGCCAATCCAGTCAGCCCTCATCCTATATAGGTGTATACCCTGCAGTTGATCGTTGCCCGTTATAGCGTGCTACTGGGTGTGATTTGGATAGCTCTTCTCCTTGTGATTTTGCCTTGTTTTGACCATCCCTGATTGCCGCCTGGACCGACCTTGCTTGCCCCTTGACTACGATTCTGCCTGCTCCTTTGTACCGCGAACTTCTGACCTCCCGTTGTGACCCTTGGCTTGCCCCTGACCATTCTTCCGTCTAACCCTTCTGTACCGTGCCTCCCCGGATTGACCACCCGTGTATGACCCCTGTCCGTTTATCGCTACTCAGTCTAGTCCTTGGATTCATCTGCCTTCCCCTGCATAAATCAGCATCCTTTGTGCTAATAAGACCTGGGGGCAACCGTGTCCGGTGAGGCGTGTCTAGCGTCCCGGCAAACGGGGGCTTACTATAGGTGAAGAAAGCAGCGGAGATTGGGGGTTGCTGGTTTATTGGAAGGTGGGTGTCTCCGGGACCTGACACTTCCTCTCTCTAAATGATGCTAAGAGAACAAAACTGATAAATAAAGTGGAGGAGCAACAATGATGGATCCCCCCAAGCTCCAGGACCCCTGTGCAGTTGCACCCCTATAGTTAAGCCCCTGGCCCTTGGTGATTTTCTCAGCAAGGCTACAAAGCTGATCCCCTAAAGCCCCCCTCTGGCAATCAGTGACATGTAACATGGCATAAACACCATGCAGATGTTTGGAGTAGCAGGCAAATTCAGCACACTTAAACAAGCATGGCAGAAGCCATCTTGCCCTGCTGGAGGCTAGTGGGGATTAGATCGCTGGCAGGCTTAGCTGCATTAGTGCCCAGATCCCACATGGATGCACAGCTATACAGTATACAGGTTGCTGCTGAGACTTAGCTAATCATGGCTGCGCTCATGTCTTTTAATAATTTTAATAAATCGGATATCATTTAACTGGTCATTGCGCTTCGTTATTTTTATTTTATTGTTGTAGAGAATCAGAAAGAATACTACTTTTGCGTGCTTTTCATTAGAATCTAGGCACGCTTACCCCACCCTTCCCCTCCTGGAAAGAGTTATCAGTATGTGCACCAGGCCTTCTATATAGCTGACTCACTGCCTGCTTACTTATGACTAATGCTTAACCCTTTCACTCACTGTCCTGAGCTGGCACGGAAAGCTGTTTATTTATTTATCTATCACCCCGATTGTGAAAAGCATGCTGACAAACCCTTTTTCAGACATTTGTTACACTTGCGTCATGCAGCCATTTTTCTTTAATGCATGGCACGGCCCGCTTCGGTATTCATAACTGATGGGTTATTCCGCCACAAGGTGGCGCAGCAGCACTGCAGAAAGCTGTGGCAGCTCCCTATAAAAACGGGATTAACCAACACGTTCCCAGTGTTGTCTCTGCAGTGACACTGCGAAGTTAGAAGATGGCTATGTCTCTTGCGCAGGTGAGCGGGGCAACCAAGCCTGCGGCCCTGCAAGTCTATTTCCATCCGTTTCTGGACCCTAACGGCCTCCCAGCCTTGGCTGACAGATCGGGTGAGGGTAGAAGAGCACTAGGGTCAAGTGCTCCTGGAGTGCAGCTCCAAGCCGCAGACCCTGTGCCACAAAGGGTAGCCGGCCATAGGCTTTATGGTGAGCCTTCTTGGGATGCGGAGTTCCTGCCCTAGCTTCTGAGGGGGTGAGTTGTTGGGGACTGTGTCCCCTTATTTTCCATTTGGGGTCCCCCCCCCCCCCTCCTTGGCCATGGCTGCTCGCCGCTGCCTCCTTGTCCCTCTCTTCTCCTCCTCTCTGACTTGTTCGGGGGGGGGGGGGGGTTGGGGTGGTAGCGGCGAGAAGTAATATCTGTGGTGTTTTGCCGTTTGTGTGTTTTTTGGTGTTTTTAGCTGCTACGCCGCTTTATACTACGCTCCGCGGCTGTGGGCGCTATAACCTGAGGTGATTTTGCCTAGTTATGGCGCCGGCCTGTGGTGTCTTTGGTCCGTGAGTCCCCCTTGGGGTTTTTTTTATTGGAGGGTGTATGTGCTGCGGGATGCTCATGCGTCTTTTTTCTTATGTCTTTCAGGCGGGATACCATTGGGTTGTGGCATATCCATTCCTTTCCTTCCCTCCCTACATTCCCCCCTTCACTAATTTCTGGGGGCATCCTGTGGGAGGGCATCCCGGGTGGCCTTTGTATAGCCTTTACCCACCGCTGGCCTATTGCGCCTCTGTTAATCACCATATGGAGGCTGCTGGGGATAGCGTGCTTGGGGGCCCTTTGGGGCAATCCCGGCTGTGTTCAATGTGTGGGGTGTCCCCTGTGAGTAACGGTGTCACGGTGTGCGTTCCGTGCACTGAGAGGGTCATTGCGCTACAAGCTGGTTTGTCTGCTTCTCTTTCCAGCTCAGCACATCCCTCTGCTTCGCCTACTCCCCTGCTCCTGCGACTGGGCCCCAGTGAGGGGAACGTCAGCAGGGAGTCACACTCTGATTTGGCTCTGCTTTGAGAGACAGCTTGCCAAGTCTGTTCCCAGGAAGGCCTCTGGCAAGAAGCGGCACCTGACTTCCACTCCCCCAGGCTCTACTGAGGAGTATGAGGAATTGGATGTCACTGCCGGACGTTATTCCCTGGAGGAAGGAGAATTGCCTCCGGATTCTGACTTCTTGGGAGACCAGCAGGAGAGTTGTGACGCCGCGTCTGGGGATTCATGGTATCCTGAGGACACTGGTAATTTACTGTCTCATATTTTTGAAATCCTACACATTGCCCCTCCTGTGGATGCTAAAAGGAAACAGGGTGAGCAGTTTCGTCCTGTTAAACAGCGTCTGGAGTTTCCTGAGCAAAGTCATTTCAACTCTATGATACTTAAAGCATGGGAACATCCTAACAAGCTACCAGCTGTGTCCAAAAGTTTGGATAAGAGGTATACCTTTTCTGCTGATCTTGTTAGGAGGTGGTCAGTTCCCCCTGAAGTGGATGCTCCCGTGCTGGGCTTGTCCAACACTTCGGTCATGCCTTCCCCGGACACTACCACTCTGAGGGACGGTGAGGACAGGCGCATGGACCAGTTGGCCTGTCATGCTTTTACCTGTGTGGGGGCTGGATTGCGCGCGACCTGTGCAGCGGCTATTACAGCTATTACTCTTAAGTCTCTGCTCAAGCACCTCATGGATGGCACTTCAGCTCGTGAAGAGGGAGAAGAGTTTAGGACTCTCTTGGTTTGCTCTGATTTTGTGGCCTTTATTCTTGCCGCTATGGATGATGCTGTGCGGCTAAGTGCCAGGGCCTCCGCGCTCTTGGTGGCTATGCGACGATCTGTCTGGTTGCGCCAATGGGCTGCTGATGCTGCTGCTAAGAAAGCTCTCAGTGGTCTCCCCTTCACGGGGTTGCGGCTTTTTTCTTGATGTTCTTGCTAAGGATGGCAAGCTGCCTCAGCGTAGGAGGCAGTCTTGACCATTTCGTGGGTCCCCCCCTCCCTTCCTTTCGTGTTCCCAGGGGAGGCCGGGGCTCTCTCCTCCACAGTGGCCGTAGAGATGCTTGGGGCCGTGGTAGACCCCGTGGTCGTCCCGGTCTCTCCTGTAACTCCAAACACAATCCCTCCCCTAAGCCCCCTCAGGCATGAAGGGGCGCCCTCACCCATCAGGGTGGGGGGACGGCTTCGGTTTTTTGCTCACGTCTGGAGGCTTCACGTCTCAGACCAGTGGATACAGGAGATAGTGTCCTCAGACTACAAGATAGAGTTTACAGCCTGGCCCCCACCAAAATTCGTCAGATCCAGGATGTCTTTAAACCCCCTGTATGCTCAAGGGTTGCGTCTGGCGGTTCAATGCCTGTTAGAGTCAGGAGTCATTTGTCCAGTGCCCCCTCAAGAACAGGGTCAGGGGTACTATTCCAATCTTTTCACAGTCCCCAAAAAGGACGGCTCTCTAAGACCCATTCGGGATCTAAAGAGCCTCAACAAGTTTGTCAGATTCAAGCATTTTCGCATGGAGACGCTACGCTCTGCTGTCACTACCCTTCGCCAGGGTGACTTCATGACCACTGTGGACATCAAATATGCTTATCTTCATGTGCCTATCTTCCTAGGTCATTAGAGATTTCTAAGGTTCACGCTAGAGGATCAGCATTACCAATTTGTGGCTCTACCCTTCGGGATCACCTCAGCACCTCGGGTGTTCACCAAGGTACTGGCGGGAGTGATGGCTCTGGTCAGGAACAAGGGCATCCGCATCATTCCTTACCTGGACGACATCCTGATTGTGGCCCAATCCTTTCCTCAGGCCGAGCAGGACACTCAGTTGGTGATCTCCACTCTACAGTCCTTTGGCTGGGTGATCATCTATCCCAAGTCTTCTCTGTCCCCGTCCTTGATGAGGTCCTTTCTGGGCTTGACTCTGGATACCTCTCAGGTCAGGGTATTCCTTCCTCAGCAGAAGGTGGAGGGTCTTCAGAAGCAGGCTCGGGCTCTGCTATCGTGTCCTCATCCCTCCATCTGGCAGGGGATGCAGTTAGTGTGCCTGATGGTGTCCTGCTTCAAGGCAGTCCCCTTTGCCCAGTTTCACATGAGACATCTCCAGTTGCACCTCTTGTCAGTTTGGGATCGGGACCCTGTGTCATTGGATCAGGAATTTGCTCTGTCTCCTCTGACCAGGCAGTCCCTTTCGTGGTGGCTGGACTTAAGGAACCTTAAGATGCCAGTCTAACAGGTTGGGGAGGTTTCTGGCAGTCCCTGAGGTTCCAGGGTCGGTGGGGCCCTCAGGAGGCCCATGCTTCCATCAACGTACTGGAACTAAGGGCGATCAGGTTGGTTCTTTCTCACCTGACCACCCACCTTCAGGGTCGGGCTGTTCAGATCCGCTCAGACAACCAGACGGTGGTTGCCTACATCAAACATCAGGGAGGTACTCGGAGCAAGCGAGCCTTCAAAGAAGTGTCCCAGATTCTGTCTTGGGCGGAGCGGCATGTTCCCTGCATCTCAGCGGTATACATTCCGGGGGTGGAGAACCAGGAGGCGGACTCCCTGAGCAGGGGGACGTCTCGTCTGGGGGAATGGTCCCTCAACAACCGGGTGTTTCTCTCCCTGTGTCACCGCTGGGGTCAGCCGGACATGGACCTGTTTACGTCCTGTCACAATCGCAAACTTCCCAGATTTGTCTCTCTGTCTCAGGATCCTCTGGCCTTTGCCACGGATGCCCTGGCAATTCCTTGGACGGAGTTTCGTCTTCTATATGTGTTCCCTCCGTTTACTCTTCTGGGCAGGGTCATACGCAAGATAGTCCAGGAATGAGTACCGGCCATCCTGGTGGCCCCTTGTTGGCCAAGAAGGGTTTGGTTCGCAGACGTCGTGCAGTTGGCAGTAGACAGGTACGTCTTACCCAAGGATCCAGATCTTCTCACTCAGGGGCGGCTACGCCACCCCAATTTACAAACGCTGGCTTTAACGGCTTGGCTGCTGAAACCTCCATCTTGAGGGAAAAAGGATTACCGGCTTCTGTAGTCGATACCATGATTACGGCTAGAAAGAAGTCCTCGTCTTTCATTTATTACAGGGTCTGGCATGCTTACACTGCCTGGTGCGAGTCCAAATCTCTTCCCTGTTGGGTGTTTTCTATTCCCAGGATTCTGGAATTCTTGCAACATGTTTTGGACTTGGGCCTTCAACTTCGTACTCTCAAGGGCCATGTTTCAGCTCTGGCAATTTTTTTCCAAAGATCCTTTGCCAATCACCGGCTGGTTAAAACTTTTTTCCAGGGTGTTTCTCATGTGCGTCCGCCATGTAAGCCTTTGCTACCAGTCTGGGAACTGAATCTGGTGTTGTCTGCTATGCAGGGGCCTCCCTTTGAACCTATTCGCGAGGCCGCCTTGCCCATTTTGACTCTTAAGGTAGCCTTTTTAGTGGCTATCACTTCCGTAAGGTGAGTTTCTGAGCTAGCTGCATTTTCCATCAAGCCTCCTTATTTTGAGCGGCATCAAGATAAGGTGGTGTTCCGGCTTAAGCCAGATTTCTTGCCCAAGGTTGTGTCTGCTTTTCACCTTAATCAGGACATTGTCTTGCCTTCCTTGTGTCCTAATCCCGCTAATTCCAAGGAGCAGAATCTGCATTCTTTGGACGTGGTCAGGTCTCTAAAATTCGATTTGGTTGCTACTGAGACCTTCAGGAAGTCTGATGATCTGTTCGTTCTCACTGCTGGGCCTAGGAAGGGTTTGCCTCCGGCTAAATCCACTATCAGCTAGTGGATCCGTCAGGCGGTGGTTCAAGCCTATCCTGCTAAGGGGAAGGAACCTCCCTTGAGAATTACTGCTCATTCCACTCATGCTATTGGTGCCTCTTGGACTTTTCAGCACCAAGCTTCTGTTGAACAAGTTTGCACGGCCCGCTTCGTCCCACCCTGTTATAGTTGTACTTTATGGTGATTGTTCCAAGTTAAGTTGGGTTTTTTTTTTTACTGTACATTCTTACATTTATTCGCTCCCGGCTTCTTGTCTCATTGCTCGTCTACGCTGGGAACTTGTTGGTTAATCCAGTTTTTATAGGGAGCCAGGATCTGCCAAAGCTTTCTGCTGAATAACCCATCAGTTATGAATACCGAAGCGGGCCGTGCCATGCAAGAACAAAAACAATTCTACAGGTGAGTACTCACAGAATTGCTTTTTTATAACTGGATGGTTCTAACTTTTAGCAATGGGCGAGTATTTTTAGCTCAGTGTTGGGCAACAAGCATAGGATGGTTACGCATCAAACTTTGCTTTGGTGATTTAAAGTGATGGCAGATTGGAAGATGTATGGTCTATTCCCGCCCTGTATGTCAGTCACTGCGCTGTCTATTCATTGCAATGGAAGTGGCATGCTAAGGCACTGCCTGACATTCCCCCTCCATTGCAATAAGCATAGTGACTGGAGGGGAGCAGCGGGGTCATGACCAACAGGGAATGTTGGTTGTAGCTAAAAGGATGCTTGCAGCTCCCCTTATTCACAGAAAGCAGGACTGCCCAGGATCTACTGCAGGGGAGATGAGGTAAGTGCCAATTTTTTTTTATTTTTATTTGGGTTTACAGTCCCTTTATTTTAATTACAAATGCAATAAAGATGACCTAAAGTAACTGGGGTATTTGGGAGTGTGTGCATGTATGCATGCATTGAGTGTGTGCATGCATTTGGGAATGCACCCATGCATTTTTAGGAGTGCAGACATGTGCATTTGGGAGTGCGTGCATAAGCATCTGGGGGTGTGTGCATGTGCATTTTGGCATGTGCGCATCCGAGCTTGCTCGCAAGAGTGCCAGGAGCATGTGCGTTGCGGGAGGGCATGCATGTGCTTCCGGAGGTTCTAGCATGTGCATTTGGGAGTGCAAATGCGTTTGGGAGAGTGTGCACATGCACTTCTGGGGGAGGGGGAGCTTGCTTGTGCATTTGGAGGTGTGCACATGTGTTTTTGAGATTGCGCACGTGTGTCTGGGAGTGTGGCATGTGTTTGGGAGTGCACATATGTGCGTTTCACCAGAGGTATGTCCGGAGTGCTTGGGAGTGCATGCATGTGCTTCTGAGATTATGTGCATGCGCATCTGGGAGTGTGTGCTCGTGTTTGGGAGTGCGCGTCTGTGCGTTCAGAAGTGTGTACAAGTGTGTCTGGGAGTGCAGGTCTAGGCGTTCAATATCGCCTAGCAACAAGGAGAGAGGGAGCACAGTCAGGGTGTCTGAAGCAGGATCTCAAACTCTTATGCAGCATCACAGCTCCAAGGGCCACGCCCACTTGCTTGATAAGAGAAATCATGAGGTGAAACTGTAAATCTTGATATCTCGGTCATTTCTTCCTCAATTTAAAAACAGCAAACAGTTTAGGACAGTGCCAAATGTAACCTGTGCAATTGTGTAATAATTACCTTTGCCTGAAATATCACTTTAACTTATACTAGCCATGTAGGTGGAGTACTTAGATGTATATGATAAAAATCACTGTTTTCCTGACTTATTCCCGTAACACTGCTTGTAGAAAGAATCTTCTAAAAATTGGTAATAGGTTTGGGAGTTCATATTGAGTTCATCTTCAACATAAAAAAGGTCCAGCTATCTCATCTTTAATATGAGTAGTCTATAGCAGTTCCCCGCCTCCAAAATGATGGAGACAATAAACAATTGCCTTATATTTGTGCGCACAGTAACTCTTAAAGGGGTCAGTTAGCTAGCAACCAACCAAGTCTATAATATGTATCTAAATTCTGGTTGGTCTTGGTTGGCACACATCTGCAGCAGTATGTTTGACTTGCACCACCAAGGTGCCTGTGTAAGGTGCAGTCCTAACTCTAAACTATGAGACCCTACAATGCAATGGAGAAATACAATGCAATGGAGACATTGGGAGCAGGTTGCCTGAGGTTGGCTACCTCCAGTGTAGCACATAATGCAAATATATCATAGGTATTGAAGGATATGCTCTGCAGTGTCATGGCCTGCACCAAAACAAACACGCCGTAACAAATGGGTATAACAATGGTATTGTCGCCGCCAGCTGCATCCCCCGCCCACCTTGCAGCTGTGGCGTGACCGTGCCGCCCGTTCAGGAAGGCCGGGCGCGCACAGCTAGAGGTAAGCCGGGATGTTGCCGGAGGGCACAGACGCGGTGGGTGCTCTGGGAGCGGGTGAGTGTTCGGGGGGGGGGGGGGGGGTTTCACACACACCCAATTGGGGATGCCCCAAGCATTGGAACTCAGGAAGACTCCAGGGCTAAGTTCCTCTTAAAGCAACTCCTATAACCTTCAAAATGGCACATGCATCCCAATTCAAGTTCTATTACTTGTGTTCCCTCCCCTTTGTCTCCAGCCCCAGGGGCAGGGCTCTCTTTCCTATTGTCTCCTGTGCTCACAACACTTGTTTAAACCTCGTAGCCTCGAGTTTTGTATTGTTCCCTATACTATGTGTTTTACCCTGTCTGTAATCATACCTTGTAAAGCACTACGGAAGATGATGGTGCAATATAAATATTATTAATAATAATAATTAACAAATGACATTGTCAAGGCAAACGGTGGACGAGAGCCTGGTCATGAGTCGTTGGACCCAGGAAAGGATTATCAGTGCCTTGGGGCTTTCACATAGCAGGGTATCCCAATTCAGGATGCACAAGGGGGAAGGCCTGTGGCCCGGGTGGGTTTTGATGCAATGAACTGGGGGTTTTCACACAGTGGTGCATCCCAAATCAGGATGCCCCAGGGGGAAGGCTAGTGGCCAGCCCTGGAGTATTTTAGATCCCAGAGCCACACAACAAAGGTTTTGGTCTGCTTTAGGGTGACTGCATTGTTTTTTTTTACTAATTTGGGGTCCCCACTTTTAAAGATTCCAGGCCTATCCCTGGGGCATCCTACATCGGATGCCCCATTGTGTGATCTTACCTGATCCCAGCGGGTCCCAATACTCAATCAGAAAAGCTGCGCCTCGTCACAGCAGCAATTTTAACAGAGCTTGCTCTCTCATTGCTGGGGGGCATGGTTTTGTCAGTAGAAAAGCCTGTGCCCACGCTGAGGCAACAGCAGCACCCATCATTGAGCAGGGGACTCACCCAAATATGCGTTTCCATCCACTTTAATTTTAGCCAAAGTGCCACTTTATCTAAAACCAGCCCTGGTCGCCGCTATCCAAACCACGCCCTTGCCAATAAGCCCCGCCCATTAAGTAGGCTTATCCCGCAAGTTGCTATATTGCCGCCTTTATAAACTATGATTCTGAGAGAAAACGCGGCATTAGGGCGATTGCGCGACGTCACAGCCCCAGCGCAGAATCCACTGACACCATTAGCGGGAAACTGCCTCTCTCTGCTCTCCCGCGTTACTCCGCCCATAGGGGTGGGTGACGTCATATCCCGGTAGTGGGACTGGCTGAGAGAAGGCAGCGGGAAGGTCGCGCTCTGGGTCGGGGATGCAGCGGGGAGCCGAGCTCACTATCCGGCAGCTGTGCTCCGGGCTCCGGTGCTCGTCAGGTGCATTATCCGCGGCCCTTGTGGAATATGAGCGACCTCACAGTCTACCTTAATAAGTCGCCATGATGCTGAACATTAATATTATGTGTAAAGTAGTGACCGGCAGCGCTGGGGGTTCTCTACATGCCTTCATCCCGGCCCTATAGGGCTGAGCTGCCATTGCTGTCTTCTCTATGGCAAACTGTGTCCGGGGGATGGAGTTTATTGCCCATCACTAAACTCTGTCCCCCGGAAACCTGCAGGTGAATAGTGTGGATGACTTATCCAGCTAAGCCCTTGTTTATACAATGCGGGATAATGATTGGGCCATTAACTGTCCCCCATATGGGAGGTTTAAAGTGGCTCCAAACCCACCATGAGATCCCTGGGCCGATCGATTCCCTCCCCCTGGGGGCTGTGTGAAACCCCCCAGGTTGCCCCATACACTTACCTTGGTTCCCAGTCCAATGGCACATGTGCGAGCCACATGCCTGTGACAGGCATTTGTGAATGGCCGGTGCGGGCATACTCCCTGTTAGAGGGAAGCGGGGGATGCAGCCGCCAGCGCACTCGGCCTTAGACGACGCCACGTCCCAGGCTCCGGACGTGCTGATTGGATGAGTGGCAGCGCATGTGCCATAGGACGGGAAGAAGTGAGTTTTTGCGACCTGGGGGGTTTCACACAGCGTGACACCTCCGATCAGGGTCCCCCAGGGGCAAGGACCAAAACCCAGCATAGTCAAAATCCTGGGTTTTGGTCCACTTTAACACCCCCCCCCCCCCACACACACACACACACACATTCCAGAAATTCACAAAATGCAGATGTCCCATCAGCCACAGGTGGAATCTCTGAACACGTGGCTATGATAACATCCATACATTTTCTGTCACATTGGGGTCTAGTCAAGTTTAAAGTGGACCAAAACTCTGGATTTTCACTCACAGGTTTTGCTCCATCCTCCTGGGGCATCCTGATTTAGGATGCCAGATTGTGTGAAACTCTGCCGTTTGCCCAGTTTTCTTACCTGTCCAAAGAGTCCACGGCGCAGGCGCTGCTTTCCTCCAATCAGCTCCTCTGGTTACACACATCAATGTGCGGCTGGAGAAGCTGTATGGAATCCCCAGCCACACACACTGGTGGCATCACTCGCATCCTTCAGCTGTACATGGCCACGCACAGCCATTCAGTTGCAGCGTGCGTGGCCGCACACAACCAGAATAGGATGCGCGTGATGCTGACTGTGCATGCGTTGTGTGCTTGTTGAATCAGGTGAATGGGGTGGTCACAGATCCTGAACTGGGATGCCCCAGGAAGAAGGAATCAGATGGCCTTGGAGTCTTGAGGACTTTAGGGCTGGTTCTGGCCTGCCTTAAAGCCGTACAAAACCAAGCATGGCTAAGGAATCTAAAACGTTACAGGGTGCCCCCTGCTCTCTTGGAGCGCAACAAAATGAATCTCCTTCCTGGCTCCCTTGCCGATGTAAGTATTGGGTGGCCGCTTCCCTATTTGGGTTGTGTGCACTCCCCTGAGTATAGTCATTCAGATAGGCTCGGGGCAGGAGCCTACCCACTGCTTGGTATGAGACCAATTTCGCTCTTGATTGCTGTAAACCAAGCCGCTTGCTGAACATTACATATGCACAGCAAACTGCTCTGATTGGCCAAAAGCCCTTGCATGTGCCATAGGACCGGGGAAAGGTGAGTTTTTCTGGGGGTTTCATACAGCAGGGCGTCCCAAATCAGGATGCCCCTGGGGCACGGAACAAAACCCAGGTGGTGAAAAATCTGTTGATGTGATGTAGCCTCACTTTGGTCAGACATAGCATGCCTATTGAGAATAAACAAAACACACTTAAACCAGAGCTTCAGAAGCATCACATACTGAGGCCGCTCACGGTTATGTCGACAGTACACCCCGAGCACCTCCACCGCCAGCGCTGATAGGCTGCTCCACGGCAGCCATAAAAGCGGACCTGGAAGAGGCGAGTTCCCGGCGGCCATTGTTTTGTTGGCACAGCTGGGCAGCCTGGGGCTGCTGTATAGTAAAGAGGGATTATGGTCATTTTTTTACCATAGTTCCTTTTTAATACTCGCCTTAGTTTTGGTGTGTTTTACAAGGGCATCCTTATTTGAGAGACTCCTGTGTGTGTGAAACCCCCGGGATTGCCTGTTTACTGTGTGAGCTCTCATCCATTCAGAACAGCCATGAACATTCTTGCTCCCTCTGCTGTGTGCCATTCAGTTATGCAAGTGGGGGTGCGCAAATCAGATAGAGAATTGCTGGGGAAGAGGAGGAACTCATATGCTCTGTACTATCGATCCTGGGAGATTTGTACAGCGGGCTAAGGGGTTAAGTTGTAACCTCGCCCTGGAGTCTTTTAGACTCCAGAGCCAGGTTACTAGGGCTCCAGGTCTACTTTAAAGAGGAACATCGGAGGCCCTGGAGTCTAAAAGACTCCAGAGCCGTCGAAGTTCCACTCCTTGGTACATCTTGAATTGGGATGCTCCGCTTTGTGAAACCCCGCCGATCACCAGTTCCACTCACATTCTGGAGCCCTCGCCACGTCTGTGCGCTCCGGCTGCATCCCTCGCTCACCTCTAGCTGCTGCTCAGCCAGTCTGCGCTCTAGCACGAGTATGTGCTGTGGGAGCGGAAGGAAGGTGAGTGAAACGGGGCGACCTGGGGGGTACACAGTTCAGGATCCCGCCACACACAGGTACACAAAGGGGAAAGTGAAATTCCTGTGTGTTGTTCCGAATGGGGCCCAGACTCCAGGACCAGCCCATCTAGTCCCCCCTGGGGTATACCGATTCAGGATGCCACTCTTGATGCTGCCACTTTTGCTTCTTTATGCCGGGCACGAGATGATGCTTTATGCCTAACAGCATCAGCTGCAGTAGAAATATTTAATTCTAAAACAGTTCTAATGAGTCTGGTTGTTCTCTCAATTTACAGGTCGATGTGGTTTGCCAATGTATGTGGTGCCAGCCAGACACTGCAGTTCCAGTGTATACACAGATGATGGCGATGCGGCTCTGCTGGATCGTATAATACGAGTAGACCATGCTGGGGAATATGGAGCAAATCGAATCTACGCTGGACAAATGGCTGTATTGGGCAGATCCTCTGTAGGACCCATTATACAGGTTGATTGCTTTACTATATTATTCTTCCCAATACATTTCCAGCGGTTAAGTTGGCAATGCACAGGGAGAAACAAAAACTACTAAAAGCTGATGCCTCACTGGCAAGAAGAAATAATCCCAACTTTTTCTTTTAAATGTCTGTAAAATAATGTCTAAATCCCATAGATAGATCTCATGCTGACCTGACCCTGGGTGAGGTTAAGCACTGGGCAGCATTAAGTATACTGGGCACTGTTTGCCACCCTTCCCTCCCATTAAAACCTTTGGGCAGGGCCTTGTTTGAGCACAAGTATGCCTATATTTTGTAACTCAAGCTACTTGTATGACTGACCATTTCCATATTTGGACTATTTGTTGTACTAGCTAAATAAAAGTAGAAAAAATCTATATAAATAATTAGGCAGAACATTTAGCATTTTTTAGCACCCAGCTGCTGTGGTGATTGGGTGTTGAACCACTAATGATCCCCAGTGCCTGGCCAAACTAGGAGCTGAGACTACACTGTACTGATCCCAGCACTGGACAAGGAGGAGTAAGGTGTTAAAGACAAAGGTGGGGGGGGGGGGGCAGCTAGCAATAGGATACAGACAAAGTGCCCAAACCAAAAGCGAGGGTAGATCACGTCACATTTTAACCGGATATGGGCTATGACTTTTGAAACAATGCTGGCAGCCTTTCCTGCACTTCTAATTGTTTAGATGCTGTGTTTGCATCAATGCCTATGAACACTTGACAGACAAGGTCTTCTGAAGCCTAATAGCAAAACATGTCACCCACTTCTACAGAGAAGTTCATCAGTGTTTAAATTCCTCTTTCCAGAATTAGTGCTGCACTGCTTCTAGTGGTCAGCCAAGTGCACTGCAAGCAAGGTAGGGTTAGCCTTTCAAACATTTAGAATTAGGGGTGCTGGAGGCTGAAACTGAGGCACTGTGGGCTGCAGGTTGTGCATTCCTGTCTTAGACATTGAGAATGTCTCCTCCTCAATATATAACAAAGCCTGGGGGGAAACATGCAATGTCCTATTGTCCTAATTGTGTATTTCTATGACCCGGAATGCCTTGAGCAATAACCAGTTGCCTTTTAGGTTTAATAGGTATTAATAATACTCTAATATTCTTAATATAATAACTTTTGAAGAGCCTGGGTTATATGTTCAACACTTTCTTTTTATTCACAGCATATGTGGGACCAGGAGAAAGATCATTTAAAAAAGTTTAATGAGTTAATGGTAGCTAACCGGGCCCGCCCTACAATACTGCTGCCATTCTGGAATGTGGCTGGATTTGTACTGGGTAGGATGCCTTGAATTTGTTTTTCTTGTTATTAGGTTATTTGTATGTGTTAATGAAGTATTAAATCCTATCGCCTTCAGGTGCTGGTACAGCTCTGCTAGGGAGGAGTGGTGCAATGGCATGTACAGTGGCTGTAGAGGAGTCTATATCCAACCACTATAACAATCAAATCCGATCACTTATGGAGCGGGATCCAGAAAAGCACAAGGAACTACTGCAGGTATGAAAACCGTTCCATCCGATCGTATGCTTATTGCAAAGAAGTTGGTGTATCGTAACAACACTGCAGGACAGTGCAAGTCGCTGTACAGTCAATACCTATTTTGTAATTAGAAAATGATTTATTGCTCGCATATTGGATGAATATGAAATGATCTGGTTGCATACTGCATTGTTTCTACTTTATTTGCATGCTGTACATTTTCATTAGCAATAACCTTTAAAGCAACCCAGCAACAGAAAGGGGGCTTTATGCGCCAGGACAGACATGGCGAATATGAGGGGGTGTGCCTGGCTTTAGCACTGTAGGTAAACCTGCTGTAAGAGGAACAAGGATGCTGCTATTGCTGACAACTTGAGTAGCTATCTAGATTGCAGCAATTGCCCAGCTGCAAAGCTCACCTGGATAAAATATGCAGTTTAAAAGTTGGAGCTCCTGCTAAGGCACACAGTAACCTAAATGAAAGCTGCCATGAGAAAAATATTGGTCTTCCATTGATAATATCATTAAAATTAATTGCCTGGCTTGCACCATTTAGAATGGTGTCTACAGACCCAGTATCTTACATGCATATAGTCTAAAGGTAAACACTCACACATTTGGTCTGGGGATGTGAAAGGACGTGCGGTGTGAGAGCTCCGTCCCGGCATGCTAATTCCGATCACTTGCTGCCGGCTACTAAATACCCTGCCCCTCAGATCTGCCCACATTCCTGGTGGCCCAAGTAGAAGTCATGGCCCAACGGAAGGTGCGAGATAAAGAAATACCCAAGAAACTAGTTTGCTTGCTCATGCTCACAAGATGGCCCCGGGCGACCAAGCAGCAGCAAGAGGTACGGGGACAGAGAGATGGGGAGGAGGACGAAAAAGTAACCCTCACCCAGCTCCGTTCTGAGCTGCTGGCAGCAATTACCACGTCCCTGACTACACTTGCTTGCCTAGATATTCTGTACTTGTGCCTCAGAGTGGACTGGGGTCCCAATGTGGGGGGCACTGCCCTCCTGGATCTAGTAAACGAGTTTGGATGTGTGGAGGTTGAGGAATCCAGAATTCAGAAGTTCTGTTTCATATAGATTATATGTTCACATCAAGGAATGTGGCCTCACTGGTGGTCAACACTGTCAGTCACTTACCACAAGACTATTGCTGACCATTTTCCACTCCTTATGACTGCGGGGGCTGCCCATGAGGGAAACAATGGATGCTGGAAACGTAACCCTTTCTGGTTAAAGTTGTTGCCAGACCCTGTAGTGCAGCAACTAATGGAAACCGTACTGCTAAATGAGAAGAGTGGGTCTATCCCCTTGCAGTGGAAAACATTAAGGTACAAGAGGTTTACTTAACCCAGCCAATTCAAACCTAAAGAAGGTGGGGAGATATGAGGAGGAGGCGGAGGCTGAAGCATGTATGATACAGAACCCCTTCGGGCAGTGGCTGTGAGCAGTCAAACTTTTCCATGCTACTGAAATGTGTTCTTTGCAAAGCAAAACTATTTTGAGAATGGTGCTTAGTCAACTAGGCTGCTGGCCCATTTGGTATCTTTCACCAATATTGCCAATCGTACGCAATCTGATCGGATCTCTCGGACATTCTGCAATACTTGATGGATGTCGACTTCTTACAGTTATTAGAAGCGTTAGAAGAGCTGCTAGCGAATAGACTCCAGAAAGTTATCCTTGATTTATTCAGCCCGACCAAACAGGCTTTATGCCATGTAAGTCGACATCCATCAACTTGTGCGCCCTGTAACATCATTGTTGGAAGGGGGGAGGTCTCCCGGGTGTATTCTGCTCTGTCAGCCCACATCCGCAAGTCCAAGCTGGACCATTATGGAAAGCCGACTACAGTTAAACTGGAGGAATAGGATTGCCGCAAGAGCTAGTATTATCTCCTGCTGCCAACAAATTAATAGTTTTATATTGTGCATCAGGCACATGTTACTCCAGCTCGTAAAGCTCTCATCAGCCTGCCTGAGATGTGGGGTGCTGGGGGCTGACTTTTGACACATGATGTGGCCATGTGAGGTAATAAAAAAGTACTGGGGGGAAATAACAAGTCTCCTTTCCTGAGTGTTAGAGAGCCCTTTTAGATGCTGACCCTGCACTATATATCCTGGGGGTAACACTGGAGGAGGTCTGGATGCGCCACCAGAGAGCATTCCTGAGAGAATCTTGTTCTTCACCAAGAAGGCCATTGTTCTGAAGTGGCTGTCAGATGAGCCCCCCACCACTAATCTCCTGTCCCATTGCAGGCTCCTGTACAAAAATAGAGGGTGCCTGGATAAGTCTGCTTATGTATATGTACCTTACGTTGAGATGTCTTCCGATGCTTGCAATATATACCTGTACTGTTGATATTCTTTAATAAAGACGAGTTTAAAAGAAAAAAAAAAAAGTTAAAATTCTTGTTGTTCCTGCTTATATACATTAGTGGTATAATGTTGTAGGGGAGGCATGTCAGTATGCATTTCCTTTTTTCCAGGTAAAATTCAGATATTGCAGCCTCTGGTTATCTTATATTTAAGGTTTCCATTTGGATGATTTGTACATGTAAATCTGCATTTCTTTTTTAGACATTAAAGCAGTTTCGGGATGATGAATTGGAGCATCATGACACCGGGCTGGAATATGATGCTGAACTGGTAAGATCCTGACCTAAAGGAAAGAAATGGCTTCCTGTACTTATTATATATATATATATATATATATATATATATATATATATTTCAAATATCTATTTTTACTCTCCACTTCAAATCTTAAACCGGACCTTCAGCATGATTTAATTAAAAGCCCTAACTCTTAAAAAACTGTTCCCCAGCATCTAAAATTAATATATTTTAAGTTTTTAGTCACTAACTTATTATTCTTTCCCCCATTGGGCTGCAACTCTGTTCAGGAATTTAGGATATGGGCGCCGCCATCTTGACTCAGAAGCATCACACTTACTGAGGAGAGGAGAGTGGGATAAAGTACAGGGGGGCAGGTTATAGCTGTGCTTTGCTCAGACAGAGCAGAGCTGGGGTCAGGTAAATGTCAGCAGTCCCAGAATGCAGAGCAGCACAGTCAGGAGGCACTTCCTGTTTGCAGGCTGCCTGATAAGATGGCAGCTTCCATAAGCCGCCATCTTGGATGTTTAAAGGCTCATAACATGCAGTAGATGCAGGTAGGATGATTTTTAATGTGGACAATCTGTATGTACAGGGTGTGGGAAACATATAAGATAGACTCTTATTCAGGGTGAAGGTCCGCTTTAAAGCTGCTGGGGCCTATTACTATAGGCTTTGGTTATACTGAATGTGATCTGTTTCACCAGTTGCGTATATTATGTACATGTTTGGAATTCATTATGGAAGGGGGGGCAGATGGGGACTAAACATGAAACAAAACCAAAAACCAGCATTAGCAGAATAAGAAATGGTGGAGTGTAGGAAATTGGGTTGAACATCAGGGGAAAGACCCTCCCGGTCCTTGGAGCTACTGCCCAGGCGCCACATGAAGGGGGTCCTGGTCCAAGGAAGGGAAGAGGAAAGAGATGATCTGCCTTAACTAGGAGCTAACTACTGAGGCAGCCATTCCAATGTAAGTTGTAACATGAAGGTGATCCAAGGAAACAAAAAGAAGACATAGGTAGTCAGGGTGCATATTTTGAGATGAGAGAAGGGCCTACCGAGTCAGTCATCCCATTCCAAAACGCCATTCAGTTGGAGTCCTAGTTAAAGTAGATGGAGAATAAACAATGGTGAAAGGGATAGACCCCAGATCAGCCAAGCCATAGAGACACAAGCCTCTGGTGCTCCTCTAGGCCCCTGTTTCTAGTGTCTTGGTTAACCTAGTTCCCACTTCCAGCTCACCTTGTGGACAGAAGTGTGTTACCCAGTGGGGCCCTGGGAATGCGATTTAAGCTGACTGATGGCAGGTAAGATGGGAAGCAGTGTCTCTCTATGGCATGGCTGCTCTGGGGGTCTGATTAGACTTTAAAATGACTACCAAAGTTATAGTTCCAGTCATAAAACAATGCCCCACCCCCCTAAGCTGCTGCGATATGTAGGCTTTTCTTTCCAATCCATTCCAGCCTGTCCAGAAGTATTCACGTTTAGGAGTTCGCCCCTAGGGGGCGCTGACTGCAAAATCAAAAGATGTAGCTCCTCCCGGCCCCCTATAAAGGCAGCTGCCTCTCAATCCAGCCCCAGTTCTTTTTCTTGAAATTGACTGCACAAGATCGCTTTCACTCTCAGATTTTTGGCAGCAGAGCAGGGCCACCTAGACTGTCGGCCGCTGCCGGACCCTATTTCCTCGGATCTCTTCTGACCCATCCTTGCCTCCCAGCCTTGGCTGATAGAGGGGATCCGTGTCTGGTAGGGTGAAACGCCGGGGTCTGGGGTGTTCTAGCAGAGCACATGGCTTTGGGCCGCAGACTTTATTAACAAAAAGTAGTCGGCCGCAGGCATTCTATGGTGAGCCTGCTGGGGAACCACTTATATATGTACTTCATATATGACCTCCTCGCTTTATTGGTTGATGTATGTGTATGTTGTGCTTGGTGCTACTTATGGGGAGCGGTGGAGAGCTCTGTCGCTATAGTACCTACAGCCATGAGCGGTCCGATGCCGCTCCATCCACCCCTAACCTTCCTCGCTCCCTCACCGGGTCTCGGTCCGGGGCGCGTCTGCCAGCATGCAGCACGCACCCCGGACCGAGACCCGTCGAGGGAGCGAGGAAGGTAAGGCTCTCGCACCCTGCGGGCTCCTCGCGGGGAGGTGGGGGGCCGCCTTCATGTCAGGCGGCGCTCGTGGCGCCGCAACTAGGCCAACGTGACGAGCCGGGGGGGGGGGGGGGAGAGGTCACGGGCGGCGGCACGCAGACTGGCCGTTGCTCCTGTGATGCTCCCCCGGCGGACTTTTCTAAAAGCACTGCGGGCCTTGCGGGCGCGGCTGGGGACGCCGGATGTGATCTTGTTTCTCCTGGCATTGCGTGAGTCCCTCTTGTGGTTGTCCTGCTTTAAGGGGATAAGGGGGATAGACACTGTATTCTGCACTGTATGCTTATTTTATTTCATTGCCATGTATATTTTAAGATTCTTATATGTTAATGCATGACATTGTGGGTCATTTTGTAATTGCTGTCTTTCTCTTTTTTGATTTTAGACTGGGGGTTGAGGGTTGTGGTTTCTCCCGGTCCCCATTATTAAAAAGAGGGATCGGCTATTAGGCTTAGGCCGTTAGTGTCTATTAGCCTTATTGAATATTTTTATTCAGAATCGCCATAATGGAGGCATCAGGGGATAGTGAGCCGCGCACCGCACTTGGGCAGCACAGGCTCTCCCCTGGGCAGATTCAGTACAATTTGTTCCACTTGCGCTAGAGGCATTGCTTTGGACCATGAGCGGGCGGTCGCTCCTGACCCTAGCCCTGCGTGACCACCGGCCTCTCCGGATCCTCCGCTGCTGCACTTAGCCCCTAGTGAAGGGGGAGCCAGGAAGGGGACACACGCTGATTTTGCGCACAGGCTGGCTAGCCTCGAGAAACAGATCTCGTTGGCAGCCCCTAAAAAGGCCTCGAGTAAGAAGCGGCATTTGGAGCCGGTTTACTCGGATGATGATTTTTATGATTCTTTGGGATCTGCGGATGAAGGCAAGTCGCCAGATGACCCACTCTCAGTAGGTGAGTTTCTCTCCGCCGGAGACTATAGCATCTCTGGTTCCTCTTCGGATGAGGATTGCTTCCTTCCAGATGATCCGGAAAGTTTGCTTTCTGCCGTTTTTGATACCTTACACATTGTTCCTCCCAGATCGGCTAAGAGGAAAAAGGGTGACTTGTTTCAGCCTGAAAGACGGGTTTTTCCCTCGCAGCCGCATTTTTCTAACATGATTCTTAAGGGATGGGAAAGGCCCAACAAGCTACCGTCGGTTCCTAAGGGCCTGGATAGATGGTATCCTTTCCCTGCCGAATTGATTCTGTTATGGTATCACCCTCCTGAGGTGGACCCTCCGGTGTCGGGATTGTCCAACACCACGGTTATGCCATCACCTGACAATGCTTCCTTATGTGATTCTGCAGACAAATGCATGGATCAGTTGGCCTGCCATGCTTCACCTTTGTTGGTGCCCTTTTTCAGCCTGCTTGTGCCTTGGCAATCGTTTCCCTAGCCAACAGGAGAAAGGTTAAACACCTTGTGGCTAAGTCCCGCAAACGGGCAGAGGAGTTTAAGGAACTCAAGGCCTGTTTGGATTTCATCGGCTTTGTTGTTACTGCCATGGATGATGTGGTCAGGCTAGGTGCCAGTATTTCGACCTTGCTTGTAGCTTTAGCCGCTCGCTGTGGTTGAAGCAGTGGTCGGCCGATGCGGCTGCCAAGAAGTCCCTCACAAGTCTACCTTTTGTGGGAAGCCGGCTGTTTGGGGAGCGACTGGACCTTTTGGTCAAGGATGGTAAGCTCCCTCAGATAAGAAAGCCTGCTCGGCCCTTTCGTAACTCCTCTTCTTATCAGTCCTTTCGGGGAGGAAGAGGTTCTTCATTTTCCGGTGCCCGCAGAGATACCTGGGGCAGAGGTAGGTCCCGCAGCTGGCCCAACCCCGCCTGAGGAGCTAAGCCCTAACCCCCAGCCAAGCCTACTCGGGCATGAGGGGGTGCCCTCACCCATACGGGTGGGGGGACAGCTTCTACTGTTTGCTCCGATCTGGAGACGTCTCGGATCGGTGGATTCAAGAGGTGGTGTCCTCAGGTTACAAGATAGAGCTGGCAGCCAGACCACCAACAAAATTCCTATGTTCAAGCATATCCCAAAACCTGCTAAAAGCTCAGGCTTTGAGAACAGCTGTTCAACACCTTCTGCTGATAGGTGTGACTTGCACTGTGCCCTGGCAGGAACAGGGTCAGGGGTTCTACTCCAACCTGTTCACGGCCCCCAAGAAGGACGGATCGCTGCGGCCGATCTTGGACCTGAAGGGTCTCAACAAATTTGTAAAGGTCAGACATTTCCGCATGGAAACGTTGTGGTCAGCGGTGAGAACGCTTCGGCACGGCGACTTTATGACCACGGTGGACATCGGGGACGCTTGTCTGCACATCCGGATTTTCCAAGGTCATCAGAAGTTTTTGAGATTTGCACTGGAGGATCAACTTTATCAGTTTGTGGCACTCCCCTTCGGCATATCCTCAGCTTCCAGAGTGTTCACCAAGGTGCTGGCGGGCATCATGGCTATCCTGAGGAGTCAGGGTATTCGCATGTTACCCTATCTAGATGACCTCCTGATTTCGTCCCGGTCCCTTCAGGAGGCCGAGAGCGACACCCGGACTGTACTGTCAACCCTGGAAGCCTTCGGTTGGGTGATCAACTACCCCAAGTCGTTTATCACGCCTTCAACAGTGAGATCCTTCCTGGGAATGACGCTAGACAGCCACCAGGTCAAGGTCTTTCTGCCACAGCAGAACGTTTTGGGACTCCAGACGCAAGTGCAGGCCTTGCTAGCTTGTCATCAGCCATCGGTACGTCTGGGGATGAGATTGGTGGGCCTAATGGTGTCGTGCTTCCAGGCAGTGCCCTTCGCCCAATTCCACATGAGACCTCTACAGCTGAACCTACTGACCAGCTGGAATCGGTCGCAGGAATCTCTGGAACAAGGATTTTTGCTGTTCCCCCCCCCCGGCCGGCAATCCCTCTTGTGGGGGTTGGACTCTCTGCTGGAAGGCAAATCCTTTCAGACTCCCCAATGGGAGATAGTTACCTCAGATGACAGTCTTACAGGCTGGGGAGGCGTTTGGCAGACCCAGAAAATCCAGGGTCAGTGGGGTCCAAAGGAGAACCGGTTATCCATAAATCTCTTGGAGCTGAGAGCAATTTGGTTGGTTCTTCTACGCCTAACTCCCCATTTAAAAGGCCATGCGATCTAGGTCCGCTCGGACAATCAGACAGCTGTGGCCTACATCAACCACCAGGGCGGGACTCAGAGCAAGAGATCCCTCAAGGAGGTAAGCCGGATTCTGACTTGGGCAGAGGAGAATGTTCCCTGCATCTCGGCGGTTTACATCCCTGGGGTGGAAAACCAGGAAGCAGACTCCCTGAGCAGGAGTTCCTTGCGCCTGAGGGAATGGTCCCTGAGCAGCGAGACCTTTCAGGCTCTGTGCCTCCGCTGTGGTCAACCAGACGTGGATCTTTTTTCCAAGGTTCGTCTCTCTCTCTCAAGAGACCCTCTGGCCATAGCAACAGACGCTCTGGCGATCCCTTGGACGGAGTTCGAATTTCGGCTTTGACGGCCTGGCTATTGAAACCTCAATCCTGACGGAGAAGTGGTTATCGGCCACGGTTATTCACACAATGATTCAGGCACGGAAGAAGTCTTCTTCCATGATATACTACAGAGTTTGGCGGGCCTATATCGCTTGGTGAAGCCTTCCTTCCCAGAAATTTTCTATTTCTAGAATTCTTGAGTTTCTACAACACGGTCTAGACTTGGGCCTCTAGCTGAGCACCCTCAAGGGTCAAGTCTCGGCCTTATCCATTTTTTTCAAGAGGTCCATTGCCAATCATAGATTGATCAAGACTTTTTTCCAGGGGGTCACCCATGTCCACTTACCGCGTAAATTAGTCTTACCGGTGTGGGACTTGAATCTAGTGCTGTCTGCTTTCCAGGGTCCTCCCTTCGAGCCATTGTATGACGCTACATTGTCTATGCTTACACTCAAGGTGTTTTTTCTGGTGGCGATTACCTCGGTACGTCGCGTGTCAGAGCTGGTCGTGCTATGTATGAAACCACCCTACTTTGAGATGCACAGAGATAAGGTAGTTTTTCGTTTTAACCTGATTTTTTGCCTAAGGTCATTTCTCCTTTTCACCTTAATGAGGAGGTTGTCTTACCTTCCTTGTGTCCAGCACCGGCTAATTCCAAAGAACGGACTCTCCATGTTTTGGATGTGGTCAGAGCCATAAGGTATTACCTGGATGCGACTGCATCCTTCAGGAAATCGGATTTGCTTTTTGTCTTGACAGAGGGTTCTAGGAAGGGATTGCCACCAGCAAACTCCACTCTCAGTAAGTGGATTAGACAGGCGGTGGTACAAGCCTATTCTGCCAGGGGGAAGGAACCCCCTTTTCGGATCACAGCTCAATCTACTAGAGCTATTGGTGCCTCTTGGGCTTTTCAGCACCAGGCCTCGGTGGAACAAGTTTGCAAGGCTGCTACTTGGTCTTCAGTTCATACTTTTTCTAAGTTTTACAAGGTGGATGTCAGGGCCTCAGCTGATGCTGTTTTTGGCCGAAAGGTGCTTCAGGCGGTAGTGAAATGAACTATCTGCTGTTCCGCACTGGGGATCCCGCCCATATGGACACTGCTTTTGGATGTCCCAAACGTGAATACTTCTGGACGGGCTGGAATGGATCGGAAAGAAAAAGGCAATTCTGTGAAACTCACCTGTAGAATTGATTGTGTTCTCCCATCCATTCCAGCCATCTACCCTGCCCTTGTGGTTTATTATGGCCTGCATGCCTGTTATGGTGTTTGAACCATTTTTGATCATAGGACACTAGTTATACAAGTTTTTAGTTTTGATTCGAGAGAGTACAAGCGGAGGCTATGTGAGGTAACATGGTCTCCTATTTTTTTGTTTGGACCTCCCGGCCTGCCTCTTCTATTGAGTACTGCTTTTAAACTACTGGGGCTGGATTGAGAGGCAGCTGCCTTTATAGGTGGCCGGGAGGAGCTATATCTTTTGATCTTGCAGTCAGCGTCCCCTAGGGGCGAACTCCCAAACGTGAATACTTCTGGACGGGCTGGAATGGATCGGAGAACAAAAGCAATTCTACAGGTGAGTTTCACAGAATTACCTTTTCTCTACCACCACAGAGCTGTATACTGTGCACCAGAAAATTACACAATCCCTCTGGTAATGTTTTTGACAATGTAAAACTTCTTTCCTGCAGGCACCAGCCTATTCCCTTCTGAAGAGCGTCATACAAGTCGGATGCCGGGCGGCGGTCTATTTATCTGAACGTGTTTGAGAAATGGTGGTTTTGACATTTTTAGTTCACAATTTATTGAAGCTTATGGATCTGTATTAGATGTATGTATAAACAGGTTGTTCCAAAAAAATATATATTTATTTTGCCATAAGCCACCCCTTTCGCTAATACCAAATGGCTATTTCTACTTTTCTAAGATGGCCAAAAAAAAACAAGAGTACCAATAAAAGTAATTAGACATTTTTCTGAGTTGATTTTAAAATGCTGAAATTATAATTGAATTACTTCATGTGTCTATTGTGGAAAGCTGTATTTGGAACATACAGAAACAGAAAGGACAAGTATCCTTCCAAACATTAGAAATTAAACTGCAATCATTTGGGAGCAAACATAAATTAATAAAGTTTAGTAATATACTTTCTTTGCAAAAATGTTGCTTTTTTTATTTGCTCTGAAACCTTGAGCTCCTGGACAGGCAAAGCAGGGAGAAGTGAGGAGTGGACCCCAGCAGCAAGTGTTCTTTACACAACTTTCCTTCTAAGTGCTGTGTGTGCAGACACATGCTGCCCCGTAAATCCCATCCACAAGAGCTTTATGCCCCTGTCTTGCTCCCTCTCTACATGCTCCTCACAGGCACAAGTTGGGATTCCTGTGTTGGGATCTGCTCACAGTGCACCTGAAGAGCTATGTGACATAAATGCTCCTTTGTTTTATTAATCTTTTGCCCTTTTTTCTGCTCTGTCTTGTCAAGTAAGAAAGTATCCTGAACGACCATCCTTGCACATACAAGTTCTCACTTACCTCCGGGCAAGTGGGACAAGTTTCTGCCCCCGAAATGTGAAAGAGAAACCCAGACCATGTGACCGCTGGTGGCCAATCAAAGGCCCAGTTTTGTATTGGGAATGCCAGCAGGTATAAAAATCTTGACCAGGCGGCAGTGTATGCAAGGGGTAGAAGCCACAATCGGGATCCCCACTCTGTGCATGGTTCACCTCGCAATTGGTGTAAAATGAGGCTCTATCCTGTCATTTGCTTTCAAAACGTAAGGTCCCAGTTTCCTATTTTCTTATTTTGATATGATCCAGAGCATTGTAGTTGAGAGTTCTGCTTTTACCATTTCACCAAAGTCATTCACCAAGTCACTAGAGCACCATTTCTTCATAATTGATGAGGCATAGGATTGGGCTTGCATGTATAGAAAACTATGCACAGCAGTAATGGAAACTAATTCCTTGATCTATATTCTAAGCAAACAGCACATCCTGCTCCAGGATAGTAATAACATGTGGGTAATCCTCTGCCTCGGGCGCCGTGCACTGCAGACATGTAGAAAACAAGCTCCTCCCGGCCCTACATATACCGAAGGACCTCCCACAAATCCCCAGATTTCTCTGCAGTGCTGAACTGCGAAGACACGAAGTATCACGCTCTTGCAGGCGAGCGGTGCTTTACAGCCCGAGGCCCTGCGGGACTATTTCCACCCGTCCTCTTCGGAAGAATATGCCTCCCAGCCTGGGCTGCGCGGGTTGGGTGAAGGTAGGCAGCACCTGGTGTGCTGAACGGAGCCACGCTCCACCGCAATCCCCCTCCATAGGGTAGGCGGTTAGGCCGATGGTGAGCCTCTAGTGGATGCCCCTCCCGCATTCTTGCCCGTGCCCCTCACAGACTTAGTCCATGGACGCTGTCCGCTTCCCCCTCGCTTCCTCCCGTAACTCGGGGGGAAAAGAAGGGGGGGAGGGTATGTGTGGCAGTCATAGTGTTAAGTATCACGTTAAGGCCTTTGGTTTTTAATTTTATTGGGTGTCAGTGTCGCGCTTCTGCAATACAGTTGCGAGCCGTTTGTCTTTCATTAACAACTGTCTAGACGGCAGCATCATTTCCAGCGTGTCAGCATCTTTATGCATTCGCCTTCTATCCAACGGTTCTACTTTTTTCTGTTGGTTAGAGCTTCGCGCTCTTTGGGGGAGGCGGAGACTCGGCATGACGCGCTCCGCGTCACAGCCTGGCCGGCCCGCCCCTCGAGGTTCGCTTGGCGCCATTTTGACAATCTTCGCGCGCGTGGTGCTGTCCGCCTCCTCCCTTGGTCATGTAAGTGCCCTCCGGGGCAGCATGGTTTTATGTCTATTCGGCTGCGCATGGCACTGACTCCACCCCTCTTGTCCCATTATGTCTTTCAGACGCCAGGACTTCGGTGGCTTCTCCCGGCCTAACATATATTACAGCGGGTCCACATAACAAATTCTCCCACTTCCTAGCGGGTCTTGGGGCATCCAGGGTTGCCTATTGCGTAAATCCCTGCGGGCATACTGCTTGATAATCACCATATGGAGGCATTTCAGAATTATGTAACCGGGGTCCCTCCGGGACATGACTGGCAGTGTGTGGTCAGCCCCAGGCTGAGGCTGACAGAGCACAGGTCTGCGGACAGTGTGCAGAACAGGCAGGTCTGCCAATGGCGGCACCTCCCTTCAATATTCCCGTCTCCCCGGACCTAAATATCACTCATGACGAGTCCCACTCGAGCAGGGATGACCTGCAATCCGTGCCGCTCGTGCTGCCTACGGCGGAGCAGGTGCTTTCTGGATTGGCGGAGCGTATGGGCCCTGGTAAGAAGCGGTCCCTGACGCCTCCTGGCTCTCCGGTTCCTAACGATACCGATGACTCTGCTGATATGCAGGACCTTGATCCTTCTGAGGAAGGTGAGCTATTCTCAGATTCCGGCTCCTCGAACGAGATGCCCGGGGGCTGTGATGATTCTGAGCCCGGTTCTTGGGGCCTGTGTGACACAGATGAAATTCTTATTAAGATTTTTGAGGTTTTGTCAATCTCCCCCCCTGGGGAGACCCCCAAGCCTAAGAAGGAGAGTTTCCATACAGCGCCGCCACGCTTGGAGTTCCTAGAACAGGAGCATTTCCAGAATCTTATATCCCAAGAATGGGAATAGCCTTGTAAGCTTAAAGGGGTCCCAGGGGTCTGGGATTGGAAGTACCCTTTCCCTCCTGATGTGGTTAATTTTTGGTCAGCACCTCTTGTGGTGGACGCACCAGTTATAGGGGTCACAAACCCCCCTTTCATGACGGCTCCTTTTTACCGTACCCTTCGGGATGCTGAGGACCGGCGCATTGACAGACTGGCTTCCCACGCCTTCTCGTGTGCTGGGACGGCTCTGCGCCCGGTCTGTGCCGCGGCCATCACTGCGGTGGGCACCAGGACTCTTGTTAGAAAAATACTAGATCACCGTCCTGAGGACCTCCCTTGGGGGGTGTTTAATGCGCTATCAGACTGTGATGCGTTTGTGAAGTTTATTCTATCAGCACTGGACGACACCATTAAGATGTGTGCTAGAACCTCTGCCCTTGTGGTAACTATTCGCCGCCTGGTCTAACTGCGACAGTGGGGTGCTGACGATGCTACGAAAAAGGCTCTCACTTGCCTTCCCTTCAGAGGACGGCGGTTATTTGGGGCCCGTTTGGACCTTTTTGGGGAAAAAGGGTAAAGCACCCTTGCGCAGAAGGCCGCTCCGGCCCCCCCGGAGCAGGGCCACCCCTCCACCTCCCTACGTTAGTGTCAAACGCGAACCTGAGGTGTGCTTCCAACTGTTCGGTGTGGATTCCCACCATGGGGCGGGCAGGCAACGCCCTGGGCCCTCTGGAAAGTCCAAGTCTGCCAGGACCTCCCAAGCATGAAGGGACGCCCTCGCCCTCCAAGGGTACTGCTGCAGCAGCTGTCTCCCATCTAGGAAGGTACCTCCTCCTTCTGGTGGTTCCAGGAGGTAGTTCCCCTGGACACAGGATAGCTTCTGCTGGGCGGTCCCCCTCAGTGGTTGTCAGGGTGCTTCTTGCCCCTGTTTTTCCTTCAGGAATTGGCGCGGGCCGTACTGGGCCTACAGAGTTTGGGCTTACTTATAGGTTGCCCTTAACAGTATGGGGCTATGGCCTCTATATTAACCTTCCTCCTCCCCTCTTCAGTATGGGGCAGTCTGGACCACGCTGGCCTATGGTAGGCCTGGCAATTCTACTCTCACAGGTAGTCCCTATGTGACACCTCTGTCTTAGGACACAGGCGCCTGTGCAAGGGGGGCTTCCTGCCCCCTGTGGAGTACTAGATCTTCTTAGTTCCCCTTGTGTCTGCTGGACACCAAGACCATTACTAGACGGTGTTGCAGGACCAACCCTGCGGGTTGAGGCATTATTGGGGCCTCTCTTTCGCTCCCAGGCTACTCCCCATGGCGCGAATGGGGGTGATGTCTTGGACATACCTGGGGGGGGGGGCGTCTACATTAGGACCTGCCGGGTCGTCTTTCCTTACTTCCCAGTCCCTACGTCAGGTCGAGTGGATTGGTCGGCCAGCGGTGCTCCCTGGGAATTACTGGATGGGTGCCCAGTCACCTCAATGCTTGAGCTGATCATATTCAAGGGCCCCGTCAGGGGGCACCCCCTTCCTTACTTGCATCTTCCAGTGAATGGTCACCTTGGGTACCAAGTCTCGCAGGTTGGCGGGGGAGGGGAATTTCTTCCACAATCCCCCGTGGTTCCTAGGTAGGGCCCCCTAGAGGGTCCATCTTACCTGCTGGTTTTGTTGAAACGGTGTGCCTTCCGTTGACTCTATACGGCTGGACTTCTCCTCTTTTAGGATCTGTCTATTGAGGACTCCTGGTCTGTTGGATGACAATGGCCTGTTTTATTATTGGTCTGGAGCTTGAGGCAGGATGCTCCCTCTAGAGGGTCCCTGATCCTGCCTTGGGCGGGGGTCTACGTCCCCTGCTTCTCAGCGGTATTTGCTCCAATGGATGCTCTTTAGCGGCAGGTTATGCTATCCTGGTGTCGCTCTGGGAGCCTACTAGTGTGGCTCTGTTGGGTCTCCCGTATAACACAGGGGATCTGCCCTTGTTTTTACTGTCCCAGAATATTATGACTCCGGTCATGGGGGCTGAGTAATCTTACGCATAGACTTGCTATTTTATATGCCTTCTCTTCATCACCCTACTTGTGGGGTTCTGCGCACGGTCGGCCTGATAGAGACCCGTGAGATGGATGGCCTGGGTGGCCTTGTGAACTATGGTTCGCAGATGCCTCTGCTGAAGTCTGCTGACCTGTTCGCTCTCTCAGGAGTGCGGTTCTGCTCTTGTCAGGCCCCTTCCTTTGTCGTCCCAATATAAGGTCTATTGTCTGGGGATTGACAGCTTATTCATTCACCCCTTGGAGACGGGCCTTATCTTCTGGGTGACTCAGCATAAGGGGGGGCTGGGAGCAAGCTTCCCCTTCCTCAGTCTATTGGAGTTTTATGGTATACCCATATTGATTGGCATGAGTCTTGGTCTCTTCCCTGTTAGACGTTCTCGGTTCCCAGGGTTTAGAGTCATTACAGCATAAGTTTGGGGTTGGCTCCCCATCTGGGGACTCTGAAGGGTCAGGTTCTGTCCTGGCTGTTTTCCTGCAGGAGTCTGGTTCTGTCTCCCTTGTGGGGAGTTCTTTTGGGGATTGCTTAGCTGCAAGTAGTTCCATGGTCCCTGTGGGGATCAATTTTCATTTGTTTGCCCTGCGGACTTTTGCTGGATGCTGTCTGAGCTGCTTTGTAGTCCAAGTCGCTTCTCTGGGGGCTCCTGACTCCGTCAGACGTGTGCCTGAGACGGTGGATCTGATTACTTAACCTTGGCTTGATGTATGTGTGTGTGTGTATATATATATATAATGTCTATAGGCACCCCATGCGGTGGGGGTGTTCCTTCTTACGCCGGGCCTCCGGTTCAAGTGGTCTATATGATCATTGTTTTAGTCTAACTATGGACATTATTCTTAATACTAATATGAGGGGCTACATTCCCTCAACAGGTGTCCCCATGAGGGTTTCCATGTCCCTTAGGAGGACTGCTGCTCTTGGAGTCTGCGGGCGCCTCCTTATGTATGCGCCTGATATCTCCTGTTCCAGTGCCACTGCGTCCGTTGGATTAATCCTTCTTGGATGTCTCCTGGTCCTGAGTAAAGCCCTTGGCTTCGTGTTAGTTAGGGGTCAGTATTCCCGCCTTTGGTCGGGTGACCTGTTCTATTTTCCCTTAGGGGGTGTTACAAGTTTTCCACGAGGCTTCTGTTGCCTGTGGGCTGGTTGGGTCGTTACACTGGCCTATTCCTTTTTAGGGGAAAGAATCTAACCTTTTTCAGTTTATTCCGTTATATAGGTGCTTGAGTACCACTGACCCTTCAGCACCAGGTTTTTTTCTGTTGAATAAGTTGCTTGACTGAGTGCTTGTCTCATAACAAGACCTTTGAAAGGTATGAACAGAGATTGACGTTAGAGCCTCTGCTCAGGTCATGCCTGTTGCAAGTTTTACAGGCGACAGCGCCTTTACTGTCTGCTGTCCCTTGTTTTTTTGGGGGGATCCCACCCTGCTTATGGACACTGCTATTGGATGTCCCACGTTATTACTATCCTGGAGCAGGACGTGCTGTATGCTTAGAATAATACAACTCTGTGAAGTACTCACCTGTAGAGTTGACGTCCTGCTCCACCCCACCCTGGTTTCACTTGTGCTGGATCCCCTGTATGGTGATTGTTATCAATTGATATTATTGCCAGTTTCTGGGTGGTTGGTTCCTCCTGGCTTCTCTTCTCACTGCTTTTCAATGCTGGGGATTTGTGGGAGATCCTTCGGTATATGTAGGGCCGGGAGGAGCTTGTTTTCTACATGTCTGCAGTGCACGGCGCCCAAGGCGGAGGATTACCCACATGTTATGACTATTCGGGAGCAGGACGTGCTGTATGCGTATAATATCAACTCTACAGGTGAGTACTTCAGAGTTGTATTTTCTCAACCTGATGTTTGAGGGTGCACCAACAGCAGGGGTCTGATGAGCCTTGGATATTATTTTAACAGTAAAACATCTTACCTGCTTTAAAGGTCCTACGAGGCCTGTGGCCTACTTATTTTCTACTTCTAGTTTGCGGAGCTTGACAATCCCACCAAATCCTGGGGACAAGTACAAGGATGCATGAGACTTTAATTACAGTAATAAACCCCGAAGGAAAATGAAAAACAAATAATACTATCAGCAATGACAAAGCACTTACAGGAGCACTATCACGATTGTGTAATATTAAAATGCCATATAAACGTCTGGGTGCATAAGTGACCCCTCCTCATTAGCAAACTATTAAAAAAAAAAACCCGAGCCAAGCTTGTGGCTTATTCTCTTCTGGTAGGAATAAAATCCAGGGGTAGCAGAGCCTGTCATCCCTGATTTCCTCATCCTTAAAATAAAAAAACAAGCCTAACTAAATATTTCCTGATGCTGGATGTATAAGTGACCTCTCCTCTCGCCATCCAGCATATTTACATAAGCATTTTTATAATTGAGCCATTTTTCACGATAGTGCTCCTTTAAGTGCAGTTTTAATGTTTTTTTCCCCTTCTTTCAGCATATAAATGTATGTTTGTGTGCCAAAATGACATCCTCAAGCTTATTTAGGGTCTTTTTTTTTCTTATGTTCAAAAGGGTGGGTTTTCAGTAACTGCAATATGTTGCTTTTAGCAACTGTACACCAAGATCTACAAGGAGAGAGAAGCAAGTCCCGTACACACAACACTGCTGCTGGGTATGTGTAAGTGGGCTACCCACTTCAAGCGTAGCACCATTTTGTGTCTACTGGGCAAATTTCACACTTGTAGAGAAAAAAAAAAAAAGAGCACCTCAGCACTTTGAATATCGCAACAGAAAATTGTATATAATTATGTCCTCAAAGTAAAACATCAAAAATGTACAGTACACTTGGCCAAAAGTCCACCTGATAAAGGCACCTATACCAAATACAGTACAGAATATTCAGATACACCACAAAAGAGGGTAGAAAGGTGGCACCAAAAAAAAAAAAAAAAAAGACCAAGAATCCCACCAAACTAAGGCTAGTGTGAAAAGCATTCATTCTAGGTAACCAAGAAAACTCCCTTGCCCCATGTGCACACATGATACCGAGGCATAGTCAAGGCTAAAACGCCCCCTCACCAATTTTCTAGTGGTAGCAGCCCTTTTGGAGCTTTATTTCCCAGCATCTAAGCCATGCTGCTGATTCAACTGACAATGCACAGTAACAGGAAACCCAGCAGCACTTCCTGTTTGCAGGCAGCCTGCAGATTCATGAGCTGCCATGTTTTAAAGTTTACCACAGCAAGAGTTAGAAAAAGGTAAAATAATTTGTATGTACAACAATCTAAATTGCCCCGAGGAGGGATGCATATGAGCACTGTTGTGTTGGTCCGATTTAAGTCAGTTTTGGCTGTTGGTCCACTTTAAGTCAACTGTCCACAAAACAATTAGAAGAAAAAAAAGTTTGCAGATCTTTCTGCAAGATAAAGCCATGTACATTGGTGTTGCCATCTTGAAAAGCCAATTAGTGTAGTAGAGGGGGTTGGAAATTTGCACCCACCTTCCATCAATATTTTGGGCCCATACAAAATAATTCTAGCCATCAGGATGTTCCTTCCATGGTGGAGACAAAATAATTCTAGCCATCAGGATGTTCCTTCCATGGTGGAGTTTAGTATAAAGTCCTGGTATTCTTCCCACACCTGAGTGAGACAGACTAGTTGGAAGCTTTTGGGGATGCACACTTTCTTCCTAGTTATCTGGCAACTCTAACCGTTGTGTTACTTATTTAGATAGGGGTATTCAAACCCACTAGCCTCTCTGCACTTCTGACACCTTGAGCAGCTTTTCGGCTTTCCCTGGCTCTACCCACGCATCTGGGGCTCTAGAAATGAAATTGTGCCTCAAGGGGATACAGGTTGCCTGCATGGGACTAGATTTACTGAGTGGGCTTGCTCTACCACCTGACACTGCTGCCCATCCCAAGGATCTCCTGGGAGTCTGCCTGGGCAGGAGGTGTCTCCCCAACTGGGTCAAACTCGGTAGGCAGGCTCCGCTAAGTTTCTAGACAATTTTACTTGAATTTCAGCCTGAAATAATACAATTCTGTGATTACTCACCTGTAGAATTGGTATTATGAGTATACAGTACGTCCTGCTCCAGATAAGATTACTTACACTTGGGTATTACTCCGCCAGATGGCATTAGACGGCAGAGACATCGAAAATAGGTTCCTCCCGGCCCCTCAAATACCCAGAGACCCCCCACAATCCCCAGCATTGAAAAGCAGTTAACGAGAAGACATAAAGGAGCTGAAAGTCCTGCCATGACATTGCTAGTGCATCCGTGGCCAAGGCCAGAGGATTCTGGGACAGGGAGACAAAGGCCGGGAGCTTGTGATTGTGACGGGACGCAAACAGATCCACATCTGGTTTGCCCCAACGGCGACACAGAGATTGGTCCCTCTGCAACAGGGTGTTTTATTCTCCCTGGCGAGAGGTCCCCCTGCTCAGAGTGTCTGCCAGCAGATTTTCCACCCTTGGGATGTACACAGCTGATATGCAGGGAACATTGGCCTCCGCCCAGGTCAGGATCAGAGACACTTCCTGGAGGGCCCTCCGGGTCCCTCCCTGATGATTGATGTAGGCAACTGCCGTCTGGTTGTCCGAGCGCACCTGAACAGGCAGGCCCCGAAGGTGATGAGTCAACTGAGCCAGAACCAACCTGATCGCCCGCAGCTCCAAGACGTTGATAGGTGTGTGGGCCTCCTGAGGACCCCACCTCCCCTGGAACTGCAGGGACTTCCAGAACCCCCCCCCCCCAACCTGACAGACTGGCATCCGTGGTGACCATCTCCCAGGAGGGTCAGAAAGGATCTGCCCCTCAACAGGTTCCTGGGGTCCAGCCACCACGAGAGGGACCGCCTGACCAGGGGGAAAAGCGCAAAGACCCGATCCAGGGACGCAGGGTCCTTGTCCCATACTGACCAGAGGTGGAGTTGCAGAGGCCTCAAGTGGAACTGAGCATCAGGCCCACCAGCTGCATTCCCTGCCTGATGGAGGGATGGGGACAAGATAGCAGGAACTGGACCTGCACAATAATACTGTCCACCTTTTGCTGAGGAAGAAAAATCCTTGCATGAACTGTATCCAGGTTCATTCTCAGGAATGAAGTCACCAAGGAGGGAGACAGAGAAGACTTGGGGTGGTTGATCACCCAGCCAAATCACTCCAGGGTGGACACTACCAGCTGAGTATCCAACTCTGCCTGATGTAGAGACTGGGAAGTGATGAAAATGTCATCCAGGTAGGGCAGCACGTGGATGCCCTGAAACCTGAGCAGATACATCACTCCTGCCAGCACCTTGGTGAACACCCTGGGAGCTGAAGTAAGACCAAAAGGCAATGCCACAAATTGGTAGTGTTGATCCTCCAGAGCAAACCTAAGGAACCTTTGATGACCTGAAAACACAGGAATATGAAGGTAAGCATCTTTGATGTCCAGACATCATGAAATCCCCTGGGCGCAGGGAACTGATGGCAGAGCGCAGAGTTTCCATGCGAAAGCGCCTGCACCTGACAAATGTGTTGAGGATCTTCAAGTCCAGGATGGGCCTGACTGACCAATCTCTTTTGGGCACGGTGAAAAGGTTGGAATAGAAACTCTTGCCCCTTTCTCGTAAGGGGACCTGACAGATGCCCCCCAGCTCCAGAAGGCTTTGCACCGCCAGAATTAGAGCCTGAGCTGACATAGGGTCCTGAGCCATCTGGGATCTGATGAATCTTGGGGGCTGCCAGGCAGCAAACTCTATCTTGTAACCGGAGGACACTACCTCCTGAATCCACCGGTCTGAGACATGAAGCCTCCAGACCTGAGCAAAGTGCTGAAGCCGTCCCCCCACCCGGATGGGTGAGGGCGCCCCATCATGCCTGAGGGGGCTTGGGAGAGGACTTAAG
The DNA here is from genome assembly GCA_027917425.1 of Gastrophryne carolinensis. Classification (NCBI taxonomy): domain Eukaryota; kingdom Metazoa; phylum Chordata; class Amphibia; order Anura; family Microhylidae; genus Gastrophryne; species Gastrophryne carolinensis. Next base: position 298,421,792 of record CM051236.1, read on the forward strand.
CTTGGAGCCCCAGGCGGAGCCAGGACGTCCACGTCCTCTGCCCCTACCCCAGAAGTCTCCTCGGGCCCCAGTAAAGGAGACCCCCCCTCCCTTGTCTAGCACCACAGTAAGGGGAGGAAAAGGAGCCCTGACCCCAAAAGGGCCAAGAATGCCACCTGCGCTGGGGTAACCTGCCTCCCTTAGCAAACAGGTCCAGGCGGTCCCCAAACAGGCGTAGTCCTTTGAAGGGAAACCAGTGAGGGCTTTCTTGGCAGCGTTGTCAGCAGCCAAACCGAGCGGCATATTGCCACCACAAGGGCAGAGGTTCTGCCACACATTCTAATGGTGTCATCCAAGGCAGAGGACATAGGTCACAAAAACATCACAACTAGTGCATTAAACTCCTCCCTAGACACATCATCAGGGGCATCATCAAGGATACTTCTGAGCATGGTCCTGATAGCCATAGCCGTAATGGCAGAGGCACAGATCGGGCGCAGCGCCGTCCCCACACACGCAAAGGCATGGGACGCCAGCTGATCAATGCACCGGTCCTCAGCATCCCGCAGAGTAGTAGAGTGCATGACAGAGGTGTTAGGACCGGGGCATCCACTTCAGGAGGGGATGACCAATGCTTCACCACATTAGCAGGAAAGGGATACTTCCTATCCCAACTTTAGGTACACCAGGAAGCCTGCTGGGGCGTTCCCATTCCTTGAGCATAAGGTTATTAAAATGGGCTTGCTCAGGAAATTCCAAGCGTGACTTAGCAGTATGAAAAAGTTCCCCGTTGCCTGGGGGCCGCAACAGGGGGATAAATAGACAGAACCTCAAAAATCTGAGCCAACAGTCTATCAGTATCATCTGGGGCCCAGGGGTCATAGCCAGAATCGTCATGACCCCTGGGCCTCTCATCAGATGACCCCGAGTCGGAGAATAGCTCACCTTCCTCCAAAGGGTTATAGCCAGACAGTTCCAAAAACTCATCAGCTTCCATAGGGAAAAGAGTGACATCAGGCGTTAAGTGCCGCTTTTTTGCAGAGGCCTTACGCGCCAAGGTATTCGCAATCAACTTCTCAACACTAACCAGTCTAGAAGACACATCAGGCTGAGAATTCCCACTTGTATGCAACTCAGTGGGAGTGAGATTTAAGCTTGGGGGAGTAGGTGAAGTGAAACGAGGCGCAGGCCCAGCCACTGGAAGGCCAGATTGCAGCGCAAGTACCTGCTCGCCACAAGGTACACAGACCCGCGCATTGTCAGCGCTAATAGGGGACACCCCACAAGCTACACACAGCCAGGCTTGTCCCAAAGGAAACCCGAGCACATTATCCTGAGACGCCTCCATATGGTGATTATAGCGGCACAATAGGCCGATAGGGATTGATGCTATAAAGCAACCCGGGATACCCCAATAACAGCGGCCACTTAACAGGACCCACCGATAGACAGGGGCAATAGTGTGGGAGGGGCATCCCATAGAGGCTCACCATATGCCTATACCGCCTACCCTTTGGTGGGGGATTGCGGTGGAGCAGCACATTACTAATGGAACGGGTGGGAATAGTCCTACAGGGCCGCAGGCTAATAGCCCCGCTCACCTGCGAGAATAGAGAGCCATCTTCTTGTCCTTCGCAGTCCAGACTGCAGAGAAGATCTGGGGATTGTGGGAGGTCCCTGGGTATTTGAGGGGCCGGGAGGAGCCTATTTTCGATGTCTCTGCAGTCCAGCGCCATCTGGCGGAGTAATACCCAAGTGTAAGTAATCTATCTGGAGCAGGACGTACTGTATACTAAGAATAATGATATTGCCAGTACAAGAATTCCAACTTCATGCAGAAGTTAATTTAACAGTTGCAATGGGTTCAGGGACAGTCTAGAAACATTTACAATGGCCTTTAACCTTGGGAATCCAACATTTTCAAAAACTGTCAGAATCTAACCAGTGTCACTTTTTAAGGGGTCAAAGGAAGATACCCACCAGATTCCCTGTACAGGCCACCAGATTGTTACATCCATACACCAGTGTTAGGTGGTGCTTGGGTAGAGGAGCACAGTACCTTGGGATCCAGATGTGTGGGACAGCTGAACCAAAGGAAAGGTATCATAATTACAGTTCTATAGACTCCTGCTGTAAATCCATACTCTTGGTTGAAGTAGGTTTTCTACATCAGGGCAATACATTCCAACGCAAAAGTTACATCCACATCTGGATCACAACTCAGTCTGGCTTTATCTCAGGATAGTGACAAAGGGTGTTTAGGTCCTCGTCCCTATGCCAACAAGCCACTGGTCTTCCAGACAATAACCCATATCCCAGATGGATCTAATACACCTCAGACAATCCCAAACTCACATTCAGCTGGCGTTTTTATGCCCTCCATTCCCTGCCAGTGTTGCTAGTTCTTTCCCTCTAATTCTGTATCTGTCATGTCTATTCTTCCTGTTAATTGTCTATTCTTATGTTATTCCTTATCCTGTACTACCATCTTGTGGCTTGACATGCTGCTCTCAGAAGAATTTTTTTTTTTTTTAGACAGTTTCTCATCTTCACCTTTTAGAGCTGCTATGAATTGTAGTTATGTCAGTGCCAATCCATTCCATGGGCCATACAGTGTGCAGATGCATCAATGTTGCACTTTGCCCTTCAGACAACCCCTCCAACTGTCATGTCAAAGGTCGGGAGTACAATATCTGTACATGTTACAATGGACCAAAACCCTTGTGGCAACTGCGCTACCTGCTCAGTGACACTCCCACGTGAGCGCTGGCCCTGGAGGCTGTGCCGCAGGAGAGGCTGGAAGCAGTGAGTATCCCAGAGCCTGTTTTATGGGCGGCAATGTGCAGCCCAGCTCACGCTGCCCCACTATTTAGTACAGAGGAACTATGGTCATTTTTGATCAAAGCTCCGCTTAAAGTGGACCAACACCCAGGGGTGATCGGCCCGGGAATATTATAGATCACCTCACTCACAGCGAGACATCCGAGATCGGGATGTCCCGCGGGGTGAACCCCCCCCCAAAAAAAACCCAAACTCCTTAGCCCCTCTAGGCGCGCGCGCTGGCCGTCTGAATGGCCGGCGCATGCGGGAGGCGGACGCGCCGTCTTGGACGCCGCTGTCACCTGCTTGGACGACGGAGGGGATTGGACGGCGCGGTCACGTGGGAGCGGTGAGTTTTTGGGGGTTTCTGGGGGGTTTCAGACAGCGGGATCGGGGTGCCCCACCGAAGTGGACCAAAACCCAGGATAGTCAAAATCCTGGGTGTTGGTCCACTTTAAAGATTAGTAGAGAAGTTCAGTACTGGGCAATTTTCTTCTATGTTCCAAGGTAGCCTTACAGTGGACCCACATCAGATAACCTGTAGTGAAACTCAGCAGACTTCTGCAGATCTCCTCAGATCAAGTAGCTAAAGGCAGTCAATGGCATTAGCCACGCAATATACTGTCTCATTTAGCCATATGGATCAAGTACACCACTGCCATTCTAATTACTTACTACCCTTGCGGGCATTTTCAAAGGTTTATTGGAGCCACAGCAGGTATACATGTCTGCATTATTTCTAGGTTGATCTTTTGTGTATGAATCTCTAAGGATGCTCCTGCCATGGTTGTATATCTTGCCAATTACACTTTTGAGCATCCCACTGCTAGAAATTCTTCAACCATTGGTGGAAGCGTAGGCCCAGTGTGTTTTCCAGATTGCTGGACAGACTCAAAGTGGTCTCACCCATTTTCTACATTTGGGTGTAGGGCTGCATTACATAGTAACATAGTAACATAGTATGTAAGGCTGAATAAAGACTTTAGTCCATCCAGTTCAGCCTGTTTAACTCCTTCCAGTGGTCTAGTAACCATAGCCGGAAATGTTATTACATGCCAGGAAGGCATCAAGGCCACTTTTGAACATTTTTAATGTATCCCTCATTACTACCTCCTCTGGCAGCGAGTTCCATAGTCTCACTGCTCTTACAGAGAAGAATCCCCTCCTATGTCGGTGGAGAAAGCACCTTTCCTCTAACCTTAGTGGATGCCCCCGGGTTATGGTTACACTCCGGGGTATAAATAGATCGTGGGACAGATCCTTGTATTGACCCCGAATATATTTATACATAGTTATTAGATCACCCCTCAATCGTCTTTTTTCTAGACTAAATAAGCCTAACTTGGACAATCTTTCCGGGTACTCTAGCCCCCGCACTCCTTTTATTAACTTTGTTGCCCTTCTTTGAACGCGCTCCAGTTCTGATATGTCTTTCTTAAGCACAGGTGCCCAGAACTGTACACAGTATTCCATATGGGGTCTGACCAGTGACTTGTACAGGGGTAAAATGATGCTCTGGTCATGAGCACCTATGCCCCTCCTGATGCACCCCATGATCCTGTTTGCCTTGGCAGCAGCTGCCTGGCATTGATTACTACAGTTGAGCTTATTGTCAACTAAAACCCCTAGGTCCTTTTCCATTGTTGTTTTACCAAGTGTTTCTTTATTTAATGTGTAATCATGACACATATTTCTCCTTCCCATGTGCATAACCTTACATTTATCTGTGTTAAACTTCATTTGCCATTTAACTGCCCATGCTTCCAATTTATCTAAATCTGTTTGTAGTTGCCTGTTGTCCTCCTTTGTTTTAATTACTTTACTCAGCTTAGTATCATCTGCAAAGATTGAGACTTTACTGTTTAATCCATACCCAATGTCATTTATATATATATTGAAGAGAATTGGTCCCAGAACTGACCCTTGTGGTACTCCACTAGTAACAGTGACCCAATCTGAGTGTGTACCATTGATAACCACCCTCTGCTTCTGATCACTAAGCCAATTTCCCACCCATCTGCACACGTTTTCCCCCAGTCCAAGCATTCTCATCTTTTGTACCAGCCTTTTATGTGGCACAGTATCAAATGCTTTAGAAAAGTCAAGATATATGATATCCAATGACTCCCCCTGATCCAATCTTGAACTTACCTCCTCATAAAAGCCGATCAGGTTTGTCTGGCAGGAGCGATTCCTCATAAATCCATGCTGATATGGAGTAATAAGGTCATTTTCCCCAAGGTGCTCCAGGATAGTATCCCTTAAGAAACCTTCAAACAGCTTGCCCACCACAGATGTTAAGCTTACCGGTCTGTTACCGGCCATTGTGTAAGGCCAGAGTGGAGGAGTAATCCAGATTTCTGGAGCCCCACCAAGCATAAACCCCCTGCAACAGTTACCTGAACCCCTAACAATCAGGCCATGCAGTTGGCCACCAGCAGATGTGTACCAGAAGAGAAAGAGGCACAGCTTATGCGACTGCAGATGGACAATTCCAGGACTGCATTTCACCCTGAAGTGCAGTTAAGGATCGAAACTGTCAACGCAGCCCCAAATCCACGTAGAAAATGGATGTGGACTGGTACAATTTTCTGTAGACAGAACTCTAGAGTGGCACAGTATTTAAAGAAATCCCTACCCAGTATAAAGGCTCAAGTTTGAGGCACCATTAGCACAGCCAAGTTAGGAAACAAACATTAGTAGAAAGCAAAAAAGGACATCCCCACATCCGTTTTGAAACGTATCATTTATTAAGATTCAAAATGTTTGTTCCAAAAAGGTCAGCTCAGCAGGTTTTCAGCAGCCCATTAACTGAGGAGAAAAAAAATATATAGATTAGGTCTATAAAATGTCCAGCTTCAGAGTTCTAAATTACATACACTCTTACTAGAAGAACTTGGGGAGGGAGTAAATCTACAGGATTTTAATTTGCTTACACTTGTTTAACTCAATACAGAAAACTATGGGTCAAGCTCAGATATTTTGAGTACTTTGGAGTTCTCATTACAGAACAGCGTTCTCAGTGAGGGCAAGTGTGTCATCACTGCTTGACCAGAAATTTTCACCTATTTACAATGCTTACCATGAGTACTGATTTGTCCAAGCTTCAACACTTCTGGAGGGCTAGAAAAAAAAAAAAAAAAGCTTTAGTTAACAGGCAACAAAAGTTAAAACAGACCCTTAAAAGCATGCCCACTGTCTAAACCCAATACATCACCTCTGCTTTTTGGCTTAAATAAAGAGGCTTTGAAAAAACATGAGCAGAATCCTGTGAGCTGCTTTGAATGGCGTGCCTCTCCCTAGGCCTTGTACATAACACTGCTCGTCAAATGGAAACCACGATTGGCAGCATGTGTCACATCTCAAAACCCTGATCCTCTAAATGCTTTGGAGTGAAGAGTGCCATCTGCACCAGAGCAGACTGCTAAAACCAAAGAATTGTTGGGATGGCTAGTGCCCTTTGCAGCCTGGGTGGTTACTTTTATTCAAAATACTGTACAAATCGCTGTACTATAGCATCTTCATAAATTTACATATAAACAGAAAGTGAACCCTAAACTGGAGATGCCACCTGTGCAGAGCAAGGGCTAAAATCCCTATACAACAATCCCTACATGCAAGTAATACACAATTACCCCTCTCAATACCGGTCCTTTAATAGCCGATCCCCATCAGTCCCACATCTTAACCATGTTCCCAATAATCAACCCATCTAAGCTCCCACCAATGCTAAACATACATTTATAGAAAAGTTTACCAAATTATTGTGCCAAAGATTTCACCCAGGGGTGGTGTACAATTAATGCCACCATGTTCCTCCCAAGAAACCACTGTCACCGCTATTTGCCAATGCACCCCTCCAATATCACATCTTTACTGTACCCCTATTTAACTACATTCACACATCCGTTCTATTTATCCCACAGCAGGTCAGGGGCCACATCAGATGGCTCTGAAGGCTACATGTGGCCCCCAGGCTGACCACATGTGCCCTAGAGGGTAGTTCCCTTCAGCTCTAACTCCTTGCAAAAAACAGTGGTCAAGCTCAGAGAGTACATTTATGTTCTCATTACAGAACTGTGTTCTCAGTGAGGGCAAGTGTGTCATCACTGCTTGACCAGCAATCTACAGACAGACAATGATACACTTACCATGAGTAGTGACTGGCCAATTTTCCAATGATTCTTGACAGGCTAGAAAAAAAAAAAAGCTGAGTGAGTAAGGGCAAACAACTTCATACAGGTCGTTTGGTTTAGTAAACATTAACACAAGACACAGACCCGATACATGTGCAAAACTGGGCCTTTAGGGAGGAACATTGAGCAAATCTCCAAACTGATGCACAGATGTAATTAGTGCTCAGACTAAGCTATAGACCAAGGACTGTGGCTGTGCATCAGTGCGGAGATCTTTAAAGCTAAAGTTTTGGCGCTCAAGGAGATGATGGATCACCTCAGAGCTCATACCACCCTTATCAGAGGAGAAAGAAAGGAATTTATTACTAGTCAAACGTCACATATACCGAGTGTAGTAATGCAAACACCGATCACACACTGCTGGATTATTGACTCCATGCTGTCGGCCAATTCAAAACTTACATTTGGAGTGGGAGCCCCTTTTAACATCTTTAGTGCTGCCATCTAAGGAAACACTTATTATGGTTCACCCCTCAGTCTGACTCAGAAGAGTACATTAGGATTCTCATCACTTTATTCAGTGAGGGCAAGTTTTTTCATCACTGTCAGACCATGGGTTAGGCCAAATCACTGGAACCAGTCAATTCCAGCCCTATTTACAGAATACTGTAAGGGCAATTCCACAGCAGCATCACGTTAGAAGTCCAAGTACTCCAACGGCCAGAAAATGCAGCCCATTATAATAGTTGGCCCTTTCAGGTCGGTGTGCTGCGGTTTGCAAAAGACTACCTGCAACTCACCCCCCATTGAAGTCCATAGGCACCCAAGATAAAGCTCATGTATTGCTCTTTACCTGTGGCACGTTGTGGTGAGAGGGCCATGGACCTCCTCCCCCACCTTCTGATCCATGCCACGTGTCCCCCACACCACTGCCCAGCCTCCAGGTAGGCACATCTGCTCCAGCAAAGACTAGTCGAAGGCCCCCCTGACAAGTAGCTGCAGCAGTGCCTAACCAGAGATTAAGGTCCCGCCACATACTGCCTCCAGGTACCTGCTCTGGGGGGCAGGAAACAAGGGAGCAGTGCAGGATGGCATGTACATGCTTCCGCAGCACAATTGTGTGCAGCGCTGCATCCGTCACATAGCGACTAGCCCAATTTGCCATCTTAACCTTTTTAGGGCAAACCCGGCACGTGGATCTCCATTACCCCCCCCTCCCCCCCCGACTTTTTATAAATAAAGTTGTTGAACAGTGCAACATGCTTTTGAGCTGCTAATGCTCCATTTGCATTCACTCACCTTTGCTAGGCCCTAGCCATTCCAGCTTTGCAAAGTTCACATTCGAACCTCTCAAGGTATGTCCTCAGGAACCTGCAAACAGAAAGACTTAAATCAGCCACAGACTTACACTTAAATTAGAATATAAAAGCCAAAAATGTGGACCTAAAGTTATTTTAACTTTGAGACTTCTGCTTCCCTTAAAACAGACCAAACAGAAGTTTCCTTGCCCTTGCACAAGATCAAGCCAACGGGCCAAACTAAAGTTGAGCAAATAAAACCTATTGTCCATAAGCTGCTAGGGGTTATGTTAGACATCCACCCGGGGAATCCCTATTCATGAAACCCAACCTGTTGCTCGTTTTCTTACCTTGTCCATGGCGCATGCAGATGGTGGCAGCAACTTGGGCTGTGCTATGGCTGGAGTGGTGCCACTCAAGTGAGGATTCTATTTAAGGGCCCCCCTGCCACCCTCCCCAGCACTGGGGGACAGAAAAATTGCCCTGCAATCCTGGGGCAATTAGGTGCTCCAACCGCTGGCTGCCACCATCTCTTTGGCTGTTCCTGCAAGCCAGGTGCCACGGGGTGCGTACAAAGAAAGATGCCGGCAGCCAGTGCTGGGATCGCCCAATGATCTGTGCTGGATTGCAAGTAATTTTCCTTATGCATCGCCCCCCCTTCCCTGCTTCAGTACTAAGGGAGGGTTGGGGCACTTAAGTCCGTCTGGCTGGACTGGCCTCAGAGCTTCTCGAGCCGCACATAAGAGGGGCCAAAAATAGCTGACTGGAGGAGAGCTGTGCCTGCTCTGTGGACGATTGTATGATGTCAGGATGTCCCACAGTGACAGACCACATCTGGAAGATTGAATATCTCCATGATTTCAAGCTTCCCACCGTAACATGCACATAACCCCACTGTTGCTAGAAAGTGCTTGTATGGCTGGTTCTATCATATACAGAAAACTTGTGCCTTTCTGAAATGGAAGTGCAAAGCTTACCAGTTCCCGAGTCCCATGCTGTACAGGTCCGTTCTTCATTCAACCAACGGCTGGATGTAGGGAGAATCCTCATGGCCACTACCAGGGACGCCTGGATCATGGAGGAAAGGCAGGTTGCGGAAGACCTCGGGCAACACTCAGGAAACTAGAAGCTGCTGCTTGCTGATGGCAAACTAAAGCACCTCGTCTGTACTTCATATTGCTGGTCAGAGTGGATGGCACCTCCTCTGCTAGAGATCTGTGATCAAATAAAAGCAGAGGTTACGTTACACTTGTGGTTGACCTTCAAATATAGGCGAGTTGATCAGAAAATCATGGGAGTGAGTCTAGCTTGATACAGGACAGAAGATATACTTGTATGCTATGCTCAATGCAGGAGCAGAGCACTGTGCAGCTGCTAGGCGACAGGCAAGTGACCCAAGTGGGACTGACATGTCATTCAACCGGTAAGCTCTATGATGGAGGCAATCAGGTGAGGTGTTGTGTGTCCAAATGAGAACTAAATGGGGATTCTCCACATGGCTTTCCTCTAGACTTTGCCCAACATTAATGGTTGCCAATACCCTTCAGGCATTTGCTCCTACAGCTGCCATGTAACCATCATGTTCACCAAGCTGCCACGCTGTCACTGGGTTTACTGAGCCTTGAACGGTATTTAGAGGAAATCTTGTCGGTAAGCGGAATTGATCTTTAAAGAGGAACAAAATATACAATCACTCTCCTGGTTATTGTTCCTCCTGCTGGGGCATCTCAATTTGGGATGCCCTACTACTCCATAAAACTCACCCGTCTCATCCCCATGGCACATGTGCAGACCACTCAGATCATGTTTCATCCAGATTTTCCACTGCGCATGTCTGCCAGCCGCATACCCACTCGCCTATAGCAGTGGATGTGCCCATGCCAGCCATTTACAAATGCCTGGTACCATCAGATGCCCCAGCAAGTGTACCAATGTGGGACGCCCCAGCAAGTGTACCAATGTGGGATGCCCCATAAAGAGGGAGCCCACCAGCCCTAGTTTTCTAAACTAAGAATGTGCTTGCTCCTCTAAAGCAAAACAAAATCCTGGAGGGCCAACTCTTGATTGTAAAGATTCCAGGACCGGCTGCTGGCCTGGCCTAACATGGGACATGCCAAACCACAATGTGTGACACCAAAACTTGCCAATGTTAACACCAGCAGCCACATCCCCAACATCTTCAGGCTGTGTGCACTACCTCCCCCAGCCATCCAATTTAGGAAACCTCAGATGCAAGCAACAAAACTCAGGGTTATCAAAATCCCAGGTTTAGTTCTGCTTTAAAGAGCCACAATAAACCCTGGTCTGGTTGAAGGACACCCTCCATTGCAAACTACAAGCCCTCATACTTCCATGATCCCTCCTGCCCACCCCCAGGTTGGCACTGCATCAGAGCACTGAAAGCTCTTCCCCTGAAGCCCTTTGGCTGCTGGCAGTGCCAAGGGGGGCTGTAAAGCAATGTGGGACTGCAGAGGAATAAATGGTGCAAAGAGAAGAGGCTTCATCAGCGACTATGCTGGTATCATAACCAGATAAATTGCAGGGCTCAGACCATACACATTCATGTTTAAGTCTTGGTCCTCTTTAAAGCCTCTTCCTGTTAAAGAGGAACAAAACCCAGGCGCTTAATTGATCACAACATGTCGGCTTGTGGGCAGAAGATGCACAGCGACAAGATAACAAATGGTTCAAAGTGCACAGTAATGGAGGGGGTGGCCAAAGCAGGCAAAGGTGCCCCTAGGATGGGCTCCCTGTCGCCATATTTGTGGCCCTGGAAGCCCAGCCATTGAATAAGAGTCACCCGAGCAGCATATTCCCACCCTGAGCCGAGGCAGCGCGCGCTCAGCGTCTCCTGAGAGAATAAAACTCACCGGTTCCGGACATGGCGCGGCCTGTGCTGCGGCCTGTGCTTCCACGTGCGGCGTCTTCTCTCCTTGAAATGGTGGACGAAAGGGAGAGGGTAACGCGTCATGCAGCCTTATAAACCCCATCCTCCTCCCATGGCTGCTGTCTCACCCGCCCTTCTAGAACTTAACCCCTACTCGCCAGGAAAGACCATTTCTCTGCAGAGCGCTGGAAGTCATGCTTCCTCCATGCGCAGGCATGTGTTCCCCGAGCAGCACACACACGGGCTGAGGAAACCGCAAAAACATTAAAAGAAAATAGATGAGGAGAAAAAAGAGTGAGGCGGAAAAGAGAGAAAGGTCAGGGAATTCGGAAAAGATATGGAGGGAAACATTGTAAAGAAGGTGGAGAAAGAGGGGATGGAGCAAAGAGAAAGAAAATGTGGGAAATCAGAGAGATGGGACATGGAGGCAGGCTGAAGAGACAGATGAACAGGAGAAAAAAGAAGAGGATGGAAAAAAAGAGAAAGGCCAGGACATTTGTAAAGGAGAGGGGGGATATGGTAAAGATGTTGAAGAGAGAAATGGAGCAAATTTGGAAAAAGAGAAAGAAAACATGAATGTGGTAAAATGAAAGAAACAGGACACAGAGGCAGAAAAGGGAGATGAATGGGGCAGGGAAAAAATGGGAACACAGAAAAAGAAAGACTAAATAATGAGGGGAATGGGGTGAGCAAATCTGGAGGAAAGAGAGAGCAAAGGAGGGAAATTAAATAGTGGGGAAGACATAAAAAGAGGAAGAAATGTGAGATGAGACAGAGGTGGAAAAGAGAAGAAGGAAGGAATGTGAACATTCAATGGGGGGGAGATGGAGAAATGAAATGAAAAAGGAGGGATCCAGAGAAAGATAGATGGATCGTGTAAAAAAGAGACACATAAGGAGAAGGAAAAAACTGAAGAGACATAAAAAGAAAACACTAGAAATTAAAGGAGCACTATTGCAAAACTGTGTGAAATTCCATATAAACATTGTCGGCTAACACTTATACACCTGAACTGAATAAAACTTCTGCCAAGCTTGTGGTTTATTCTCTCATGGTAGGAATAAAATCCAGGGGTGACAGACTACCCTAGATTTCCTCTTCCATTAAAGTGGACCAACACCCAGGGGGATGGGCCCGGGAATCTATAAGGTTCCCGGGCCGATCAGATCCCTCCCCGCGGGGGAATCCGAAATCGGGATGTCCCGCGGCGTGAAACCCCCCAGGAGGCCCACAATCCTACCTTTTCCACGTTCCAGCGGCGCATCCGCCGCCTCCCGCGCGTCCATCTTACAGGGAGCGCACCCGCGCCGGCCATTCACAAACGGCCAGCACAGGTGCGCTCCCTGTAAGAGGGACGCGCGGGAGGCGGCGGCTGACGCGCTCTGCTTGTCCGGCGCTGCTTCTCGCTTGTCCGGCGGCGGGGATTGGCTGCAGCGGTCACGTGGGAGCGGGGTGAGGTGAGTTTTCGGGGCTTTCTGGGGGTTTCACACAGCGGGGCACCCACGATCGGGGTGTCCCACCGAAGTGGACCAAAACCCAGGATAGTCAAAATCCTGGGTGTTGGTCCACTTTAAAATAAAATAAAACAAGCCTGGCTGTATATTTCCTGATGCTGGGTGTATAAGTAACCTCTCCTCCCACCACCCAGCATATTTCTATGGATTTTTATCATTGGGCCATTTTTTGCGATACTCCTCCTTTAAAGTGCAAACAAAAAAAAGAAGAGGAAGGAAGATATAGGATAAAAGTGGAAAAGAGAGGCCCACTGATCCAGCTGAGAGCGTTGTTTCTGAATGTGTGTTTAAAGCAGAACAAAACCCAACAGGGCTGACTCTAAATGGGATGGCCCCTGCCTTTCCCATGTGGCATCCCAAATTGGGATCATGTGACTCCACCACCCTGGGTCACCACTAAACTCACCTTGCCTGGGGATGCTATTAATATGCACAGCAAACGGATCTGATTGAACAAGAGAGAGCAATGTAGGACCAGGGAAAGGTGACTTTTCATGGCCGATCTGGGGGGTTTCACACAGCAGGGCAAGGAACAATCAAAATCCCAGGTTTTGTTCCACTTTAAAGGGAGTATACAGGCAAAAATAAGAAACCCCACATACTCGCATATAGGCCTCGATTCACAAAGAGTTGAAAAAAATTCTCATGGTAGTAAAAAATTCAATTCATGAGAAAAAAGCCTGAAAATGTCACTGTTAGTGAATCACCAGATAGGAAAACAATGAAAGTCAATGGCAAGTACAGGTAAAAAGTTCAATACTTTTTTCAGGAGTAAAAAAGTGCCATTGACTTTCATGGGCTTCCTATCTGGTGATTCAGTAACAGTGACATTCTCAGGCTTTTCTCTCATGAATTGAATTTTTTACTACCATGAGAGTTTTTTTCAACTCTTTGTGAATCAAGGTCATAGTGGTAGACAAGCAGAACGACTTACATTGGCTATAACCTCTCCCCAGGGTGGACTGGCCATAGGGAGACCTGGGACAATGCCCAGTGGCCGGCACTGATTTGGGGCCAGTTGGGCTGTTGTTTTTACATCCACATTCAATCCTTGCCGCCTTAGTCTCCCTCTCAACCCCCTGTACCCAGCCCCACTGTACCTACAAGCCAAGGAACCCCAGCCCCCCAATGCTATAGCCCTGACATCACTCATCATTGGGGGGCCTCAGCTAAGATGTCTTGGGCCAGCCAGGGGCTGGTAAAATCTAGGGCTGATTTTTGGCCCCAGTCCACCACTGCCTCTCCCTATGCTCCAAAAGATAAACCATAAAAAGGTTTTAAGCTGAAAGGGTCAGAGCTAGGCCACAAGTTTAGCTGCTAAGTCAGTGCATTTCTGGATCAGGGGTCCTGTGGTGCCTCTAAGTATATGTAGATAGGCAGAAAACTGATTGTTTATTGTGACCTCTTTGTTGCAACAATTGACAGAAGGATTCATCCTCTCTCTATCTCTGCTGATCATGGCAGAGATAATTAGTGCTACCAGTCTGCTTCCCCCTAGCCAGGCTGCCTGTCACTGCCATGATAAGACCGTCTGGCTCTTATTGACCAGCTGATTAGACCAGATGCAGCTATGGGAAGCTCAGTATTTTTCCTGGTTTCATGCTTCCAATAACCTTTTAACCCCATTAGATGTCCCAGGGGTGGAGCTGTAAGCAGACCCTCAATCATTTTTGACTGGGTTCAGTTGACCCCCAACACAGGGTGTGAGGAATCATACCTTGTGGCTTTGATGTCACTGCAAGATCAAGCGGTACTACAGGCCGTCAAGACCCTGACAGGCTGCCGGGGGCCCCTTCACTACCACCAGTGATCCGAGCCTTGCCAGCCCCGTAGGAGTGCCACCAGTTATGTTTGATATAGCCCCGGTCCATTAATGGGATTATATCGAGCCAGAAGCCAGCCCAGTATAATATAATATACATGAGAAGCATGGACAAGTAAGTTTTGGATCAAGATCAAGAACTTATAAGTTTTATATTGAATTGTTATAAGAGCACACTAGACAAGCTATATACATACAATGAATAGATGCACGGGTCAGAATGGCAAATACAAGTGGTAAGTTCTAATCAGAGTTAGCAGAGAAAATGTATGTCAGTTACTTAGAGATGTTGGGCTTTGGTGCAGAGCAACCACAGGGAAATGTGAGGCAGACTGACTGCAATTTCATGGTTCTTCCAGCATGCAATTGTGTTGTGACCTCCACTGGACAGAGAGACTTGGGTGTTCTATCTCCAAACATTTACACACATGGCTGGTCGCTGTGCTGGTATTAATGGGTCCAATGGAGTTCTGGACACTCTTTGAGATCAATCACCCCCATCCCATTTGGCTCGTAATCTGGTTCCCCAGGATCTCAGCCTCTGAGTGTACTGGGATGGTAGGAGATCCATGTGCACGTGCATTATGAACTCCAGGTTCCAAAAATGGGATCCGTCTATCTGTGACATCGAGGTGCCCAAATGCCTGGCTGTCCTGTTTGAAGTGACAAGGCCAGAGCAGGCTCATGGGGGGGGGTCCAGTCATAGACCTTTTGTCTCCATTCATGCTTAGGTGCAAATCATATCAGTGGGGGGGGGGGGGGGGGTTTGAGGCCTAGGCCCCTCCAGGGGGGGGGCACTGGCAGACAAGAGCTATGCATTGTATGTAAGATCTGTTTGATTACGAGCATGAGCAGGCCATAACTAGAAATTATATGTATATTTTCCACACATGACATGCTGATTTGGGACTAAGGCCCTTATTTAACAAGGGATAGCGCCAGGTAGCGAATGGTGAGCGAACGGTAATGACGGTCACCGCCACGAGAACGCCGGCTCCCCTCCGCAATCACACATTTATCAAGCCGATCCTGCTTAGCGACTGACAGAGCGCCAGATAGCGAATCATTCATCATTATTCCAGCCTCACCCCACAGCGCCAGCGAGCGACCTTGAACAGCGACAGGTATGACCTCTCGCTACCTGGCGCTCTCCAATGCATTTCAATGGAACAATCTTTAAATATTCATAATTAATTGCTATTAATGTATTTTATTTTTTTTTTTTTTTTTTTAAATGTCAAAAATTCTGTGACCACTTCTGCAATGTTAGATATTTTTTTTATGGTTTAAAAAAAAAAATAAAAATTTGTGCAGAATTGATATTACAGGTCTGATATTAATGTATTCATATTACAAAATGTTTTGAAAAACATGTTTTTTTTTTTTTCTAAAAATATGGTTGTTTGGGGGTTAAAAAACTACTTTTAAGCCATCGCCGCCAGCGCTCTGGGGTTTAAACAAGCATTTCACAGCGCGAGAATTTTTGGAGCGTGATTTGTTAATGAATATGGTGGGAGCCGTTCGCTATGGCCGTTCGCTGTCATGGGCTCCCATACAGCGCGGAACCTGTCAAACAGCGACTCCTAACCCCGTATTCAACATTACCGCACACCGACTGAGTCGCTGTCAACAGCCGAACAACGGCCAAGCACAGCGAATACTAGCGGGCGCTGTGAAAATAACGCTACTGTCGCTCATCTGTCGCTACCTGGCGCTATTAATGAATCGGCCTCTAAAACTCGTTCTAGCTGGTCCTGGGGTCTTCCCTTAACCTGAATCCCCTGGTTCCCCATAACACACCCATTTCCAGCAATTCCCAGCACATGCTGTGGCTCTGTACCTCCAGCTGATGTATTCTCCAGCACCAGACCTATCTGAATGGCTGACACACACACAGCTAAAGGGAAGCTACGGAGAATCCTTCTTCAGGGTCCACTTTATAAATGTCAAAAACAAGAATCATGCTTTTATTCCTGAATAAATAATAATAATAATGAATAACTAATGCTTGTGTAGTGTGGACCTTGTGCTAGTTATAATGGCTTTGCAGCTGCATATATGCTTTTCATTTCATTGTCTAACAATAGTGCCATCCAGTGGTTATTGTTTATATTACACCAGCCTTTTTTATGGAGCTTCCTATTTCCTCAGTAAGAGTTCTTGCTTTCCTTATGCAAGACACCTGCTTCATAATACTGATATCTATTTGTTTGCCTGACCATCGGTAGGCAATAAAACAAATTGTGGTTGCACTTGGCTGTCTGAGAAACATTGGGCCTTATTTATCAAGCGATAGCGCCAGGTAGTGTCTGACGAGCGCCAGGTACCGCCAGCTAACGGCGGCTACAGACTCAAGTACGCCCGGCGTCGGTCACAATGACGCATTTATCACGCTAAATGAGGCTAGCGCCGGCGAGAGCGTCAGCTAGCGCGGGATTCATCATGTAGCCGACTGCAACGAACAGCGCCGCTGCTAATCCCATCACAGCGCCAGGTATGACCTGTCGCTCCCTGGCGATGTCCAATGCATTTCAATGGAGCAATCTTTAATTAATCATAATTAATTGCTATTAATGTTTTTTTTTTTTTTTTTTTTTTATGTCAAAAATTCTGTGACCACTTCTGCAATGTTAGGATTTTTTTTTAAGGTAAAAAAAAAAAAAAATGAATTTGTGCAGAATTGATATTACAGGTCTGATATTAATGTATTCATATTACAAAATGTTTATAAAAACTTGTATAATTTTACAATCAAAAAATGTGGTTGTTTGGGGGTTAAAAACTATTTTAAATCCATCGCCGCCAGCGGTCTGGGGTTTAAACAAGGAATTCACAGCGCGAAAAAATTCGGAGCGTGATTTGTTAATGAATCTGCAGCAAGCCGTTCGCTCTGGCCATTCGTTGTCAGGCGCACCCATACAACGCTGAACCTGTGAAACAGCGACCCCTAACCCCGTATTCAACATTACCGCACACCGACTGAGTTGCTGTCATCAAGCAAACCCCGGCCAAGCACAGCGAATACTAGCTGGCGCTGAGAAAATCACGCTACTGGCGCTCATCTGTCGCTACCTGGCGCTATTAATGAATCGGCCTCCCCGTCTGCTGTGTGCCATTCAGTTCAAGGTACCTTCTTCGTTTCATAAAGTGGAACAAAACCCAGAATTTTTACTTTCTGATTTGGGATTCCCAACTGTGTGAAACTCCCTAGAGCCCTAGAGTAAATCTCAACATTCCCCTGGTCCTACGGCACATACATGGGCCCTATGTAATGTTTAGCGACCGGCTCTGTTTATGGCAATCTGGAATGCATGCGACTGCATCTCCAGCAGTGGGCACACTCCCACCACCCACCATTCAAATAGCTTGGAGGATGAGGCTGGTATGACATCCAGGAGAGTCTAGCTGACAAATGTTTTGTACACATGTGTAGGGGTAAGTGCATTAAATCAGAACAAGCAGTTCACACCGTGGGGCATCCCAAAACAGGATGCTCCCGGGGCAAGAAACAGAACCCAGGACAGTGAAAATAAATAGTGACCCCCTAGGCATCGAGTTGCAGTTTTTGCAGAATTGGTAAAAATCCACAAATTATTCAAAACCAAATTAGCCAATCTCCCTGGGAGTAAACATAAATCACTATTTTGGCTTACACTAACTATATTTTGCATTCTGTCTTATACGCCTACATCATCAGATCCCAGCCTGGAACCCAGCGCTGTCACTGGACCCAGGTACTGTCACTGGTCCTACCACTCAGATCCAGGGAAATTGCTGGGAAAGTAGATGGTCAAACCACCCAAAAGGCAGTAGCCTGTGGGATGAGGGGTGCAAGATATGTTAGTCAAAAAGATGGGTTTCGGTCCTCTTTAGCTTTTTTTGTGTTAGAAAGGTGAGGGGTAATAAGAGAAGGCTCACAGGCCTCACAATACCCTGGCCCGGCTGATTCACCTGACCCTATGCTCTTCGGTACAAGTCCGGTGCTCATACCAATGGCCACAAGGCTCTTCCGCAACCCCAGTGCCCAGGAGAGGGTGCAGGTATTAGGATGGTGTGGGCTGCCCCCTTACTCTTTTAGAAGTAGATCTCTTACCAGTACATAAACAGTAATAAATAAAAAAGACACAACATTCAAATAAACACTTATTATTCTAAGGTAAATGGTATTCATCAATATGCAACTGAGGGCTTTATTTAACAAGGGATAGCGCCAGGTAGCGACTGGTGAGCGAACGGTAATGACGCTCACCACCACGAGAACGGCGGCTCCCCTCCGCAATCACACATTTATCAAGCCGATCCTGCTTAGCGACTGACAGAGCGCCAGATAGCGAATCATTCATCATTATTCCAGCCTCACCCCGCAGCGCCAGCGAGCGACCTTGAACAGCGACAGGTATGACCTCTCGCTACCTGGCGCTCTCCAATGCATTTCAATGGAGCGATCTTTAAATATTCATAATTAATTGCTTGTAATTTTTTTTTTTTTTTAATGTCATAAATTCTGTGACCACTTCTGCAATGTTAGATATTTTTTTTAAGGTAAAAAAAAAAAAAAAAATTTGTGCAGAATTGATATTACAGGTCTGATATTAATGTATTCATATTACAAAATGTTTTGAAAAACGTGTTTTTTTTTTTTCAAAAAATATGGTTGTTTGGGGGTTAAAAAACTACTTTTAACCCATCGCCGCCAGCGCTCTGGGGTTTAAACAAGCATTTCACAGCGCGAGCATTTTTGGAGCGTGATTTGTTAATGAATATGCTGGGAGCCGTTCGCTATGGCCGTTCGCTGTCATGCGCTCCCATACAGCGCGGAACCTGTCAAACAGCGACTCCTAACCCCGTATACAACATTACCGCACACCGACTGAGTCGCTGTCAACAGCCGAACAACGGCCAAGCACAGCGAATACTAGCTGGCGCTGTGAAAATAACGCTACTGCCGCTCATCTGTCGCTACCTGGCGCTATTAATGAATCGGCCTCTTTGTCCTTCTGTCCTCCACGGGGCCGTGTCCTTTTCCTTGTCCCTCACCCGGGGTCATTAAAGCCAGAGGCAGCATCTAAAATATACGCCCCACAGGCATGTAAGGCACACTTTTTAGTCTAGTTCTAAGCTGCTGCAAAACATACGCCAACAAAATTAGTAACAATACTGGAACAATACTCCCTGAATTGCCTGAATTTTCCACTTGCTGGATCCTGTTGAAGTAGATAGGGTGGAGAAGAGGTGAGTGCATTTTTATTTTCAAACAGACAGCTAAAAGCAGGGGCGTAGCAGGTCAAAGGGGCGCAAAAGGGGGGGGGGCCTAAGAACAGATGGGGGGCGTCATTTTGAATCTTTGCCCCCGGTGCCAGAAAGCTTAGCTACTCCTCTGGCTAAAAGCCTCTCTTCTGCTTTTTCCTTAGGTTCCTGCCTTGTGTTTTTGCATTATTTAGGGGACGAAAGCTGCTGAGAGCCTGTGAATAAGGTTGTAAGTAAGAGCCACAAAGTCACCACTGGATGGTGGTATAGCATCGTAAGCTGTCCACCCAACACACTAACATCTAACAGAATGATTAGACCTGAAGGCAAAATGCAGTCATATTCTAAGAGGCCAGACAAACAGGCATTGGGAACATCCAGCGTGGTCCCATCTACTGTACAGTAGAAAGCTATGTAAACTAGAAAATATGGAAACGGAGAACGTGGATAAAGTAAAAGGACCAGAGAGCAGGAGGAAATGCTGAAATCCAGACAAGGAGAACAGAGAGGCACTGTGGACAGTTGAAGACAGATGTTGACAGACTGCAAAAGCAAAGAGGGGGATGGAAAGAAGACACATAATAGAGGGGTGCAACTCTCTTTCACTCTTATTGGTCAGCAATGCGTGCATTTTGTTTGCATGTGTTGTAATCTGTCCATTCTAAAGAAAGCTGACCTCAAAGCTGTGTTAATACAGACAAATTAGCAAATGTGTATTAGCTGGAAAATGCTCAAAGGGCTGTGTCCCAACCCTCCAGGCTCCACTTGCTTGATATACAGCCTTGTAAAATATTTCCCCACCCTTCCCAATATCACTATTCTGACTCACCAGATGACAGTAATGTGAATCCTGTAGACAGCTCCATGTTCTCTGTGTGTGTCTGTGATGGATGTTTTCTTTACTTCATAAGGCTTGTCAGATTGCTTACTCGGCTGCTTGTGGATCACGTAGGATAAGTTTCAAAAGCTTTATTTCAGTACAGAATCTTGCAGCAAACACTTCTAACAGCAGGAATCTTGACATGTACATTCAGTACTGCAGTAAACTTTTGATGTAACCCATACGGCAACAGCGGGTAAAAAGACTGTAACTGCAGAAGGGAGCAGCAGATGTGCACTGCCTGGATGCCAATCTAAAATGGCTGAGGGAGAGGGGAAGAAGAGAGGAGATAATTGCATCACAGCAAGACTAAGGGAGCCAGGAAGGGACAAGGGGAATTAAAGGCACACTGCCTAGTCTATGTAAATAAACATTATATTAAGCAGTTACCCCGGGTAATATAAAACACACGTTGTGGGACATGACAATCACTATCTCAATATTAAAAAAAACAACCCTGTTTAAAGAGAATAAAAAGATCGTCCATTGAAATGTATTGGAGAGCGACAGTATTTGGAAGCCACAGTGCCAGCGGTATATGGTGAGCTGTCTGTGATGATGAATCAGTAGCTATGTGTCACTGTTAGAATCGCTCACCAGATTCGCTTTGATTATTGTGGTATTGCGTACAGCGCCCGGTGGTCACTGTTCGCTACCTGACGTTACCTGTCGCTGCCAGTCGTTACCTGGCGCTATGGCTTGATTAATAAAGCCCTTGGACTGTGACAGATATAGGTACAATTTCAAAGAAGGTTTAAGGCCCAAATACAGATTAAACAAAGGAATAGCTCCGGTATACCAGAGGACTAAATGTGGTACAATACAGGTACAAGATCAAAAGCAGAAAGACCAAAAAGGAATCAATGCAGACAGAGGTTCAGAAGAACTTTTGGAGAAATGTTGTTAAGCTCACCTGCTCATATAAAAGTCTGCAGGGACATGCACAGGAAAAGATCCAACTTAGACATTAATGCCCTTATTCATCAAGCGATAGCGCCAGGTAGTGTCTGACGAGCGCCAGGTACCGCCAGCTAACGGCGGCTACCGACTCAAGTACGCCCGGCGTCGGCCACAATGACGCATTTATCACGCTAAATGAGGCTAGCGCCGGCGAGAGCGACAGCTAGCGCGGGATTCATCATGTAGCCGACTGCAACGAACAGCGCCGCTGCTAATCCCATCACAGCGACAGGTATGACCTGTCGCTCCCTGGCGATGTCCAATGCATTTCAATGGAACAATCTTTAAATAATCATAATTAATTGCTATTAATGTTTTTTTTTTTTTTTTTTAATGTCAAAAATTCTGTGACCACTTCTGCAATGTTAGGTTTTTTTTTAGGGTAAAAAAAAAAAAAAATGATTTTGTGCAGAATTGATATTACAGGTCTGATATTCATGTATTCATATTACAAAATGTTTAATAAAACTTGTATAATTTTACAATCAAAAAATATGGTTGTTTGGGGGTTAAAAACTATTTTACACCCATCGCCGCCAGCGCTCTGGGGTTTAAACAAGGAATTCACAGCGCAAAAAAATTCGGAGCGTGATTTGTTAATGAATCTGCAGCAACGCTCTGGCCATTCGCTGTCAGGCGCACCCATACAACGCGGAACCTGTGAAACAGCGACTCCTAACCCCGTATTCAACATTACCGCACACCGACTGAGTCGCTGTCATCAAGCAAACCCCGGCCAAGCACAGCGAATACTGGCTGGCGCTGAGAAAATCACGCTACTGGCGCTCATCTGTCGCTACCTGGCGCTATTAATGAATCGGCCTCTTAGACATTGAAAGCATCACTTGCTATGTAAGGTACCACTTATAACATCATGTAGAGCTGTTATCTCACATTTTTGTATACACGTTCCATTAAAAGATACTTTATATGCCTAACTGATGTCTGGGATCTTTAGTTCAGAAAGCAAAACAGAGCCATGAAAAACGTGTAAAGCAATCAGTTATCACAAGACACAACTGCCCATATTTATAAACACTCACCAAAATGTTTGTCTTTTAGATTATTTTGCATACACCATTTTATCCTATTAATAAAAACTGGGTCCTGCCATTTTTGTGCATATTCCATTTTTGGTAAACTTGCCACTGCTGGTCTTTTGCAATGTATTTCTCTTGTGCGACAGTTTACTGTATCTCATATTTACATCAAACTTACATACCAGATTCAGTTTATATTCGAGACCTCCCTCCCCTGGTGCTGAGAAGAAGACGGGGTCTGTCAGCTGGGACCCAGTGCTGTCACTGGCACCCCAGTGGTGGCTGCACAGTCAGTGCACCGAGCAGCTTCCCATGCTCCATGCATGTGCCCAACCACCTGCTCATCCAAGTGAATAGGCAGGCGGGGCTGCACACAAAGCAGGGGAATCCTTGTCCCAAGTTTTCTACTTCGAAGAGAAAAAAAAGAGAAAGAAAGAGTAAAGACCAGTACATGTAGACAGCAAGGAGAAGACACCCAACTCCCAAGAAAAGGGTTTTTAATAAGGCTGCACACTCCATGATATGTTTCCGTGTTTTCTATTAGAGGGGTTGTGGCTGCCTCACATGTGTGTAACTATTTCCTGTCCTCCATTGGATGGAGCTCTGATAAAGGTGAGGTTTTCTCTAATACAGGGCTCACTGATGGTGTATTTTATTAGTTTAAAGTGGACCAAAACCCAGGGGGGACGATCAGATCCCTCCCGATTTCGGATGTCCCGCGGGGTGAAACCCCCCCAGGAAGCCCACAATCCTACCTTTTCCACGTTCCAGCGGCGCATGCACGTCCGCCGCCACCTCCCACACGTCCCTCTAGCAGGGCACGCTCCCGCGCCGGCCGTTTGTGAATGGCCGGCGCGGGTGCGCTCCCTGTAAGAGGGACGCGCGGGAGGCGGCGGATGCGCTCTGCTTGTCCGGCGCTGCCTCTCGCTTGTCCGGCGGAGGGGATTGGCTGCAGCGGTCACGTGGGAGCGGGGAGAGGTGAGTTTTAGGGGCTTTCTGGGGGTTTCACACAGCGGGGCACCCCCGATCGGGGTGCCCCACCGAAGTGGACCAAAACCCAGGATAGTCAAAATCCTGGGTGTTGGTCCACTTTAATGTGCCTCTGAACCAGGATGCACAGAGTTGCAAGGGAGGGTGTAGGCAACTTTAATAACAGACATAGGCCTCAATAAAGGTAGAAAAAAATTCTCATGGTAGTAAAAAATTTAATTCATGAGAAAAAAGCCTGAGAATTTTACTGAATCACTAGATAAAAAGACAATGCAAGTCAATGGCAGCTTTTACTACAGTGTACAAAGGAGTAAACAGTTCTCTACTTTTCTTAGGAGTAAAAAGGTGCCATTGACTTTCATTGTTTTCTTAGCTGGTGATTCAGCAACAGTGACATTCTCAGGCTTTTTTCTCATGAATTGAATCTTTTACTACCATGAGAATTTTTTTTCTACCTTTATTGAATCAAGGCCATAATGTGTCCTGGCATTGCTGCCTGATTGGTTCTTCTAGTTTGCAGTATGTTCCACGTCCTCATGTTTCTTCTCCTGGACTATAAGACTGCATTCTACTGACTAAATCACAGAAAGGCAGTGGTGTGCTTTGCTAAGCGGAGCGGTCAGAAGCAGAACTGGAAACAGCCAGAACCAGAAGTGACATCATTGATCAGTATAGGGCCCGATAGCCGGGACCCTTGTTTGGAAGACCGCCCTGAAGAAAGCACTACAACTCCAAACTATTGCACAAAATGTAACTTTCATTCCCACTGGTACCTCTATGTATAGACCTCAGAATGTATATTATATTCTTCAGATACAACATGGTTGCTGTTCGCTGAGGAGCTCCACGGGCAATACGTTCGTATGGCACAGCGATGTCAGGACCATGCTTGGTACAGATCACTGTCCATGACGGACGTCCCTTGTCAATGGCTCCTGAGCATCACAGTGGTTTGCTTCTCATATTTATACCATTCAAGATGGTTGTAACATCCAAGGGCTGGACGGACTCCAAGGGGTACAAACAACTTGTTTACTTCTAAGCGTTTATCTTAAACTTTCCATAGCCTTCCCACCCAAGAATTGGCCAAATTCCCAGGTCTGATAAGTACGGATCATGCGTCATAAATTCATATGCTGTGCTTGTCTTTGAAAATGTATTTACACCATACCTCACAAGTGTCCCTGATTTGGAGGAATTGTCCCTCTTTTGAGTCCATGTCCCCTTGTCCCTCATTCTCATGTGTCCCTCTATGAGATGTAACATGCAGATCTGTATAAATAAATGATTCATTTGCCTATTCAAAGTGTTTATAACTGTTACAACCTATTTCCTATCATCCCTCAATGAGGGGGCGTAGCCTAATATAACATATGTCCCTCTTTTCCACCCTGAAAAGTTGGTAGGTATGTATATTGACCAACATGTTTTTAACTTAAATGTGCTATATCATAGTTGTTTTTCATCCTGGGCATGTCAAAACATGTTTCTGACCTATTTATATTATAACCTAATAGATCTTGATGCTCTTATTGCTTTTGCACCCTCTGTAGCTCCATCACATCTCACTTGGTCTAACTTTCACAAAACAAAAAGATAAAAGCCTCTATTCAAGAAAGGTAGAAAAAAATTCTCATGGTAGTAAAAGATTCAATTCATGAGAAAAAAGCCTGAGAATGTCATTGTTGCTGAATCACCAGCTAAGAAAACAATGAAAGTCAATGGCACTTTTTTACTCTTAAACCGGACCTTTAGCGTGATTTAATGAAAAAAAAAAAACTCTTAGAAAACAGTTCCCCAGCATCTAAAATTAATATATTTTACGTTTTTAGTCACTAACTTATTATTCTTTCCCCCACTGGGCTGCAACTCAGTTCAGGACTTTAGGATACGGGCGCCGCCATCTTGACTCAGAAGCATCACACTTACTGATGAGAGGAGAGTGGGATAAGGTACAGGGGGGCAGGTTATAGCTGTGCTTTGCTCAGACAGAGCAGAGCTGGGGTCAGGTAACGGTCAGCAGTCCCAGAATGCAGAGCAGCACAGTCAGGAGGCACTTCCTGTTTGCAGGCTGCCTGATAAGATGGCGGCTTCCATGAGCCGCCATCTTGGATGTTTAAAGGCTCATAACATGCAGTAGATGTAGGTAGGATGATTTTTAATGTGGACAATCTGTATGTACAGGGTGTGGGAAACATATAAGATAGACTCTTATTCAGAGTGAAGGTCCGCTTTAAGAAAAGTAGAGAACTGTTTACTCCTTTCTACACTGTAGTAAAAGCTGCCATTGACTTTCATTGTCTTTTTATCTAGTGATTCAGTGACATTCTCAGGCTTTTTTCTCATGAATTGAATTTTTTACTACCATGCACATTTTTTTCTACCTTTATTGAATCGAGGCCAAGACAAACAACTCCTGCCCCTTTTTTAGTAGCACTCTTTGCGAGTGCTCATTTCAGACATTTTCACGTCCTCCCTCCACCATCCAAACCGTAATGCTTTCTGATTTGCGTTGCCATTGGTTGCTAGGTTTGTCACTGTACTCAAGCAAAGTGTCCCTGTGTTCCACCCGAGAGTGCCCTCCTCCATCCCTGTGCCTTTAGCTCCTATGCTTTCCGGCTCATTGATGCAGAGAGCCATGAATGCTGCTCCCAGACAGTCACACCTGCTTCAACACACACCCAGGCCCTTATTTATGAAGGAATAGCGACAGGTAGCGACTGGTGAGCGACCGGTAATGACGGGCCCCGCCACGAGAACGCCGGCTCCCCACCACAATCACACATTTATCAAGCCGATCCTGCTAAGCGACTGAGATAGCGCCGGATAGCCACTCATTCATCATTATTCCAGCCTCAGCCCACAGCGCCAGCGTCCGACCTTGAACAGCGACAGGTATGACCTCTCGCTACCTGGCGCTATCCAATGCATTTCAATGGAACAATCTTTAAATATTCATAATTAATTGTTATTAATGTTTTTTTTTTTAATGTGAAAAATTCTGTGACCACTTCTGCCATGTTTTTTTTAAGGTAAAAAAAAAAAATTGTGCAGAATTGATATTACAGGTCTGATATTATTGTATTAATATTACTAAATTCTTTATAAATTTATATATGGTGGTTTGGGGGTTAAAAAACTACTTTTAACACATCGCCGCCAGCGCTCTGGGGTTTAAACATGCATTTCACAGCGCGAGAATTTTTTGAGCGTGATTTTTTGATGAATATGGTGGGAGCTGGTCGCTCTGACCAGTCGCTATCATACGCACCCATATATCGCGGAACCTGGCAAATAGCGACTCGTCACCCCGTATTCAACATTACTGCAAACCAGCTGAGTTGCTATCAACAACCGAACAACGGCCAAGCACAGCGACTACTAGCGTGCGCTGTGAAAATACCGCTACAGTCGCTCAACTGTCGCTACCTGCCGCTATTAATGAATCGGCCTCCCCATCTTCAATGCCCAACGGCTGCATAATAAAGTTTACACAGGAAGCTCGGGGGGAACAGGAAAGCATCAGACATCACACATGTAGTCAGTTTGATGTATTTTATTTCTGAATTAGACAGCAAATAACAAGTAATTATTCCCCCAGCATCACCTCCAAAATACAGGACCAGCCCTCTAACTTGCAAGGAGCATAATAATATAAAAAAAAAGAAATTAAATTACTGGTAAATTCATGACTTTTATTCATCTACTGCAAAACATCTGCAGTTTCTGTTTTTATATTACATTTTAGTGCAAGAAAAAACAAAGCTTTAAACCACTTTTGAAGCTCATGTCCCTAACTACCAATCACCAATTCATTTGCATGCGTACCTTAAAGTGCCATGACGTCATTGCATCAGATGTAAAAACATCATCATGCCAAGTAAGACCCGTGACTACAGGCAGATTCAAATCCATAGTTTACAGTTCATATTGTCTAAGGCCCTTATTTAACAAGGGATAGCGCCAGGTAGCGAATGGTGAGCGAAAGGTAATGACGCTCACCGCCACGAGAACGCCAGCTCCCCTCCGCAATCACACATTTATCAAGCCGATCCTGCTTAGCGACTGACAGAGCGCCAGATAGCGAATCATTCATCATTATTCCAGCCTCAGCCCACAGTGCCAGCGAGCGACCTTGAACAGCGACAGGTATGACCTCTCGCTACCTGGCGCTCTCCAATGCATTTCAATGGAGCAATCTTTAAATATTCTTAATTAATTGCTATTATTTTTTTTTTTTTTTTTTTTTTAAATGTCAAAAATTCTGTGACCACTTCTGCAATGTTAGATTTTTTTTTTTAAGGTAAAAAATAAAACAAAATGTGCAGAATTGATATTACAGATCTGATATTAATGTATTCATATTACAATATGTTTTGAAAAACTTGTTTTTTTTTTTTTCCAAAAATATGGTTGTTTGGGGGTTAAAAAACTACTTTTAACCCATCGCCGCCAGCGCTCTGGGGTTTAAACAAGCATTTCACAGCGCGAGAATTTTTTGAGCGTGATTTGTTAATGAATATGCTGGGAGCCGTTCGCTATGGCCATTCGCTGTCATGCGCTCCCATACAGCGCGGAACCTGTCAAACAGCGACTCATAACCCCGTATTCAACATTACCGCACACCGACTGAGTCGCTGTCAACAGCCGAACAACGGCCAAGCACAGCGAATACTAGCGTGCGCTGTGAAAATAACGCTACTGTCGCTCATCTGTCGCTACCTGGCGCTATTAATGAATCGGCCTCCCCATTCACCTTAAGACATATATAGAATAGGTTGCTACTTCCTACATGCGAGTCTTAACCATTGGTACTCCTACAATTGGGACTCTAATGTGTACCAGTACCCAGCTGAAATTTTAACCCATTACTGTCAATATCAAATGAGTGCAGTGCAATCTTGATATAATCTTCCCATGATATTTACTTGGCTCCTTGTCGCTACTGTGTTTATTACCCAGTGTCTGAACCCGTTTAGTTCTAAGACAGGAGAAATTGGCCGAGGTAAGAAACAAATCAGATCCAGGTCGTACAAAAGCCATATACAGTGCAAATTAAGACTAAGTGTTCTTATAGAGTGGTGTCCATCAGCACGTTACTGTGCTAACCTGTTGCTTTCCTACAAAGTCCAAAATGAAATCCATCTCATTGTGTCCAAGGTAGAGCTCTGGTAGCTCTTGAATTCTGTCTAGACCTAATTCCAGCACCAACGATGTTAAAGTGTCTTCATCAATGAGGTCAATATCGGTTACATTTAAGGTAGGCACATGTTGGTGGTGACTGTTTGCCATTCTGTACGTGAGCTGCCCTTGTACAAGTCCAGGATTCCCTACGTTTACATGTTCCTGGTATTGGTTGTTGAGCTTCTGAAGATGCATAGTGGCCATCAATTGTTGTGACCCCATATAGGAATGAGGTTGGCCAGGGTACATTGTGGGAGCTGACATGGGCTGATGCATGTTCATTCTTGTCCTCATGTTGCCATCTTGGTTGCTACCTCCATACTGCATCATTGGCACAGAAAGCATGGTTCGACCCGGATGAGGGGGTACTGGAGCTTGGATGCTGTTCATGTTCATCCTGTAGTTTGGATGCCCATTGTGTACTGTTGGCATCATCATGGGGTCTGCCATCCCTAAAATAGAGACAAGTGACTTAGTAACATTTCCTGAATAACTCAATGATAAATATACTGTAGCTGTTGCAACAACAAGACATAACTTGCTTATGCTATGTACCATTTTCAAAATTGCACGAAAACATCTGCTAATGTTGGCATAAGTGTTTTGACAAAACCCTAGTTTCAAGGAGCCACCTGATGTTTGCCTGCAGCTCTATATTGTTTATTTCTAGAAAGGACCTCTTTCCACAGAAACAGATGGCCTAGTTCTTGGCCAAAAGCCAGGGGGCCTATATTACGACATTCCTTTTGCATACCATTGTTTCATCCTCACCTTCCTCATTCCACCAACAAGGCTTTGTTTTATATGTATTTTAGATGCCTTTGTATGACTGCAGGGCACTCTACGGATTCAAAACAGGTTAAGGACTTCTTGCGTAAAGCAGGTACGTTAGTCATTCATTTTAGCCTGTGAAAGTAAAACAATCTTTTGGGAGGGACAGTTCTTTTACAATGCTTGACTGCCTTTTTATTCCAGTAAATGCCCAAAATTGGGCAAAGAATCTCACCACCTCTGCACACTTGTGCTGGACACAAGCACTGGGTTGTGAAAAGAATTTAAACTGGACCTTCACCATCATTTAATGAAAAGCCCAAACCCTTATAAAATGATTCCCCAGCACCTAAAATTAATATACTTTAAGTTTTTAGTCACTTACTTATTACTCTTTCCGCCACCGGGCTGCAACTCTGTTCAGGACTTTAGGATATGGGCGCCGTCATCTTGACTCAGAAGCATCACACTTACTGAGGAGAGGAGAGCGGGGTAAAGTACAGGGGGGTGAGTATAGCTGTGCTTTGCTCAGACAGAGCAGAGCTGGGGTCAGGAAAAGGGCATTAATCCCAGAATGCAGAGCAGCATAGTCAGAAGGTACTTCCTGTTTGCAGGCTGCCATCTTGGATGTTTAAAGGCTCATAACATGCAGTAGATGCAGGTAGGATGATTTTTCATGTGAGCAATCTGTATGTACAGGGTGTGGGAAGCATATAAGATATGCTTTTATTCAGGGTGAAGGTCTGCTTTAAACAGGAACAACACCCATTTTTAAGTGTCGCTGTGCAGGGAGCAGAGCCCAATTGCTGGTGCCTCCCGCAATGTAAAGCCCGGGGAATCACAAAATTCTACCTTTCAAATCACTCAAATCGAGCCATGCCATTGGCTGTGTGGTCATGAGGTCCCAGCATACAGATACCCAAGGGAGACCTGTGACCCACGTGACCGCAACAGCTCAGTTTCAAGGGAGGAATAATCTTAAAGTGGACCAACACCCACGGGTGATCGGCCCGGGAATCTATAAGATTCCCGGGCCGATCACCCCCCACCCCGCGGGACATCCGAGATCGGGATGTCCCGCGGGGTGTAACCCCCCCAAAACCCCCGAAAAACCCTACCTGATCTTCGGCGGCGGCCGGCCACCGCCGCCTCCCTCGCGCCCCTGCAGGCGTGCGCGCGCCCGCGCCGGCCGTCTGCGAATGGCCGGCGCGGGCGCGCGCGCGTCAAAAGGGACGCGCGGGAGGCGGCGGCGGCGGCAGCCGCTTAGACGTCCTGGAATAGAGCTTGTACGTTGGCGCTGGGAGCGCGGAGAGGTGAGTTTTTCGGGGGGTTGGGGGGGGGTTTCACACAGCGGGGCACCCCGATCGGGGGTGCCCCATCGAAGTGGACCAAGACCCAGGATAGTCAAAATCCTGGGTGTTGGTCCACTTTAAATGTGAAATTTACTGGGCGCTACAGTGGGGGGGGGGGGCAGCAATCGGGATGCCCCCTGAGCAAGAAATGACACTTGTCAAATAGGGGCTGTTCCAGTTTAATGGGGCAGACATGCACAGCACCATGCAAGGTGCATGCATATCCATCTGGAAATATTGGTGGCTGATGGTGCAGGGCAAACATAGATGTGGCTTCTAGAGCTGCGAGAACTTGAAGGAACAAGTATTACTCTCCCATTTTGGGAATTGGAATGCCAAACAGGTGGTGGGTTGTTTTTGGCATTAGGTCTGCTTTAAAACTGACTGGACATCCTTTAACCCACATAACATTTTTTTTGGGGGGGGGCTGCTCTGCTGCCCGTAGACCAGGTAGCTGATACTCACCTCTTTTGCCTTCTATGCTGCACATGAACTTTAGCAGTCTTTGTGGTTTGCCAATTGGCCTGGCTGCCTTCTTGGATGGCAGAAGGGGGTGAGTAGTCAGTCTACAGGCTTCTGGATAGGATGCACAGTGGGAAGTCCTGAATCGGACATTCCCTGCATCCCTCAGGCTCCTGCACGCATCATGCTAGGCCTATCTGAATGGCTGGTGCGGGAGCAACCGATGGGTTTATTGCTGCTTCCATTCATTTAGCACTCTGCCCTGCTCATTAATATGCACAGCATATTAGCAGGACGCTAATGTCCACACATGCCCCGTAGGATCGCACAAAGGGTAAGCAGACACTGCTAGTTATGGGGTTTCAACACAACAGGATGTCCTGGGGCGAGGAATAAAATAAAGTGCCGTTTTCCATGTTAAATAAACAATGGAACAATGGCATTAATGCTTTTCAATGGCTTCTGTGCCAAGTTACATTAACTATAGGAGTAGATACCAGCTTTCTGTACCATTTAGCATAAATCTGCCAATATCTAATAGATTCCATGGTGTCAGGCCTCTGAATTGGGTAGCCATTAATTGCCATTTGTTGCATGTCAGCAGCTTACATAAGGCAACAGCAGCACAAATAGCTTTTGTTTACTTAGGTAGGATTTCTAAGTGTGGCAAAGGGTTAGATACAATTTATGGTCTTTGAGGCCAGTGATGCGATTGGGGGAAATTAGACTAATTTCCTGTCTGTGGTCAAAGTTCATTTAACACAAAGGAAAATGGGTGTCACAGGTATCCATAGGTTGTGTTGTTCTTTCTTAAGTAAACGTCCAAATAATCATAGGCAGCAAAAAGATTACCGTAAATATATATGTTTATTTTTCCACTTGGGTGCCCTTTTCCAAGATCTAATGTATATTAAAATAAATATATTCATGTACCTAAAAATATGTCAACAGGTCAGTTCCTAGGAAAAATCATTTTTGGTGCAGAAAGGAAAATAATTCTGCCCCCTCCTTTCCCACCCTATGGTGCTATTGCTGCACCATACCATTGAGTGCCATGTTGTGTCTCTTCCTCAGCAGCAGGCAGTGCCCCCTCCCCAAGACTGAGCCCAATATGGGAGTAAAGGTCCTGAAATGTGTCCGGCACCACTAACAGTGGCCCTGACCTATATGTGGAAAACAGAATGTCCGGGATAAGGGTGCCCTACCCCTATAAAGAATGGTCTTGGCACTCAGGATGATCACCCTGCTTGGTCATTCCCACAAATGGCCCTGACTGTCAAAATGCATTTGTTACAAAACAAATATTCAAAACATGGTAAAAATGCAGCACAAAACAGAAAGCTTTAAATGCAGCAGTCAATACTTTGACTCCAGCTTAAAAGTAAAGTTTGTGGTGCTGAATGGCATAAAGTAGAAGTACACCAAAATATTCTGTATGTTCAACTAAATATTGCAGTCAAGGTTTGCCATCATCATCTTTGAATTAAATATAATGCAAAAGTGCCAACCACATAGCAAGCAGATCAGAGTCTATCTTACAGCAAAATGCTTTTAGAAAACATATTTACCGTAAGTGGTTATGGGGTGATGGAATATATTAGCACTGGTAGCATGAATTGGCATGAGTTCCCTTCACTGTTTATGGAGTAAAGCTTGTTCCAGTGTTCCAACGGCTTATTAGCTGTGATGACATCTGGCATTAAAGGAGTTAATAACATGGTATTGGGTGACCCAGCTTTTGCCTTACATAATAAAGGGATTTGCGGTTTAGGGTTAAACAAAGCTGTGCTTCCATAGCTTACTGCTGTGAGCTGAACAAATAACTGACACCAGGAGATCGGTATCAGGCATGGGAATGGGAACAACATGCTATTTTATGAAACTAGTGCTGTAGCAGGCTAACTAGGATTTTGCTGGTCAGTATGCTGTTTAATTGTGTCACATGGGATTTCAATCAAAACAACTTTACCAATGCCAGGGCTTAAATATTAAAGCACTGTAATGTCCACATAAGGTTTGAAACGGATTAAACTCCCAACAGTGCTGACCTACTATCAAGCAATAGTCATTTTTAAACTTACTAATAAGTTAATACAAAAGTGTATTTCTGGACATTTCAGAAACTAAAATAAAAAAACCCACAAGACCATATACAATGACAATAATACCCACCAGCAAGCACCAGCTCTGTTGTCCTTTTCTGTCTCTGTATGGCTGAGGAGTAAAGGAAAGCAATCCAGAATTACAAGAGAAGCGGATGAGCCAGCCACCCAATTCCTACAACACTGACTACTGCTGAATAGCATTCTATAGAAAGAGAATGTAGGGAGGTGGTGGCTCTGTGACCCCACCCCCTCACTCCCTATTGGCTGGCCACAACACCAGGCCCCTCCCATGTGTTTGTAGACGTGATGGGCTTGCCATGGTGGAAGAGCTTCATGATCTCTAGCATGCAAAATAGGAGAAACCACATCAACAATTATTGCTCATATACGATAACTGACACATTTTACTTACTAAGAGCTTCATGGAGAACATTAGTAAGTTGTTGTACCGTGTTAGCCATCGATGTAAATACATCGATGGAGAACATTGTAAACTTAAAGCTATCATTCTTTTCTTTAGGATTTTCTAATTTGCTAAATATTGGGATGAATATGAAATGGTAGAGCGCACCCAGAATGCCTTGTTTATGGCGCTGGGACAATATGGAAGGTGCTGTCATTAACAAGGTCCACTCAGCTTTATCCGCTCCAATACTTATTTCTATGAACACATAAATGCATTGTAATTCAGGGTATAGTCCCTTTTGTAGTCGATTTCTGTTTCCACATGCAGACAGGAACGCAGGGAAATGTTTTTTCAGCCAAAACTCATTGATCACTTGATCACAGAGGGCATGTCCATCAATCGATTTGCATTAACGATTATTGGTTCATCTGAAGTTAGCCTGAAGCTTGTACCCTGATAAAGGGGACCCTTGTGCTCCCAAATATTTAATCACTGATAAAGTTGAGTGCACAGGGCGCCATCCCAACCTTTCTGTCTGAGGGAGGGGCCAGGGGACAGACTAGGTGCCCCTGGGGCATCCCAATGCAGGATGCCCCCCCCCCCCCCCCAAATCTCTTGCAAACCCCTTACCTTTCCACCAGTCCCTTGCCATGATCACGCCCAGCCATTTCCATAGGGGTGGTGTGCAGGAGCGCAAACTCCACAGGGGAGCCCGGGATGCGGCCGCTGGCATTCCCTATGCTGACACACATTACAAAACAATAAAGCGCTGACTGGATGAGTGGAGTGGGTGACCTGCGGGGCTTCACACAGTGCTCCCCCGGGGCAACAACCAATCATCAGTGAATGGTCCACTTTAATAAAGAAAGCTCTAAAATGGCTCAGCAGGCCTCCCAATCTCTTTCTTTTTAAGAATCTCTCCACCTTTCTTTCTGTATCCCTTATTAAATGTATCCCCCCCCCCCACAATAATCCCTAATCACTCATCATTTCCACATTCCCCCTGACTTTCCACATTCTTTCCATCTTTCTGCCCTGTACCCTTTCACTCTCTTTTTACCTCTCCTTCCCTCTCTCTTTTCTACATTTCCCCTGTCTCTCACTTTTCCACATGACCTCCTTCTCTATTTCCCACATGGCTTCTTTGCATTGTGCACATTTCCTCTATCTCTCTCTCCTTCAAATGGCCTCCTTCTCCCTTTCCCACATTCTGTCTCTTTCTCTCTTTTCAATATTCCCCTTTCATTCTCTTTCCACACTCTTCCCTTCTCTGTCTCGTTTCCACATTCCTTCTCTTCCCCTCTATAAATTCCTCTTTCATTTCTTTTTATGCATAGCTGCTTTATATTTCCCTCCCTTTTGCCCCACCCATTACTCTCTCATATTCCCCTCATATCCCTGTTCCCTCTGTTTCTCTCTTTTTCTACATTCCCTCCATCTCTTTCCCTTTGAGGGCATTTGTGCGTCTAGGGGGAGGGGGGAACCCTGAAATCTTACACCAAAAGTCTAAAAAGTCTATTTCCAGGATCCTGTGAGGTGTGGGGGTCAAATGCAATATTCAGCTGAGTACTCTGCCTTGCCGCAGCCTCCACGCTGTTCTGTGCTTGCCTTTGATGCGATACTACTGAGGCCCTTATTCATGAAGGGATAGCGTCAGGTAGTGACTTGTTAATGAGAGGTAGCGTCAGGTGAACGCTGGACACGGCACGCAATTACACATTTATCAAGCAGAATCTGTTGAGCGACTGGGATAACGCCATGTAACGTCTGGTTCATCATAATCCCAGCCTCAGCGAACAGCGCCGGCGTTCAGCCTTGCACAGCGCCAGGTATTACCTCTCGCTCCCTGTCACTCTCCCATACATTTCAATGGATGATCCTTTTCTTCTCTTTAAGCTGGGTTTTTGTTTTTTTAAATCTCAAATAATGTTGTGACCTCTTCTGGCATGGAAAATGCATTTTTTCAAAATTTTTTGCAGGTCTGGCATTAAAGTGTTCATGTTACAATGTTATTACAATGTAATTCCATATGTTTTCGCTTTGTTACTAATGGATACATTCTGAAAAACAGACTTGAAACACACAGCCTCCGGCACTCTGGGCTTCAGAGAAGCATTTTTCAGCGCCAGAGATTTGTGAGGATGTTTTTTTAATGAATATGAATTATTCATTATGCGCTCCCATACAGAGCTGTACTGGTCAAATAGCGACTCCTCACAATGTATTCATCATTGATGCACAGCGACGGGCAGGCGGATTCATCACTAACGCCAGGCGGCGACAGATGAGCGTCTGTAGCAGGCATTTTCAGAGCACCCGCTAGTAGTCACTGTGCTCAGCCGTGGGTCGCTACTTCATAGCGACTCAGTCGATGTCCAGTAATGTTGAATACGTTGTGAGGAATCGCTATTTGACCAGTACAGCGCTGTATGGGAGCGCAAGGTAGCGACTGCTCATAGCGACCGACTCACACCATATTCAGCAAATAAACAGCCTCTGGCGCTGAAATCTCTGGCGCTGAAGAGCGCAGGAGGCTGTGTGTTTAAAGTGTTTCAAGCATCTATCCACTAGTAAAGCGAAAACATATGGAATTACATTGTAGCAACATTGTAACATGAACACTTTAATGCCAGACCTGTAATGTCATTTCTGAAGAAATATATAAAAAATAAAAAGAATGTGAAAAAACTGCTTTTTCAATGCCAGAAGAGGTCACAGAATTATTTGAGATTAAAAAAAAAAAAACCAAAAAACCAAAAACCCTGTTAAAAGAGAAGAAAAGGATCGTCCATTGAAATGTATGGCAGAGCGTCAGGTAGCGAGAGGTCATACCTTGCGCTGTGCAAGTCTGAACGCCGGCGCTGTTCGCTGAGGCTGTGATAATGATGAATCAGACGCTACATGGCGTTATCCCAGTCGCTAAACAGATTCTGCTTGATAAATGTGTAATTGCGTGCCGTGTCCGGCGTTCACCAGTCGCTACCTCTCATTAACCAGCCACTACCTGACGCTATCCCTTCATGAATAAGGCCCTGAGTCGCTAAGAACTAGCGACCCACGGCCGAGCACAGTGACTACTAGCAGGTAGTAGTACCTGCTACAGACGCTCATCTGTCGCTACCTGGCGTTAGTGATGAATCAGCCTGTTAGTAGTCAATGGCACCCAATGAAAGGACTATGAGACATTTATATGTCAGCCCCTAATTTTACACTACTGTTTACCCACTATTTTATAGCTCTTAATTATATATATATATATATATATATATATATGTGTGTGTGTGTTCTATGTGCATATATGGCCATGTTTTGCTTGTGCACGGAATGGAATACACTGTACATATATTATAATGGCTACACCCTGGCCAGTTCTACTCATAGGTTCTATGTTAAT
Organism: Gastrophryne carolinensis; assembly: GCA_027917425.1. Taxonomy (NCBI): domain Eukaryota; kingdom Metazoa; phylum Chordata; class Amphibia; order Anura; family Microhylidae; genus Gastrophryne; species Gastrophryne carolinensis. The sequence goes on from CM051236.1 coordinate 298,459,039, forward strand.
GATGGTTAAGTACAAAGTTTAAATGGTTTATCTTGAATAATGTTGAATGTGCTCTTTAGCATAACATAAAGCCAGGGCCACACTACAATTGGCAGCCATAAATCCTTTACATTCCATCCCAGGAATGTACTGTATGTGCCGCTTGTTAATGACACCCCTTATGTGATTCATGCCAGCTTGTGTTGTTTATACAAGATTATTTTTAGTGTTGGTTTGTAGATTGCATGGTGAAAACAAAGCACTTGTTTTGTTAGCTCCAGAAGGTAAACAGCAGGGCAATGTCCAGAGAGATGGCAGCATGCTGCAGGGGGCTTCCTGCATTTACAAGTTCTTTTGCATTTACATTACTCATACAGAAAACACCACAGCGTTTATTTATTAGATAACTCAATGCCAATACAAAATGATTTAATGATAAAGAAAAGTTCCTGTCCCCTGAACTTTTCTTTATCAGTAAAGCAAATACTCACCACCCCCGCATCACATGACCTGTGATGACCAGTCAGGATCACCGGGTGCACAGTGATGTTCTATGCTGTCCAGTCTCTGGGCATGCCGGGCAGGGACATTCCACATCGGGATGCCCTTATGCTGCATGCATTAGAGGAAGTCTTTTATTACTTTACTTCCTCTTCAGAGAGGTCTTGGTGCAGAAATGAAATGGACCCTGTCATCCCATATAGTCTGGCTGGCCTGAAAAAAACATACCTCCTCTCTCCTACAGCTGCTCCGGTGCCACGTGCCACTCTGTAAGACTCAGGCAATGCTGAGATTCAGTCCACCCAGAGCCTTGTGAAGAGGGGATGTAGTATTTCTTTCTTTTTAATATTTGAATAATAATTTATAATTAATAATCTTTATGTAGTAATATCTTTTTAAGCCAGCCTGGCCTGAAATTGGAAACTATAGCACAGACAAATTGGTATGTTCTGAAAGAAATAAGGAGGAGACCCTGTAGTTACAAAACTATAATCTTCTTTAAAACCACCTTGGGAATTTTGCATTAATGACAAGAACATGGCGACCCTCTAACAGAGATTTCTAAGAATGTAACTAAGAAGAGCTACGCTGATACAAATGAGAAGGGGCTTTTTAATGGGCATTTTTACACATCTCAAGGGCAAAATGCTTGTCCCAAGAAAGAGAACAGAGGTTGATCAGAGGTGGGCACCAGGATTTCCTGTAAGCATAAAAGCAGGTGAGAAGTCACAGGGCTGTCACCTGGGTCAGCAACTGGGTCCTCCTGAGCCAGTGGGCCCCATACACAAGCCCTATATTTCTGATTTCCGATTTCCCTGACGGCATCACTGAACATGCGTGCATGCTGGAAGGAGCTGTGTTTCAGGCCCCCTTCACACTTGAGTGCTTGCCTGCAATTGCCTGATTGGGATCGCCCCACAAAGGCTCTGCAAGCAGCATTTTTGCTCAACAGGAAATCACAAGGTCGTATTCACAAGCACGACACGATTGCGTTGCAATATCGCAGTTAGGCTTTCTGGCACCCGGGGCTAAGATTGAAAATGGTGCCCCCCACCTGTTCTCAGGCCCCCCTTTAGTGCCCCCTGACCTGCTGCCCCTGGGGCACGCGCGCCCCCCCAGCTATGCCCCTGATCATCGCTATCGCAGCACATCTCCTAGGTGTGACTCTGCAGTGAGCCCAGGGATATGGCCACAGTTTCTCTATGACGACACTGTTCCATACAGAGATGAGTGTCATGCATTTATATGAACTACATGCAGCACTGACAGGACGAGAGTTCACACATGCTCCGTGGCTCTGACGGAAAGGTATTTTTAGGGTGATCTGGGTGGTTTCACTGTGCGGGGCATTCCAAATGTGGTTGTCCTAGGGACAAGCGAGGTCTTGGTCCACTTTAAGCAGCGTTGCACCCTAAATCAAGATTTCTCAGGTGGACGGTATTTAGCAGACCTAAAGTCTTATTTGGGCTTGGAAAATGATAACTTACCCATATTCCCAATGGTGCAGTGCGGGTGCATCGGTTCACGGAGATGCCACAAGTCCATGTATTCGTGAAGAAGCAGCACTCCAAAGATGATCTTTGACATCAAACTATATTGTGAAGAAAAGAAATCCAAGTTGCAAAAGGTCAGCTTTTTGGGATCCGGTGGGCCCCCTTCCTCAGGACCAACCACAATCAACAAGAGGAGGACCATAGAATTATAGAAGGTTGACGGCAGAAGGAGACCATACGGTCCATCTAGTCTGCCCTTATGTGTACACTGTATGTACTCTTTATCTTAGGATAGATGTGTGCTTATCCCAGGCATGTTTACATTCAGTGGCTGTTGATTTTTCAACTACCTCTGCTGGAAGTTTGTTCCAAGCATCTACTACTCTTTCTGTAAAATAATATTTTCTAACATTGCTCCTGATCTTCCCCCCTGACTAGCTTCAGGTTGTGCCCCCTTGTTCTATCATGGGGAGGCCGATTCATTAATAGCGCCAGGTAGCGACCGATGAGCGCCAGTAGCGTTATTTTCACAGCGCCCGCTAGTATTCGCTGTGCTTGGCCGTTGTTTGGCTGTTGACAGCGACTCAGTCGGTGTGCGGTAATGTTGAATACGGGGTTAGGAGTCGCTGTTTGACAGGTTCCGCGCTGTATGGGAGCGCATGACAGCGAATGGCCATAGCGAACGGCTCCCAGCATATTCATTAACAAATCACGCTCAAAAAATTCTCGCGCTGTGAAATGCATGTTTAAACCCCAGAGCGCTGGTGGCGATGGGTTAAAAGTAGTTTTTTAACCCCCCAAACAACCATATTTTTGGAAAAAAAAACAAACAAGTTTTTCAAAACATTTTGTAATATGAATACATTAATATCAGACCTGTAATATCAATTCTGCACAAATTTTTTTTTTTTTACCTTAAAAAAAATATCTAACATTGCAGAAGTGGTCACAGAATTTTTGACATTTAAAAAAAAAAAAAATAAAATAATAGCAATTAATTAAGAATATTTAAAGATTGCTCCATTGAAATGCATTGGAGAGCGCCAGGTAGCGAGAGGTCATACCTGTCGCTGTTCAAGGTCGCTCGCTGGCGCTGTGGGCTGAGGCTGGAATAATGATGAATGATTCGCTATCTGGCGCTCTGTCAGTCGCTAAGCAGGATCGGCTTGATAAATGTGTGATTGCGGAGGGGAGCTGGCGTTCTCGTGGCGGTGATCGTCATTACCGTTTGCTCACCATTCGCTACCTGGCGCTATCCCTTGTTAAATAAGGGCCTAAGTTTCTTCTTAAAAACACTTCCCAGTGCTACTGACAGTTAACTAGGCCAGAGGGCCAATCACAAGCTGCATAACAGTCAAAATTCGTCTCTGGTGTAATTAATGACTTAACTGGCGCTGGCAAACAATTATATTACACTGTAGTATAGGAGAGTAATAATAGCACAAGGGGTGCGTTCCCCGGTATGTGTGACCTCCCCTCCTAATATAGTTTGATGTTAAAGATCATCTTTGAAGTGCTGGTTCTTTATGAATATTTATTTGAACTTAGGTCCACTGGAATAGGACATGTTAACTGTATGTGGTCCTAAAAATGTTTACAGTCAATAGAAGATCTTATCAAATGCAGAACATCTGTGGTATTGAACCTAAAGTGTGCTAGAGGCAGAGTAATCTATTCTGGAAGAATGTGTGATGACAAATCTGGGCCGGTTTTGTCCAGCGACCTATTGTCCTGTAATAAAGGTGTGAAGGGAGGAGCAGGTATTCAGGCAGCAGCCAGTTCCTGCTGAGCACTCCCTGAAAACAGATACTGCAAGCAGCTGACACAACTCATCGAAAATTCCGCTCTTGTTTGTGAATACACTGCAAGGGAGGAGGGAAGCCAAGTCATTTTCCCGCATGTTTTACTCTTCAAAACAACACGCTAGTGGATTCAGTCACTTCATAGTCACTTCCCCTGAGACTGAGACGTCACTTGGTACACCAACCCCCTTGACAATGTTGTCACTTGTTTTTGTTTAGACACAAAGGTTTCTTAGTGCTGGCTATCTGTAACTGGCAATGGAGAGCCTAGAGCCAGTAGTCCTCAAACTTCCTCCTCAAGGGCCGAGACAGGCCAGGTTTTGCAGCTCTCCATGCTACTGCACAGGTGAATTAACTGGTGCTCAGACAGAGCTATAGCCCTAGTCAAAAGAGATGTAATACCGCGCTGCTCACAAGAACAATATAATAGTCCAATCTATTAAGAGAGGTGGAGCTCAACGTGTGGGATATAGGGTTCCAATCCCTACAGAAAGATTTACAATTATCATATATACAAATGATTACACAGAGCTCTCAATAGTCCACCGTGACGTAGTCAAATCCACACGTGTTCATACACTGGACAATCCGCCACCAATCAATCAAGCCTCTTACCGGACAGCCAGCACAGACCGGCAAAATGATGTAATCTCTCAGTTAGATCCTGATCTCCCTTAGATTTATTTCTGGTCTTCAATACAGCCTCCAAAGGGTCAGATTTAAAACAAAGGCTTATGACAAAGAATCATCCAACTCCTAGTCCAGAGTCATACTCAGAAGTGGGGACTCCACATCAATAATTCAATAGTGGCTCAGGGTTAATTAGCCATAGGGAAAAATAAAAACATATATAGTGCAGATTGTCTAAAATTTGCACTCACAAAATATTCAATTAAAACAGGCACAATTCAAGTACAGCTGCAATGTCAGATAGTAGCTCTCACCACACAGACACCCGGGGACGGCATGTACTCAGATTAGAATAAAAGACTGGTTACTCCAACGCGTTTCACCCTCACGGGGCTTTAACTAGGGTAATCAGCTCAGCAAACTCACCAAATTTATGGCAAAATAATCAATTACGTATGCAGCCAGATGCGGCTGCAGACCCGGAAGTGATAGTGACATTAAACACATTCAAACGTGATAGAGACTACACCAAATAAGAATAGTGATCTGCATCTACTCATAAAGGTGTTGACTCACCTATAAAGAGAGTGTAAACATGAACTCTAAATAACCCACAACTCTATATATTGATCAATTCTCCATAAGTAATACGTACATAAGCCTCAGACCCTGGAGCGCACGTAAAACCGGAAGTGCGCCACATATCGGAACTACCGAATGGAACGCAGAAGCGGCCCACGTCTCAGGCGCAGATGTCTCTCCTGCGCTCCAGAGGTAACGCGCCCTACGTATGAAACACAGAGCTATAGCCCTAATTATTACATCTGTGCATCAGCATAGAGAGCTGCAAAACCTGGCCTGTCTCGGCCCTTGAGGAGGAAGTTTGAGGACTACTGGCCTAGAGTGACCCACACTGAGAGGGCATATGGCAACTGTCCATGGAAATAAGCCCTTGTAAATAGAATGAGCCTAAAGCCAGTTAGTTCTTTCACCCCTTTTCAGGGCCTGCATGACATTGTGGCACATGGGTCCTATACACTGTCTTTTTCTGGGCCAAAGTTTCAGGGGGTAAAAAGGTCATCCCCTACAATGGCAAGGTTCCATGAACATCTGCAACATTTTTTGTAAGGCAAAATTATTTGGCATTAATGTCAATATAGTTAATATTGTCCAATTTGTTCACCTACAGTAACTGTGCTACCCCATTTGGCTGCCCCCCATGGGAAGCCCAATACCACTAAGCTGATACATCTTCCACAAACTGGGCCACAGCTGAGTGTGTATGGGACCGCTGTCATGGAATTTGAATCAGAATGCCACTGAGCTTACCAGACCTCCAGCCTATTTTAATAGGAGCTCTTCTTTAACAAAGTTTGGTCCATGTAATGCTGTGTGAAGGTATACCTACAGTGACTGTGGAACCGTGTGCCATGGAGCAGGGGGTGCAAGTTCTGCTCCATGTATTGCTGTGTGAAGGTATACCTACAGTGACTGTGGAACCATGTGCCATGGAGCAGGGGGTGCAAGTTCTGCTCCATGTAATGCTGTGTGAAGGTATACCTACAGTGACTGTGGAACCGTGTGCCATGGAGCAGGGGGTGCAAGTTCTGCTCCATGTAATGCTGTGTGAAGGTATACCTACAGTGACTGTGGAACCGTGTGCCATGGAGCAGGGGCTGCAAGTTCTGCTCCATGTAATGCTGTGTGAAGGTATACCTACAGTGACTGTGGAACCGTGTGCCATGGAGCAGGGGGTGCAAGTTCTGCTCCATGTAATGCTGTGTGAAGGTATACCTACAGTGACTGTGGAACCGTGTGCCATGGAGCAGGGGGTGCAAGTTCTGCTCCATGTAATGCTGTGTGAAGGTATACCTACAGTGATTGTGGAACCGTGTGCCATGGAGCAGGGGGTGCAAGTTCTGGTCCATGTAATGCTGTGTGAAGGTATACCTACAGTGACTGTGGAACCGTGTGCCATGGAGCAGGGGGTGCAAGTTCTGCTCCATGTAATGCTGTGTGAAGGTATACCTACAGTGACTGTGGGACCGTGTGCCATGGAGCAGGGGGTGCAAGTTCTGCTCCATGTAATGCTGTGTGAAGGTATACCTACAGTGATTGTGGAACCGTGTGCCATGGAGCAGGGGGTGCAAGTTCTGCTCCATGTAATGCTGTGTGAAGGTATACCTACAGTGACTGTGGAACCATGTGCCATGGAGCAGGGGGTGCAAGTTCTGCTCCATGTAATGCTGTGTGAAGGTATACCTACAGTGACTGTGGAACCGTGTGCCATGGAGCAGGGGCTGCAAGTTCTGCTCCATGTAATGCTGTGTGAAGGTATACCTACAGTGACTGTGGAACCATGTGCCATGGAGCAGGGGGTGCAAGTTCTGCTCCATGTAATGCTGTGTGAAGGTATACCTACAGTGACTGTGGAACCGTGTGCCATGGAGCAGGGGCTGCAAGTTCTGCTCCATGTAATGCTGTGTGAAGGTATACCTACAGTGACTGTGGAACCGTGTGCCATGGAGCAGGGGCTGCAAGTTCTGCTCCATGTAATGCTGTGTGAAGGTATACCTACAGTGACTGTGGAACCATGTGCCATGGAGCAGGGGGTGCAAGTTCTGCTCCATGTAATGCTGTGTGAAGGTATACCTACAGTGACTGTGGAACCGTGTGCCATGGAGCAGGGGCTGCAAGTTCTGCTCCATGTAATGCTGTGTGAAGGTATACCTACAGTGACTGTGGAACCATGTGCCATGGAGCAGGGGGTGCAAGTTCTGCTCCATGTAATGCTGTGTGAAGGTATACCTACAGTGACTGTGGAACCGTGTGCCATGGAGCAGGGGGTGCAAGTTCTGTTCAATGTAATGCTGTGTGAAGGTATACCTACAGTGACTGTGGAACCGTGTGCCATGGAGCAGGGGGTGCAAGTTCTGCTCCATGTAATGCTGTGTGAAGGTATACCTACAGTGACTGTGGAACCGTGTGCCATGGAGCAGGGGGTGCAAGTTCTGCTCCATGTAATGCTGTGTGAAGGTATACCTACAGTGACTGTGGAACCATGTGCCATGGAGCAGGGGGTGCAAGTTCTGCTCCATGTAATGCTGTGTGAAGGTATACCTACAGTGACTGTGGAACCGTGTGCCATGGAGCAGGGGGTGCAAGTTCTGCTCCATGTAATGCTGTGTGAAGGTATACCTACAGTGACTGTGGAACCGTGTGCCATGGAGCAGGGGCTGCAAGTTCTGCTCCATGTAATGCTGTGTGAAGGTATACCTACAGTGACTGTGGAACCGTGTGCCATGGAGCAGGGGGTGCAAGTTCTGCTCCATGTAATGCTGTGTGAAGGTATACCTACAGTGACTGTGGAACCGTGTGCCATGGAGCAGGGGGTGCAAGTTCTGCTCCATGTAATGCTGTGTGAAGGTATACCTACAGTGATTGTGGAACCGTGTGCCATGGAGCAGGGGGTGCAAGTTCTGGTCCATGTAATGCTGTGTGAAGGTATACCTACAGTGACTGTGGAACCGTGTGCCATGGAGCAGGGGGTGCAAGTTCTGCTCCATGTAATGCTGTGTGAAGGTATACCTACAGTGACTGTGGGACCGTGTGCCATGGAGCAGGGGGTGCAAGTTCTGCTCCATGTAATGCTGTGTGAAGGTATACCTACAGTGATTGTGGAACCGTGTGCCATGGAGCAGGGGGTGCAAGTTCTGCTCCATGTAATGCTGTGTGAAGGTATACCTACAGTGACTGTGGAACCATGTGCCATGGAGCAGGGGGTGCAAGTTCTGCTCCATGTAATGCTGTGTGAAGGTATACCTACAGTGACTGTGGAACCGTGTGCCATGGAGCAGGGGCTGCAAGTTCTGCTCCATGTAATGCTGTGTGAAGGTATACCTACAGTGACTGTGGAACCATGTGCCATGGAGCAGGGGGTGCAAGTTCTGCTCCATGTAATGCTGTGTGAAGGTATACCTACAGTGACTGTGGAACCGTGTGCCATGGAGCAGGGGCTGCAAGTTCTGCTCCATGTAATGCTGTGTGAAGGTATACCTACAGTGACTGTGGAACCGTGTGCCATGGAGCAGGGGCTGCAAGTTCTGCTCCATGTAATGCTGTGTGAAGGTATACCTACAGTGACTGTGGAACCATGTGCCATGGAGCAGGGGGTGCAAGTTCTGCTCCATGTAATGCTGTGTGAAGGTATACCTACAGTGACTGTGGAACCGTGTGCCATGGAGCAGGGGCTGCAAGTTCTGCTCCATGTAATGCTGTGTGAAGGTATACCTACAGTGACTGTGGAACCATGTGCCATGGAGCAGGGGGTGCAAGTTCTGCTCCATGTAATGCTGTGTGAAGGTATACCTACAGTGACTGTGGAACCGTGTGCCATGGAGCAGGGGGTGCAAGTTCTGTTCAATGTAATGCTGTGTGAAGGTATACCTACAGTGACTGTGGAACCGTGTGCCATGGAGCAGGGGGTGCAAGTTCTGCTCCATGTAATGCTGTGTGAAGGTATACCTACAGTGACTGTGGAACCGTGTGCCATGGAGCAGGGGGTGCAAGTTC